>CM077086.1:169819586-170419586 GCA_039513925.1 Platanthera zijinensis
TTAAATTAAAAGATTATAAGTTACGGAGTATGAGGATAAAACGTACAATTACTCCAACACATATACATTGGGTTATTTTTATGAAGAAGAAAAAAAAATTTATGTTAAGGAAAATAAGATTTCGTTTTCCTTTAACATCCAAATCAAAAAATTGGAGGTTCGAGAAAAAATAACCTCGCCTCAAAATCCAAGCATCTTCATAAACCACATCAACCCCCCTTAGCCAATTTCATGACTCTAGAATTAATTCAAAAATCTTTTTGAGAGCATAATTCGTAAATTGCATTATTTCCGATAAACTCCTATAAGATAAAGTTCGTATAACTCCAAACTATTTTCTGTTAATCTAACCAATACAATTATTGCTTTCTATTTGATTACATCAAGAAGTCTTTTAGACAAAACTTTTGCTCTATTTAAATCATCTAAATAATTTTAGGACTTAACTCTTATACCCCGTATATTTTTATTTGATCTCTCTTATAATTAATTTAGCGGTAGCAGAACTTAGGGTTTTTTATTATTCCTTATAAATTCACCTCAAACTTTTGCTCTGGAATAACAAAAGCTTAAGTATGGGGGTGTTTGATGAGTTGTAAATATACCTATATTTCGTATTTTATTTAAGTCAATTATGTTTATTTTTGTCTTTTTTATTACTTTTATTCAATAAATTGCTTATTTTTGTAAATATTATTTCTAACTTAGCTTTATTTTTATTCCAGAAAAATTCAGAAAAATTCCAGAAAAAGTCAAAATGTTGACTGACACGCCCGTGTCACATGACCGACACGCCCGTGTCATGCCCTCGACGATCGCCAACCACAGGTGCCAGCTCGACGATCGACGATCATCAAACCGAGCTCGACACGCCCCTAGACACGCCCGTGTCAAGGTGTGATACGGGCGTGACTTTGCCACCTGGCCCGACGTGACGCGCGCGACTTTGTGGCCGGACCGCGCCCAGATCGACCTCCCCGACACGCCCAAGTCACGCCCGTGACTGACACATGTCACGCCTGTGACCTAGGGCGTGACCGCCATGTTTTCAGCCGAAGTCAACTTTCCAATCAAGTCACCCGATCAGCTCATGTACAGTATCGACACGCCCCCCTGTCACGCCCTAGTCACGGGCGTGACCCACCCAAAAATTTGCCTATAAATAAGAGCTTCCAGGAAGCTTTTCTTGTCCACTTTTTTGACCACTTTGCTTAGGGGAGGTGCTGCCCATTTGGATTCCATGCTTATGCAAGGAGAATTTCTCCCCCCTCTCTCTCTTAGTTTGTATTAGGGTGTTTGCTTTAATAAAATTTGAAATTTTCTCTCTTCCTTAGTATGAAAAATCCATTTGAATGCACCTACTTAAGCAATTTTTCGTTCATCTTTTTGTGTTTCTTTTATGTTTTCATTTTTATAGCTTTGATATCTTAGTTAGATTTAGGATTTATCGGCATTTCTAGCCGTTGTAATGTCCGTTTTATTTTCATAATCCGCACTTGTTTAGGTTTAGCTTTTCCTTTTTTCCTTATTTTTTATTCTTAAGGGTTTATAAAAACAACTAAAAAATTGCTCATTTTGATTTTATTTAACTTAGGCTCTTTAGGATTGTAAACCTTTTCGTCTTTTTTTAGTTTTATTTTCACTTTTTAGGAGCTTTTATAAAAACTTAAGAATGAAAAATCATTGTTATAATTTTTCGTCAACTTCATTTTAGCTTTTTAATTTCAAAACTTTTTAGTCCCTTTAATTTTTATTTTCACTTTTTATGCATTTCTACCGCATTCTAGCGGTAGAAATGCAGTTGTTCTAATTTTTCGCCAACTTTCATTTTGCGTTTATTTGCAAAACTTTTCACTCCGGTTAATTTTTATTTTCACTTTTTATGCATTTCTACCGCATTCTAGCGGTAGAAATTCAGTCGTTTTAATTTTCTGAGCACTTCGCTTTTCTTATTTTTTACAAGGGTGAGTGCGTGTACGAGTTAGAATTTACAACTTTGTTTTAATTTCTGTAGAGTGTGTGCGTATGCATTTATTTTCGCCTACTCGTTAAGAGTTAAATGTCGCTCTGCTTCCATTTTCCGCCCACACGTTTGAGTGGGACATGTCTTTTTACTGCTTTCATTTTCTTCCTACTCACTTGAGTAGGAAAACTTTGTGTGTGTGCGTATGTTTACTTTTCTGTATTGTGCGGTGTGTGTGTTTTACTTTCAAGTAGAGTGCATGCGTGTATGAGATAAATTTACCCCCGCCCACTCATTTGAGCCGGGACTTGCAATTTTATCGCTTTCTCAATTATGTAGAGTGCGTGCGTGTAGGAGATAATTTTGACGCTTTATTTATCGCTTTCTTCAATTAAGAAGAGTGTGTGCGTGTGTGCATTTATTTCCGCCTACTCATTTGAGTAGGGCTTGCTTTATTTAATTTTCTTTATAGTTTTTAAGTGTGCGTGAGTGCCTGCATCAGTTAGCCTTCAATTTATCTAATTGTCCTATTTTTTTATGTTTTCTCTTATAATTGTTCAGTGCTTAGTTTAACACTCACGCTTCACCTAAAAACATAAAGCCGTCCCCATACCGATGAGTGGCTATTCTCTATTAGCCTTCGGCATCGAAGAGCATTGGGACATATAAAATGATTTGAAATAATTAAAAAACTTTATTTTTATTTTAATTTAAGGACTTAAGGTTTACCCGGGTTAACGACGCATAGGACCACATAATCGATGTGTGGGCTCTATTTCCGTTATCCATACGCGACGCCGAGAGGCTGCACGTATGGACGATCCCCCTTGGGTAAAGAGAACTGCATACGCCCCCTCAAAAGAGGAGAAGCGTAGTTCTGCCGGATTGGTTCCCCACCCAATAGCGGGGTTCTTAGCGTAAAGCGGGCATTAAGAGGAATCCTTCGTCGGTCTAACGATCGGTCGAATAGTCTTAATATTTAGGTGAGCAATATTCCTAGAGATAAGTGCGCTCACATTTTTGGAACCCCACGGCCAAGTGCCTTTTATTAAATTAAAAACAAAGTTTAATAATTGTTGAGAATTATTTTAGTCTTAATCTGATTCGATGACGAGCGTTAACCCGTCATCGAACTAACTTAGCAAAATTCTGCTCTCTTTCTTTCCGTTTTAATTAAACTAAAAAATCTCACCTTACTGATAGTAAGATAATAGTGTTCCTGGAAGAGTAGATATAATCAACGCGTCCCCGAGAATAATACGACCTCGGTATTTTCCCGAATACCGAGTACTACTTGCGATAGGTGCACTTGCCTCCTCTCGTTAGAAAACTCGATCTTCTAACCGGCCCGCGGAATCTGACCATTTCGAACCACCCACAGTCGGTCTCTGTTCCGCGGCCATCAGACACAGAAGTTTGCTTCTTACGAAACCAGGACACAAGCCTATTACCAAGGAACTTATATGGTCCTGATGTGCTTTTTCTGTCCACTCTGCATCCAGCAAAATCAGCATCTGAGAATCCAATTAGTTCTAATTCTAATTCAGTTGGATAATAGAGTCCTAGATTTAGGCAACCTTTTATATATCTTAAAATCCTTTTTAGCAAAATATAGTAGGATTCTTTAGGGTTCACCTGGAACCTAACACAAATACATGTAGCAAACTTAATATCTGGCCTACTTGTAGTGAGATATAGTAGAGACCCAACAATGTCCCTATATGTTTTCTGATCAACAGGCTACCCATGCTCATCAAAATCTATCACAGCATTTGCAGCCATAGGTGTTTTCATAGCTGAGGCATGACACATCCCAAACCTTTTTACAAGCTTTTTAGTATACTTAGATTGGGAGATGAAGATACCATCCGGAGATTGCTTCACTTGGAGACCAAGGAAGTATGAAAGTTCACCCATAACTCATCTCAAACTTGGAATGCATAAGGTCAGAAAACCTATTACATAGTTTGGGATCAGTAGAGCCAAAAATGATGTCATCTATATATATTTGAACTAACAAAATTTTCTCTTTATGATGCCTAATAAAAAGAGTTCTATCTACAATGCCTCTAGTGAATTTATGCTTTAACAAGAAGCTAGCTAAGGTCTCATACAAAGCTCTTGGAGCTTGCTTTAAACCATAGAGAGTTTTATGCAATCTAAAGATAAAGGAGGGATGATTTGAAGAGATAAAACGTGGTGGTTGGTCCACATACACTTCCTCTTTGAGTTCACCATTAAGGAAAGCACTCTTGACATCCATTTGGTAGACCTTGAACTTTTTGTAGGCATCATAAGCTAAGAAAATCCTTATAGCCTCAAGCCTTGCCACTGGAGCAAATGTTTGATCATAGTCTATTCCTTCCTCTTGTGAATAGCCTTATGCTACAAGTCTTGCCTTATTCCTTATGATGTTGCCTTCAACATCCAATTTGTTCTTGAAGACCCATTTTGTTCCAATGACTGGGTAGTCTTTTGGTCTAGGAACCAATTCCCAAACTCTATATCTCTCAAATTGATTGAGCTCCTCTTGCATTGAAATGATCCAGTAGGGATCTTGCTCTGCATTTTTAATGGATTGGGACTAAAGTTGAGAAATGAAGTAAGCATGCATCACATCATTTTTGAGTTGATGCCTTATTTGCACACCAACTGAAATATCTCCAATCACTTGGGATCTAGGTTGATCTCTAACTATAACAAGATCAGTGGGAGGAGCTGGCTGAGCAACAACTTGGGGAATAAATTTCTCTTGTGGATTTTCATTTGCTGTTGGATAGGGTTTAGCCACCACCAAGCTTTCTTCTTCACTTTCTTCTTCAACTTGTGGAGAGGGATGTATTGGAACCTCTTGGGTGAGGCTTAGATCATCCAATCTCTTACACAAGTGAGGTACCTACAATGTGCTATTGGTAGAAATTTCTTTCTCCTTATAAGACAAGTTAGCTTCATCAAAAATTACATGAACATATTCCTCAATTTTCAAAGTGGATTTATTAAATACCCTATAAGCTTTGCTAACTTGGGAATATCCTAAAAAAATTTCCTCTGCAGCCTTAGCTTCAAACTTTCTAATATATTTCTTATCATTGTTGTGAATATAACATATACAACCAAATATTTTAAAATAGGTGATTTTAGGCTTCTTCCCTTTAAGCAATTCATAGGGAGTCTTATGCTTGAGTTTATGTATTAAACTTCTATTCAGTACATAATTTGATGTGCTCACAGCCTCTGCCCAAAAGGATAAGGTCATATAGGCATCTGCAAGTAATGTACCTGCAGCTTCAATTAGGGTTCTATTTTTCCTTTCAACTACCCCATTTTGTTGAGGAGTTATAGGAGATGAGAAGCAATCCCTGATACCTTCCTTCTCACAGAACTCTTGCATAAGAAGAGACTCAAACTCAGTACCATGATCACTTCAGATCAATGCAACTTAAGTACAGTACTCAATCTGTATGGTTGAGAAAATCTGTAAGAACCTTGAATGTATCTGACTTAGATCTCAGAAAGAACACCCAAGTGAACCTTGAGAATTCATCTACAACTACTAGAGTATAATATTTCCCTCCTAGGCTTTGTACAGCAATAGGGCCAAAAAGGTCCATGTGTAGCAAGTACAAGATCGTAGGTGAATCACTCTTATTAACTAATTTAAAGCTAGATTTAGTTTGCTTGCCTAATTGACAAGCCTTGTAGAGGCCTTTCTTCTTGTAGGGATCAGAAGGAAATCCTCTATTAAGGTTGTCTTTACATAACCTAGCAATGTTTTTCAGATTAACATGACCTAATCTTTTATGCCACAATTCATTCTAATTCCTAACAAGATTAAATAAACAAATATTTGATGTTGCAGATTGAAAATTAACTACATATATGTTGCCTTGTCTATTTCTAATTAAAATCATTTGGTTTTCTTTAGTAGATATAATACAAGAGCTTGAGTTTAAAGATACCTGATAACCTTCATCATATAATTGACTTATGAAGATGAGTTTTTTTTGAAAGTAACTGCTCCAATCTTAACTTCTCCAAAGCCTTCAGTTTGGCCACAATTTGAGTCACCAAAGATCACCTTTAGTTCCAGCTTGGACTTGTAATTATTTAGGTTGTCTTTGGTGCCAGTCATATGCTTGGAGTATCCACTATCAAGACACTATTGTTGATTAAAAATGGACAACTCCTTACTTGCAAGGCAAAAAATTAGTTGTTCTTGACCCAGATTACCTTGGGCCCTTTATTTTCCTGATATGAAAAGCTTGATATAACAGAAAATTCAGGTTGAGATTTATATCCTAAGAGATGGTATCTCCTAGGTGGAATTTCCCAATTAGAAAATGGATTAACAGGTTTTCTAGTTTGATTAAAATTTCTGTTAAAGTTATTATTTTTGTTAAGTCTGACTGGGTTCGACGAAGTGTTGTAAGTTCGTCGATCAGAGTTCGACGAGATGGGATGAGATCGTCGATCTCTGCTCAGAGAATGAATACATTCATTTTATGTGCCCCAAGTTCGTCGATGTCTGCTCGAAGAACAATACAAGATTCGTCGATCGCAGTAAGACGAATTATTATGGCTATTGTTGGCGTTCATAGATCGTCGATCAGAGTTCGACGAACTAGCCACATTTTGTCGATCTGAGTTCGACGAAATCTGTTGAACATTGTTTTTATTTAGATTTTTCTTGTTTCTATTCTTTTGATTTTAGATTTGTGAGAGACTTCTGTGGTTTGATTATTATATATTACTTCTTTTCCTTTTTTTTATGCGAGTTGAAAGAATATTTTTCTTAAGTTTGGGAGGTAATCTTGATGAGGCACCTAAGCCCAGTTTGCCATTTAGCCTGACATTTACTGTGCTTGTGATGTCCATCAGCTTAAGGCTTCTCCCATTAAGAGATTCCTCAAGTTGCTTAGCCTCACATAATTCTATTTTCAGAGAAATGATTTGTTCATTTGCTAAAACTAAATCATCTTTGAGCTTAGTTTTTCATCAAATAGATTATCAAATTCAGCTTGCGAATCTCTTAGCATTTTGATTTCTTTTTCAGATTTTATTAGATCATTACATAAGGCTTTGAATTCATTTTTAAAATCAATAGAATTGAAATCAAAAGAAGAGATTATCTGATCCTCTTATGTCTCTAATTCTTCTTCTGATTCCTCAGAATGAGTTTCTGCTTGGACTTCAGCATCAGACCTGCTGCATAAGGCATTGATTGTCATTAGGTAGACTTCTCTTGCCTTGGCATCTTCTTCATCTTCACAGGAGCTGGAAGATGAAGACTCCTCTTCTGTTTCACTCCAGGTTTTAGCAATGAAACCTTTCTCCTTTCTTTTATGCTTGTTGGAGGAATGTCTGTTGGAGTGTTTGATGGAATGCTTCTTGTTCTCTTTTTCCTTTATTCAGTCTCTTTTCTGTGCCTATGGGAATTCAGGGAGAATGTGCCCAGGTTTTCTGCATCCAAAGCAGGCAATCTCCTTGGTAGGAGTTCTGTCATACTTAGGCTTATCATCACTTCTTGATAATTTCCTTCTGAAGTCCTTCTTGGCCAACTTATAAAATCTCTTGTCCAGTAAGCTCATAAGCTCTTCATTGGCTGGAAGGGTTTCTGATTCTTCTGTTGCTTTGAAAGAAATATTTTGCTCCTTCCTTGAAGCGGTGGAGGCCTTCAGTTCAATAGCCTCTCTTGTCTTAATTAACTGCTCATAGGATTTTAGCTTTCCAAGGAGAGATTCAGTGGATATCTCATTCAAACTTCTAGCTTCCTTGATTGGCAGATCCTGGAATCCCAAGTGCTGGGGAAGCACATTAGGATCATGTCATTAATCTTAGTTAAGGAGATATCTTTATCCAGGGTATTTAGTTCATTGATGATAACATTAAGCCTGTTATACATCTCAGCCACTGTTTCAGATTCCTCCATCTTGAAGTTCTTATATTGAGATATTAGGAGGGATCTTCTGTCCTTTCTCTCATCTGCTGAGCCTGCCACCATCTAGTTTAGAGAGTCCTAGATTTGTTTTGCTGAAGTGCATTCAACCACCTTTTGAAATATGTCATCTGACATAGTTTGAGCCAGTATATTCATACCTTTTGCATCAACTATTTTGGCTTTCTTTTGAGCATCAGTCCACTCAGGTGGTGGAACTGCATGAGTGTCAGATATTGTTGCAGACACTGTTGTAGGTTGAGGGGATCCTGTCAAAATTGAATTGAAAATATCCTCATCAATAGAAATCATGTAAAGCTTGATTCTTGCCTTGCAGATTATAAACTTGTTCAAGTTACAGACTGGAGGTCTGGTGCTAGCATAATCTTTATTCTGTGACATTGCTGTAATAACACCCCAGAAAGAGATAGATTTAACAAGGATCTTGGTTCAGATGTGAATTGTGAAACCAAAGAAATACACCCTCTGATACCAATTGAAGTATGGTATGAAAGATACCACCTGAGGGGTTAGATCTATTTAACTCTAGAGGGGGGAGGGGGGAACAGAGTATATTGAAATCTTATTAGATTTTTATTGCGGAATTAAAATAGTAATACTTATATGTGTAATCAGTTAGTGCATAAATAAAACTAAACTAATCAGCAAGCAGCACACAATAAAAATAAGAGAGCATCACAGACGACAAAAAGAAATTTATAGTGGTTCCCTAAACTTGGGTACATCCACTCTTCTACCACCCTGGTAGTAATCCACTCAAGTTTTTGATCAGGTGCCCTGCCACCAATCAGGTTTTTGCTCTGGTGACATTTCACCACAATATCTATTTACAGGGAGATATTGCAACCTTTTAGAAATTTGATCAGGTGCCCAAAAACCAAATCAAGTGTTTTGATCAGGAGACTTGCAACTAAGTGTTTAACTTTTGAAGGGAGTTAGAACCCTGTGTACAGTAGGGTGAAAGAAATAAAAACTATATGTTGTCTTCTCTTTTCTCAAAAAAGCTGAGAAGACTTTTGGATGCTTGATGGTGTCAAAGCTCCCCCTGAGATGAAGGTCTATTCAGGAAGATTGAGAGCTTTGCAGGGTGTATAGGTCTTCTTGAAAAAGTTTTCCAGAAAGCTGTAGACAGATGAAGTTGATTGTCTCTTGAAAGCTTGCTGGAAGAAGAACACTAGATGAAGACAGTGCAGAACTCTTTTTCTTGAATAATTTCTTATGTGCTATGTTTTCAAAAACTTGTCTATATCATCTGACACAAATTAGTCTTTGAATACGGTTGCCTTGATTAGCTACTGGGATCTTGGAACTTGGACAACGGCTAGAAGAGAAATAAAATAATTCCTTAACTGTCCCAAGAATTAACTGTATATTAACTCTGTGAAAACCAGTAATTAATGCTGCCATAAAGAACGCCAATATTCTGATAATCTAAGCATTAATTACACAGAGCAATATAAGCAATAAAATAAGCCTAATCAATTCTGAAAATGACTGCAAAGAATAGAAATGTTGAACTGGCAATTTTCGTCGATCTGAGATCCTAGATCGTCGAACACAATCTCTCTTTCGTCAAGCTGAGCCTTGAGAGCTTTGAACTGAAATACAACTTTCCATACTGGGCTCCAAGATCATCGAACAGAGATAGAAGATCGTCGAACTCAAAATCTGATAGAAGATTAGAGTTTTTCGAAATCAGTTTAACTTTCGTTGAACTCAATTCAGAGAAGTGACTCTGAGATCGTCAAACTGAGAATGACGATCGTCGATCTCAATTCAGAGTTCGTCGAACGACTTCTTCAACATGAAATTTATTCCTTGTTTTTGTTTCTGCAATCTTCTGGGACTTCTTAGGGCTTGGCCTTGTCAAACAGAAGTGCTGACCCTAAGATCTAATGAAGACTTATGACCCTAGACAATACAAGGTGGGTTAATCTATGCAAATCCAAATAGTGAACCTTACCCCAAATACCTAAACACAGGTGGGGTTCCAACAGGAACACCTATCCTATACCTCGATTTGATGAGCTATTCGACCAGTTTTTGGGAGCGCAATGGTTTTACAAGTTAGATTTGCACTCGGGGTATTACCAGCTTAGGATATGAGAGGAGGTGATTCTGAAAATGACATTTTGTTCGAGGTACGGTCTATATGAGTTCATCATATCATTTTTCAACCCGGGCGTGCATTTTCCGAACGAGAAAGCATTTTGAGCCCGAACCCACATTTTGCTCCCGAACACGCAATTTGTACCCGGGCGCACAATTTTCCAACTCGGCGCGCATTTTCCTCCATGAACCCATTTTGCGCCCGATCACGCAATTGCCCCCGGGCGAGATTTTTCCTCCCAGGTACACATTTTCCTCCCGAGCGTTCACTTCCCGCCCGACCGCTCATTTCCCGTCTGGGCACACATTTCCTACTCGGTGTCGTATTTATCGCCCGGGTGCGCATTTACTGTCAGGGCGCAAATTTTTCTCACGGGCGCGCATTTTACGCCCTAACGCGAATTTTTCGCCCGGGCTTGCATTTTAGTGGATCAGGCACGTATTATTTACTTGGGGGTGCATTTTGCACCCGAGCGAGCATATTTCTCCTAGGCAGTCACTTCGCGCTCAGGAGCACATTTCGCCCACGGTCACGCATTTTCGGTCCTGGCGCGCAAATTTTCGGCATGGCGGGCATATTTCGCCAGGGCTCGCAATTATCGCCAGTAAGCGTGAATTTTCAACCCAGGCCAGCATTTTCCCCACGCAAGCAAAGTTTTTGCCCGGGAGAAAATTTTATGCCCGGGTGCGCATTTTTTTGCCCTGATGCTCATTTCTGCCCGGGCGTGCATTTCCGCCCGGTCGCGCATTTCCTCCCGAGCGCACATTTTTCGCCCAGGTCACTCTTTTTTTCCCAGGGAGAGCATTCTATGCCAGCGGGCACCTTTTTTTTACCAGGGCACACATTTTAATTTCCCGTGCGTGAATTTCCCTCCCGGGCGATCATTTTCCGTTTGCAGACGCATTTTTTGCCCGTGCGTGCATTTTTTGCTCGGGCGCTCTTTTTCGCCCTCTTGCGAATTTTTCCTCCTAGGCGCGTACATTCCTCTTAGGAAAGCATTTTCCGGTAGGGCGAGTATTTTCTGCCCGAGCACAGTTTTTTCGCCTGCGAGCACATTTTCTGCCCAGGTGAGAATTTTCCGTGCGCCAATTTTTCGCCTCAGTGCGCATGTTCAGCCCGGGCGCCAATTTTCCTCCTGCGCACCCATTTTCTGCTCGGGCGACCATTTTCCCCACACGGGCCCAGGGCGACAATTTCCGCACACTTGCCCATTTTCAGCCAGGAGCGCATTTTTCACCCAAGCGTTAATTTTCCGCATGGGCGCGCATCTTCTTCCTATGCGAGCATTTTCCTCCTGCGAGCGCATTTTATGCACGGAGTTGCATTTTGGACTCGAACACCCTTTTTGCCCCAGGCGTACATTTTCGGTCGGGCGAACATTTTCTCCCGGGCGCACATTTTTCGCCCGGGCGCACATTTTTCGCCCGGGCCCGCATCTTTTGCCCGGGCACGCATTTTTTGCCCGGGCACGCATTTTTTGCCCGGGCACACATTTTAATGCCACTGTCATGAATTTTTTGCCAGGGGGCTTATTTCGAGCCCGGGCGAGCATATTCCTCCCCGACACCCATTTCGCGCCCGAGCGTCCATATTGTCGCGTTGGCGGACAAATTTTTCTCGGGCGTGCATTTATCTCCAGTGCGTGCGAATTTTACACTCAGGCAAGCATTTTCAGCACGCATGCACATTTTTCGCCCAGGTGAGTATTTTTTGCCCGAGAGAGCATTTTCCTCCTAGGCGCGCATTTTCTACCCGGATGCGCTTTTTCGCATGGGGGCAAATTTCCACCCACACTTTCGCCCGGACGCACATTTTTGCCTGTGCGCGTATTTTTTGCCCAGGTCACCCAATTTCGCCCAAGTGAGCATTTTCCGTACGGGAGAGCATTTTCCGCCCGCACGGGCATTTTTTCACCAGGTCCCACATTTTAATTCCCAGGAGCACATTTTTCGCCGACGATCATTTTTCACCTGCACGTGAATTTTTTTGGCCGAGCGCGCATATTTTGCCCGGGTGCGCATTTTTTGCTCGGACGTACATTTTCGCTCGGGCACGCTTTTCTCCTTGCATGCAATTTTTTCGGCCTAGGCACGCATTTTCTGCCTAGGAATGCATTTTTGCCCGGGAGATTATTTTATTCATGAGCACATTTTTTCCGACTACGAGCGTATTTTCCAGCCCAGGTGAGAATTTTCCGAGAGCCCATTTTCTGCCCGAGTGCGCATTTTGCACAAGGGCGCAAATTTTTTTCCCCTGCGCCCATTTTCTACTCTGGCGACCATTTTTCTCCCACTCAACCATTTTCAGCAAGGCACGTATTTTTCTCCCGAGCATGCATTTTGCGTAGCGGAAGCATCTTCTGCATGGGCGAGCATTTTCCTCATGTGAGTGCATTATTCGTACAGGGTCGCATTTTGTGCTCGGGCGCGCTTTTTGTGCCCGAGGGCGCATTTCCGGTCGAGTGCACATTTTCTCACGGGCATGCATGTTTTGCCAGTGCGCGGAATTTCTGCCCGGGCGTGCAATTTCCCGCCCGGGCTGGCATTTTCTCGCCTGGGAGCGCATTTTATCACCCGGGCACGTATTTTATCTCCCAGGCCCACATTTTTTCGCCCGGGAGCGCATTGTATTGCCCGGCGGGTGCGCACTTTTTGCCCGGGCATGCATTTTCCTCCCTGACACGCATTTACTGCCCGGACGCTCATTTCCTGCTCGGGGTTGCATTTCCCGCCCGATGACGATTTTTTGTCCCGAGACCGAATTTTTCCCCCGATCTCGCATTTCTGCCCGTGCGCGCATTTGATGTGCGGGGGTGCATTTTATTCCCGAGCGAGCATTTTTTGCCCGACCGTGCATTTCCCTCCAGGGCGCACAATTTCTGCACTAGCGCACATTTCCGGCCAAGCTCTCATTTTAATGGCCCGGGCTCACATTTTAATGGCTTGGTCGCACATTTTCCCTCCAGGAGAGCATTTTATGCCCTAGCGAGCATTTTCTGCTCGCAAGCGCATTGCTTGACCATGACACACATTTAATGGCCCGGAAGCGCATTTTCTACCTGGGCGATCATTTTCCACAAACACTCATATTTTTTTCCCGGGCGCGCATTTTTGCCCGGCCGCGGATTTTTCTCTAGGGCGTGCTATTTCCTCCTACATGCAAATTTTTCCACATAAGCTCGTATTTTTTGCCTGGGAAAGCATTTTTCACCCGGGCAAGTATTTTCTGCCCGAGCGCATTTTTACCCCTGAAATTTTTTTTGCCCTCAGGCCCATTTTCTGCTTGGACGCCCATATTCGGTCCCCGCGCCCATTTTCAACCCATACGAGCATTTTTTGCCTAGGGGAGATTTTTATGCGCATGGGCACGCATTTTTCTCCCGGATGCGCATTTTCCTCCCGGGCACTCATTTTCCGCCTGAGCATGCATATTTTCCCCCTGGCGGGCATATTTTCCCTAGGTGTGAAGTTTTTAGCATGGCCCATTGCTTTACAAACTCGGCGCATTTTCTTTGCGATAAGGCCATACACTGGGCGTTGCTACGCCGATTTTTTTCGCCCAGATGCATTTTGAGCCCGGGCACGCATTTTTTGCCAGGGCGGCACATTTTGTATCTCTGCATAATTTTCCTGCGCTTTTCGCACCCATTTTTTTGCTGTCGCGCATTTTCCTCCGCCCGGTAAACATTTTTTTGCCCTTTGCCATTTGGCTTCATTCACCCATTTTCTGCCCCACACACATATTTGCCCGACTTCTAATTTTCCACCCAACCCCTAATTAGTTCCCCCACTCTCCTCGGGCGAGCATTTTCCTCCCGAGTTCTCTTTTCCCGTTTGACCCCGTATTTCCCACCCACCCCCTCATTTCCGCTTGGTGCGCATTTCCTGCTCGGTCGCATTTCATCCCAAGGACACATTTTTCGCATGAGTGTGCATTTTGCGCCTGAGGGCACATTTTACACCCTAGCAAGCGTTTCCCACCTGGACAAACATTTTCACCCCAGTAAGCATTTCCCACTCACGCATGCATTTTCCTCCCGTGCAAGCATTTTCTGCCCGTGCATAAATTTTACTCGTTCTAACATTTTCCGCCCAAGCCAGCCTTATTTGCCCAGGCGCGCTTTTTTGCTCGGCGCGCTTTTTTTTCGCGGGAACGCATTTTAATCGCCCAGGCACGTATATTCGCCTGGGGGCGCATTTCTCGCCAGGCAAAGCATATTCCTCTAGGGCACGCATTTTCGTGCCCGGGTGCGCATTTTCTACCCATGTGAGCATTTTCCGCTCATGTGAGCATTTTCCGCCCGCACGCGTATTTTTCACTAGGACGCACATTTTTATGGCTGGGGCATGCATTCTTATACTATGCGATCATTTTTCGCATTCACACCCATTTCTTTGTCAGGCGTGCATTTTCTCTCGAGCATTTTTTACTCTGTCAAGCATTTTCCGCCCGTGTGTGATTTTTTCGCCCGCGTGCAAATTTTCCCGCATAGGCCCATAATTTCGGCATGGGAGCATTTTCCGCATGGAAAGTATTTTCTGCCGAGCAGATTTTTTCCGCCTGCGAGGGCATTTTTAGCGCAGGTGGGAATTTTCTGCCCAAGCGCCCATTTTCTTCTCGTGCGGGCATTTTTCGCCCAGGCGGAAATTTTTTGCTTGCGAGCCCATTTTCTGCATGGGCTCCCATTCTCCGACCACCGCACGCCCATTTTTATGCGAGGGCGCATTTTCTGCGCGATCGAGTATTTTATTTTTTTTCGCCCGGGAGCGCATTTTTTTCCCCGGGAGTGCATTTTTCGCCCGACCCCCATTTTCATCTCGGACACGAATTTTCGGCCCGAGAATGCATATTTAAAGCCTTGGCAGACATATTTTGCCCATGCACACATTTTTTACACTGGGGCGCATTTTCTGCCCGGGCGTGCATTATCTCCTGGGTAAGCATTTTCTGCTCACACCCACATTTTTTGCTCTGGTAAACATTTCCCCGCTCGCGGGCGCATTTTAAGAACGGGAAAGCAATTTCTGCCCCATGCATATTTTCTGCCAAAGCTGCCATTTTCTGCCCAGGCGCGCATTTTCGCCAAGGCACAAATTTTGAGCCTAGACACATATTTTGAGCCCAGGCATGCATTTCTGCCTGGGGGCGTTCTTTTTTCCCGGCACAGATTTTGTGCCGGCCTCGTATTTTCCTCCCAGGATCGCATTTTCCGCACGGACACACGCTTTTTGCGTCTAAGCACGCCATTTATGCCCGGTGTGCAATTTTGTGCCCTAGAGCGCAATTTCCTTCCCGGGCGTGCATTTTCAATGGGCTGCATTTTACACCCAGGCACGCATTTGCCCCCGGGCACGCATTTTCCTCCGAGATCACATTTCCAGCTCGGGTCGCATTTCCCGCCCGAGGTTGCTTTTTTGCCCAGGCGCGCATTTTCCACATGTACGACATTTTTCAACCTAGCAAGCATTTCCCGCACGAGCAAGCATTTTTGACCGGCACGGATTTCCCGCTTGCGCGTGCATTTTTCTTCTGGGCAAGCATTTTCCACCCCACGTATATTTTCTTCCCGAGCGCCCGGGCGCCCATTTTCTCCCGGACGCGCATTTTCCGTCCGAGAGCGCATTTTCCGTCCGCCTGCGCATTTTTTGCTCGAGCGCACATTTTTCGCCCGGGCACGCATTTTAATAGCCCGAGCACATTATTTTTCTGGGGTCGCATTTCACCCACAAGCGAGCATATTCCTCCTAGGCAACCATTTCGCGCTTGGGCAGGAATTTTCCGCCCGCACTCCCATTTTCAGTGTGGGCGCACATTTTCTGTTTAAACGAGATTTATTTTTTCCAAGCGCACTTTTTTGCCCGGGCTGACATTTTAAGCCTGGGGGGCGCAATTTCTGCATGAGCGCGCATTTATCGACGAGTAAAATTTTCAACACGCGTGCGGGTTTTCTGCCCGGGCGAGCATTTTCCGCCCTCCTGCGCATTTTCCGCACAGACGAGCATTTCCCACCCGCATGCATGTTTATCACGTCGGGTCGCCCATTTTGAGCCCGAGCATGAATTTCTGCCGGGGCGCGCATTTTTTGCCCTGACGCGCATTTTTTCCCGACCGAGCATTTTCCGCCCGAGAGTGCATTTTTAGCCCGGCGCGCATTTTGCGTCCCGACGCGCATGTTGCGACCGTGCATACAATTTTTCGCTCGTGCGCGCTTTTTCCACTGTGGCCACATTTTCCCCCCTGGGCTCATTTTCCTCCTAGGCATGAATTTCCCGGCCGGGTTCGCATTTTCCTCCAGGGGATGCATTTTTTGCCTGGCCACGCATTTTCCACTCGAGCGACATTTTCTACCATTGCGAGCATTTCCCTCCCGGGCACTCATTTTCGCCCATCGCACATTTCCCTCTCGCGCACGCATTTTTGGCCTGGGAAAGCATTTTTTATCTGGGCAAGCATTTTTCGCCCTGCCGATATTTTCTTCCCGAGCGTGCATTTTCTGCGAAGAAGGCGTGCCTTTTTTTCCCAGGAGGGCCTTTTTCCGCCTGAGCGTGCATTTTTCGTCCAAGCGCGCATTTTTTCGCACAAGCTTTGCTTTTTCGCACGGGCACGCATATTTCTCCCATGCACACATTGATGGCCAGGGTGCGCAAATATTCTACCCAGGAAAGCATTTTCACATGCACTCACATTTTCTGCCCGAGGGAGCATTTTTCGCTCGGCCGCGCATTTTCCGCCTTGGCGCGCACCTTTCCGCCCGAGCATGCATTTTTCGCCCGGGCACATAGATTTTGCCTGATGAGCATTTCAATTGGGGCACACATTTTCGCCCAGGCATGCATTTTCTCTTGGGCGCACATTTCTGCCCGGGTAGAATTTTCCTCCCGGGCGCAAATTTTCCGCCTGGGTCATGCATTTTCCACTCGGGCGAGAAATATCTTGTTGCGCGAACTTTTTTTCACCAGGGCGAACATTTAATTTCACGGGTGTGCATTTTCTGCCTGAGCGATCATTTCCTCTTGCACGCGCATTTTTTGCAAACACATTTTTGCTCGTGCGAAAAATGCGAGCTCGGAGAGAAATGCGCGATCGGGAAGAAAAATCCGTGCACAGGCAAAAAGTGTGCGCTCGGGTAAATAATTTGACCGTCGGCAGGAAACGTGACCCCCGGTGGGAAATGGACGACCTTGCGGAAAAAGGCTTACAGGAAGAAAATGTGCATTTGGGAGAAAAATTGCGTGCCCGAGAGTTAAAATGCGAGCCCATACGATAAAATGCGCGCCCGGGTGATAAATTGCGCGCCCGGACAATAAAATGCATGCCCGAGCGATAATATTTGTGCCCGGGTAGTAACATTCGGGCATTTGCGCAAATGCGTACCCGGGTGCAAAAATATTAGCCCGGGAAAAAATGCGCTCCGGGGCGGAAAATGTATGCCCGGGCAAAAAATGTGCGCCCCGGCACAAAATGTGCGCCCGGTTGAAAAATACTCCCTTGCAAAAAATGTGTGTCAGTACGGAAAATGCGTGCCCAGGAAAAAAATTCGCCCAAGGGCTCAAATTGCGCGCTTGCGCGTAAAAATGCTCATTTGGGAAAAAATGCACTCCCTAGCGGAAAATGTACTCCCTGGCAGAAAATTCTCGCCCCCGGGCGATAAATGTGCTCCAGGGAGGAAACTGCGCACCCTGGCTTATAATGCGCGTCCGAGAAAAAAATGTGTGTCGATGTTTAAAATGCACCCTAGGGCAGAAAATGCGCGCCTGGGCGGAAAATTTCCGCCGGGTTGAAAAATCCGCGCCGTGCCAGAAAATGCTCATTCAGGCAGAAATTGCACATTGGCGCGCAAAATGCGCTCCTGGGTGAAGAAGGCTCGCCTGGGCAATATTTGCATGTCCGGGTGATAAAATGCACAAGCGGGCGCAAAATGCGCAAGCAGGCGCAAAATGCGCAACCAGGCGCAAAATGCGAGCCCAGAAAGAAAATGCGCGCTAGGCGCAATATTCGAGCCAGGGCACAAATTATGTTTCGTGTGGAAAATGTGTGTCCTGACACAAAATACGCGCCTCGGGCTGAAAATGCGCTCCCCGGGCAAAAAATGAGCTAGCAAAAAATGAGCGTCCAGGCAAAAAATGCACGTGTAGGAGGAAAATTATTTCCCAAGCGGAAAAAAAAACATACCCTGGAAATTAAAGTGTGTTCCTTGATGAAAAAAATGCGTGTGCGGGCGAAAAATGCTCGCCCAAGCGGAAAATGCATGGCCTGGGCGGAAAATGCGTGCCCGAGCGAAAATGGGTGCCAGGCGAAAATGAGCACTCGTGCGGAAATGCGCATCAAGACCGAAAATGAGCATCCGGCAGAAAATACTCGCCCGTACGGAAAATCCTCACCCGGGCGGATAATGTCTGTGCGTGTGGAAATGCTTATGTGGCCAGAAATTGGTGCCCTGGCAGAAAATGCACGCCCGAGAGCGAACTACATGCCCAGGAGCGAAATGCGCTCCCGGTAGGGAAATGAGTGCCTAGAAGGAATATGCTCGCCTGTGCGCGAAATGCAGTCCAAGGAAATAAGTGTGCGCCCGGGCAAAAAATGTGCGCCCGAGGACAAAATTTTTGCCCGGGCCTAAAATGCGCGCCCGGACGGGAAATGCGCGCCCGGGCAAGAAATGTGCGGCCGGGCGCGAAATGTGCGCCCGGGCGGGTAATGCTCGCCGTGACGGGAAATGCGCACCCTTGTTAGAAATGCGCGCCCGGGCTGAAAATGCGCGCTCGGGCCGAAAATGCACGCTCGTGCCGGAAATGCACAGTAGGGAGGGAAATTCTCTCCCGTGTGGGAAAATGCATGCCCGGGCGAAAAATTTGCGCCCGGGCACGCATTTTGGCTCAGGCGCAAATTATCGCCCAAGCGAAAAATGCGAGCATCTGTGACATGTTGCTCTGGATTGGTGATGATTATTTGTGTGTCGGAAATGGCTCCGTGTAAAAATGAGTAGTTTTGGGGTTTTGGGAGATACAGGTTTTTGGAGTAGTACTAGAGATTCTCTCCAAGAAATATCCGAGTTGCAATAAAAAATGTGGTTTTTTTTTATATCACCCGCGATAGTATTATTGATGGTGATAGCTCCTAGTGAGTATTTTTGATCGTTAGCCTTGAGTGATTACCACAGATATGTAGCGGTTAGCTTGGGGCACCCTACATTGGCTATGAGCTTGAAGCGCACGTCGATAAAAAGAGAGCGGTTCGAGGGAAATCTATACACACGTCGTGCTTGGCGGACATGGTGATTTGAACAACGGGCATTAACTGAATGAACCCACACCTTTTCATTTAGCTATAGAGAGCCTAAAGTAATTGTCAATCCCTGTAGCAAGGGAGAGAGTCAATGCCCGGGCAGAAAATGCTTGCCCAGGATGTAACTATACATGACAACACTAGTGAAAACACGTAACAGAAATTGCACGCCCGAGAGTAAAATGTGCGCCCTTCAGGAAAAAGTACGCCTTGGCAGAAAATGCGCACCGAGGATGAAATTGTGGGAATTAGTCGAAAATGCTCACCCAAGGCAGAAAATGCCCGGACAATACTTGTCTGTTCGAAAAATGCGTGGGCGAGCGGAAAATGCTCCCCCGGGAAGAAAATGCTCGCCCAGGAGGAACAAGCGCGCGCTTGTGGAAAATGCTTGCCCGGGCTAAAAATGGGAGGTCGGGCGATAAACACGAGCTAGGGCGCAAAATGCACCACCAGGCTAAAAATGTGTGCACGCGAAAAATGCGGGTGTTGATGCTCGAAAAGCGACGGACTCGGGCACCACCAGCTAACCGTTCGAGCACTTGGGGAAGAGAAAGGAAAAACAAACTGCGAGCAGCAATCTACTTGGCGGACTAGAAAAGGAACGGAAAAGCAACAGAGCCGTAGAGCACGGCAACACCAGACTTCGCCCGTCGCGGCCTAAATGCCACTCCTGCGACGGGCTTGCTTTTTATTGCCAAGATGCGGTTACAAGAAAAGAAAAAGAAAGCAATGGGGAAAGCAAGCCGGAGGTCGCAAAGCCAGAGATTCGAGTCCGCAGCCTTTAACAAGTGGGCTCCTGGGCTCGAGTCAGCGTGCTTTGAGTGCACCACTTCCCCCTATTTATAGGCTGGGGGCCTGCCCAAGCGGGCAGGGCTAAAATAACCGGCTGCCCGGGGTACAAAAGAGCCGGGCAGCGGTGACGGGAAACAAAAAAGAGAAGGAACAAGCAGTCCGCGCGGGACAGGCGGACTGGGCCAGCGAGCTGGAGACCTCCCTTGGTCGCACTGAGCGCGTGATTTTTAGACTAGCCGCGACCTGAGCGACCTGGGCGGCCTGACTCGGAGCCTGCCGGTCTGAGCCTGACTCGCCGATCTAGCAGAGCTGGGAACTGAGGGCGACCTGAGCGGACGGATTTCTGGAGTCCGCCTAGGTGACGGACCATGCCCACTGGCGAGCTGGGCGAACTGAGTACTTAAGTTCAGCGAGGGAAGGGCAAGATGCCTAGCTGGAAATGTTGCGGATTCTGGGGTTAACATAATCCCCGCACATTTTTTGAGTTTTGGAAAATTCCGAAAATGTTTCCTTAACCGCTGAGTCCGCAACTATCATTAATGCTATTTGTGCTATAAATACTGCCGGAAGCGCTGTCTTCTGTCAGAATTGTCTGCGCGACGGGTCGTTACTCACCACTTGCGGTCTCGACTTTCCAGTCCGGCATGGCGAGGCTAGGGTCCTTCTTTGGCAGCATGGCTGCTCCGATTGAGAAGCCGAAAGCGAGTTCTCGGCCTAAGAAATCGAGCCATCGAAAAGATGCGCCTGCCCGCCACCAGGGGGAGAGTTCAGACCAGGTGAAGCAAGATCCAGTCCGCGATACTGTAAAGACTGCGAATGCTCCTCCAAGTCCTCTACGGGAGAAACCGAATCCGCCCTCCGTTTCTGACCAAAACCCTGCGAACTCCTCCAGCATGGAGGTGCATCGCTAACCGTTCGAGCACTCGGGCACCACCAGCTAACCGTTCGAGCACTTGGGGAAGAGAAAGGAAAAACAAACTGCGAGCAGCAATCTACTTGGCGGACTAGAAAAGGAACGGAAAAGCAACAGAGCCGTAGAGCACGGCAACACCAGACTTCGCCCGTCGCGGCCTAAATGCCACTCCTGCGACGGGCTTGCTTTTTATTGCCAAGATGCGGTTACAAGAAAAGAAAAAGAAAGCAATGGGGAAAGCAAGCCGGAGGTCGCAAAGCCAGAGATTCGAGTCCGCAGCCTTTAACAAGTGGGCTCCTGGGCTCGAGTCAGCGTGCTTTGAGTGCACCACTTCCCCCTATTTATAGGCTGGGGGCCTGCCCAAGCGGGCAGGGCTAAAATAACCGGCTGCCCGGGGTACAAAAGAGCCGGGCAGCGGTGACGGGAAACAAAAAAGAGAAGGAACAAGCAGTCCGCGCGGGACAGGCGGACTGGGCCAGCGAGCTGGAGACCTCCCTTGGTCGCACTGAGCGCGTGATTTTTAGACTAGCCGCGACCTGAGCGACCTGGGCGGCCTGACTCGGAGCCTGCCGGTCTGAGCCTGACTCGCTGATCTAGCAGAGCTGGGAACTGAGGGCGACCTGAGCGGACGGATTTCTGGAGTCCGCCTAGGTGACGGACCATGCCCACTGGCGAGCTGGGCGAACTGAGTACTTAAGTTCAGCGAGGGAAGGGCAAGATGCCTAGCTGGAAATGTTGCGAATTCTGGGGTTAACATAATCCCCGCACATTTTTGAGTTTTGGAAAATTCCGAAAATGTTTCCTTAACCGCTGAGTCCGCAACTATCATTAATGCTATTTGTGCTATAAATACTGCCGGAAGCGCTGTCTTCTGTCAGAATTGTCTGCGCGACGGGTCGTTACTCACCACTTGCGATCTCGACTTTCCAGTCCGGCATGGCGAGGCTAGGGTCCTTCTTTGGCAGCATGGCTGCTCCGATTGAGAAGCCGAAAGCGAGTTCTCGGCCTAAGAAATCGAGCCATCGAAAAGATGCGCCTGCCCGCCACCAGGGGGAGAGTTCAGACCAGGTGAAGCAAGATCCAGTCCGCGATACTGTAAAGACTGCGAATGCTCCTCCAAGTCCTCTACGGGAGAAACCGAATCCGCCCTCCGTTTCTGACCAAAACCCTGCGAACTCCTCCAGCATGGAGGTGCATCGCTCTCCTTCTGGGACCATCATGTTGCGGATAGAAACGGAAAAGGAAGTTTCATCGCCGAAAGTCCAGCAGCAAAGGATCGAGGAGAAGCTTCCTGCTGGTGAGACGATAGTGGAAAGGGGAGAGGAGGCTGCCGAGGAGCGAGATAAGGAGTCCGCTGAAAACGCGACCAACAGTTCCATCGAAAAGCAAGTTGTCGCTCCAAACCCAGTTCCAGAACCAAAGCCGGCTGTCATCGATTTAGAGAAGACTCCTGAGAAGAAGAAAAAGAGGAAAAGAGATGGTAATGCCGCCGAGCGGGTAGAGAAGAAGTTGAAAGTTAGAAAAGAGAAAAATATCTCCAAGCGGACTGGAGCTGCGAGCTTGCAGCATAGGCCGCGAGAAAAAGAAGTCCAAGACGATCTTGTCACCCCCGATCCTCTGCTCGCAGAAGGTGATCCCCCTTCCACGCTCAGCTTATCAACCACTGAGATACTCGACTCTATAGATAATGATCAGCTTGCGAGTATAAATCGCTCTCTACTGGAGGTGCTGCAGCCTGATATCGCAACTGGAGGAGAAAATCTTGACGACCCTTCTTCTTTTTTTCCAGCTGAAGAGAGGAAGAAAAACGAGGATCAACTCGCAATAATGAAGGCGAAGGTTGAAGCGGCCTCGGAGAAGCTCGTGGTGGATAAGCGGACTGAGGATCTTCAGATTGCTGCCGAGCTGATGCGATCTGGTAAGTTGCAGCCGGCGACCAAGCGGTTTCAGAACTCTTGGTTGTACAAATCCCCTCCACGAAAGTCGCGGCCAGTCAAGATCCTTACAGAAACTAAAGACATAGTTACTTCGAGCAGATCGCTGGCCGAGACAAGAGCACTAGTCCGCCGTGAATGGAGGCGTCGCCTAGAGGCTTTTGATCTGGAGCGCGTGAGGCGACCTATCCTTGATAGTCGTCAGATCGCCGCGAAGATAACCAAAAGTGGATAAAAAACCTTTTCCCTTTTCTCTTTTTTCTTCTGGAGCTATTGCGGCCTGGATACTGAGGCGTCTTTACTTTCTTTGTTGCAGTTCAGAAGTCCACGCCCGATTCTATCGAGGTCGGCGAGATCGTGCCTACGCCACCAAATGTGACGGAGGCCGCGGCGCGGACTGCTGATGAACCCGCACAGGAGGAGCTGCCTGCTAAAGAAGATAGTGTACTGTTAGCGAAGAATGATGAGGAAGAGTTATGCGAGCTTCGAACTGCACTAAAGAAAAGCAAAGCGCGGGAAAAAATCCTGGAAAGCGAGGTCGCCAGCCTTTCAGCCGCACTGGAAGGTGCGAACAAGGAGAAAAATCGTCTGAGCGGAGATGTCCGCCATTATAGGAGCAAATATTTGGCTTTGGCGAGAGAAGGAAAGAAGCAAGTAAGCGAAGCCGCTGGGGTGAGATCGCAAGCGCCTCAGCCTGCTGTGGGGGAGGGATCGGCCCCTGCGGCAAGCGGGCAGCCCGCGGTGGTCGCAGATCCAACCCTAGCAGTTCAATTGATTCCATTTCCGCGGGTAGCCAAAGACATGGCTCATATGCACCGCACCTTCAATAACATGCACCATCTGGTTTCCCAACTCTACTGCGAGATCCTGCGAGGAAGTGACCTGGCTGCACATGTTGGAATGGAGGAGGAGGTGCGACCTGCTCAGAGAGAGCGCGGAAGGCGCTAAGGCCCAAACATTTACTTTCTATTATTTTTTAAGCTGCTGTATAATATTGTTGCTGAAACTCTTCGTTGTGTGATTGTATCTGTGTTGTGATATTACTCTGCTTGTTGCATACTATTATCTTTTCGGATAATCCTGTTGTGAAATGTAAGTTATACGAACTGGTGTTTTATGTCTGCTTATCTTGTTTACTAGAAAATTGCGATCCCTGTGGGCTTCCCGTGAATTCGCAATTATTTGCAGGGAGAATAGGGAAGAGGCGAGCTGAGCGGACTGGCTTTGAATCCGCAAAGCCTTTGAAAAATATCTGATATTGCAGGGAGAATAGGGAAGAGGCGAGCTGAGCGGACTGGCTTTGAATCCGCAAAGCCTTTGAAAAATATCTGATATTGCAGGGAAAACAGGGAAGAGGCGAGCTGAGCGGACTGGCTTTGAATCCGCAAAGCCTTTGAAAAATATCTGATATTGCAGGGAAAACAGGGAAGAGGCGAGCTGAGCGGACTGGCTTTGAATCCACAAAGCCTTTGAAAAATATCTGATATTGCAGGGAAAACAGGGAAGAGGCGAGCTGAGCGGACTGGCTTTCCGATCTGAGCGGATTGACGGCTGTCATGTCAGACGATTTTTATATAAATAGGGTTGTCATTCATTGTTTGTGTAGAAAGCAGTGGGAGCTGAAGACTTGCGGTCTGAAAACATGGTATCCGCACGTACTGAAGCCGCAGCCGCCTTCCACGCTGCTGATCATAAAAGGAGTAGACTAACCGAAGCCGACCTGGAGGCGTTCTTGGGAGCTCATATGGCGGACTCGCCCGTGCTCGCGCGGCTCCCCGAGCACCACGAACGACTGAATTTTTCAACCGCTACCCAGCTCGCAATTCCAATAGATCATTTTGACTGCGGGTTCAAATTTCCCCTGCTCTGGGAGGTCGCGGAGATCTTCGAGCATTATGGGGTGGTTCCGGGCCAGCTTGCCCCGAACAGTATGGTTGCGATCTGTAGTTTCATTGCTTACCTGCGGGCTGAGAGGATTGAATTTTCCTTGAAGGTTTTCAGGAAGATTTTCTCTGTTCGCTCTATTACCCCGACGGGAGACCCTGAGTACAAAGGCATCATCTACTTCTACTGTAGGGGAATGAAAGTTGTGGGCTTGCCGAATAAGATCCACAACTGGAGCTCTAGGTATCTCATCTTTGAAGGCGACCTGGGGTTCCTTCATACCAGTCCGCAGCTGCGCGTAGACGCTGACTTCAAGAGCGTGCGGCTGAACGATGCCGAGACCGCCATCGTCAAGTTCCTTGACGGAGCGAGGCTGGATGTTGACTATTACATCCCGCTGCTGCCTGGGCTATATACTGTTAGCCGCCAAGAGAGTAAGTCTTGCGATCTTCGTTTGTACCCGCAACAACTTAGGAATTTTAGCTAACTTTCTCTCTTGCAGCGACCTTGGCGGTGCCCGCAAATCTACCCGTTGCGCCTGCCGGACAGACTCCTACGCAAGGGGAAAGGAGAAAAGAAATCGCAAAAAAGAGGAGGGAAGACGGAGACCCCGCCGCGGGTTATTCTTCTGATGGCAGCTTCGACATTGCGGGCTTCGGCGAGAAGCAGAAGGATCTGAGGGGCAACCCCATGATCCACTAGCATGAGAAGAAAAAGTATGTCCGCCTATCAACGGCTCTTCCCTCTTGGAGGAGCCCGCGCCCGTCTCGCCATGCCCACGTCGCCCTGTCCGCTTTGTACGGGAAGCAAAACCTCCGCGATCTGCAAGGTGTGGCCCCTGATGACCTCCCCCTTCTCGCTGCGCAGGCCAGTGCGAACGCTGCCGTCACCAATCATTTCTTAGGCAGGCTTACGCGCGAGCTGCTTAGGGACAATGCGCGGCATAGGAAGGAAAGCGATTCGCTGAAAGAGAGGAATAAGCGACTTGGTGCAAAAGTTAATCAATATAAAGAAGACAAGGTCGTAAGTGCTTAGTTAATCGCCATTAATCTTGCTTATCTTTCGCGGACTGATGTTTTGAAATCTTTTGCAGATCGCATATGAGGTAACCAACCCAGACTTTCAAAAGGCCATGTTTCCTTTTGTAAGAGAAAGCGTCGAGGTCGCGCTTGAGCGCGTTATCAGCGATGGGTACGCGAAGGCTGGGGTAGACTCTATTCCCTTCCTGAAGCTCTTCCCGGAGCTAAAGGATAAAGTTGCCGAGTTCGAGCAAGCTGATAAGGGAAAAGCGGTTGCCGAAGATGACGAGGAGGAGTCTGCTGACGAGGAAGTGGCCTCAAGCCAACAGCAAGGAGGTCAATCGGATCAGTCCGCTAACTCCAGCTCTGGTGAGAGTAGCTCGCGAACAGAACCCTCAGCCGCTTCTCACTCTGACGACAGCAGCAACAGTGACTCAGGCGGCTACTCGCCTATAGTGGATGTGGATGGGTCAAGCCCTGAGAAGCCTGCGGACAAGAAGCAGAGGATAGAATAGGGATATATATATTGTAATTTTTTGGTTTTCTTTAATGTAAGGGGGAGGGGCGGACTTTACGCGAGTCCGCCAGGACATGTAATTTTTGAATGAATATATATAAAAAAGGATACTTTTGATATCTTCTGAGATTTTCTGCTTGTTTCTTGCTGATACTTTAGAGGTCGCACTTATATCTTTGCTAGCTGAAATTTCACTACCACAATCTTGTTGTAATATGAATAGAATGTATTCCTTGGGAAAGAGACGAGTGATGCGGACTTGGATGAGTTCAGTTCTCAGTCCGCATTTCTCAGAACTTTTGCCAGTTTTTGCGAGAACAAAGATAACGAAAAAACCATAATCTGCTAACCGAAACATCATGAATAAGCGAACTGGATGGACTAGGGTCACCATCCGCAGATATTCGCGCTTGAATTTCTTCCAAGCACATTGTGCGCATCGAACAAATTCTGCGGACCAGGCGAATTAGAAAACCAATGTCCGCACTGCCTCAGTCAGCAACCTCAGAAGTGACCTGTAATTCATAATAAGCGGGTAGAAGCGTCCGGAGCAGCATTGCTTTCCTCACAAGATTATGAATTATCGAATCAACCATGGAACGGCGGACTGAGCGGATAAGGCAACTGGAGTCCGCACTTCATTAATGAACAATACCAGAAATGACTTGTAATTCACAACCAGGCGGGTAGGTGGGCCGGAGCGACATTGCTTTCCTCACAAGGTTATGAATTACAGAATCAACCCAGGTGACGGCGGACTGAGCGGATAAGGCAACTGGAGTCCGCACTTCATTAATAAACAATATCAGAAATGACTTGTAATTCACAACAAAGCGGGTAGGTGCGGCCGGAGCGACATTGCTTTCCTCACAAGGTTATGAATTACAGAATCAACCCAGGTGACGGCGGACTGAGCGGATAAGGCAACTGGAGTCCGCACTTCATTAATAATGATAACCCCTGTGAAGAAGAAAGCCGCAGTCCGGAGGCCAAGTGGGTAGGTGCGGCCGGAGCGGCATTGCTTTCCCCACTGGACTTCGGAGTCTGCAGACTCAATAACTTAATTACTGCCCTCTTGCCTGAAGTACAGTCTAAGTCGATCTCTCGGGCAGGTACGGCCGAAGCGGCATTGCTTTCCTTTGAGATCGACAAGACTGTGGGTCTTCTGCAGGCACTGCTTGAGGGTACCAAGGAGTGTTCGAGAGTCGCAACCCTAAGATGATCTGGGGGCAGGTGCGGCCGGAGCGGCATTGCTTTCCCCGTGCGATCATCCGGGTTGTAACAATATCCCTTAAGTGGCGTGGTAGAGCTGACCTCCACTTCGCTCCTCCATAATGCAGAAGTGGGGTTAGGTACTAGCCGGGATCCGAAATCCAGTATCCTACCGCACTAGAGTTGGTAGGCTCCCACTACACGGTGCGAAATCTCCCCGCAACACGTGGTCGTCGTGGTGTTATGCTGACACCAACGGTTCTAGGGGAGGTTTTTGCTGGACACGGCGATATCTCCTGGCATCAAGCAACTGCCGGGAGTTGCTCGAGGAGGTAAGAAAGAAGAGGCATTCGAAGAAGTGTTAGTATGAGTATTTAGGCAAGTATCAATTTTGAGAGATTCGTATAACCATAAAATAGAGAGTTCAGAGAGAATCGTTTAGAGTTACCCTTGCTCCATATATTTAACTGTCAACGCTTGAAACACAAAGATACTTGATAAAAGTGTTGGCAAGGAATTTTTATTAATAGTGAACCTCTTAAAGAGTTTACACCGGAAGAAAGGAAAAGAAGTTCAGGAAAAGAACCGCTTTAGGTCATCTCCGCTCCATGTGTGCGGCATGTCTTCACCTTCAAACGTTTGTAACCGGTAGGCCCCATTTTGAAGTGCTTCCTTGATAATGAATGGTCCTGCCCAGCTAGGATTAAGCTTCCCAACTGAGCTGGCTCTTGCAGCAGCATCGACCTTTTTAAGAACCAGATCTCCCACTTGAAAGTGTTTGATCCTTACGTTCTTATCGAAGTAACGGGCCATTCTTCTTTTTACTTCCTCCTGTCTGATAGCAGCCTTGTCTCTGACCTCTTCGATATGCTCCAAACTGAACCTCATCTCCTCGCTGTTCAACTCAAGCCAATCCTCCGTGCCTTGCCTGGCAAGCAGTACTCTAGGCGACAGAACTTCAAACTCAACAGGAATCAATGCCTCGGACCCGTGAGAAAGCTTGAACGGGGTTTCTCTTGTTGCAGATGAAGGTGTTGTTCTCAGGGTCCAGAGGACTGAGGGAAGTTGATCAGCCCAACTGCCCTTGAGATTTTGAACCTTTTTCTTAAGCAGGTTGAGGATTCGCTTATTAGCTGCTTCTACTTGACCATTGCTTCTGGGATGATGCACCGATGCGAAGCGCAGCTCTGTTTCGATCTGTCTGCAAAAGTCTATCATTTCCGCATTATTGAACTGTGGTCCATTATCGGTGATTATTGCCATAGGGATTCCATGTCGGCAGACTATCTCTCCCCAAATAAAATTCCTCACGACCTGGGTTGTTGTCTTTGCCAATTCTTTAGCCTCAATCCACTTACTGAAGTAGTCGATCATAACTATAATAAAACGCCGCTGCCCACTTGCCATGGGAAAAGGGCCAATGAGATCCATTCCCCAAACAGCAAAGGGCCAAGGGGTTGTAATCGACCTGAGAGATTGAGCTGCTTGATGCTGAAGAGGGGCGAATTTCTGGCATTGAACACATTTTCTCGCATAGGCCTCAGAGTCCTTCTTCATTGTAGGCCAGAAGTAACCTTGCCGCAGGATCCTTCTTTCTAATGTTCTTGCTCCCGAATGACTTCCGCACTCGCCAGAATGCACTTCTCGGAGAATGGTGGGAACCTCACTTTCTGAAACACATCTTGCCATTGTGGATAAGAAGGTTTTCCTGTAGAGAATGTCGGATATCAAGTAATAGTGTGCTGCCTTCAACCTGAATTTCTTCTTATCTTTGACTGACTGATGTAGATTCCTGGTTGACAGGTAGAGAATGAGCGGATCCATCCAAGAGGGACACTGATCGATTTGCATTAGCCCTTCTTCCTCCACCGCTGGGCGGAAAAGTTCAGAAGTTGTCTCTCCTGACGAGAGCCCGTACTTTGCGAGAACGTCGGCCTCCTCATTCTCTGTTCTTGGAATGTGCTCAATAGTAAAACTTTTGAATCTGCCAACCTCAACCTTTACCAGCATAAGATACCTTTTCAACACTGGCTCCCTGGTCTCGAAGTTGCCAAGAACTTGTGAAGCCATTACCAGTGAATCAGTCTTGATATGGACGTGATCAATTCCAAGCTCTCGTGCAAGCCTCAAGCCGGCTAATAAAGCTTCATATTCCGCCTGATTGTTAGTTACTGGAAAATAGAACTTGATGGCCTGCTCAAGTTTGACACCATTCGGGTTTATCAGAACTACTCCTGCACCCGAGGAGTTTCTACCAGAAGCTCCATCCACATAAATGGTCCAAGATAAAGGGGACCTTGCTGCTTGGTCCGAGCTGGATTCTGTCGTATCAATCATGAAATCTGCAAGAACCTGTGCCTTGATAGCTGTTCTGGGCACATAGGAAATTTCAAACTCGCTCAGCTCGATTGCCCATTTAGCTAGCCTGCCTGAATACTCTGGTTTTTCTAACACATTCTTCAAAGGTTGATCAGTAACTACCTGAATTGAATGAGCCTGGAAATACGGACGGAGTCTGCGGGCAGACATAACTAATGCTAAAGCTAGCTTCTCTAGGATGGGATACCTTGCCTCTGCATCCTTCAGGATGTGACTGACATAGTAAACAGGGAACTGCCTCCTGCTTTCTTCGCGAATCAGAACTGAACTAACTGCCTCGGGACCAACCCCTAGGTATAGGAATAACGCCTCCCCTGCTCGAGGGCTTTGGAGTAAAGGAGTCGAGGTTAGTTGCTTTTTTAATTGCTCAAAAGCCAAGGAACACTCTTCTGTCCATTGAAACTTGGACGCTCCCCGAAGAATCTTAAAGAATGGTGCACTTTTATCTCCAACTCGAGAGATGAACCTCCCGAGTCCTGCCAACCTCCCCCCTAACTGCTGAACCTCTTTGGGTGAACGGGGAGGGGTCATACCAAGGATGGCTTTAACCTTATCAGGATTGGGGGCTAGACCCTCGGAAGTAAGGAGATGGCCGAGAAATTTCCCTTTACTTGCCCCAAAGACGCATTTTAACGGGTTAAGCTTTATTTTGCGCCTTCGTAGAGTAGAAAAGGTCTCTACAAGATCTACCAGGTGCTGCGGAAGAGACCTACTCTTAATCAGAAGGTCATCCACATACACCTCGAGGTTTCTACTTTTTTGTTCTTTAAACACTTGGTCCATCATGCGTTGATAGGTTGCGCCAGCATTTTTAAGCCCAAAGGGCATCACAAGATAACAATAGCAACCGTCATTAGTGATGAACGATGTGCAAGGGATATCAGGTTTATGCATTCTTATTTGGTGATAACCAGAGAATGCGTCTAAAAAACTCATAAACGGATACCCTACCGCAGAATCAACTAATAAATCTATCCGAGGCAAGGGGTAGAAATCTTTCGGGCACGCTTTATTCAAACGGGTGAAATCTACACACATACGCCACTTTCCCCCAGGTTTCTTAACCATTACAACATTGGAGACCCACTCGGGATACTGAATCTCTTGAATGAAGCGCGCTTTGAGGAGTTTAGCAACCTCCTCTCTGATGGGCTCTGCTAGCTTGACAGCTACATCCCTCTTTTTCTGCTGGACGGGCTTGGCGGCTGGATCGACATTGAGATGATGGCAAGCCACGTCGGGATCCACCCCTGGCATGTCCTCCGCTGACCAAGCGAAGACATCCAGATTCTCCAATAGGCAAGATATCAACTCCGCCTTTTGATCTTCTGGCAATTCGGAGTTGATGGAGAGCTTTCTTCCTTCTCCTTCTGCGATGGGGACTTCTTGCGTAACCTGGGCAGGTTCCAGGTGAGCGCCTTCTCTACTCTCAGCGTCTTCTGAAGGAGTGGCTTCTGCTGCTGCTGGAAAAGATGGGGGGGAAACCTCAGTCATGTTGACCGTTCGGAGGTAACACTCTCGAGCCTGCCTCGGGTCGCTCCTGACCCTACACTGGCGGCCATCCTTGCAGAACTTGATGGCTAGATGGTATGTTGAAATGATGGCGCGGTATTTGTTTAGCAACGGTCTTCCAAAGATGGCATGATAGCTGCTCGGAGCATCTACCACTATGAACTGGATTTCTTTGGTCACCCCTCCGAGCGTCACCGTGAGTGTGACACTTCCTTCAACTTCCTTCCTTTCTCCTGAGAAGCCATAGAGTGGCCCTTCGGTGGAAAGCAGAGTCTTTCCAGTCCTCAGGGCTTCGAAAGTGGACTTAAAGAGGAGATTCACGGAGCTGTCGGTGTCGATGAGAATTCTATCGACCGTGAAGTTTCCGATGGCTGCCTGGACCACGATGGCATCATCGAAGGGGTTGGCGGTTGCAGGAAGGTCCGCAGAGCCAAAGGTGACGACTTCACAAAGAGGACTTCCGGGTAGATTCAGCCCCTGCTCCGCCATGGATGAAAAAGAGTCTTCCCAAGGCCCCCTCGTCCACAACATCAATACACTCATTTTGGATGTCAATGAGCCCCAGATGGCCCTCATCCCTTATCTCTATGCACTCCTGGTGAACTTCAGCCACCTCCTTGCCCTTGGAGGTGGAAGGTCTTGAAGAATCATTCTTCCTGCCCAGGTCCTCGAGCTTACCCTCGGCGAGCAACCTCTCAACTAGCTTCTGAAGAGCCTTGCAGTCTTTAGTCAGATGACCTTTCTCCTTGTGAAAATTACAGAACTGAGAGTTGTCTCTGGGCTTCCAATCTCTCTGAGGCCCTTGCCTCTTTTCTTCAACTTTCTTCTGGATTACTTGGGCAACCTCTTCAAAGTTGATGCCTAGATCTGCAAGCTCTTCCATAGGGCTGCTCCCGTGAGGATTTAAAGCTGGCTGGGTTCTCTGAAGAATGGGGAGCGCTTGAAGGGGAACGGCGGGAGCGGCGGCCAACGGCAGTCTCTGATCATGAAACTGTTGATGGCTAAGGAAAGGTTTCTTATGGCGGAGGTTGCGCCCCCTCTGAGGTGGAGGGTGGAAATCAGGCCGGGGAGGCTTACTGTGGTACTGATTGTTGGAAGAGGAGTGAGGGACATCCCTTCCTCCAGCTTTAGCTGTCAGGGATGAGATATAGGTAGGATTGGCATTTTCCCCCTCAATAAAGCGATTGGCTATCGCGATGAGCTCCTGATAGGTTGACGGCGCCTTTGTTGTCACTTTGAATTTCAACGGGCCCTCCCGGAGGCCGTGAATCAGGGCAACTTTATAATAATCGGGGTTCACATTCCTTACCCCTTGAATTTCTTTCTGGAACCGATCAACGAATCTTGTCACCGATTCATTGTCTCTTTGCCTAATATCAAAAAGGGCTGCCGGCCCATCCTTTCTCTTCTTAGAGGTTGCGAACCTCAGGAGCAGCTCGCTGCGAAGCTCAGCGAAGGAGGAAATGGTGCCTGGAGGCAACTCATAAAACCATTCTCTTGCTTGACCATCAAGAGTGGTTACCAGAAGTTTACATTTCAGGGCATCGGAGAGGCTTCTCAATGCTACTGCCCCTTCGAATGCCTGCAGGTGGGAGATCGGATCAGTCTCCCCTGAATAAAAAGGGAGACGAGGCTCTCTGAAATTGCTTGGCGCTGACTCCCATCGGATTCGATCGATGAAGGGAGAGGGAGTTTCTGAATCAGTAGAAGGGCGGACTGGAGGATGAAACTCTGCGAGTTCTGCGGACTGCCGATCGACAAAGTCTAGTCGGCGAGCAGGGGTCCCTCGGGCTGCCTCCCTGAAGAAATCCATCAGGGGGGCGAACTGAGCCGCCTGAGGTCGCGGGGGAGCTGCGGACTGAGCTTGGTGGAGAGGCGGAGGCGCAGTTGCAGGCGACTGCTGAAGAGGGGTGCGACGAGCCGGGGTCCGGCGGACTGGAGTCTGGCGGACAGGTGTCTCAGCAACTTCTTCAGCAACCTGGGGAGCAAGTCGCTGAGTCAATGCTAACAGGGCTTGGCTGATTGTATCGAGCCGCTGGTCAGTCTCTCTTCGAGATACTTCGGCTTCCCAGCGGGACTGCTCCAACGCCTCCCACAGCGAATCATCGGGGGAGCTGGAGCGGTCGGAGCGGCGACCTCGGCGGTCTGACATTTCTATCCGCGGTTTCAAAAAACTGCTCGAATCTGAAGGTTGCGTGTTAACTGTTGATGCTCGAAAAGCGACGGACTCGGGCACCACCAGCTAACCGTTCGAGCACTTGGGGAAGAGAAAGGAAAAACAAACTGCGAGCAGCAATCTACTTGGCGGACTAGAAAAGGAACGGAAAAGCAACAGAGCCGTAGAGCACGGCAACACCAGACTTCGCCCGTCGCGGCCTAAATGCCACTCCTGTGACGGGCTTGCTTTTTATTGCCAAGATGCGGTTACAAGAAAAGAAAAAGAAAGCAATGGGGAAAGCAAGCCGGAGGTCGCAAAGCCAGAGATTCGAGTCCGCAGCCTTTAACAAGTGGGCTCCTGGGCTCGAGTCAGCGTGCTTTGAGTGCACCACTTCCCCCTATTTATAGGCTGGGGGCCTGCCCAAGCGGGCAGGGCTAAAATAACCGGCTGCCCGGGGTACAAAAGAGCCGGGAAGCGGTGACGGGAAACAAAAAAGAGAAGGAACAAGCAGTCCGCGCGGGACAGGCGGACTGGGCCAGCGAGCTGGAGACCTCCCTTGGTCGCACTGAGCGCGTGATTTTTAGACTAGCCGCGACCTGAGCGACCTGGGCGGCCTGACTCGGAGCCTGCCGGTCTGAGCCTGACTCGCCGATCTAGCAGAGCTGGGAACTGAGGGCGACCTGAGCGGACGGATTTCTGGAGTCCGCCTAGGTGACGGACCATGCCCACTGGCGAGCTGGGCGAACTGAGTACTTAAGTTCAGCGAGGGAAGGGCAAGATGCCTAGCTGGAAATGTTGCGGATTCTGGGGTTAACAGCGGGCCTGGGTGAAAAGTTCTCGCTCAGGCAAAAAATGTGTGCCTGCACTAAAAATTGGCGTGCAAGCAGAAAGCCCAGGCTGAAAATGGGCACACAAGCATAAAGTTAGCGCTTATGCAAAAAATCCGCGCACTGGCAAAAATGGGCACGCGGGCGAAAAAATCTCACCTGATTGAAAATGCGCTCGAAAGCGGAAAAAATGCGCTTGGGCAGAAAATAATTTCCCTGGCGAAAAATGCATTCTGAGGCCGAAAGTATGTGCCGAGGCAGAAAAATTCGCACGTGGATGGAAAAAGCACACCCGGGAGGAAAATGAGAGCCCGGGTAGAAAATGTTCGAGAGAAAAGTGCGCGCCCGACCAAAAAAAGGGCGTGCAGGCAGAAAATGATTGCCCTAGTGAAAAATCCTCGCCCAGTCTGTTGATGCACGAAAAGCGCAAGGGAATCGAGCACCACCAGCTAATGGTTCGAGCACTGGGGAAGAAAGGGAAAAGGAAAACTACAAGCTGCAATCTACTGAGTGGACGAGAGAACGAGAAAGCAGAGCCGTGAGCTACGGCAACAACACAATTCACCCGTCGCGGCCTGAATTCCTCTCTTGCGACGGGCTTTCCTTTGGTTGCAAAAAGCAGATTACAAGTAGAGGAAAGGAGAACAAGACGGAGAGCAAGCTGGAGTCCGCAAAGCCTGAGATTCGAGTCCGCAGACTTTAACAAGTGGGCTCCTGGGCTCGAGTCAGCGTGCATTGGGTGCACCACTTCCCCCTATTTATAGGTTTGGGGGCCTGCCCAAATGGGCAGTGCTAAAATAACCGGCTGCCCGGGGTACAGAATAACCGGGCAGTGGAATCAAAAAAGAAATGACAAGCAGTCCGCGCAAGAGGGGAGGACTGGGCTCGCGGGCTAGAGCTGCCACCTGCCTGCAGCGCGTAATCCTGGCCAAGGGTTCGCGAGCTGTGCGAACTGACGATTGAGTCCGCCGGGAGAGCTGGCGGACGATCTGGAAGCTGACCGAGGTTGAGCGAACTGGGCGGACTGGACAATTGAGTCCGCCGCTAAAGGAGGAAAATTGGAAATTCTGCTCAGGGACTTGGACAGACTGAAAACTAGAGTCCGTTGCTGGAGAGCCTTAAATCTATGGTCCTGACTACCTGCGCGGACTTAGGCAATCGAGTCTGCCAGAAGGGGAGAAAGATCTGCCCTGCTGAACATGTTGCGGATTCTGGGGTTAACAAAAAAGATGCAATTTATATAGGAGAAATTCTTTCTCTTGTCTCTCTTGGAAGAAAAATCACACACGTGCTCCCAGGCAATGCAACCAAAAACTTGATGTGTCTCGATCAACGGAAGGCAAGTGCGCTTTCTATTATCGTCAAGTAATAATAAAATGAGGAGTGATCCTTGAGTATCGTTCTCATGTGGATCATGAAAAGGTGGATTTTACTTTAAGAGATGCTTGAGATTGAAGTCTCTCAAATCGGCATTAATGGGGGGGGGGGGTGTGACTTCAGCTAAAAACTACTTGAACCAATGAAAAATTACTTGAATACGTAGGTCGCCAACACCGCTTTGCATGACCGAAATTTGCCAACCTACGTTTCACTCTACCACAGCTCCCCGGCCTCTACTTCGCACATTGCATGTGTAAATCAAGTCAATAGAGCTATAAACCTCTATCACATCACATCAATCACACATAACATGGAATTAATTACAACACATAAGACACTAGGCCTCCTAGTGAACTCGAAGAAAATAATATTGCAAGACTTGATCTAGTACAAAAAAATAATAGTGTACAAAGTTCAATCCACCAGCATCAGCAAAATAGATGAAAAATAATACAACATCAACCTAGTGTGTGTGAGAGAGAAAAAAAGATACAAATAGTGCTTGAGACTCTCCTGTAGAGAATGGGTTGACTCTAGGTAGAGACTGTGTGAATGCTCCTCTCATTGGTTACTGAATGTATTAAGTTTTTAGGGACAGCTAAACACTTAGATGAGAGTGAATAGGTTTTTGGTCTCTTTGATATTTCCTTGCTTTTATGTGAGTTGTGAGTTAGTTGTTAACAGCTTTCAAGACACACCACAAAGCACACACAAAATTTATAGTGGTTTCCCAGATTATGGGTACGTCCACTGTCCCTCCAACCTCTCCAACAGCTTGTTACACAAGGAACTTATCCAAATCTCGGCTCCTAAGAGCTTACAAAATATATCCCACAGGATCTGTCAGTTTTCTCCAAGACCTGCAGCTCGGGAACAAATCCCTACAACTTAGTGATCCAAAGATCACCTACCTCTGGCCAAAAGCCCTACAACTCAGGCTAGGAGGATAGTCCTACCTCAGATAGAATGACTTTCCTACAGCATAGGCACAAATGCCATACCTCAGATCTAAAGTTGTATCCTACCTCAGAACCAAAGGTCCTACACTCAGAGAGAATGAATCTCCTACCTTAGGCACAAAGGCCCTACACTCAGATCAATAAATGGTCCTACCTCAGCCTTTAGAAAATAGGCCTACAACTCAGATCCAAAGGATCCTATAGAGAGAATAGAGTTTGGTTGATGTTAATTTGACACTTAAGAAATTTCTCTATGTCTCATTCTTCCTGAGCTGAGTTTACCTCAGCCCTACCTTCTTCTCAACAATAAGTAAAATGATCTACATTAAACAACGTCTTGTGCTGGAAGTAACTCAGAAATAAGTTTATGATCTGGCTGATCAAGATAGAAGAGTTGACTGTTCTTGTATTCTTCTATCAGTTAACCTTGACTGTAGAGACCAGATGCTCTGCTCTTCAACTTGTTGAATCTTATAAAAATTGCTATTGCTAACTGTAAGAACTTTTAGTTCACCAGGTTTGAAACTTCAGCTTTAAGATCAACAATAATGCTGAGAGAGAAGACGTAGAAGTTTTGCCTCATTTCAAAATGATCAAACCCTAAAAAGTTTGTTTTGCATTCGCTGTACTTTTCCATTTTATAATCCGTCTTCCAACGTCTATTAGACCCATGGGCCCACCTGTCGTTGTTGTCTCCAACTATACTTTTACAAAAAAAAGTCATATAGTAGGCTACTGGAGCCATTTGTTGTGTACTGTAACTTTGCCGCAATATTTTGATATATTGCTGACACATACTGACATCAACATCTGTGGACTTAGCCAAATTCTCATTTTCATCCCATGCATTGAGTGTGTTGAGTGAATGGTTCACTCAATGCATTTGTCGTTGGACAATCTTCCTACTGTTTCAGGCATTGAGAGCATTGAGTGAGTCTTCATCACTCAACGCTTCTGGACTTGGCCATTTTACTGATTGTCTACCTTCATGCTAAGGGGTTGAGTTAACTGACTTCACTCAATGCTTCTGTACTTAGCCACAACTTTCTTTATGAATGTGTTGTGTGAGCCTTTATCACTAAATGCTTCTGACTTTGCTTGGCTTCTTGTTGATGAGGCGTTGAGTGAACTGCCTTCACTCAACGCTTCTGTACTTAGCCAATTTCCTTAACGAGCTTGCGTTGAGTGGTCTGTCCTCACTCAATGCATGTGGACATAGACAGATTTTCCTGTCTACCTCTCTTTAGGCTTTGACTGATCATTGCTCTATTAACGCCTTCTTCTTTGGCACTAAGTGAGCTGTCCTTACTCAATGCTTTTGGATTTAACCAGAATTCTTGACAGAATCTTCAACTGCTTGAGCTTGACTCAATGCTTCTTTCATTAGGCATTGAGTGAGCTATCCTCACTCAATAATTCTGAACTTAGTCAATACTTCAGCTTGCCAATGCTGAGGCTTTCACAGTGTGTGATGTACGCGACGTAACTTATTATATGGCATTGACTGAACTGCGTTCACTCAATGCTTGTTGACTTAGCTACAGAATTTCTTTGCAAATTGCTGGGCTGTGACTGTCCACACCTTACTCAGCGCTTTTTGTCATCTGGCATTGAGTGAACTGGGTTCACTCAATGCATGTGGACTTATACAGATTTTGTTTCTTTACCTCTCTACCTTGTGACCACCTATCGCAACCATTTAGACAACCTTTCTAAACTTATTCCATGGAATATCCTGCATATGATGAGCTTGAATAACATCAAATACAACTATGCTCTTAGTGTTGATGGTGAAACTTCTTCAAATCAAACCTAGGGAACATTGAGGTAAATATTCCCAACAATCTCGCCCTATTTGAAGAAGGCAGAACATCCATCAATACTAAGAAGCATTTTCTTAAAAAGTGTATAGATTCAAAATTAGCTGTAAGCCTTATCATACCATTTGAAAATTTGAAGCATCTTACAACACTCCTCACCACTTAACACTTAAGTGGAAAACATTCCTCAAACCACTTGAGGGTGAAAAAAAAATATGCAATGGCTCAACATTGCACTCTTCATATAACTTGAGTGTTTTCAAGTAATATGCACTTACTTAACATGAGCTGGTAATGTCAATTATTGCTTCCACATCACCCCGTGGGCAAGTATGCTCTACTCATCCCCCTCTACCTCTCCCCCATTCTGGCTTCTTCAAAATACATTTTCCTAATGACGAAGGTGATAGGATCAAGGGAGAAATTTATGCTTGAACCTAGTCAACATCTTGTGTTGATGCCACTTAAGAAACTATCCTAGTGATCAACCTACTTGACTAGGAGTCATACCTTTTGTATTGCTACACTGGTACAACACATCAATGCAGCCACTTGAGCTAGCTGCTAATATTGTTCCACTTGAGCCAATGCCACTCCTATACCACTTAAAGCTTCATACAGCTATATTAAGGGTTGTATTGGATATTCCTCTTATCTTACAACAACATGTCTTTATAGCAGTGACTGCACTACAGCAACCATCCACTAGGGTTGATCTCCCCCTAAGATTTTGTATAGTCCGAGGCCCTGTTGATCAAATGTTATGATCTTTGATCCACTACAGCTGCTGACTACCTCTTAATAGGAAGTTGAACATGTTCCTGCAACATGCTGGAATTGCTCCCCCTCAATAGGAGCATCTGCTATCTTCTCTTTACTAGACACTTGAGTCCATATTAGTCTTGATACTAATTGATATCACTTGAGAGTCTTGATGTCAAGTGACAGACTTAACAGTCTTGATACCATTTTGGAGACTTGTCTACCTGCAAGAAGGGTGAGTTCTGCAACAAAAATATTACATTGAGCAACTGAAACTATACCAAGTTCAACATACCCAATTCAAACTTGAAGGTGTTGAACTTGACTTCATCTAGTGGCTTAGTAAAGTTATTTTCCACTTGCTTGTCTGTGAGTAAAAACTTAAGACAGATATCTTCAATTTTCACATGCTCCCTAATAAAATGATATCTTATCTCAATATGCTTAGTCCTACTATAAGAGATAGGGTTCCTAGCAATTGAGATTGAACTAGTAGAATCACAGAACATTGGGGGTTCTACTTCTTTGAAGGTTATAGTCCTGGAGCTAGTGCTGGATCCACAACAACTATACACAGCAGCTACCTATCGAGATATACTCAGACTCGGCTATTGAGATGGAACCACTAGTATGCTTCTTGTTGCACAAAGACACTAGTCTTCCTCCCAAGAACTAGTGCCTGAAGTGCACCTCATGTACTCTTTGCAGCCAGAAAAATCTGCATCTTAATAGCATGTTAGTTCAAAATCCAAATTTATAGGGTACCAGAGGGCAAGATCTAGTGTGCCATTAAGATACCTCAAAATCCTCTTTACAGCAGAGTAGTGAGATTCTTTTGGGCTTTCCTGATACCTATCACAAACACATGTAGCATACATGATGTCTGGCCTACTTGCAGTAAGATATAGAAGGGATCCAATTATCCCACTATACAAAGTTTCATCAACAGGTTTCCTGCCACATCTTTGTCTATAGTCATAGGTTACCCCATGGGAGTTTTCATGGTGGAGGCATTCTCCATACAAAACTTCTTGATCAACTCCCTAGTGAACTTATAGTGTGAAATGGACAATCCATCTTCAATCAACCTTACTTGGAGGCCCAAGAAGTACTTAATCTCACTCATACTACTCATCTTAAACTTCCCTTGCATAAGTTTGGCAAACTTCTTACAAAGGTTATTATCAGTAGACCAAAAAATTATTCCATCTACATAAATTTGGACTAGGATGATCTTGTCCTTAGATTCCCTTAGAAATAGTGTCTTGTATATTCCCCCTTGAGAATTTGTTCTCAATGAGGAAGCAAGACAATGTCTCATACGATTCTCTAGGGGCTTGCTTTAACCCATATAGAGCTTTCCTAAGTCTATAAACAAATTCAGGTGAGTTAAAATCAACAAAACCTGGAGGCTGTTCAACATAAAATTCTTCCTTTAAGTCACCATTTAGGAAGGGTGGCTTCGCATCCATGTGGTAGACTTTAAATCCCTTGAATACAGCAAATGCAAGGAAGAGTCTGATGGCTTCCAATCTTGCTACTGGGACAAAGGTTTGATCAAAGTCAATACCTTCTTCTTGTTTGTACCCCTTAGATTAGCCTAGCCTTGCTCTTGATTATAATGCTATTTTCATCAAGTTTATTCCTGTAAATCCACTTAACTCTAATGACCTTATGTCCTTGTGGTCTGGGAACCAGCTTCCAGACCTTACACCTCATAAATTTGTTTAATTCCTCTTGCATTACTACAATCTAGAACTGATCTATGTTGGCCTCTTCAAATCTCTTGGGCTCAACCTGTGATAGGAAACTTACATACATTGCTGTATTAAGTCTCTTGCTTCTTGTCACCACTCCTTGGTTTGCATCACCAATAATCTGGTGTCTTGGATGATCTCTTATATGCCTTACAGGTGGAGGCAATCTTCTTTCAGCATCAACTTCAGTGGAAGCATCTTGCTGATCTTCATCCACTTCAGGTGTGCCTTGCCCTTCTTCTTGAATACCCACTCTGTCTTGTACTAATTGAGCATCATCTTTGATTGTTACCTTGTCCATCATCAGCTCTGTACCTGCAATATTAGAAGAGTAGCTTGGCAACTCACTATTAATCATGGTTTACTCATCAAAAACTACATTAACAGTCTCTTCTACAACTTGACTTCCCAAGTTGTATATTTTATAGGCCTTACTATGATGTTGTACCTAACAAAGATCCCATCATAGGACTTGGCAGCAAACTTAGTCACATAGAACTTCACATTATTCAGCACATAACACTTGCAGCCAAAGATCCTGAGATAGGCCAGGTTTGGTTTTCTGTCCTTTAGAATCTCATACTGAGTCTTCTTGTGGGTCTTAGTGATAGAGGCTCTATTAAGGACATAACATGTAGTATTAACTGCCTTTGCCCAGAAATATTTTGGGAGAGATATATCATTCTACAAGGTCCTTCTAGCCTCCATGAGAGTTCTATTTTTCCTCTTAACAATCCCATTTTTTTGGGTGTTCTTGGAGAAGAAAATTCTTGATGAATCCCTTGCTCTTCACAGAACCTTGTCATGCTATCAAACTGGATTTCAGTCTCATAATCACTTCTGATTTTGACCATAGTATTGTCTAGCTCATATTGAATTTGCTTGACAAATGTCTTGAAGATATCAAGGGTTTCAGACTTTTTCTTCAGAAAGAAAACCCAAGTAAACCTAGAATAGTCATCAACCACCATAAGGGTGTAGACTTTCCTACCTACACTGTGATCTGGCATAGGACCAAACAAGTCCATATGCAAGAGGAATAAGCACCTCACATAATATATGGTCCCAATGCCCTTGAAGGAAGCTTTGGTCTGCTTGCCCTTTTGGCAAACTGAACAAATGCCTTCCTTGGTGCATTTCATCTTGGGACCATTCCTAACTAGCTTTTCACTAAAGAGCTTGCCAATAGTCTTATAATTCAAATAAGCAAGTCTCTTGTGTCATTGTACATAATATGAGAATTTCTCATTTGCAACTAGACAAATAGGAGAGTCTTTATTAAGACAAAGGAAATTTAAGCAATAAACATTTCCACTCCTAGTGCCTATCAAGAAGACCTCTTGATTACTTGACCTCTTAATCTGGCTCTCATCCTTATTGAAGGAATTGACATAGAAAAGATCACATAGTTGGCTTATGCTAATGAGGTTGTGTTGCAACCCCTCAACATAAGCCACTTTTAAGATTGTGACTATATCATTGGTAATCTTACCATAGACTCTTATCACTCTTCTATCTGAACCACCAAAGATAACTTTAGGTCCATCCTTCACTGGAGTGTACTCCTTTAAATTGCTCCTTATTCCAGTCATGTACTTGGAACAACTACTATCCAAGTACCATATAGGGGTAAGGTCACTTGGACTAACCTGCAACATATAATTTATCTTACCTTAAGACCCCAATAATTATTGGGTCATAGGTTCTGATTAGCCTAAAAATAAATGTCTTCTTACAGATTTTCTTACAGAAGGACTAACACTAGCTCTCAACATAGTAGGATTGTGCTAGCAATCCTAGGCAAAATGCCCTACTTTCCCTCAGCACCAACACTCATGAATGTTGTATCTTCTTTTCTGAGAAGGTCCTGCAGTATGGTTTACTACTCACTGAACAAAAGGAAGAGGTGTAGTAGCTTTCATGTTCCTTTCAGCAAGAATCTGACTGATGGTGAGCCTTTCAGTAGTCTTTCTTGGCTGGCTCTGACTGCCATTTGAAGTAGTCTTTTTTGCAGATCACATACTACTTATAGAATCAGAGATAGCTAGATTTGTCCAGCTAACAGACTTACCCTTGGTCTGAACCTTTGCTAGAGGGGCTTGAGTGAAGGCTACTGCATAGTTCTTGAGAGTGGGGGCTGGGGTACCAAAAACAAATGATCCATGATTGGCCATTTGAATTTCCTTATGGGGAGCCATAAAGGCACTCTTTCCTCTACTATACTTTCCACCATAGTTGTGAACATCTTTGTTCACACTAGTGGATCTACCATTCATCCAGTGACCATAGATGCTTTTTTGGTCATACCTATTTGAAGGCAATATCACCTTCTTAAAAGGGATGGGAAGCTTAGATGCCAGAGGCTGGACTGGAGCTTTCCCTTTCTCTTTGGAAGGGGAAACTCTAATGTTTCTCTTAAACCCCAATTCCTTTTTACCCTTCTGAGAGGAGGAGTCTATCATGGGCAACACTGTTTTGGGCTTAGAGTAACTACCAACAATTCTCTTCTCCCATTGGAGCTTCTCTTCAAGATCTCTAAAGAGATTATCCTTGTACATGATGGTGCCATTCTGGATGAGAGTAATGATACTGATTTAGCTAACTTCCCTAGCCTTCTAATCCATCAAAGATGTTGTCTCAACCAGCTGGGAAGTAGCTATCTAAAGGGAGGTTATCTCCTTAGCCTACTTCTTAGTCAACTTCTTGTTTTTCTCAAAGGCATCCAGAAGTTCACCATACCTATCAATCAATTGATTGACATCTTCTTCAGATTCAGAGCACTATTCACCACTAGATGAAGATGCACTTGAATTTTGACAAGTCTCATAGCCAGACTGAGAAGAAGAACTAGATAGAGAAAGTATCTTTTCTAGACCAGGCTGATCCTGGCTGGGTTCTTCATCTGATATTGCCATCAGCCCATAGCAGTGGCAGGCATCTTCATCCTCCTTTAAGTCACTGTCTGAGTTTGATAGAGGGGCCCTGATTCCTATCCTGGCAGCTGGATATTCTTCATCTTCTGCTTTTACAGCAACCAGCCCTATGTAGGATTTTTCTTCTTCAGACTCAGAAGATACTGAGTCAGAATCACTCCAGCTCTTCTCCTTCTTTACAATGAAGGACTTTTCCCCCTTCCTCTTGTGCTGACGGACCTTTTTCTCACCAATCTCTCTTTTTTTACTGGGCAGTCAGCTATCGCATGCCCAGGTTTGTTGCAATAGTAGCAAACAATATTAGAGGAACTATGTTTACTAGTTTTAGAATCATACCTGTCTGTCTTGGAGTGATTCTTCCTGTGATGATTAGAGGAGGAATGTCTGCTCCTCCACTGCTTCTCCTTAATCAGCTTCTAGAGCTGCGTGGAGAAGGCAGTAAAGTCTTCATCTGACAAGCTGCTGTTAGATAAGCTTGGCCCTGTGCTTTCTGAATCAGTAAGCCTTCTTGGAGGAGAGGGAATCCTCTCCTTGCTCTTCCTAGTACTGTCTACTCTGAAGGCCAAAGACTTTTCTTTGGCCTGAGATTTGTTTATTTTCTCCCCCTCTTTCCAGATAGCCAACTACATCTCATATGAGAGCAGCTTTCCAAATAGTGTGTGAGGGGGAGTATCCACCAGCTTTGCCACCTCTCTGATGGAACAAATTTTGGTGTCCTAGTCTCTAGTTAGAGACCTAAGGAATTTGTCATTAAGCTCATAATGACTGAAGACCCTCCCATAGGTCTTTAGCTCATTCACAATTCTGATGAATCTTTCATAGCAGACAGCTATTCTCTCTCCCTTTGACTACCTGAAATCCTCATACTCCTGGTTGAGTATAGACTTCCTGTCATCACTAACCTCTTCAGTTCCCTCCATGTAGACCACCAAAGTGTCCCACATCTCCTTAGAGGTCTAGCAGTGAACCACATTCTGAAAGGTAGAATCCTCTATGGCACAAACAATAATGTTTTGTGCCCTCTTGTCCAATCTAGCCAGTATGATCTCATCCTTGGTCATTTCAGAATATGTCTTTGGTGTCTGGACTGTTGTATCCAGAACTGAGACCTTCAGGGGGATGAAAGGTCCCTCTTTGACTATCAAAAAGATCCTTGGGTCAGAGGCTTCCAGAAACAGCATGACCCTCTCTTTCCAGATTCCAAAACTCTCCTTCCTGTAGATGGGGAGTTTTATGGAACCTAGATCCTTATGGTTCTCTCCTGAAACCATAAGTATAATCCTTGTAGCTACCCTTTAAGGTCTACTCAGACTATTATGTCCTTCTTGAGAAACCTCCCTTTGATACCACTTTAAAGTCTTTAATTTTCAAGGGCAGCTAAACACCTAGAGGGGGGTGGGGATGAATAGGTTATTGTTCTCTTTGATATTTCCTTGCTTTTATGTGAGTTGTGAGTTAGTTGTTAACAAATTCCAAGACACACCACAAAGCACACACAAGGTTTTAGCAGTTCCCCAATTATGGGTACATCCAGTGTCCCTCTCACCTCTCGAATAGCTTGTTAGACAAGGAACTTCTTCAAATATCAGCTCCTAAGAGCTTACAACACAGATCCAGTAGGATCTCTCAGTCTGCACCAAGACATAAAAAAACCCTACAACTCAGTGATCCAAAGATCAACTACCTCAGGCCAAAGGCCCTACAACTCAGGATAGGAGGATAGACCAACCTCATAGAGAATGACTCTCCTACAGCTTAGGCACAAAGGCCTTACCTCAGATCCAAAGCTGGATCCTACCTTAGACCCAAAGGTCCTACACTCAGAGAGAATGACTTTCCTACCTCAGGCACAAAGTCCCTACACTCAGATAAATAAATGATCCTACCTTAGCCTTTATAAAATTGGCCTACAACTCAGATCCAAAGGATCCTACAAAGAGAATAGAGTTTGGTTGATGTTGATTTGACACCAGATAAATTTCTCTATGTCTTCTTCCTAAGATGAGTTTTCCTCAGCCCTACCATCTTCTCAGCAACAAGTAAATTAATCTTCAATAAATGGTGGCTTGTGCTGGAAGTTACTCAGAAATAGGTTTCTGATCTTGCTGATGAAGACAGAAGAGTTGACTGTTCTTGTATTCTTCAATCAACTAACCTTGACGGCAAAGACAAGATGCTCTGCTTCTTCAACTTGCTGTAGCGGATGAAAACTTCTACAACTAACTATTAGAACTTTTAGTTCACCGGGTTTGAAACTTCAGCTTCAAGCTCAGCAAAAATGGCGAGAGAGAAGACGTAGAAGTTCTGCCTCTTTTCGAAATGATCAAACCCTAAAAAGTTCTTTTTGCATCTGCTGAACTTATCCCTTTTATAACCCACCATCCAAAGTTTATTAGACCCGTGGTTCCACCTATAGTTATTGGCTGTAACTCTACTTTTACAGAAAAAGTCATACAGTAGGCTACCGACGCCATTTGTCGTGTGTTGTAGATTTCCGGCAACATTTTGAAACTTTGCTGACTAATGCTGATGTCAGCATTAGTGGACTTAGCCAAATTGTCATTTTCATCTCAGGCATTGAGTGGGTTGAGTGAATAGCCTTGACTCCAAGCATTTGTCCTTGGGCAATCTTCCTGCTATTTCAGGCGTTGAGAGTGTTAAGTGAGTCTTCATCACTCAATTCTTCTGGACTTAGCCGCTTTACTGAATGTGTGCCTTCATGCTGAGAGGTTGAGTGAACTGGCTTCACTCAACGCTTCTGTACTTAGCCGCAACTTTCTTTATGAATGCGTTGAGTGAGCCTTTATTACTCAACGCTTCTACCTTTGCCTGGCTTCTTGTTGATGAGGCGTTAAGTGAACTGCCTTCACTCACAGCTTCTATAATTAGCCAATTTTCTTAATGAGCTTTCGTTGAGTGAGTTGTCCTCACTCAACGCATTTGGACTTAGACAGATTTTCATGTCTATCAATCTTTTGGCTTTGACTGACCATTACTCTGTCGAAGCCTTCTTCTTTGGCATGGAGTGAGTTGTCCTCACTCAATGCTTCTAAACTTAACTAGAAATCTTGACATAATCTTCAACTGCTTGATCCTGACTCAATGCTTCTTTCATCAGGCATTGAGTGAGCTGTCCTCACTCAATGATTCAGAACTTAGTCGATTCTTCATCCTGACAATGCTGAGGCTTTGACAGTCTGTGTTGTACTCGATGCTTCTTTTTATATGGCGTTGAGTGAACTCGCTTCACTCAACGCCTGTGGACTTTGCCGCAGAACTGCTTTGTAATCTACTGGATTGTTACTGTACACACCTTACTCAGCGCTTTTTTGCATCTGACATTAACTTAACTGGCTTCACTCAACGCCTGCGGACTTAGACAGATTTTTGTCTCTCCACCTCTCTACCTTGTGAAAACCTATAACAACCATTTAGAAAACCTATTTAAACTTGTTCCATGGAACATCCTACTCATGTTGAGCTTGAACAACATCAAATACAACTATGATCTTAGTGTTGATGGTGATGCCTCTTCAAATCAAACCTAGGAAATATCGAGGGCAATATTCACAACAGTTACCGTCCGAGGTAGAGGAACCTATGTCACAAACTCTCAATAGACCCTTCTTTTGAAGGGGTTTGTACTGTCCACGTCTTCTTCTTCGAATACCTAACTTTCGGTGAGTGGAGGAATATTCCTCCTTCCTCGAGCTTCCGGATGGTGAGGAGAGCCTAGGGGATGATCCTAGCTCTTGAAACTCTAAAATGGCAAAAAATGGTGGTAGAAAAGAGAAAAATCACAAATTCTTAAGGAAGAAAACATAGTAGACTATTTATAGACGTAACATGTTTTTTTGATAGCAGGACTTGGTTATCGACCTGTGGTCATGCGAGAAAGAAATACTCGTACTTGTGCAAGAAGGAACCTGTGCTGATGGAAAAAACTATGGTTTTGGGGGAAATGGTTTTGCCTCGCACAACTAATGGTCATGCCAAAATTAACACGTGAATACACTCATGCATTTCTCTAATCATTTTTTTATTTACCATGCATGACCACTGGTCATATGCAAAGAGGAGGCCATTAATTGTGCGAGAAGAAATTTGCACAAGGAATAAACTCACTCAATGATCATCTGGATGAACAAATGACCACGTACAACTAGTGTCCATGCGTAAAGGGGGCAAATGATTACACGAAAACAAAAACACAAAAGGACTATACTCCTCCAAAAAATAAAGTAGAGATGCTAGATGAACTTCCACATATATTGGAAATTGCAGGAAAACCCCAAACACACACAGGGAACACACCCAACATTCTACAAAATGCTCAAAAAACATTAAAAAAAGGATGGTAGAAAATCCCACATAGTATGAAGATCACAAGAATGCTATAACTAGCTAAATATCTCTCAATGGACTCACAATTCGATTCTAAATGATTTTTACAAGAAAATGATAATATGATGAGCAATACGATATGAAAAAAGAACAAAAATATAGCTTAAACTACTATATAATATTCTCTCATCAGTTACCGCCGCAAACAGGATGTCCAGATAGTTGAGTATTGCTCCTCCTCAATATCCTACCACACCGACCAGCTACGTGGGTGACTTTGTCTACAAGAGTACACATCCATTATAGATCAGTATGAGTAGTGGGAAGGTCTCCCTGGCGGGAATGCCTCAACTTCACACACTTCCAATAAGAAAATGTCTGCAACTGAGAGCTCACAGGTTCCTCCACCGCGCAATGCCACAAGAAGTCTTCCACCATCGCCTATGATGCCCAAGTACTTCTCTCCATCCTCGATCACCTTGAGAGTTATTCCTCCACGAAAACATTCGTATGACTGGGGAAACTTGCGGTCTCACATGGGTGGCCCTCCTTTTTATGGCTCATGAGTTCCTAGTTATCACAAGAAGGCCTCTGTTGAGTTTTCAACCAAGCATTGCTGGTGCCCGGGACCTCGCACTCCTACCCCATGTACTAAGACATAGACAATTTTGGGGTTATGTTATTACGTAAGAGAGGATCTTAGCATGTCTTCGCTCGGGAGTCATTTTCTCTTTATCCATGAAGGGTTCTCGCTAACCTAGGAGAGCTTCCTTATAGGTCAAGCCTAAATGCCGAGAGGCATGCTGATTGATGTCATTGGCCTTCCACTCCGTGAGTATAAAGAGAGGTTGTGTTAGCCTATCTTGACTTGGGGACCAAGTTCAAGCAGATACGATCTGCGAGCCCAACCATCATCTCGTAGCACTAGAGGTGTTGTTTACAAAGACCGTGGAGATCGAATACAGTCTTATTGTCATTGAGTTCTTGTTATACGCAATCAATAAGCTGGAGCGATGCGTTGGCATGTTGGAGCATCAATAGGACCTTTAGAAGGACGAGCACCGCAGGATTCGTATAAGCATGACGAGTCATCAACAAACTAATGAGGATTGACAACCACGCCTGCTTAAGAGATTAATACATGGTAAAGATGAATGATCATTTCTACACCGCATGAGATATGGGATGGGATGGGCGACATGCTAAAACCTCTAATAGGCAAGGGAATCTCCAGATACCGTAGCGATGCTTTTATATTATTATTATAATTTTTATTCTGCCTTAGATAATAATCTGCCAGCATTAACATTGCATTCATTAAATCATGTCGATGAACATATACTATTGATTTTTGATTGCCTCTCCTTTTTGTGTTATCTGCGATTTTTGTCTAGCTTTTAGTTCTAATTCTTGTAAGTTTGTTGCTTGGTTTGTTAATTACAGCTTAGGCCAGCATTATTACTTGTAGGAGGGTTTAGGGGCATCTATTTGTGAGTTTTAATACGGAGAGCGAGTAGCAACAAACAGTACTTTTTGCCTGTCAGTCACTGCTGTTATGTTTTCTATGCTTTTGTCATGTGCGTAACAAATATTAATTCAAGATAAATCCTGAAGAGAAAGTGGATCATGCGAGAACTATGACTCAAGAAAATAAAATAACAAATATAAATATGTTGGAATGAAGATTCAAAATGATCAGACTGCTCCAGAGATCATGTGTTTGTGTCGTATTCGATATCCAGTTGTCTTTTTAAATCTGTACCTAATTTGAACACAACAACTCAGTAGATTGAGTTCACGCAGAACAAGATCCGCGACTTCACGGGTATCTACACTAATGCCAAAAAACTCCTATTATTGAACAATAGAGGCTGGACAATGATCGGCTTGTTCATCTCCACAAACTGCTTGGTTTAGTTCTAGGAGAGGATAGTTGGTGCTCAAGTCAAACTTTCCACTGCCACACTCGTTTTTGCTCTCAGAACTTTTCAGAGAGGGGGTGATTGAATAGTTAAAGACTTAATCTTTCTTAGCCATAGAACCTGAAATTATATCTATATATAAATATCAGTAAACTGGGGTTAGCTTCATTAGAAATTACCTTAAGAATATATGAACTAGTTTTAGTGTTAAGAAAGAGGAGAAAAGGTTCACTGTTGTTGATGCGTGGAAACGGACACCACAAGCTAACGGTTCGAACACGGGGGAGAGGAAAGGAAAAGAGGCAATTGCAAGCAGCTATCTACTAGTTGATCAGAGAAAGAAATAGAGTCATGAGTCATGGAAACACCAGACTTCGCCCGTCGCGGCCTAAATGCCTCTCTTATGACGGGCTTTCCTTTGATTGAAAATCCTTGATTACAAGTAGAGAGAAAGAGAGCTAAAAGAAGATCAAGCTGGAGACCGCAAATCCTGAGATTCAATTACGCAGCCTTTAACAAGTAGGCTCCTGGGCTCGAGTCAGCGTGCTTTGTGCGCACCGCTTCCCCCTATTTATAGGTTTGGGGGCCTGCCCAAACGGGAAATGCAAAAATAACCTGCTGGCCGAGGTACAGGAGAACCGGGCAGCGGTGACGGGAAACAAAAAAGAAAAGACAAGTCAGTCCGTGCAAGAGGGGTGGACTGGGCTCGAGATCCGGAGCTTCCGTCTGGCTGCAGGGCGCGATCCTGGCTGAAGGGCCGCAACATGTGTGGGCTGATTCTTGAGTCCGCCTGAAGAGAGTTGGCGGATGATCTAGGAAGCTGATCACCTGAGGCTGGATGACATGGGAGGACTGGAGAGTTGAGTCCGCCGATGAAGGAGGCTGGTATTGGAATCCCGACTTGGTGACTTGGACGGACTGGAAACTGAATCCGCCGTCGGAGAGCCCTAGATCTTGTTGATGTTCATACTTGCCGTCCTGAGGATACTGGACTTCCAAGTCCGCCAATAAAGGAGGATGACATGGGTCCTTGTTGAACATGTTGCGGATTCTGGGGTTAACATAATCCCCGCACATTTTTAAGCTTCGGAAAACTTCGAAAATATTCTCTTAACCGCCGAGTCCGCAATCCTCATTAATGCTGTCTGCGTTATAATTGTCGCTTGAAGCTCTGTATTTACCAACAGTTGTTAGCGCCACGGGTCATTTTTCACCACTTGCGGTCTGCGCATTACATCCCCGGATGGCCAGGCTTGGAGCGTTCTTCGACAATCTTTCTTCAAGGACGGAGAAACCCAAAACGTACACGAGAACCAAGAATATTGTCCAGAGGGGCGGAACTCCTATCCACCATATAGGAGAATCTTCCCAGAGGAAACATGCAAAGTCTGACTCAGTCCGCAACTTCAAAGAACCTGAATGCGAGAAGTCCGCAGATACCTCTGCTTCCCAAAATGTGCTATCAAAAAGCGCGGACAGAACATCGAATCTGCCAGTGACTACCGACCAAAACTGTTACGCCCCCGATTTTCTGAAAATATTATTTGAATTGGTGTCGTCATATTTATGACGTCCGGGCATTACCCTTTTTGCGTTTTGTTGACGGTGCTGCACCGTTTGTGCATTTTTTGCATCTGTTAGGTTTGTTTGACCGAATTTTGGGATTTTGATTAGATTGAATGATTTCCTTGGTCTAAAGGAATGAGTTTTTAGGTTTTGATCTTGTCCTGTTATATTGCGACCCGAGCATTTTGGTGTCTCGGCGGGTGTTTGGATCTTTGTGATGATTTCTTCTTGTGTGAGCATTTGTTGATATTGTATCAAGAATGGTGCGTCAGATTCTAAGGTTGTCTCCCCTGCAAATTTCTTAGTTCAATATTTTGTCCCATAATTTAAGATAATCGGAATTCTCGAATTCCATCTTGCTCAGTTCTCGGGATGTTTGTTGTGTTTCTCGAGTGACCCTAGAGTAAGTTCTCGAGTAGATTTGAAGTTTTCGGGAAAGCCCTTATTGATCTTGAGATGTCTGGTTTTAGATCTCGAGAAGTGCCCTCCTTGTTCTCGAGTGGTCCGGTAGTACTCGAAAAACCCTCCTCTTGTTCTCGAGAAGCCAAGTAGTTCTCGAGAAATCTTTATGTAGCTCTCGAGGTATGCCTTTGGTGTTCTCGAGAAGGTCCTTCTGTTGTTCTCGAGAAGTGCTGTTTTACTTGATAAGTGCTTTCCTTATGTACTCGAGTAAGCCTTTTTCAGTACTTGAGAAGTGTTGTTCTTTTCTCTTGAGAAGTGTTTCATTTCTCGAGAGGGCATGTTGTTCTCGAGTAATTCTTGTCCCGTTCTTGAGAAGTTTTGATATACTCGAGAACTATTATTCTAGTTCTCGAGAAGCTTTGCAGTACTCGAGAACCCTTGTTGTTCTCGAGAAGTTCATTTCAGTACTCGAGTAGTCTTCTTTCCACTCGAGTAGTCTTCCTTCCACTCGAGAAGTCATTACCTCCTACTCGAGAGGTCTGGTCCAGCCAACCCTCTTCCCGGTTCGTTTTCTTAAGTACTGTTATTCTAATATTGCCCTTAGTATAAATCCCCCACTCCTTCTTCCTCCCTCACTTAGACCGAACTACTATTCACCTTCCGAACCAGAGTGGCGTGATCGAAGGAGAGGATGTGTTTCCGTGAACCTTCTGATCGCCCCCGTCGGCGCTCTATTGCTCCAAATCTTCAACCGATCATAGATCTGGAAAGCTCTCCGCAAGAGCTTCGTCATCGTGGTAAAATCTTCCCAATTTCTTGAGTTTTTCTCAATAGGGTTTTTGGCCCTAACCTCTATTTTCGGCCGAAACCAAGGCAAGTGGTGGTTTTCCCATTTCCCTCTTCTTTTCAATCTTGATGATAATTGGTAATCTCCTTGTTCTTCAATCTTTCTACACTACTGTCCTTTCCGTTTGTAGAAATATTTAATCTTCCTTTGAATCTATTTGTGTTATTAGTTTCGTCATGATGATTTAATCTTGTAAGTGTTGTAGAAATTCGATGGAAATGTTCAATCAATGGCTTTAATCGTTACTAATTATTATGTAGGATGTGTTAAGAGTTGTATAGGACCGTGAAATCTTTCCTAAGGATGATCAACCGTTTCTTAAATCTAGAATTGTCTAGTAGAATCTGATGTGCCAAGTATTGAGATATATCATGATTCTCTGGTTGCGGAGTTAGTGGACGTAACAACCTCCGCGATGTCTGAGATTTATATCATGGTTTTTCTTTGTTGCGGGTGTTAGTTGGAGAATCCGTCGTTGCAAGGTTTGTTTCCTTTATTAGTACCTTGTGAAACTCTACCAGACGTTTGGGCGTCTGTTGTGATTGGTGAAGTGTATGAGTATCCCCTGTAGTTAGACGGATATTATACATCAATGAGGGTGTGTCCAGATGAGTGACCACCTCGCCTGTGTTTTTGGGTAGAGTTGACAACATATGGCTAATAAAGATTTGAGTATTCCTTTTTATGATTTAATCTTACTCTCCACCTGTTTAGCCTTGTGCATCAGGTGTGATTTATTGTACATGACGATTAACGTAAGTTCTATTTTCTAATTTTGGTACTTTACTTCTGTACTTTACTCTGGTACTTTTGGTCTTGGGTTGGTACCCCTTGACCTTTGTTTACTTTTGGTTTACTTTCTGCCACCGCTTGTACCCTCTTGTTGAGGTGTTCTGTGTTTGGAATGCCTCAGGTCCAGAGATTTAGTAGGTAGTGGAGCTGGTTTGTTGGCGTTCTAGGGCAGCAGTTTTGGCTATGGATTTCACCACGTCATTGCGAGGTAGTTTGTTGTTTCTGTTGCTTTACTTAGTTCAGACATACATTTATTTTTTGTGTGGGTTCGTGTCAAATTGTTGAAGCCCACAGGGTTGTTGATTTTGGATACTTGTCAGCAGCTAATTGTTCTCTTTGTGATGGATTTGTTTACTTGCTCTCTGGAATGATTTATACTAGGAATGCATGTTAGGTATTTTCAAGTATAAAAATCTACTATTATTACTTCATGCATTGCATGTTTTAAAACACTAACTCACTATATTTAACAACCATAAAAGCTATTTTTACTACTATTATAAACCTAGAGTCTTGCATACCGTTGGTCATTCCCTAGGGAATGTCCACACTCATGTAGGATGTTTTATCTCATAAATGAAGTATTTTCCGCAGCTTATAAACCATTTTTCTTTCAAGGACATGATGAGCCACTAGGCCGAGGGATACGATTAAATGCTTAACTTAAATTGGATTCTTACTAAATCACTTAAAGATCTTTCTTTTGTGTCTAGTAGGAGTTTTGCTTGAGCATCCGCAGTTATACCCTGCTGACGTGGCATCATGATGCGCATTTTCCCTTACTCTGATATGCCCCTTTTTTGCGGTGAAAATGCGGGTTGTGACAGTTGGTATCAGAGGGAGGTTGGTTTGACAAGTTGGTTGAACCAGCCACCCATTAAAGATCTATTTTCCTCCGTTCATTTGCATACACACACCATTATGTCATTTGTACGTCTTAGCCGAAGCATATTCACTACACTCATAGCATGACAAGAAGTATACGGGGCATATAATGTAGTATGGGATGCATAATATGTGTTTGTATATGGATCCACCATAGGTGACAACATGTGACGGTTATGTAGTATGAGATGCATAACTACCATTACATGGGTGCCCATTAGCACCTTTTCTTTTCTCGTTGCATGCGGTGTTATGTTGTATGGGATGCATAACATTTCATGTGTACGCCGCTCATAGCATGCATTAAGGCTCTTTTTTAGGATGCATAGTACTGCATATATAGCATATCATCGCATAAGCACGTATGCTAAGTTTACATGATGACATATGCACACACATGATTTTTAAATAAGAATAAAGAATCCATACATTCATATCATAGGCACATGAGTCAGTAGGATGAGAGGATATCATCCTAAGTAAGACATAGCATCATTGTAAATTCCCAGAGCAAGTTGCTGCATAAGCAAGTGTCTTTTAAATATGATCTGAACTAAGTTATGTGGCCTAGTCGTAATCTAGGATTTTCATGAGTAGTTCGATGCCTTTTAGAAATCGCGCCGAAGCGTCCCGCGACAAGTTTGACTCCCTAGTCGGAGGTTGAGTCGTCTGGCATGCAGAGCAATGCGTTGATTGAGAGTCTACGTCAGAGCAATGAGGTTCTATCGAGACAATTAGTTGCAATGCAGTCGCAGATTCAGTGCTTGTTGTTTGCCGCTCCTATGCAGCAACCCCTAGTGCAAGATCCTACTGTGGATCAAGCCGTACCCGTTTCTCCTACCCCTCTAGTTCCCCCGATGACGCTACCACCAAATGATAATTTTATATCGCATTTCCAGCGACTGGGACCTCCCACGTATGACGAGAGAGCCGACTTTATGGTTCTGGATGATTGGGTCATCGCTATAAAAGAGATGTTCTCGTTCTCATGGTTTGCAAAAGCCTAGAAGGTAATGATTGCAAAGAGTTGGTGGATTTGGGAGAAGGAGAGCCTGAATGAAGGATGTTCGTGTGAATCGTTTAAGAAGATGTTACTTAAGAAGTTCATACCCTCGGTCGAGCAGGACCGTCTGATGAATAACTTCCTGCATCTGAAGCAGAGACAGCTCACAGTGAGCGAATATGAGATTGAATTTAGCAAGTTAAGCAGATTTGCTCCTGATTTGGTTGCTTCAAAGGAGGGAAGAGTTAAACTTTTCCATGGAGTACTAAGAAGCGATGTCTAGCAGTGGGCATGCGCTTATAGAGATGAAAATTATGATGAGGTAGTGGAAGCTGATACAAGATATTTGCAAGGCGGAGAGAGGGTTAGGAGAGAAGATGTAAGACCCCCTTTTTTTTTCTTTTTCAACCACCGGGGTCTTAGCCCAGAATTGCCGCTTTGCGGTGGCACCGACTCACGGGAAGGCAACCACTACAAAACGCCAATTCTGTCGGCCCTTTTCGATCACAAGAGAGAGAAGCATTTATACAAAAATGTAAACAAGTCCACAGAAACATGTAAATAAAAGTGAAATCATAACCAGTCCATCAATAGTAATAATAGGAAAAATAGATAAATGGGCTCGAGCCCAGTACATCAGAGTCCTCACTACAAGTCACTCATCACGGAAGCTAAGAAAATACTAATCACTCACGGAGCTGGTCACAGGTGCACCGGTGCTAGACTGTCCCACCTCCATGCGCACCGTACTCCGCTGGTGCTGGTCCCTGTCTCCCATCCGGAGCTCCTGTAATGTTTGGTTCGAAAACCATTAGTCATAAAGACTAAGCCCTATCATCCCCGACCCCTCCCACCACGGCTCCTAGGCACCGGGCGGAGAGGAGGAAAGGGAAGCTACAAAAGTGGAGAATAATCAAGCAGGTGACGGTGGACCTAACTAGCAAGTTATAATTGGTGAACAGTGTAAATGTTGTAATAGGTAGAGCAATTAATAAGTAGCAAATTGTATAAAAAGGCAGCTAGAGAACAGTAAGTAAACAAACAAGTAAGTAAGTATGTAACCTTAACTTATATGAATGCCCATACAAACTTATAAGTTAAGGGATCTTCTACAAGGCTCCCATCGTATAAAAAGTCCCATACCGATTTATACGTTGGGGTGTCGGTTGTATGCAATTATGAGTGTAGTGATATGCTATGCCATGATTCATGCAAGTGCAACGCACGCACACGACTCTATGCGCACAGACCTTAGTTCCCCTTGTTCGGGCAGCTAGCTTCACTCCCAGGAACCTCCGTAGTGGCAAACGGAGACAGTGGGTCGGGCCCCCCACTCCTAGGCGGGCATCCACACTACCAGGCCTAGCCCTTCCGTACGCCCCTAAAAGAACACAACCTAGAGTATCCGCGTACTACTGCTGGCTGTACCCACCAGACTTTCTTTGGCTAAGTGTCCCACACCGCCGAGTCAGCGTACCGATGTCGGTGTGAAGGACAATCAGATACCGAAGACCCACCACCTTTATTCTGTACTCCAACCCTCGAGCCCTCGGCCCCCCGGACAGTCTGTCCGTGCATCTACCTTCAGAGCTACTGTCTGAATGGCAACCAATCCTATAATTCTACTTTCCTAGCTATCTGGGAGTGTATATGTGCAACCCTAGTTATACTAGTTGCTCTTTTAATTCATTATTCCCATGGTTTACGTTAGCCTAGGACTGCCCCCGGTATACCCCGTGAAGGGCTCTCAAGGGGCACTAGGAACCAAGACGGCGGCATTACGGCCCGAAGTTCCCTTTTGCAAGGCACTTACTATTATTGGTTGATCTCCCTTAACCCGATCCTCTGTTAGTTACTTTAGTTCTAACCCTAGAGTATTAAGACTCTTCCTCTTCTTCCCGGGATGGACGATCTTTCGTCGTTCCCGTACTCCCTTATCCTAACCAGTCTCACACTCTACTTATCCTGACTTCCCATGATGAACTCAATATCAGCTTGCCCTACCAACCATCAATTATCAGAATTCCGTGGTTTTACTATATGCAGACCATCCTAAGCTATATGAGGTACACAAGGGGAGATACACCAAAATATCTTCCAAATCTCCTATAATATTTACTGGAGGTCTACCATATCATAATTTGTCTAAATCCAGAAACTTATAATTTTCCTAATTAATCTGATATTTATTTAATTTTCCCAAAGGACGGGCCATGGGTCATTTTAAACATGAACTACATGATCCTCCTAAGTAATGGCTACTCAAAAATCAAGATCATTAAATAACAGCAAGATAACCTCAAATACAAATCCCCAGAATTTTACAGAAAGTATTTAGCCTCTAAATAATTTATCCAGTATAATCATGTTAATTCTACGTAATAAAGGAAGTACTGAAATTATTCATCGAAAAATTATAGAAAAATTACTAATCAGTAGCATGAAATATAAAAGATCTTTGTGCAAAGAATCATAATTTTACTAGCTTGCTAAACACCACTAAAGATTTAATCAAATAATCAAGGTAAAACATACTTAATGAAGCAAGCCTTAGAATTAAACTTCCAAAAATCCTATAAAAATTCACAGAGATTTAAAACCATAATAAACGTTCTCTGTCTAAATTTCATCAATTTCCAGAAAGTGTGTGATCCATAATAAATTTTCTAAGCGAAGCATACAAGCTACTAAATCGTTAATGAAGTACCCAAAATAATAATCTTAAAATTCATAATAAAATATCCAGAGCTTGTGCCGTCCCTATAATTCACTCTACCCAAATCTCAACACATTTCAATGTGATTTAGTGCAATTTCCTATCTCTACAAGTTTTGCACCCTAAACTAGGGTTAGAATTTTAGGTATCCCAACGGTCTCCAAATCTACTAAGATTTCATACAGAGAACTATATTGGTCCTATGGTTCTCTTCACCCAATTTCGGGTCAATCCAAGGTCATTTGACCAGATGACCTTCACAAACGACCAAGATCCATCCTTAGGGTTTGGCCGTGGTTCTTAGGGCAAACTTACCCCGTTCCACCTCAAACTCTATGAGGGGGTGCTAGAGGATATTACTAGCCAGTGGTAAAAATCTCAGCCTCTGTTGAGGTGATCTGACCACTTAAATCTCAAAAGTGCACTTTTAACCTAAGACCCCTTATTAGGGCAAAACTTAGGGTTGATCATTTCTAATCCAAACCATCTCCAAATGAGATGAAAAATTATACAGAACCTTATGGTGAACCCAGGGACCACTCACCAAAATTTGGGAGGGTTTGAATATTATTTAACCATCTAATTAAATTAAACTAGGATTATTGAATTTCTCTCAAAGCTATAGAAAAATATTTCCCAAAAATTCTCATTTTTGGGTAGCACCTAGATATAGGTAAGATTAGGCCACACCCCAAATTTCAAGTCATTTTGATGACTGGTTTAGAGTGTGGAATTTTTCTAAGGTCTAGACGGCCCTCTGGATAGACCTCACCAAAAAGGGTGCTATGGTCTAACCAGGATTCTAAATCGAGTGAAATCAATTTTAAATTAAACTAGACTTCAAGGGCTACATTTTCTATGTTGACCACTTTTCCTTTAGGAGCTTCTAGATATTTTTCCCAAATTATTTAAAGTGACAGATATTTTCATTCAGAAATTGCTTCACAAATAAAATCTAATTAAATGGCACTGTTCATCTTCTTCTACAGCCCGAAACAGAACCCTGAAAACCTAATTTCCTGTAGCTTTTCCAAGCTATTTCCCGGTCATCCAGCCATCTCCCTGGCCGGCCACCACCACCACCACCTCTGTTGAGGTGAGGGCTATCGTTGGGCGGCGGCACGGGCGCCGGAGAGGCGGTTTCCGGCGAACCCGCCACCATGAAATTTTCGGAAAACCACGAATACGCTCACCCGATCTGGCTCTTTTGAGCCCGATATCTCTCCTAACGATTTCTAAGATCTATCTGCAGAAGAAGAGGGAGGGGAGGACCTTGTTCGCGGGTTGGAGGCGTGCAGAGCGTCGGGAAGCCATTTGCGCGGTGGTGGCGTCGCCGGAAATTCTTCAACAGCAAGGGGGAAAATCTGAAACAGTTTGAGGGAGAGTGTAACCTTTTCCTCTTGCTCTTAGGAGTCTTTTATAGAGCAGCAAGTGGGGAGGGAAAAGGATGAAACGTCCGCGGCCATTAATAATTCCCTTAATGATGTTTCGGTTATGACGAATGGCAGTTGAAACGCTGGAGATGAAGAGGTGCTCGCCAGGTGGCGATTTCCTATTGGACCAACATTTTCTTAATTATTTAAATAATTAAAGTAGGAAACGGCCCAAAAATACCCTTGGTTTTCATTCCCATAATCAGAATTTATTATGGCGTCGGTTACCGAAATTTTCAGTCTGGCTGACGTTTCGGCCTTGGTCACGGGAGTGACACATAGGTCACGGGCGTGACAGGCCTGGTTAGCCAATTCTGGGTTCGACGATCGTCGAACTGAGATCGACGATCGTCGAAGGGTGGTCACGGGCGTGACACCCGGGTCACGGGCGTGACTGGCCCGTGTGACCAATTCTGGTTCGACGATCGTCGAATTGGGATCGACGATCGTCGAGCGTGGTCACGCCCTATGTCACGGGCGTGACATTGTGGGTCACGGGCGTGACATTGTGGGTCACGGGCGTGGCATGCCCGTGTGGCCAATTCCTGGCCGACGACCGTCGAACTGAAATCGACGATCATCGAAGGTGGTCACGCCCAATGTCACGGGCGTGACATTGCGGGTCACGGGTGTGACAGGCCATGAGGCAAATTCCGCATCCGACGATCGTCTAACTGAGATCGACGATCGTCGAAGGAGTCACGCCCCCAGGTCACGGGCGTGACACCTGGGTCACGGGCGTGACAGGGCCGGGTTGAAAATTCGGCGTCCGACGATCGTCTCCCTGAGGTCGACGATCGTCGAGTGAGTCACGCCCTAGGTCACGGGCGTGACGGGTCGGTCACGGGCGTGACCAACCCGTGACCCGAATTCTTGGTCGTTTTATTTCGATTTCTGGGCTCCCCAGGGTTCTACCACAACCAACCGACTCCTAGGGGTCTAGCCGAAAATGGGATGTTACAAATCCCAATAAACAAAACAAAGATTTCGTCCCCGAAATCAAGGTTAAGCCTACGGGACTCAAATCGGGAAAAGAAGCTTGTAACATCCCATGAGAATTAAAGAAATTACATCTCTACGTTATGTTCGCTTTATGCGGTTTCAAGTCTAAGATTAATTCGCCCACCTAACTAGGTATATTCACCCCAATAAACAAAAGATTAGCCCCTATTCTTGAAATTTCAGTCCCATTGGTTTAAAACAGGAAGACAAATTGATTGTCCAGAGGGGTTGTGAGGTATACCTGACGAAAAAGTTCCGGGTATTTTTGCCGCATCAAGTCCTGTGGCTCCCATGTATGCTCCTCCTGCCCATGATTGTTACACAGAACCTTGACCAACGGAACCTTCTTCCGTCGCAAGACACGCACTGTCGTGTCGTCAATCCTGATAGGCTCCAAGTTGACTGACCGATCCGAGGCCACCGGGCCATCTGCCGAGGAAATCAGCTGCTCAGGGCGTAGCAGAGCCCTCCGAAGTGAGGAGACGTGGAAGACGTCATGCAATCCCGCTAACTCCGGCGGTAGCTCCAGTCTATAGGCTAAGGGGCCGATCCGCTCCAGGATCCTATATGGCCCCATATATCTCGGACTGAGCTTCTTCCGCCCGCGAACCCGCGAGACTCCGTGCATCGGCCGTATCTTCAAGAAAACCCGGTCTCCTACCTGGAACTCTACTTGGCGATGCCTCGCATCGTAGTATTTTGCCTGTCTGCTCTGGGCTTCCAACATCCTGTCTCGGATCAATCTAATCTGAGCATCTGTATCTCCCACAAACTCCGAGCCTAGTGCCTGCGGATCCTCATCCTGAACCCATGATAGTGGGGTTCTGCACCTCCTTCCGTACAACGACGCTTCGTATGGAGTCATGCCTATGCTGGACTGATGAGCGTTGTTGTACGAAAACTCGACCAGTGGCAGCAATCTCTCCCAAGGCTCGCCACGGTCCAAAATACATAGTCGCAACAGATCCTCTAGTGTACGGTTAGTGCGCTCTGTCTGTCCGTCGGTCTGAGGGTGAAAAGCTGTGCTGAATGTCAACCGAGAACCCAGATGGGCCTGGACTGACCTCCATTCCCTGGATGTAAACCGCCCATCCCGATCCGAAACGATAGTCTTGGGCACCCCATGATAACGCACAAACTGCTCAATGAACCTCCGTACTAATACACTGACTGGTGCGCCCTTTGCCACTGGAATGAATCTGGCCACCTTTGTTAGCCTGTCCACTATCATCCAGATCGAGTCATTCCCAGCACGGGATCGAGGTAGCCCATGTATGAAGTCCATGGCTATATCCTCAAACTTCCATTCCGGCACCGGAAGCGGCTGCAGCAAACCTGCCGGGTTCCTACACTCCGCCTTCACGAGCTGGCAGGCCTTGCAATGCGTCATAAAATACGTAATATCTTTCTTCATACCCGGCCAGTACATCGTTCTCTTTAAATCCTTTACCATCTTGGTGATCCACGGGTGTACCGAATATCGCTGCAATGAGCTTCCGTCAAAATATCCTCCTGGATCCGTCCTCCTGCTGGTATGTAGACTCTACCTCGGAAACACAGGAGCCCATCCCTCAAGGAGTAATCTCCCGTCGTGCCTTCCTCCAAGGCTCGGAATATCGGCTCAGCTCTCTCATCCAGCATCTGCCCATCTCTGATGCGGTCCCGAATGTCATCAGTAGTAGCCATCGACACCAGGTACTCCATGTACAGTTCCGGGTCATCCTCAGACACTAGCGAAATCTGCATCTCCTCGAATGATCTAATCAACTCCAGGGCCATCAGCTGCGGGCCTACTCCTGTCGTACTCGCTCTCCGGCTCAGAGCATCTGCGACCACGTTCGCCTTCCCCGGATGGTAGTGCATGGTATACTGGTAGTCCGACAGAAACTCCACCCAGCGTCTCTGTCTGATGTTTAACTCCTTCTGGGTGTCGACGTACTTCAGATTCTTGTGGTCGGAGAAGATATCACAATGTACTCCGTAGAGATAGTGTCGCTAGATCTTAAGAGCAAAAATGACTGCCCCCATCTCCAAATCGTGCACGGGGTAGTTCTGCTCGTGCTGCTTCAACTGAGGGGAGGCATAGGCTATTACGTGCCTATTCTGCATAAGGACGGCACCCATCCCCTGATAGGAAGCATCTGTATACACCTGGAATCCCTCCTTCCCTGATGGAAGAGCAAGGATGGGGGCCGAGGTGAGACGATCCTTCAGCTCCTGGAAGGCAGATTCGCATCGAGGCGTCCATATAAAAGGGGACTCCTTCTTCGTCAGAGACGTAAGAGGGAGGGCAATCTGAGAGAACCCCTCGACGAACTTCCGATAGTAACCGGCAAGTCCCAAGAAACTTCGAACATCCGTGGCCGACTTTAGCGATGGACAATCCCGTACTGCCTGGATCTTTGCAGGATCCACTGCCAGACCTGCTCCACTAATGACATGGCCCAGAAAGGCCACCTCCTTTAGCCAAAACTGGCACTTGCTGTACTTGGCATACATCTCATGCTCACGCAGCTTCCCCAAGGTCAAGGCCAGATGTCTCGCATGCTCCTCCTCCGTCCTTGAATAGATGAGAATGTCGTCGATGAATACAATGACAAAGACGTCCAGATACTCCTCGAACACCCGATTCATCAAAGTCATGAATGCGGAGGGTGCATTCGTGAGCCCGAACGGCATCACGGTAAACTCGTACAAGCCATATCTGCTGCTGAAGGCCGTCTTCGGGATGTCCTCCTCCCGAATACGAAGCTGGTAGTACCCTGACCTCAGATCCAGCTTTGAGAACCAATGGGCTCCCTCCAGCTGGTCAAAAAGCTCGTCTATCCGTGGTAAGGGATAAGTATTCCGGACTGTCAACCTATTCAGAGCCCGGTAATCGATGCACAGTCGAAGGGTCCCATCCTTCTTCTTAACGAACAGCACCGGAGCTCCCCACGGTGAAGAGCTAGGCCGAACGAACCCGGCCTCCACTAACTCCTGAAGCTGGCTTCGGAATTCCACCAACTCCTTTGGGGCCATTCGATAGGGAGCTCTGGATACCGGCTAAGCCCCCGGTACGAGCTGAATCTGAAAGTCCTTCTCTCAGTGCGGGGGTAACCCTGGTAGCTTCTCTGGAAACACGTCGGCGAAGTCCCGTACTACCGGAATATCTGCAATGGAATCCTTGGCTACGACCGCCTCAAAGAGGACCTGATAAACCTCTTCCCCCTGCAGGTGGGCCTTAACGGCCTGCACAGACGATAGTAAAGTACGGGGTGCTGATATAATACCTTCGATAACAATGAAGGAGTCGCCGTGCCTCACGGTGATCCTCTTCGCCACGCAATCGATCTGGGCATGGTTCCAATGAAGCCAAGTCATGCCCAGGATCAGATCGTAATCTGGCATCCTCAGAACCGTCGCTGGTGCCTCAAACGCCTTTCCGCCGATCCTTGCTTCCATATTACAATGAGCAGAGGTCAATATCTCTGACCCGTCGGGTAGGCGCACCCTCATCATCTTCCCGGTGAATGGCTCCACTCCTGCCAGTCCTTTCACGAAATCCTCCGACACGAATGATTGCGACACACCAGTGTCGAAGAGGGTGTGAGCGGGCTTGCCGCTCACGAATACTATGCCTGGGGTAATTAAATGTCTTAGTATTCTTATTGTAGTTTATCTTCTCTTAATTTCTAACCAGGTTATATTTAAAATAGTAGTTTATATGAAGAAAATTTACAAGTAGTGCCATACCTGTGATAACCTGCTCCGGGTTCCGGGGCTGTGTCAGGTCTAGAGCACACACCTGCTCTCTCTGGCCTGCGGCCTCGATCCTGAAATCCCCGTCCTCGGTCCTATCCTCGTCCGCCAAAATGTCGGGGAGGTGGAGCGCCCTAATGTGCTGGTGGGGGTGCTCGCCTCACCGGGCAGTTCCTCTTGATATGCCCCGGCTGGTTGCACTGATAGCATACCGGTGGCTGCTCTGCTGTCCTGGGCATTTCCAGCATCTGTATAGGCTGGGGAGCCAATACCCCCTGACTCCTCTGCTCCTGCCCAAACTCTTGATGAGGCTGATCCCCGTTCCTTCTCTCTCCAATAACCTGGCCTCGAGGACGGTCTCTACGTCCTCCAATCACTGTATCATCAGCCGGTCTCTTCCGGCTCCTCACTATAAGCTGATCCGCCTCTCTCTTCTTAGCCATCTCCAGAATCCTTGCTAGACTCCCCTCTGAGACGAAAAGGAGGGCCTGCCTCATGTCATCTTGCAGCCCCTTATAAAACCTCCGGGCATAGCCAGCATCGTCTAACTGGTAAGCGTCCGCATAACGGGCCAGGTGAGTGAACTCCTGATAGTACTCCACCACAGTCCTGTTCCCCTGCCTCAACCGCAGAAACCTATCCTCCAGGTCATCTCTCGCCGACTGAGGTACAAAATGTCCCAAGAGCGCTGCTTTGAACTCCTCCCAAGTAATATCAGCACAGTCCATCCCTGCAAAGGTGGTGTCCAGCTGAGATTTCCACCATCCCTTTCCGTGTGACTCTAAGCAGGAGACTGCCAAAGCGACTGCCTCCTCCGTGTCGAATCCCTGCCAGCATCTCGTAAATAGTGTCCAACCACTCCTCCGTACCTACTGCAGACTCCGTCCCCTGGTAGGATGGAGGGGAAAGTCCCCGGAAGACAGTCATCCAATTGGCCCCGGGGTTTGGCTGTGGGGCCGGGGCTGGCTGGGCTCTGAAGGCCTCCAGGATGGCCGTCAGTGTTTGCCCCATCTCCGTCTGCTGGAACGGAACTGGTGCTGGCGGAGTCGGGACCACATTCGGAGCCTGAGGTGTCCCCTACTGCGATGTAGGGTTCGTCGCAGGCTACAAGTAAAAATTCCATTTGTTAGAGAGCGAATGAATGGGATTTAAGAAGAGTTTGGATGGACTTTCACATGTGATTTCTCTCATGGGCACACCACTGCTTCCGCTGCTAGTTTGTCCGCAAACTAAGCTCGCACGGGGGTGGCCCAAGGTTTTTGTGGACTACTTCTCTTTCGATCGAGGTCTGCTCTGATATCACTTGTAAGACCCCCCCCCCCCCTTTTTTTTTCTTTTTCAACCACCGGGGTCTTAGCCCAGAATTGCCGCTTTGTGGTGGCACCGACTCACGGGAAGGCAACCACTACAAAACGCCAATTCTGCCGGCTCTTTTCGATCACAAGAGAGAGAAGCATTTATACAAAAATATAAACAAGTCCACAGAAACATGTAAATAAAAGTGAAATCATAACCAGTCCATCAATAGTAATAATAGGAAAAATAGATAAATGCGCTCGAGCCCAGTACATCAGAGTCCTCACTACAAGTCACTCATCGCGGAAGCTAAGAAAATACTAATCACTCACGGAGCTGGTCGCAGGTGCACCGGTGCTAGACTGTCCCACCTCCATGCGCACCGTACTCCGCTGGTGCTGGTCCCTGTCTCCCATCCGGAGCTCCTGTAATGTTTGGTTCGAAAACCATTAGTCATAAAGACTAAGCCCTATCATCCCCTACCCCTCCCACCACGGCTCCTAGGCACCGGGCGGAGAGGAGGAAAGGGAAGCTACAAAAGTGGAGAATAATCAAGCAGGTGACGGTGGACCTAACTAGTAAGTTATAATAGGTGAACAGTGTAAATGTTGTAATAGGTAGAGCAATTAATAAGTAGCAAATTGTATAAAAAGGCAGCTAGAGAACAGTAAGTAAACAAACAAGTAAGTAAGTATGTAACCTTAACTTATATGAATGTCCATACAAACTTATAAGTTAAGGGATCTTCTGCAAGACTCCCATCGTATAAAAAGTCCCATACCGATTTATACGTTGGGGTGTCGGTTGTATGCAATTATGAGTGTAGTGATATGCTATGCCATGATTCATGCAAGTGCAACACACGCACACAACTCTATGCGCACAGACCTTAGTTCCCCCTGTTCGGGCAGCTAGCTTCACTCCCAGGAACCTCCGTAGTGGCAAACGGAGACAGTGGGTCGGGCCCCCCACTCCTAGGCGGGCATCCACACTACCAGGCCTAGCCCTTCCGTACGCCCCTAGAAGAACACAACCTAGAGTATCCGCGTACTATTGCTGGCTGTACCCACCAGACTTTCTTTGGCTAAGTGTCCCACACCGCCGAGTCAGCGTACCGATGTCGGTGTGAACGACAATCAGATACCGAAGACCCACCACCTTTATTCTGTACTCCAACCCTCGAGCCCTCGGCCCCTCGGACAGTCCGTCCGTGCATCTACCTTCAGAGCTACTGTCTGAATGGCAACCAATCCTATAATTCTACTTTCCTAGCTATCGGTGAGTGTATATGTGCAACCCTAGTTATACTAGTTACTCTTTTAATTCATTATTCCCATGGTTTACGTTAGCCCAGGACTGCCCCCGGTATACCCCGTGAAGGGCTCTCAAGGGGCACTAGGAACCAAGACGGCGACATTACGGCCCGAAGTTCCCTTTCGCAAGGCACTTACTATTATTGGTTGATCTCCCTTAACCCGATCCTCTGTTAGTTACTTTAGTTCTAACCCTAGAGTATTAAGACTCTTCCTCTTCTTCCCGGGATGGACGATCTTTCGTCGTTCCCGTACTCCCTTATCCTAACCAGTCTCACACTCTACTTATCCTGACTTCCCATGATGAACTCAATCTCAGCTTGCCCTACGAACCATCAATTATCAGAATTCCGTGGTTTTACTATATGCAGACCATCCTAAGCTATATGAGGTACACAAGGGGAGATACACCAAAATATCTTCCAAATCTCCTATAATATTTACTGGAGGTCTACCATATCATAATTTGTCTAAATCCAGAAACTTATAATTTTCCTAATTAATCTGATATTTATTTAATTTTACCAAATGACGGGCCATGGGTCATTTTAAACATGAACTACATGATCCTCCTAAGTAATGGCTACTCAAAAATCAAGATCATTAAATAACAGCAAGATAACCTCAAATACAAATTCTCAGAATTTTACAGAAAGTATTTAGCCTCTAAATAATTTATCCAGTATAATCATGTTAATTCTATGTAATGAAGGAAGTACTAAAATTATTCATCGAAAAATTATAGAAAAATTACTAATCAGTAGCATGACATATAAAAGATCTTTGTGCAAAGAATCATAATTTTACTAGCTTGCTAAACACCACTAAAGATTTAATCAAATAATCAAGGTAAAACATACTTAATGAAGCAAGCCTTAGAATTAAACTTCCAAAAATCCCATAAAAATTCACAGAGATTTATAACCATAATAAACGTTCTCTGTCTAAATTTCATCAATTTCCAGGAAGTGTGTGATCCATAATAAATTTTCTAAGCGAAGCATACAAGCTACTAAATCGTTAATGAAGTGCCCAAAATAATAATCTTAAAATTCATAATAAAATATCCAGAGCTTGTGCCATCCCTATAATTCACTCTACCCAAATCTCAACACTTTTCAATGTGATTTAGTGCAATTTCCTATCTCTACAAGTTTTGCACCCTAAACTAGGGTTAGACTTTTAGGTATCCCAACGGTCTCCAAATCTACTAAGATTTCATACAGAGAACTATATTGGTCCTACGGTTCTCTTCACCCAATTTCGGGTCAATCCAAGGTCATTTGACCACATGACCTTCACAAACGACCAAGATCCATCCTTAGGGTTTGGCCGTGGTTCTTAGGGCAAACTTACCCCGTTCCACCTCAAACTCTATGAGGGGGTGCTAGAAGATATTACTAGCTAGTGGTAAAAATCTCAGCCTCTGTTGAGGTGATCTGACCACTTAAATCTCAAAAGTGCACTTTTAACCTAAGACCCCTTATTAGGGCAAAACTTAGGGTTGATCATTTCTAATCCAAACCATCTCCAAATGATATGAAAAATTATACAGAACCTTATGGTGAACCCAGGGACCACTCACCAAAATTTGGGAGGGTTTGGAAATTATTTAACCATCTAATTAAATTAAACTAGGATTATTGAATTTCTCTCAAAGCTATAGAAAAATATTTCCCAAAAATTCTCATTTTTGGATAGCACCTAGATATAGGTAAGATTAGGCCACACCCCAAATTTCAAGTCATTTTGATGACTGGTTTAGAGTGGGGAATTTTTCTAAGGTCCAGACGGCCCTCTGGATAGACCTCACCAAAAAGGGTGCTATGGTCTAACCAGAATTCTAAATCGAGTGAAATCAATTTTAAATTAAACTAGACTTCAAGGGATACATTTTCTATGTTGACCACTTTTCCTGTAGGAGCCTCCTGATAGTTTTCCCAAATTATTTAAAGTGACAGATATTTTCATTCAGAAATTGCTTCACAAATAAAATCTAATTAAATGGCACTGTTCATCTTCTTCTACAACCCGAAACAGAACCCTGAAAACCTAATTTCCTGTAGCTTTTACAAGCTATTTCCCGGTCATCCAGCCATCTCCCTGGCTGGCCACCACCACCACCACCTCTGTTGAGGTGAGGGCTATCGTCGGGCGGCGGCACGGCCGCCGGAGAGGCGGTTTCCGGCGAACCCGCTACCATGAAATTTTCGGAAAACCACGAATACGCTCACCCGATCTGGATCTTTTGAGCCCGATATCTCTCCTAACGATTTCTAAGATCTATCCGCAGAAGAAGAGGGAGGGGAGGACCTTGTTCGCGGGTTGGAGGCGTGCAGAGCGTCGGGAAGCCATTTGCGCGGTGGTGGCGTCGCCGGAAATTCTTCAACAGCAAGGGGGAAAATCTGAAATAGTTTGAGGGAGAGTGTAACCTTTTCCTCTTGCTCTTAGGAGTCTTTTATAGATCAGCAAGTGGGGAGGGAAAAGGATGAAACGTCCGCGACCATTAATAATTCCCTTAATGACGTTTCAGTTATGACGAATGGCAGTTGAAACGCTGGAGATGAAGAGGTGCTCGCCAGGTGGCGATTTCCTATTGGACCAACATTTCCTTAATTATTTAAATAATTAAAGTAGGAAACGGCCCATAAATACCCTTGGTTTTCATTCCCATAATCAGAATTTATTATGGCGTCGGTTACCGAAATTTTCAGTCTGGCTGACGTTTCGGCCTTGGTCACGGGCGTGACACATAGGTCACCGGCGTGACAGGCCTGGTTAGCCAATTCTGGGTTCGACGATCTTCGAACTGAGATCGACGATCGTCGAAGGGTGGTCACGGGCGTGACACCCGGGTCACGGGCGTGACTGGCCCGTGTGACCAATTCTGGTTCGACGATCGTCGAATTGGGATCGACGATCGTCGAGCATGGTCACGCCCTATGTCACGGGCGTGACATTGTGGGCCACGGGCGTGACATGCCCGTGTGGCCAATTCCTGGCCGACGACCGTCAAACTGAAATCGACGATCATCCAAGGTGGTCACGCTCTATGCACGGGCGTGACATTGCGGGTCACGGGCATGACAGGCCATGAGGCAAATTCTGCGTCTGACGATCGTCTAACTGAGATCGACGATCGTCGAAGGAGTCACTGTAACATCCCATTTCCGGATAGACCCCTAGGAGTCAGATTTGTCGTGACGGAACCCTAGGAAGCCCAAAATTGGAAATAAAGCGACCAGTATTGCGGGTCACGGGTTGGTCACGCCCGTGACCGGCCCGTCACGCCCGTGACCTGGGCGTGTCTACTTCGACGATCGTCGATCTCCACGAGACGATCGTCGAACGCGCTGTCTGGGCATGTCACGCCCGTGACCAAGATGTCACGCCCGTGACTATGGGCGTGACCCCATCGACGATCATCGATCGCCGTAAGACGATCGTCGACCTGGCGGCCCGAGCCTGTCACGCCCGTGACATGAGTGTCATGCCCGTGACCTAGGGCGTGACCAGCCTTCGACGATCGTCGATCTCAATTCGACGATCGTCGAGCTCGAAACTTGCCGTTCGGGCATGTCACGCCCGTGACCTGGAGGTCACGCCCGTGACCTAGGGCGTGACCCGCCTTCGACGATCGTCGATCTCGATTCGACGATCGTCGACCCGAAATCTGCCGTTCGGGTCTGTCACGCCCGTGACACAGGTGTCACGCCCGTGACCTTCGATCGACGATCGTCAATCTCAGTTCGACGATCGTCGAACCCAGAATGGGCTACCCGGGCCTGTCACGCCCGTGACCTATGTGTCACGCCCGTGACATTGGCCGAAATGACGGTTCAGGCCCGAAATAATTCTAACGCGCGTGGAAATAAATGCTGGCTTGGGAAGTTACACCAGGAGTAATTTCAGGCCGTTTTCCTTCTGTAAATATATAATAAATGAGGAAAAGGTGGTCCAATAGAAAACCGCCAGCTGGATACACCGGTTCAGTTTTCCACCGTTTCTTATCCCTGCATCATAACCGAAACGTTAAGGGGAGGAGCCTTCATGGCCATTAAGGATTTACCCATTCACCTTCCCACTTCCTGATTTATAAAAGCCCACTTGGACAAGAGGAGAGGGTTACACGCTCAAGCAAACGAAGCAGATCCTTGTTCTTGCTGTAAAGAGGAGTTCAGCAATGCCATCACCGCGCCATGGCACCTCGTCGCTCTTCTCGCCTCCAAACCGCGAACAAGGTCCTCCTCTACTCCTTCTCTTTCATGGGTAGATCTTAGGATTCTTAGAAAGGAGATTCGCGCTCAACGGAGCCGGATCCATCTCTCGTTTTCATGGAAAAACCATGAAAAAGATATTTCGAGTTCGCCGGAAACCGCCACCTCCGGCGGCCAAACCACCGCCGACCGCTAGCCATCGCCTCAACGGAGGTGGTGGTGGTGGTGGCTGGCCAGGGAAGTGACCGGACGGCCGGCAACGGATCACGGAATGCTTACAGGAAAAATGATTTTTCCTGTGTCTGGTTTTTCGGGTTCATGAAGAAGATGAACAGTAGGATAAACTTTATAATATACAGATTATTATAAATTACAAGATGGGAAATTGTATTATTAGAATATATTTTTGGGGCTGTAAAATGAGGCACTTAGAGGCCGTTTTAGGAAAAATGACCAGTCACAAAAGTTGTAGCCCTCTGGGTCTACTTTAATATAAAATTGATTTTATTCAATTTGGGTGAGTGGTTTGACCATAGCACTCATTTTGGTGGGATCAAGACCTAGGCTAACCAGAAATTGAATTGGTTGCCCACGGTTCATAACATGTTTAAATGACTTGAAATTTGGACTGGAGGTCTATAATATGTATATCGAGAGGCTGTCCAAAAATGAGAATTTTTGGAGAACTTTTGCCTAAAGTTTTTGTAAAAATTTAATAAACAATATAAAATTAATTAGGAGATGAAATTAAGCCCAAACTCCCCCAAATTTTGGGTGGTGGTCCCTGGCATCAATATTAAGATCTGTACAAAATTTCTACTCGATTGGTCGAGTTTTGAATAGGGAAGTATCAAGTCCTAGATAGGTCTTGGTGAGGGGTACTTTGGGGAAAAGTACGATTGGAGATGGAGTGGACAAATCTCCTCAAAAGAGGCTGAAGTTGTTGGCCACTGATTTGTTGAGTCTATGTCTACCCTCTTGGGTAACATGGTGTGGCTTAGGGTGGATTTACCCTAAGAGATTGGCTCAACTCCAACGGGTGGGAGTTTGAGGTTTGTGAAGGACATAGGAGCAAAAGCTCCTGTATGCCCTTGAAATTTGGAGGAGAGGGGGATGATATGATGAAAACCCTCTGGTTGAAATAGTGATGGATTTGGAGGTAGTTAGGTACCTCAAAAGTCGAGATGTCGGATTAGGATAGAAATGTAATTTAGTTATTTTAAGCACTAAAGCTAATCCAACAATTATGAAACTCGGGAGGAGGGAGTTTTAGGATGTTTTAGACTCATGGTAATTTTTCTGGAATTTTATGATTAATATATATTATACTTCATGTGTTAAAGGATTATTAGCCCAATTTGATGTTTCAATTAATTTGAGGCTTTACATTAATTATAATCAGTTAAATTATGGATTTAGATCTTGCCTTGTAGAACATTGATCCCTGAATTTTTATAGAAATATATGTTGAGTAAATCTAGTACTTTATTCACAAATGATAGAAAGGGCTTTTATGTTTAAAAAAAATTATTATGGATAAAATGCTTGCTGGAAAATTATGAAACTTAGCCAGTGCAAATTTTAGGCCTTAGTCATCATGTCATAATTTATTTAGAATTTTTGGAAGAATATTTTCTGTACTTGATTCATAAACTATAGAAATTAGAGATTAATTCCAAAATAGTTTACATGTCATTTTGATGATAGAAAAATTATGATACTTAGGATTTAGCCTTCTGAGATAACCTACTAATTATCATAAATTTGCTGGACATCTTGCATGAATGGTTAGGGTAGTTCATGTTCAAACCGGTAGTCCTTGGATTTTTGAGGAATTTAATTAAATGCCAAATAAATTAGGAAAATTTCCATTTTCTGGATTTAGGTTATTTATATCATGGAAAGTCTCCAGTAATTAATTTAGGGCATTTGGATGAGTAATGGACCATTGCATAACCGGTTCGACATGTAGATTAGGTCGGTCTGCATATAGCAGTTTGTGATATGCAATAGGACATGATCTGATGAAGATATAAAGAGTAGTGAGTAGTGGTGTTAGTTAGAGTTAAGAGGTGCTCGGGTTTGGCGAAAGATCGCCTTTCCCGAAGAGTGGAAGGTTTAAAAATCACCCTAGGATAGTCTATCGTAATATGAGAAGGGAATCGGGCTAAGGGAAAACAACCAATAACAATAAGTGCCTTGCGAAAGGGAACTTCGGGCCGTAATGCACCGTCTTGGTTCCTAGTGCCCCTTGAGAGCCCTTCACGGGGTATACCGGGGGCAGTCCTGGGCTAACGTAAACTGTAATAACAAATCGACAAGAGTAACTTAGTAACTAGGGCTGCACCCTTCACAACACTGTTGGCACAGGATGGTTGATTTGGAAACGGACGGATGGTCCGGGGAGCTTCGGCTCGGTTGGTTTGGAGACGGACGGATGGTCCGGGGAGCTTCGGCTCGGTTGGTTTGGAGACGGACGTTTTGGTCCGGGGAGCTTCGGCTCGGTTTTGTGTGCTTACAATTTAACTTGCATGTGCATAAAATAGGAAAAGTTAAGGTGGTGGGTCTTTCGATAGCGGGGAGTTCGATTGCACCGACACCGATATCGTTGACTCGGCGGGGTGATTAGCACTCCGCCAACAGAAGTCCGGTGCGCTAGCCGGCAAGAGTACGCAGGCGTCCGCTTTGTGCACCAAGCGTTGAGGCGTACGATAGGTCAGACCAGTGTGCTTTACTGGTTTTGGAGGTGGGCGAGGCCCAACCCACCGCTTCCGTTTGCCACTACGGAGGTATCCTGGGAGGTAACGGCTCCGGAAGGGGGAACTAAAGGTCTGTGTGCACAGAGTCGGGTGTGTGAGTTGCACTGCATGACATAACATACCCACCATATAGTTGCATATCATAATCATTCATAACAACCTTGACACCTAAAGTATAAGTGGAATGGGACGCTTATACATTAGGACCTGCAAAACGACCCCTTGGTCTATAAGCTTGTGTGGGCAAGTTTATAAATCAAAGGTTATTTTCAATATATAATAACCCCTGCTGTTTGATAACCGACACCCCAAGGTATAAGTGGTATGGGACACTTATACGATGGGAGCCTTGTAAAAGATCCCTTTGCTTATGTGTTCTCGCATAAGTGAAGGTTTAAATTCATTTAATTGCTTTTCTTACTGCTAGACCTATTACAACAACTTATTAACTGCTCACCTAATACAACTTGCTAGATTAGTTTCCGCTGCCATCTGTTTTCATGTTAATCTCCACCTTCATGTCCTTCCCTTTCTTCCTCTCCGCTCGGTACCTAGGAGCCATGGGAGGAAGGGGTAGGGGATGATAGGGCTTAGTCTTTATGACTAACGGTTTTCGAACCGCATCATTTAGGGGATCGTGGAGCCCAGCAATGGAGGAGCAGCCCCAGAGATCGGTGCGCCTAGAGATGGGGCAGTCTAGCTCCGGAGTTCACACAGCCGGGACCGTGAGTCTCGACCTTGAGTAGTTTCTGTTTCGCTTCCGCATGAGAGACTTGTAGTGAGGACATTTTGTACCGGGCATAAGCCCGTATTTATAGTACTCTGATGTTTCTGTGGACACTCCCTCCGTGGAGCTTACTTATTTATATATGTGATTTTATTATTGTGGACTGTTTACTATTACTTCAATAATTGTGCTACTTTCTGTGATCGATTTGGCCGGCAGAATCGGCGCCTTGTGGTGATGACCCTTCAGGACGTGAAGGTGTCACCGCAAAGCGGCGGTTCTGGGCCTAAGACCCCGGTGGTTGAAAAAAAAAAGGGGGTCTTACAAGTGGTATCAGAGGCAGACATCGATCAGAAGGAAGTAGCAGTCCACAAACCCTGGGTCACCCCCGCTCGAGTTTAGTTTGGGGACAAACTAAGCAGCGGAAGCAGTGGTGTGCCCATATGGGGATCACATATAAATTGTCCACCTTTAGGTAATATTTGAACGTTTTCTCAGCATGTGTTTTCGTTGCGCAGCCTCCAGCACAGCCTACGCCACAGGGCGGAGTTCAGCAGACTCAGGGAGTTGCACCACCTCCACCGGTCCCCACTCCTTTCCTTCAGTCAGATATGGGACAGACCCTGACTGCCATTCTGGAGGCCTTCAGGGCCCAGCAGGTTCCGGTCCCGCAGCCCAATCTGGGGGCCAACTGGCTAAGCATCTTCCGAGGACTGTCTCCCCCGTCCTATTTGGGGACAGAGTCTGCTGTTCGGACGGAGGAGTGGCTAGATATCATGTACGAGATGCTGACCGGGATTCGGTGTCCATGGGAGGAGAGGGTGGCTCTGGTTGTCTCCTGCCTGGAGTCCCATGCAAAGAGGTGGTGGAAGACGCTGTTGGACACGACATTTGCTGATAGGGAGGTTGCGGAGGTTACTTGGGAGGAGTTCAGGGCCGCACTGCTGGAGCATTTCGTTCCGCAGTCGGCTAGGGATGATTTGGAGGAGCGGTTCTTACAGCTGAAGCAGGGTACTCGGACCGTGGTGGAGTACCATCGAGAGTTTGACCACCTGGCTCGATACGCAGATTCCTACCAGCTGGACGAGGCAGGGTATATCAGGAGGTTCTACAAGGGCCTGCGTGAGGACTTGAGTGAGGCCCTCTTGTTTGTATCCAACGGGCCCATCTCCCGGATTTTGGAGATGGCCAAAAGGATTGAGGCAGATTGGCACACCACCCGGGGCCGGAAACGGCCAGCAGAGGATCAGGGACGAAGAGGAAGGAATGACCAGCGGCGGGGTGCTGTACCAGAGGGGAGGAGGACAGAGGACCAGCCTCGTCAGGACGTGAGGCCGGAGCCGAGGGAACAGGTGGTATTGGCCCCTCCACCCCTTCGGATGCAGGAGATGCCGAGACCCGGGGGAATGGCGTATCCCCCAGAGTGCTACTTTTGTCATCAGATTGGGCACATTCGGAGGAACTGTCCCATGAGGGGGGCACCACCTCCAGCACATCAGGGCGGCCCACCAGCTCAGCATTACGGAGGCCGAGGACGCGGCCGCGGTCGAGGATACCAGGGGGAAGATCGTAGACAGGGAAGAGAGCAGGTATATGCCTTGGACCTTGCACAGCCGCGGAATCCGGAGCAGGTCATCGCAGGTATGCCGAAATGCTTCTTTGTTTTCATAGAATTTCCCCTTTAAGTTGTTAAAACTTTGAATCGCACTAGATTGATAGCAAGGAAAGTAAAAACTCATTATAGAACCCTAAGATATCTAATCACCCCAGGTATAGTCTTCATCAGCGGCAAGCCTGCCCGCACGCTGTTCGATATTGGAGCTACTCACTCCTTTGTGTCGGAGTCGTTCGTGGAAGGACTGGAAGGTGTGGAGCGGTTCACAGGCTCGAGGATGAGGGTGCGACTACCGGATGGATCTGAGCTCCTTACCACAGATCACTGCAATATGGAGGCAGAAATTGGTGGAAAAGAGTTCGAGGCTCCAGCGACGATTTTGAAGCTGACGGACTACGACCTGATCCTGGGCATGGTATGGCTGCACTGGAACTATGCCCAGATTGACTGCCAGGCAAAGAGGATCACCGTGAGACACGGGGACTCTTTCATTACCATTGAAGGTATAAGACCTGTCTCTCGTATACTCTTATCTTCGGTACAGGCCGTCAAGGCCCATCTGCAGGGAGAGGAGGTCTATCAGATTCTATTTGAGATGGCGGAGGTTAAGGAGTCGGTGACAGACATCCCGGTGGTGCGAGATTTCGCTGACGTCTTTCCAGAGAAACTACCAGGATTACCTCCACACCGAGAGCAGGATTTTCAGATACAGCTTGTGCCGGGGGCCAAGCCGGCGTCTAGGGCCCCTTATCGGATGGCCCCAAAGGAGTTGGCAGAGTTTCGGACTCAGTTGCAGGAATTAGTTGAGGCAGGTTTTGTTAGACCGAGTTCCTCGCCATGGGGAGCTCCGGTCCTGTTCGTGAAGAAGAAGGATGGGACACTCCGCCTGTGCATCGATTATCGAGCACTAAACAGGCTGACCGTCCGGAATACCTATCCGCTCCCACGGATAGACGAATTATTTGACCAGCTGGAGGGGGCCCATTATTTCTCGAAGCTGGACTTGAGATCAGGATACTACCAGCTGCGGATCCAGGAGGAGGATATCCCGAAGACGGCCTTTAGTAGCAGATATGGCCTGTATGAGTTCACCGTGATGCCCTTTGGGCTCACGAATGCTCCGTCGGCGTTCATGAGTCTCATGAACCGGGTTTTCGAGGCTTACTTGGATGTGTTCGTCATAGTGTTCATAGACGACATCCTGATCTACTCTAGGACGGAGGAGGAGCACACTCGGCATCTGGCACTGACCTTGGAGAGGTTGCGGGAGCATCACCTTTATGCCAAATTCAGCAAGTGTCAGTTCTGGTTGAAGGAGGTGGCCTTCCTAGGCCACATCATCAGCGGAGCCGGGTTATCAGTAGATCCAGCAAAGGTTCGGGCAGTTCGCGATTGGCCGCAGCTGAGGACAGCCACCGATGTACGCATTTCTTGGGACTTGCCGGTTACTACCGGAAGTTCATGGAGGGGTTCTCTCGGATTGCCCTCCCCCTCACATCTTTGACAAAGAAGGAGGCACCTTTTGTTTGGACCCCGCAGTGCCAGGCGGCTTTCCAGGAGCTGAAGGACCGACTCATCTCGGCCCCTATCCTGGCCCTTCCATCCGGAAGGAGGGATTCCAGGTGTATACCGACGCATCATACCAAGGGATGGGAGCGGTGCTGATGCAGAACGGACATGTCATAGCATATGCCTCCCGCCAGCTGAAGACCCATGAGAGGAACTACCCGGTGCACGACCTCGAGATGGGAGCGGTCGTTTTTGCTCTAAAGGTCTGGCGTCATTACCTTTATGGAGTCCACTGCGATATCTTCTCCGATCACAAGAACTTGAAATACGTGGACACTCAGAAGGAGCTGAATATCAGGCAGAGGCGTTGGGTGGAGTTCTTAGCAGATTATCAGTATGAGATGCACTACCACCCAGGGAAGGCAAACGTGGTGGCCGACGCGTTGAGCCGGAGAGCGGCCACTTCCGAAGCTGGGCCCCAGGTTATGTCTATGGAGCTGGTCCAGTCATTCAGAGACATGCAGATATCCCTAGTGTCCGAGGATGACCCAGATCTGTATAGGGAGTATCTGGCATCGATAGTGGCCATTGACGATATTCGGGATCGCATTCGGGACGGACAGAGGACAGATGCGGGGGCAGAGCCGATGTTCCGAGCTTTGGAGGAAGGTTCGACAGGGGATTATTCCCTGAGGGATGGGTTGCTCCACTTCAGAGGCAGAGTATATATACCAGCAGGAGGCCAGATCCGAGAGGATATTTTGACGGAGGCGCATTGCAGCCGGTACTCCGTGCACCCGGGGATCACAAAGATGACCGCTGATCTGAAGAGGGCGATGTTTTGGCCGGGCATGAAGAAGGACATTACGTACTTCGTGACCCATTGCGAGGCGTGTCAGTTGGTGAAGGCGGAGTGCAGGAACCCCGCAGGACTGTTGCAGCCACTCCCGGTGCCGGAGTGGAAGTTCGACGACATAGCGATGGATTTTATACATGGTCTTCCCCGGTCTCGGACAGGGAACGACTCGATTTGGGTGATTGTCGATCGGCTGACGAAGGTGGCCCGCTTTATACCGATCAGGAAGGATGACTCGGTGGGAGTGCTGGTACGGAAGTTTGTGGAGCAGTATGTCCGATATCATGGCGTGCCCCGAACGATAGTGTCGGACCGCGATGGACGGTTTACATCCAGGGAGTGGCGGTCAGTGCAGGCATATTTGGGCACCCGGTTGACTTTTAGCACGACCTTCCACCCTCAGACGGACGGGCAGACCGAGCGCACCAACAGGACCTTGGAGGACTTACTACGGCTGTGTATACTAGACCGAGGGGAGCCGTGGGAGAAGATGTTACCCTTGGTCGAGTTCTCCTACAATAATAGCTACCAGTCCAGCATCAGGATGGCGCCTTATGAGGCCTTGTATGGAAGGAAATGTAGGACCCCGCTTTCTTGGGTTCAGGACGAGGATCCGAAGCTGCTGGGATCGGATTTCGTTGAAGACACCGAGGCTCAGGTGAGGCTGATCAGAGATAGGATGCTGGAGGCGCAGAGCAGACAAGCAAAATACTATGACGCTCGGCATCGTCAGGTGGAGTTCCGGGTAGGAGATCGAGTGTTCTTGAAGATCCGGCCCATGCACGGAGTCTCACGGGTGCGCGGTCGGAGGAAGAAACTCAGCCCTAGGTATATGGGCCCTTACCGGATCCTGGAGCGGATCGGACCCTTAGCCTACAGGCTAGAGTTGCCACCAGAGCTGGCAGCTCTACACGACGTCTTCCACATCTCTTCGCTGAGAAGGGCTCTACTACGCCCGGAGCAGCGAATTTTGACCACAGAAGGGCCGGTAGCTTCAGACCGATCTGTTCACTTGGAGCCGGTTCGGATCGATGACAAAGGAGTGCGGATCTTGCGCCGCAAGAAGATTCCCTTAGTCAAGGTTCTGTGGAGAAATCACGGTCAGGTGGAGCACACCTGGGAACCGTAGGATCTGATGAGGCAAAGATACCCGGAGTTGTTCAGTCAGGTACATCTCACCACCTCTCGGTATACTATAAACTGCCTTCTTGTTTTGGAATGTTAAGACTAGACAAGGGAAATCTAGGGCCTAGGCATGCACACTTAATCAGAATGGTAGGGGCTAATCTTTTGTTTATTGGGGAGATTGTCTTCGTTATCAAACGAACGGTCGCCTGAACCCAATAGAAAGATCGAATGGGATGTTACAAGATTAATTCGTTCCGATAGAAATCCCCGTAGGCTCAACCTCAATTTCGGGGACGAAATTTTTGTTTTGTTTATTGGGATTTGTAACATCCCATTTCCGGATAGACCCCTAGGAGTCAGATTTGTCGTGACGGAACCCTAGGAAGCCCAAAATTGGAAATAAAGCGACCAGTATTGCGGGTCACGGGTTGGTCACGCCCGTGACCGGCCCGTCACGCCCGTGACCTGGGCGTGTCTACTTCGACGATCGTCGATCTCCACGAGACGATCGTCGAACGCGCTGTCTGGGCATGTCACGCCCGTGACCAAGATGTCACGCCCGTGACTATGGGCGTGACCCCATCGACGATCGTCGATCGCCGTAAGACGATCGTCGACCTTGCGGCCCGAGCCTGTCACGCCCGTGACATGAGTGTCACGCCCGTGACCTAGGGCGTGACCAGCCTTCGACGATCGTCGACCTCAATTCGACGATCGTCGAGCTCGAAACTTGCCGTTCGGGCATGTCACGCCCGTGACCTGGAGGTCACGCCCGTGACCTAGGGCGTGACCCGCCTTCGACGATCGTCGATCTCGATTCGACGATCGTCGACCCGAAATCTGCCGTTCGGGTCTGTCACGCCCGTGACACAGGTGTCACGCCCGTGACCTTCGATCGACGATCGTCGATCTCAGTTCGACGATCGTCGAACCCAGAATGGGCTACCCGGGCCTGTCACGCCCGTGACCTATGTGTCACGCCCGTGACATTGGCCGAAACGACGGTTCAGGCCCGAAATAATTCTAACGCGCGTGGAAATAAATGCTGGCTTGGGAAGTTACACCAGGAGTAATTTCAGGCCGTTTTCCTTCTGTAAATATATAATAAATGAGGAAAAGGTGGTCCAATAGAAAACCGCCAGCTGGATACACCGGTTCAGTTTTCCACCGTTTCTTATCCCTGCATCATAACCGAAACGTTAAGGGGAGGAGCCTTCATGGCCATTAAGGATTTACCCATTCACCTTCCCACTTCCTGATTTATAAAAGCCCACTTGGACAAGAGGAGAGGGTTACACGCTCAAGCAAACGAAGCAGATCCTTGTTCTTGCTGTAAAGAGGAGTTCAGCAACGCCATCACCGCGCCATGGCACCTCGTCGCTCTTCTCGCCTCCAAACCGCGAACAAGGTCCTCCTCTACTCCTTCTCTTTCATGGGTAGATCTTAGGATTCTTAGAAAGGAGATTCGCGCTCAACGAGCCGGATCCATCTCTCGTTTTCATGGAAAAACCATGAAAAAGATATTTCGAGTTCGCCGGAAACCGCCACCTCCGGCGGCCAAACCACCGCCGACCGCTAGCCATCGCCTCAACGGAGGTGGTGGTGGTGGTGGCTGGCCAGGGAAGTGACCGGACGGCCGGCAACGGATCACGGAATGCTTACAGGAAAAATGATTTTTCATGTGTCTGGTTTTCGGGTTCATGAAGAAGATGAACAGTAGGATAAACTTTATAATATACAGATTATTATAAATTACAAGATGAGAAATTGTATTATTAGAATATATTTTTGGGGCTGTAAAATGAGGCACTTAGAGGCCGTTTTAGGAAAAATGACCAGTCACAAAAGTTGTAGCCCTCTGGGTCTACTTTAATATAAAATTGATTTTATTCAATTTGGGTGAGTGGTTTGACCATAGCACTCATTTTGGTGGGATCAAGACCTAGGCTAACCAGAAATTGAATTGGTTGCCCACGGTTCATAACATGTTCAAATGACTTGAAATTTGGACTGGAGGTCTATAATATGTATATCGAGAGGCTGTCCAAAAATGAGAATTTTTGGAGAACTTTTGCCTAAAGTTTTTGTAAAAATTTAATAAACAATATAAAATTAATTAGGAGATGAAATTAAGCCCAAACTCCCCCAAATTTTGGGTGGTGGTCCCTGGCATCAATATTAAGATCTGTACAAAATTTCTACTCGATTGGTCGAGTTTTGAATAGGGAAGTATCAAGTCCTAGATAGGTCTTGGTGAGGGGTACTTTGGGGAAAAGTACGATTGGAGATGGAGTGGACAAATCTCCTCAAAAGAGGCTGAAGTTGTTGGCCACTGATTTGTTGAGTCTATGTCTACCCTCTTGGGTAACATGGTGTGGCTTAGGGTGGATTTACCCTAAGAGATTGGCTCAACTCCAACGGGTGGGAGTTTGAGGTTTGTGAAGGACATAGGAGCAAAAGCTCCTGTATGCCCTTGAAATTTGGAGGAGAGGGGGATGATATGATGAAAACCCTCTGGTTGAAATAGTGATGGATTTGGAGTAGGTACCTCAAAAGTCGAGATGTCGGATTAGGATAGAAATGTAATTTAGTTATTTTAAGCACTAAAGCTAATCCAAAAATTATGAAACTCGGGAGGAGGGAGTTTTAGGATGTTTTAGACTCATGGTAATTTTTCTGGAATTTTATGATTAATATATATTATACTTCATGTGTTAAAGGATTATTAGCCCAATTTGATGTTTCAATTAATTTGAGGCTTTACATTAATTATAATCAGTTAAAATTCTGGATTTAGATCTTGCCTTGTAGAACATTGATCCCTGAATTTTTATAGAATTATATGTTGAGTAAATCTAGTACTTTATTCACAAATGATAGAAAGGGCTTTTATGTTTAAAAAAAATTATTATGGATAAAATGCTTGCTGGAAAATTATGAAACTTAGCCAGTGCAAATTTTAGGCCTTAATCATCATGTCATAATTTATTTAGAATTTTTGGAAGAATATTTTCTGTACTTGATTCATAAACTATAGAAATTAGAGATTAATTCCAAAATAGTTTACATGTCATTTTGATGATAGAAAAATTATGATACTTAGGATTTAGCCTTCTGAGATAACCTACTAATTATCATAAATTTGCTGGACATCTTGCATGAATGGTTAGGGTAGTTCATGTTCAAACCGGTAGTCCTTGGATTTTTGAGGAATTTAATTAAATGCCAAATAAATTAGGAAAATTTCCATTTTCTGGATTTAGGTTATTTATATCATGGAAAGTCTCCAGTAATTAATTTAGGGCATTTGGATGAGTAATGGACCATTGCATAACCGGTTCGACATGTAGATTAGGTCGGTCTGCATATAGCAGTTTGTGATATGCAATAGGACATGATCTGATGAAGATATAAAGAGTAGTGAGTAGTGGTGTTAGTTAGAGTTAAGAGGTGCTCGGGTTTGGCGAAAGATCGCCTTTCCCGAAGAGTGGAAGGTTTAAAAATCACCCTAGGATAGTCTATCGTAATATGAGAAGGGAATCGGGCTAAGGGAAAACAACCAATAACAATAAGTGCCTTGCGAAAGGGAACTTCGGGCCGTAATGCACCGTCTTGGTTCCTAGTGCCCCTTGAGAGCCCTTCACGGGGTATACCGGGGGCAGTCCTGGGCTAACGTAAACTGTAATAACAAATCGACAAGAGTAACTTAGTAACTAGGGCTGCACCCTTCACAACACTGTTGGCACAGGATGGTTGATTTGGAAACGGACGGATGGTCCGGGGAGCTTCGGCTCGGTTGGTTTGGAGACGGACGGATGGTCCGGGGAGCTTCGGCTCGGTTGGTTTGGAGACGGACGTTTTGGTCCGGGGAGCTTCGGCTCGGTTTTGTGTGCTTACAATTTAACTTGCATGTGCATAAAATAGGAAAAGTTAAGGTGGTGGGTCTTTCGATAGCGGGGAGTTCGATTGCACCGACACCGATATCGTTGACTCGGCGGGGTGATTAGCACTCCGCCAACAGAAGTCCGGTGCGCTAGCCGGCAAGAGTACGCAGGCGTCCGCTTTGTGCACCAAGCGTTGAGGCGTACGATAGGTCAGACCAGTGTGCTTTACTGGTTTTGGAGGTGGGCGAGGCCCAACCCACCGCTTCCGTTTGCCACTACGGAGGTATCCTGGGAGGTAACGGCTCCGGAAGGGGGAACTAAAGGTCTGTGTGCACAGAGTCGGGTGTGTGAGTTGCACTGCATGACATAACATACCCACCATATAGTTGCATATCATAATCATTCATAACAACCTTGACACCTAAAGTATAAGTGGAATGGGACGCTTATACATTAGGACCTGCAAAACGACCCCTTGGTCTATAAGCTTGTGTGGGCAAGTTTATAAATCAAAGGTTATTTTCAATATATAATAACCCCTGCTGTTTGATAACCGACACCCCAAGGTATAAGTGGTATGGGACACTTATACGATGGGAGCCTTGTAAAAGATCCCTTTGCTTATGTGTTCTCGCATAAGTGAAGGTTTAAATTCATTTAATTGCTTTTCTTACTGCTAGACCTATTACAACAACTTATTAACTGCTCACCTAATACAACTTGCTAGATTAGTTTCCGCTGCCATCTGTTTTCATGTTAATCTCCACCTTCATGTCCTTCCCTTTCTTCCTCTCCGCTCGGTACCTAGGAGCCATGGGAGGAAGGGGTAGGGGATGATAGGGCTTAGTCTTTATGACTAACGGTTTTCGAACCGCATCATTTAGGGGATCGTGGAGCCCAGCAATGGAGGAGCAGCCCCAGAGATCGGTGCGCCTAGAGATGGGGCAGTCTAGCTCCGGAGTTCACACAGCCGGGACCGTGAGTCTCGACCTTGAGTAGTTTCTGTTTCGCTTCCGCATGAGAGACTTGTAGTGAGGACATTTTGTACCGGGCATAAGCCCGTATTTATAGTACTCTGATGTTTCTGTGGACACTCCCTCCGTGGAGCTTACTTATTTATATATGTGATTTTATTATTGTGGACTGTTTACTATTACTTCAATAATTGTGCTACTTTCTGTGATCGATTTGGCCGGCAGAATCGGCGCCTTGTGGTGATGACCCTTCAGGACGTGAAGGTGTCACCGCAAAGCGGCGGTTCTGGGCCTAAGACCCCGGTGGTTGAAAAAAAAAATGGGGTCTTACAAGTGGTATCAGAGGCAGACATCGATCAGAAGGAAGTAGCAGTCCACAAACCCTGGGTCACCCCCGCTCGAGTTTAGTTTGGGGACAAACTAAGCAGCGGAAGCAGTGGTGTGCCCATATGGGGATCACATATAAATTGTCTACCTTTAGGTAATATTTGAACGTTTTCTCAGCATGTGTTTTCGTTGCGCAGCCTCCAGCACAGCCTACGCCACAGGGCGGAGTTCAGCAGACTCAGGGAGTTGCACCACCTCCACCGGTCCCCACTCCTTTCCTTCAGTCAGATATGGGACAGACCCTGACTGCCATTCTGGAGGCCTTCAGGGCCCAGCAGGTTCCGGTCCCGCAGCCCAATCTGGGGCCAACTGGCTAAGCATCTTCCGAGGACTGTCTCCCCCGTCCTATTTGGGGACAGAGTCTGCTGTTCGGACGGAGGAGTGGCTAGATATCATGTACGAGATGCTGACCGGGATTCGGTGTCCATGGGAGGAGAGGGTGGCTCTGGTTGTCTCCTGCCTGGAGTCCCATGCAAAGAGGTGGTGGAAGACGCTGTTGGACACGACATTTGCTGATAGGGAGGTTGCGGAGGTTACTTGGGAGGAGTTCAGGGCCGCACTGCTGGAGCATTTCGTTCCGCAGTCGGCTAGGGATGATTTGGAGGAGCGGTTCTTACAGCTGAAGCAGGGTACTCGGACCGTGGTGGAGTACCATCGAGAGTTTGACCACCTGGCTCGATACGCAGATTCCTACCAGCTGGACGAGGCAGGGTATATCAGGAGGTTCTACAAGGGCCTGCGTGAGGACTTGAGTGAGGCCCTCTTGTTTGTAGCCAACGGGCCCATCTCCCGGATTTTGGAGATGGCCAAAAGGATTGAGGCAGATTGGCACACCACCCGGGGCCGGAAACGGCCAGCAGAGGATCAGGGACGAAGAGGAAGGAATGACCAGCGGCGGGGTGCTGTACCAGAGGGGAGGAGGACAGAGGACCAGCCTCGTCAGGACGTGAGGCCGGAGCCGAGGGAACAGGTGGTATTGGCCCCTCCACCCCTTCGGATGCAGGAGATGCCGAGACCCGGGGGAATGGCGTATCCCCCAGAGTGCTACTTTTGTCATCAGATTGGGCACATTCGGAGGAACTGTCCCATGAGGGGGGCACCACCTCCAGCACATCAGGGCGGCCCACCAGCTCAGCATTACGGAGGCCGAGGACGCGGCCGCGGTCGAGGATACCAGGGGGAAGATCGTAGACAGGGAAGAGAGCAGGTATATGCCTTGGACCTTGCACAGCCGCGGAATCCGGAGCAGGTCATCGCAGGTATGCCGAAATGCTTCTTTGTTTTCATAGAATTTCCCCTTTAAGTTGTTAAAACTTTGAATCGTCTCTCACTAGCCCAAAATTGATAGCAAGGAAAGTAAAAACTCATTATAGAACCCTAGCCCAGATATCTAATCACCCCAGGTATAGTCTTCATCAGCGGCAAGCCTAAAATGCCCGCACGCTGTTCGATATTGGAGCTACTCACTCCTTTGTGTCGGAGTCGTTCGTGGAAGGACTGGAAGGTGTGGAGCGGTTCACAGGCTCGAGGATGAGGGTGCGACTACCGGATGGATCTGAGCTCCTTACCACAGATCACTGCAATATGGAGGCAGAAATTGGTGGAAAAGAGTTCGAGGCTCCAGCGACGATTTTGAAGCTGACGGACTACGACCTGATCCTGGGCATGGTATGGCTGCACTGGAACTATGCCCAGATTGACTGCCAGGCAAAGAGGATCACCGTGAGACACGGGGACTCTTTCATTACCATTGAAGGTATAAGACCTGTCTCTCGTATACTCTTATCTTCGGTACAGGCCGTCAAGGCCCATCTGCAGGGAGAGGAGGTCTATCAGATTCTATTTGAGATGGCGGAGGTTAAGGAGTCGGTGACAGACATCCGGTGGTGCGAGATTTCGCTGACGTCTTTCCAGAGAAACTACCAGGATTACCTCCACACCGAGAGCAGGATTTTCAGATACAGCTTGTGCCGGGGGCCAAGCCGGCGTCTAGGGCCCCTTATCGGATGGCCCCAAAGGAGTTGGCAGAGTTTCGGACTCAGTTGCAGGAATTAGTTGAGGCAGGTTTTGTTAGACCGAGTTCCTCGCCATGGGGAGCTCCGGTCCTGTTCGTGAAGAAGAAGGATGGGACACTCCGCCTGTGCATCGATTATCGAGCACTAAACAGGCTGACCGTCCGGAATACCTATCCGCTCCCACGGATAGACGAATTATTTGACCAGCTGGAGGGGGCCCATTATTTCTCGAAGCTGGACTTGAGATCAGGATACTACCAGCTGCGGATCCAGGAGGAGGATATCCCGAAGACGGCCTTTAGTAGCAGATATGGCCTATATGAGTTCACCGTGATGCCCTTTGGGCTCACGAATGCTCCGTCGGCGTTCATGAGTCTCATGAACCGGGTTTTCGAGGCTTACTTGGATGTGTTCGTCATAGTGTTCATAGACGACATCCTGATCTACTCTAGGACGGAGGAGGAGCACACTCGGCATCTGGCACTGACCTTGGAGAGGTTGCGGGAGCATCACCTTTATGCCAAATTCAGCAAGTATCAGTTCTGGTTGAAGGAGGTGGCCTTCCTAGGCCACATCATCAGCGGAGCCGGGTTATCAGTAGATCCAGCAAAGGTTCGGGCAGTTCGCGATTGGCCGCAGCTGAGGACAGCCACCGATGTACGCAGTTTCTTGGGACTTGCCGGTTACTACCGGAAGTTCATGGAGGGGTTCTCTCGGATTGCCCTCCCCCTCACATCTTTGACAAAGAAGGAGGCACCTTTTGTTTGGACCCCGCCAAGGGAGGGCGTGTCAGGAGGGCGTGACAGGGGATTTTTGGCTGAAAGCTTGTGGAAACCTGCAAAAACAAAAAATAAACTTTAGTTATATTATTTACATAAAAAGAAACCTAAAAATACATAAAGGAAGAGATTTAAAACGAAAATAATATATTTTTACTTTAATAAATTAAGCTAAAATATGCATCATCAAATTCCCCCATACTTTTTATTTTGCTTGTCCTCAAGCAAAGACTACGAGTTAGAGAAAATAAAGAGGATTAATTGAAAAGTTTAAAAATTCTATAAACGAGTAAGACGGGAATTTAGAGGTATAGAAATTTTTGAAAAAGAATAGAAAATTCCTACTTTAACTTAACACAAAATTTTATAAATTTTACTAAATATAAAAACAAATAATCCCATATTTTTTACAGAATTAAAACTTAATAAAGCAATGAGTAAAACGCGCATTGAGTCACTACTAAAGTGTAAGAGACAAATTAAAACCATAGTCAATCAAGACAAAGTTCAATATTTCTATCAAAAACACTTACTCAATCTAGTTTCTCGCTTCTATACTAAAAAGTAAACGTAGGAAGCATGAATCACTAGGGCTTTAATTAAGCGTACAATTAGTCTTAGGTTTTTAGGGTGCGATATTCAAAAAGATAAATACGAGGGGTATTTGCACACTTAAAAAAAAAAGAAAATGAGCTTTGCCAAAATAAAGCTAGCCAAAATAAATACACTTTTTTTTTCTTTTCTTTTACTTTTTTTTCATCAAATCTTTTTTTCATTTTTCATTTTTTCTCTTTTTTCATACTTAAAAATTTCCACTTTTGTAGCAAAAGATAATACAAAGATTTTCCACTAATTTTTCAAAAAAATGCACATTAGCAATTAAAGCTCAAAAATAATTTTAAAGTGTGCATATAGGTAAGCTATTTGGTCGTAGTGAAATAAAAAGTGGGGCTACAAAAAGGAAAGGAGAAGGCACAAAAATCGCTAGCAACGATTATTGTTAGGCGGGGTACAAAGGCTCAAACATTTCAAAAGAAATGCCTAAATCATTTTCATGCTTCATAAATCTACTCAGAGTAAGCTTTGAAATTTCAAAAGAGGATATGCAAAAAAAATAAAAAATAGAGAATTTGCTTTCATGAAAACAATGATAATAAGTGTCTAGACCGGTTTGTGTCTACTACTCTTAATACTAATTAACGTTTAAAAAGATTTTAATAAGGAAAAATAAAGGATGATAGGTTTTATAAAAGTAAAAGAAGTAAAAGAAAGGCTAAGGAAAAGTGAAGAAAAATTCAAGAAATTTTTCAAAAATAGCATACTACCCTAAATAAGAACACTGCATGAGTCAACATACTACTCGCTAAACATATTTAAATAGAAAATTAATCTAATTTATTCTAACTAAGCAAGTAGACATGAGCTTAAAAAACAATAAAATGCAAAGTAGCGGGGTACTAATTGATTTGGCAAAAATTAACTCAATTTAATTTGGGATATTTTCAAAAAAATTTATATATACTTTTTAGATTTTTCAAAAACCTATTATATACACTTTTTTTGATTTTTTTTATTTTTATATAATTTTTTTTTTATTTTTCTAAAGTAAAATATTAAGGGAAACACTCCCCCATACTTAAAGTTAAACATTGTCCCCAATATTTAAAGTTAAGTATAAAGAGAGTGAGAAGAGAGAGAAGAAGAAAAAGAAATGCAAAGAGAGGGAAAAGATGCTTCCCTAGCGCTTGATGCCCAGACGTTGGAAAATGCGTCCCCCCAAACTTGAGCTAAAGATCGGCTTGGGTCCAAGATGAGAGGCGAGAAGTGGCACAAACACGCAGGGAGCTTATTTCTGCACAAAACAAAATAAAAAAAACAAAAAAGAAAAAGATAAGCAAGGGGTGCCTCCCAAGAGCGCTCTTTGTTAAAAACGTCATTGAGCTCGACGTTCTTGGTTAGCTAATTGGAAAATAAAAAGAGAAATGTAATAGCAGCTCGCGCAATATGCGTTTCGGCGCGAGTGCCAAAACATTTTTTAAGAAAATAAAAATATTTTTTGTATTTTTATATTTTTTAAATAAAACAAAGAAAAAGATTTAGAAAAAGAAAAAATGCTAGAAAAAGAAACTAAACTATTAGAAGGGGGAGAAGAAGAAGAACTAGAAACTAAACTAGAAGGAAAAAAAAAGAAGAAGAGAAAACGGAATTTTCGCAAGGAGGGGGAAGAGAAGAAAAAAAAAGGCGGCGGTGGTTGATCACAAGAAAATGGTTGAATAAAAAGATCTGGTTGCTCCACTTGAATATCAATCATTTTTCTTGATTGGGGGCAAACCGGGATATCCGAAAAATCAATCTCCTTGGAAGATCGAACACATGAAAGTTTGTCTTCCTCGGAAACTTTAAAAAAAATTGGGATATCAGGGGAAGTTTCCTCCTCGAGAGGTTGAAGGCACAATGGAATTTCTTAATAATCATCTTCCGTAAGTGATTGAAGGCACTGTGGAATATCCGAAGATTCATCATTCGAAAGATAAATCGGAGGACGAGGGGAAAAAAGAGCTGCAGCCTCAGCAGTCAAAGCTTCAAAAATCACTTTGAAGTGAGCATTTATGCGTGCATCAAATGCTACACCATATGAAATGACTTCATTTTCGCTAGAATAAAAAACGGGAGGCGCGCAAACTTGCGGAGAAAAAGCGGAGAAATCTTGAGATGGAATGGGTTGATGATCACCTTGTCCCCAAGAATGATCAGGGTATTGCCACCCTGAGTAGTTCAAAGTAGGGCTTGAATCAAAATGTTCCTTCAAGAAATTTCCGAAAAAATTAAAATCACAAAAATTTGAAGGAGAAGGGTAGGAAGGCGTTTGAAAACCATCGTAACCCCATGAAAAAAAATTCGCGGACAAATCAATTTGGCCAAATTGATTCATTCCGGAAGGGATAAAATCATGGATGGATGAAGGATATCTTACCCAACACTCCTCACGAGAGTGACCGAACTCTCCACAATTAAAACAAAGATTAACCATTACAAAAAAGAGCAAATCAACCGCAAAGGAGGGGCGAGAGAGAGAGATAAAAACAAAACAAAATGATAAAATTAATAGCTATCCTTTTTTCAAAATATCAAAACAATCCCCGGCAACGGCGCCAAAAACTTGATACACGCGTACCTTATCTGTTATAGTATATGATACTAAAGATTAGGATAGAAGAGAAGGTGGATGTGGTGGTTGAGAATTTTCTCCGATTCTATATCCGATAAAGGCAAGCGTACCTTATGGGTTATAGTATATGATACTAAAGATTAGTATTAAGGTCGTATTTCCCTGGGGCGTAATGACTACTTCTACTCAAAGGAGATTGCTATTATTTTATCAACTGAAATTTCTATTAATTACTAAACTAAAAATGAAATTAAATTTCTAAGCTAAAAAAAAGAAAACTAATTACTTGCAGAAATAAAAAGAGTTAAAGCTAGAAATAAAGGGGCGCACTCGATATAGAATCACCTCAGCAAGAGTCGATTAAAAAGGCGATAAATAAACCTAAGCTTAATAGGGTAAAGGTCCTTAACCTTGGAGGTTCCTAAAGCTTGAACACGCATCTCTTGAAGTCGTGCCCAACTTAGTTTAGGAAGTTCCGACTGACTCTCGTCTAAATCGGAGGTTTAAAGCTCGCTTTACGCGGTGAACCCCTCTATCGGATTTTACTCCAATCCGGGAGATTTTGACGCCTGCCTCTCTCGAGGGGTGCGTACAACTCTCTTTACTCTTGAATGCTCACTTCATTCTATCGGCCTCTCGGCTAGCCTAGAATGAAAGCAAAGGTGGAGAGTATATATCGATAATATACCTCCAGCCCATGAAAAATCAAGAGTAATTCAAGGCCTAAAACCTAAAAAAGAAAAGGTAAATTAAAGCATCATAACTTAATCGCTCGAACCTCCGATCATCAAGATCGAGTACAAGGAGGATTAGTTAATCATGGTAAAAGGGAAAGTGAGTGGGAAAGATGAGTAGTAAAGCATAGTAAGAACACAAGCAAACAAAAGGAGCACTTATATTAAGAATAAAGAGAGCTACACGACTATGAAATGAAAATTCCACTTGCATGGAAATTGAAATCCTATTCTAGCCCTACAATATGCTACTAAAAGAAATACAAGAGCTAATATAAAAGCAAAACAATAAGCTAGGTTAAGGAAACATTACAAAATAAGAGAGAGAGAAAGAGAGAAAGTGAGAGAGAGAGAGAGAAGAAAACATAAAAAGAATAAGTAAACCAAGGGGCAGCACCTCCCCCTCTCCACTAGAAACTAGTTGAAATAGACGGGAATGGCCTGGTATTTTTAGAGTTTTCCCACGGGTTGGTTAAACCCTAGGTCACGCCCGGGGAGGGCGTGACAGGTACAAAGTTGACCTCGGGTGCTGAATTCTGGCAGGAACGATGATTGCCTCGGTACGATTGTGGTCACGCCCTAGGTCATGCCCGTGACAGGGGGCGTGACAGGCGTGTCAAGTCAAAATCAGCGATTGCAAGTCCATTAGACGTCAGAAAAAGGCGGGTCACACCCTATGACACGCCCATGGAGGGCGTGTCATGGGGGTGTGACAGTACTATTTGCTTGCAGTAGCAGAGAAAGCATTGAATGCGGCGTCAGGCTTCAGTATGAGGGTGACACGCCCTGGGACACGCCTAGAGAGGGCGTGTTAGGCGACGTGACATGGGATTTTTGGAGGGAAAATCCTTCTGGCGGATCTCAACATCGGGATCAGGTTACACGCCCTATGACACGCCCAGGAAGGGCGTGTCAGGGGGGCATGACAGGGGATTTTTAGCTTAAAGTATGTGGAAACCTGCAAAAACAGAAAATAAACATTAGTTATATTATTTACATAAAAAGAAACCTAAAAATACATAAAGGAAGAGATTTAAAATGAAAATAACATATTTTTACCCTAATAAATTAAGATAAAATATGCATCATAAAAAGCCGCACCGAAAGTTGAGGTGATTGAAAACACCAAGAATCGAGGTGCCGCGACGAGAAAAGAGAAGAGAAATGGTGTTGAGGATGGAGGCTCTAAGGCATCTCGCCCTTCCTTGAAAAAGAAAAGTGGAGAGATATATAGCTTCTATGGTCAATCCGGCCACCCCTACGAGAGGTGTTTCCAAAGGACTGCCACTCTGAAGTAGCAGCAGGTGCAAGCCATCGAAGGCGCACCCAAAGGAGACCTAGTATGCTTGTTCTGTACAAGGAAGGGACATAATGTGAGTCATTTCTGGTTGAAGGATAAGGCTTGATTCCAGTGCGGGCAGAAGGGGCATCTGAAGTCTTCATGCCCCCAGGCTCAGTACCCACTATAGCCTACCCCGCTCCGAGCTATGCCGCTGCCGCCAAACCAGGAGAAAGGAAAAGGAAAGCTAAATGTGGTGACCCAGGAGTAAGCTCAGACCTCTACCCAAGTGATATCAGGTTAGATTCTAGGTTATCTTCTGCTCTCCATTATTTGTCCTAATTTTCATTTGTTTAGTTATGTATGCTACAGTTTTAGGGGAGTTTAAGGTGTAGAATAGGTGGGCGCACGTTCTTTTCGATTCGGGTGCAACCCATTCCTTTGTGGCACGGAGTTTCATATATAAAAATCGTTTGAACTTGGTTTAATTAGGAGATTCCTTCAACTTCATGTTTCTCTCGAGAGATCTGGTGATATCAAATCAAGAAGTTCAGAGATGTCTATTTGTCTAAGTGATTTCCTAGCCTTTGCGCATCTGATGGTGTTGGACCTGCCGGATTTCGACGTGATTTTTGGCATTGACTTGGTTGTCTAAGTATGATGTTGTCATCCAGTGCAAGGCAAAGAGACTGGACTTTAAGATGGAAAGCAGCCAACCCATGTGTGTCTATGGTTTTCAGGACAAGGGTTCCCTCCTTATTTCTGCGGTGCGTGCTTGTCGTGCTATAGAGTTTGGTTGTGAGGCGTATCTTTTTTCTATTTCTGCTTTGGGAACAACTTTTATTACACCACATCTTGAGGATATCTCGCGGTGCGAGAGTTTCCAGATGTCTTTCCTAATATTCTTCCAGGACTTCCTCCTAAGAGAGAGGTGGAGTTTGTGATAGACCACGAGCCAGGTACTCGTCTGATTTCTAAGGCACAGTACCGTATGGCTCCGCATTAGTTAGAAGAGTTACGCACTCAGCTGGATGAGTTGCTGCCGTGTGATTTTATTAGGCCGAGTTCTTCTCCGTGGGGTGCTCCTATTTTGTTCGTAAAGAAGAAGGATGGTTCCATGAGGCTCTGCATAGATTATCAGGAGTTAAATAAGGAAAACATGAAGAACAGATATTCGTTGCCTCAGATTGATGATCTATTTGATCAGTTGAGGGGATGCACTATGCTTTCGAAGATTGACCTTCTTTCAGGCTACAACAACTTGAGGGTCCGTGAGGCTGATATACCACGGTCGGCTTTTTGTTCCCGGCACGGGCATTTTGTGTTCTTGGTGATGTCATTTGGTTTGACAAACACACCCTCTGCTTTTATGGACTTAATTAATAGAGTGTTCAAGGATTTCTTGGACCACTTTGTGGTCGTGTTTATCGATAATGTTCTTGTGTATTCCCGTAGTGTTGAAGAGCATGCTCAACACTTGCGCTTAGTTTTGTCAACCCTGAGGGGACACAAACTCTATGCCAAGATGAGTAAGTGCTAATTCTGGTTACCCAAGTGTCCTTTCTGGGCCATATTGTGGGCAAGGACGGTATTTCCATAGATCATGCCAAGATTTCTACTGTGATGGAATGGAAGAGACCTTCCACACCTAAGGACATTAGGAGCTTCTTAGTTCTGGCCGGATATTATAGAAGATTCGTGGAAGGGTTCTCTGTGTTGTCCGCGCCTCTAACTAGACTTACACAGAAGAACACCACGTTCACTTGGAGCGATAATTGTGAAGAAGCCTTCCAAGAGTTGAAGAAGAGATTGTGTACTGCACTAGTTCTAACTTTAACTACTGAAGAAGTCGAGTACGCTGTGTATGTGGATGCATCACGCATTGGACTTGGTTGTGTTTTGTTGCAAGAAGGAAAGGTGATCGCGTACAAATCAAGATAATTGAAGATCCATAAGAAAACTATCCTACGCATGACTTAGAGTTTGCTGTTATAATCTATTCGTTGAAGCTTTGGAGACATTTACTATATGGCGCGATGTGCAAGATCTATATAGATCATAAGAGTTTGAAGTATGTCTTTACTCAGAAGGATCTAAATCTATACCAACGTAGGTGGTTGGAATATGTGGCTGATTATGAAGTGAAAATTCTTTATCATACGGGAAAGGCTAACGTAGTAGCCGATGCCTTGAGTAGGAAGACCACCTAAATCTTCAATCTATCTATTCAGTCCTTGGTGGAAGAATTTTTGTTGATGGACATTGAAGTTGGGGGTAGTACTGTGCCTGCTAGTTTGGAAGCAGAAGAGCCCTCTTGGATTTCTCTTACCAGAGTGCACCAGAAAGATGACCCATATTTGTTGCATCTCCGAAATGGAATTGAGAAGGGAGAGCAACCTGATTTCTCTTTGGATGAGTTAGATACTCTGAAATATCGGGGTAGATTTTATATCCCCGCTTTTGATTCGGGCTAAAATTTGTAATGAAGCTCAAGGTTCTACTGTTCCCTACCATCTTGGTTCCACCAAAATGTATAAGGATCTGAAGCAAATCGTTTGGTGGTCGGGGATGAAGAATGATATAACAAAGTTTGTGTCAGAATGTTATACGTGTCATCGTATTAAGGCTAATCATAGAAGGCTTGGTGGTAAATTATCACCACTTGACATTCCAGGATGGACTGGGAGAGTATTTCAATGGATTTCATCACTGGCTTACCAAAGTCTCCCCGTGGGCACGATTCTGTTTGGGTGATAATTGATAGATTAACTAAATGTGCTCACTTTGTGCCGTTTAAGATTGGGTATTCTATGAAGATGATAACTGAGTTATATCTTGATGAAGTCATCAGGTTACATGAAGTGCCTGTTAGTATTGTATCAGATCGAGATTTCCGATTTACGTCTCGTTTTGGAAGAGCTTGCAAGAGGGGTTGGGTACCGATTTAAGGTATTCCACCGCCTATCATCCGCAGACAAATGGGCAGACAGAAAGGGTAAATCAGATCGTGGAAGATTTGATCAGTTGTTATATATTGTATCATGGTGGTGCTTGGGATGAACGCATCAGACTCATGGAGTTTGCTTATAATAATAGTTACCAAGAGAGCCTGCAGATGGCCCCGTTTGAGGCCTTGTATAGGAGGCATTGTAGGACTCCTTTGTTTTGGGGTTAGGTTGGTGAGAGACTGTTGCTAGGTCCGGAAGCCCTTGAAGAGATTAATTGTGCTGTAACTCATATTTGTGAGAAGCTCCGTGTAGCACAAAAGTATTATAAGAAGTATGCTAATCGACAAAGGGTCGATCTGGAGTTCACCGTTGGGGACTTGGTTTTTCTGAAAGTCTCGCCGATGTCGGGTGTTAAAAGGTTTGGAAGGAACCACAAGTTAGACCCCCGTTATGTGGGACCTTTTCAAATTCTTGAGCGCATTGGAGTGTCAGCGTATAGATTGGAATTGCCTGCTATTTTCCCTGATGTCAATGGTGTATTCCATGTGAGCCAACTACGAAAGTGTGTCCGTTGTGACCGTCAAGTCCTTGATTCGGTGCCCCAGATTCAACCCAACCTTTCATATGTGGAAGATCCTGTCCGTGTGTAAGAATCTCAAGATCGAGTGTTGCAAAGAAAGTCCATCCCCATGGTCAAGGTTCTTTGGAGGAATCAAGACGTCGAGAGGGCGACGTTGGAATTGGAGTAGATGATGAGGGAATCTTATCCACACCTCTTCCCTTAGTTTCTGGTATGTCTCCATGCTTTTGGTAGTGTTAGATTTTCTTATTTTGGTTTGATTTTAGAGTTGTGATGAGTTTTAGGCCGAATATTCTTTTTAGGGGGAGTGACTGTAATGCCCCCGATTTTCTAAAAATATTATTTGAATTGGTGTCGTCATATTTATGATGTCAGGGTGTTACCCTTTTTGCGTTTTTGACGGTGGAGCGCCGTTTGTGCGTTTTTGTGCCCGTTAGGTTTGTTTGACCGAATTTGGGGATTTTTATTAGATTGAATGCTTTCCTTGGTCTAAAGGAATGAGTTTTGAGGTTTTGGTCTTGTCTAGTTTTATTGTGACCCGAGCATTTAGGAGTATCGGCGTGTGTTTGGACTTTTGTGATGATTTCTGCTTGTGTGAGCATTTATTGATATTGTCTTAAGAAAGGTGCGTCAGATTTTAGGGTTGTCTCTCCTGCTAAATTCTTTGAGTCAACATTTATCCCAGAATTTAAGACAATCTGATTTCTCAAATTCCATCTTGCTCAGTTCTCGGGAGGTTTGCTGTGTTTCTCGAGAAGCCCTAGAGTAAGTTCTCGAGCAGAGCTGAATTTTTTGAGAAAGCCCTTATTGATCTCAAGATGTCTAGTTTAGCTCTCGAGAAGTGCCCTCCTTGTTCTCGAGTGGTCTGATATTACTCGAGAAACCCTCCTCTTGTTCTCGAGAAGCCATGTAGTTCTCGAGAAGTCTTTCTGTAGCTCTCAAGGAATGTCTTTGGTGTTCTCGAGAAGGACCTTCTTTTGTTCTCGATAAGTGCTATTGTACTCGAGAAGTGTTTGCCTTCTGTACTCGAGTAAGCCTTTTTTCAGTACTCGAGAAGTGTTTCGTTTCTCAAGAGGGCATTTTTTCTCGAGTAATTCTTGTCCTATTCTCAAGAAGTTTTGATAACTCGAGAACTATTTTTCTAGTTCTAGAGAATCCTTGTTGTTCTCGAGAAGTTCATTTCAGTACTCGAGTCGTCTTCTTTCCACTCGAGTAGTCTTCCTTCCACTCGAGAAGTCCTTACCTCCTCGAGAGGTTCGGTCAAGCCAACCCTCTTCCCGGTTCGTTTTCTTAAGTACTATTATTGTTATATTATCCTTAGTATAAATACCCTACTCCTTCGTCCCTCACTTAGACCGAACTACTGTTCACCTTCCGAACCAGCGCGGTGTGATCGAAGGAGAGGAAGTGTTTCCGTGAATCTTCCGGTAACCGCCGCCGGCGCTCCAGTGCTCCAAATCTTCAACCGATCATAGATTCAGAATGCTCTTCGCGAGAGCTTCGTCATCATGGTAAAATCTTCCCCATTTTTTGAGTTTTTCTCGTTAGGGTTTTTGGCCCTAAACTCTATTTTCGACCATTTTGTTTAGATTTCGAATTCCATCATCTTCTTTAGCCCTGATCTACGACAAGGAGTCATTTGGAAAGTTTTCACGACGAAACCAAGGCAAGTGGTGGTTTTCCTTTTTCCATCTTCTTTTTCAATCTTGATGATAACTGGTAATCTCCTTGTTCTTCAATCTTCTTACATTAATGTCCTTTCCATTTGTTGATATATTTTATCTTTTTTGAATCCATTTGTGTTATTAGTTTTGTCATGATTATTTAATCTTGTAAGTGTTCTAGAAATTCGATGGAAATGTTCAATCGATGGCTTTAATCGTTCCTAACTATTATGTAGGATGTGTTTAGAGTTGTTTAGTACCATGAATCTTTCCTAAGGGTGATCAACCGTTTCTTAAATCTAGAATTGTCTAGTAGAATCCGATGTGCCAAGTCTTGAGATATATCATGATTCTCTGGTTACAGGAGTTAGTCGGCGTAACAACCTCCGCAATGTCTGAGATTTATTTCATGGTTTTTCTTTGTTGCGGGTGTTAGTGGGAGAATCCACCGCTGCAAGGTTTGCTTCCTTTATTTGTACCTTGTGGAACTCTATCGGGTGTTTGGGTGTCTGCGGTGATTGGTTGAGTGTATGAGTTTCCCCCACAGTTAGACGAATATTATACATCTGTGAGGGTGTGTCTAGATGAGTGACCACCTCACCTGTGTTTTTGGGTAGAATTGACCACATGTAGCTAATAAAGATTTGAGTATTCCTTTTTATTATTTAATCTAGCTCTCCACCTTTTGAGCCTTGTGCATCTAGTGTGGTTTGTTGTACGTGACAATTCACGTAAGTTCTATTTTCTGATTTTGGTACTTTACTTCTGTACTTTACTTCGGTACTTTTGGTCTTGGGTTGGTACTCCTTTTGACCTTTATTTACTTTTGGTTTACTTTCTGCCACCGCTTGTACCCTCTTACTGAGGTGCTCTGTGTTTGAAATGCCTCAGGTCCGGAGCTTTAGCAGGTAGTGGAGCTGGTTTGTGGTTGTTCTTGTGCAGTAATTTTTGCTGTGGATTTCACCTCGCCGTTGCGAGGTAGTTTGTTGTTTAAGTTGCTTTACATAGTTCAGACATACATCTATTTTTGTGTGGGTTTGTGTCAGATTGTTGACGCCCACAGGGTTGTTGATTTTGGATACTTGTCAGCTGCTAGTTGTTCTCTTTGTGATGGATTGATTTACTTGCTCTCTGGAATGATTTATGCTAGGAATGCATGTTAGGTATTTTCAAGTATAAAAATCTACTATTATTATTTTATGCTTTGCATGTTTTAAAACCCTAACTCATTATATTTAGCGACCATAAAAGCTATTTTTACTACTATTATAAACCTAGAGTCTTGCATACCGTAGGTCGTTCCCTGGGGAATGTCCACACTCATATAGGATGTTTAATCTCATAAATGAAGTATTTTCCTCAGAGTATAAACCATTTTTCTTTCATGGACTTGATGAGCCGCCGAGCCGAGGGATACGGTTAAATGCTTAACTTAAATTGGATTCTTACTAAATCACTTAAAAGATCTTTCTTTTGTGTATAGTAGGAGTTTTGCTTGAGTGTCCGCAGTTATCCCCCGCTGACGTGGCATCATGACACGCATTTTCCATTACTCTGATATGCCCCTTTTATGTGGTGAAAATGCGGGTTGTGATAAGAACCCCGTGGAATTAGTAGGTATGGAGGTGCACCCTTCTAGTTCGGGAAATTTTATGCTGAGGATAGACCTCTATAAGGATGTCTCGTCACTGGAGGTTCAGTAGCAGAACATTTATCTTGAACAGGAGAAGTGGCCTGCTGAAGAACGAGCTGAGGAACAACTATTTTCTCAGGCTCTGGTTGTAGTCGATTAAGAAGAAGTCTGCAAGAGTCTACCGGACTTGAAGCAGGTCTCCGCTGACTTGGAGAAAAGAGCACCTTCTGGGAAGAAGTAGAGGAAAAGGGACAAGTCTTCTGTTATCAAGCGGGTTGAGAAGAAGCTGTGGGCGAGAAAAGAGAAAAAATGTTTTTATGCAGACTGGTGCGGCGTGCTTGTAGCATAGGCCGCGAGATATGGAGGTTCCATATACCGGCTTCATCACCCCAGATGCTCCAATCCTTGTAAGAGATTCCCTATCAACGGTCAGTTTCTCCACTACTGAAATACTCAACTCCATCGATAATGACCAGCTCGCTGACATGAATCAATCACTGCTTGAGGCGGTGCAACCCGAAGTTGATATATTGGGGGTGAAGACTGGCAATCCCCCTTCTACACCTGCAATTGAAGGAGATGAGACGCTAAGGGAGAGGATCGTTGTACAGAAGGAAAAGATTGCTACTCAGAAGGCCTAGGTCGAGGCGGCCTCAGAGAAGATCGCTGCGTACAAGCGGGCTGAGGATTTACGGAATGTCGTTGAGCTGATGTGGTCAGGTAAACTACAACCGGCGCCTATGCAATTTAAGCGTCAGTGGCTTTATAAATCTCCTCCACGGAGGATGAAGCCAATAAATATAATCACAAAGACCGATGATATAGTCGTTTCAAGAAGATTGGTGGCCATGATGAGTGCAAGAGTCCACCGTGAATGGAGAAAGTGACTACGCGTTTTCGACCTGGAGCGGATAAGGATGTACACGATAGTCGTCATCTCGCCATGGCGATTGCCCAAAGTTTGATTTTTTTATCTTTGCATTTTGAGTCTGCCGCGGCCTGGATTTGAATATGAACTTTGTTTTCTTTGTTGCAGGACGGAAGTCGCCACCTGGCTTTATTGAAGTTGGTGAGATTGTCCCATCTCCAGAGTTAAATGCTCTAGAGCGGCCTGGTGTGATCATTCTTGATGAGTCCGCACAAGGAGAGAAACTCAGCCTGGACAATTTGATAATGTTAGAAAAGGAGAAATACGAAGAAAAACTTAAAGACGTTCAAGCATATTTGAAAAGGAGGATAGAGCGAGAAAAGGCTCTGGAGGACCAAATCGCCAGCGTCTCGATGACACTTGAGAAAAGAGAGAAGCATAGGCGGAGGCTTGGAAAGGACGCCCGCCATTACAGGGGAAGATACCATGCTCTGTTGCGAGAAGGAAAAATAAAGCAAGGTGCCGAGGTCCTCGTGGAGAAGGCGCAATTTCCAGATGGCCCTGCTCTAGCAGAGACTCCAGCTTCAACAGGTGGGCAGCCCGTGGAAGAAGAGGAGCTGAGGCCGGCAACCGAGCCCGTGGTTCTTTTGATTCGGATAGATCGGGAGGCCGCGCATATGCACCGCACCTTCAACTCTATGCACCATCTTATCTATCAATTATATGGATAAGTGTTGCAAGGAAGTGATCAGGCGGCACATCTTGGTAGGGATAGGTAGGAGCGACCCGACCGCAGAGGCCGATAAGTCCGCATATGGGCGCGAACAATTGATTTAAGATTAGATGTATAATTTGTCTACTTTGAACATTGCTTTGTTTCTTTATTGAACTATGATGTGATCTTTCTTGATCTGTATAATATTGTGCTGCGATTTGTACAATGCTGTGATCTGCGTGATGTGAATCTTTCTACAGGTTGATGTTGAATACGAACTATGCAAACTGACTATGTGTCTGTATATTTTGATTTGAAAATTGCTTTGAATTTGTTTAGGAACACTAAAAACACAGCGAGCCGGGCGGACTGACTTTGTATCTGCGATATTTAAATAAAAGAAGCTGTGTTTGCGCGGACTGAATGATCAAATTACACGGCCTAGTTGTAAACCTGACAGATCTGATTTCTATAAATAGAGCTGAAGTCTTCCTTCTTTGTAGGAAATGCGATCGAAGCAGAAGTCCATGCGTCTCAGAAAATGGTGTCCGCTCGTACTAATGCTGTGATTGCGTTCCATTCTGCCGACCACAAGAAGTGCAAGCTAACTGAAGCCGATCTCGAGGCCTTTGCTGAGAAGCATATGTCGGACTCGTCGGTACATGTCTGCCTGCCTGAGGATCAAGAAAGTATCAACTTCTCCACTGCCACTCAGATCGCAGTGTCGATTGATAACTTTGACTGCGGATTTAAATTTCCTCTGCTATGGGAGTTCGGTGAGAAATTTGAACATTATGACATGGTTCCGGGGTAGCTCGCGCCAAACACCTTAATTGCGATTTACAACTACATTCCTTACCTGTGATCTGAGAAGATTGCATTTTCTTGGAACATTTTTAGAAAATTTTTTCTGTGGAGGAGGAGAGATGAGTAATCAAGAGTAAATCAAAGGCCTAAACCCTAAAAAGAAAAGTAAATTTAAAGCATCATAACATAATCAACTCGGACCTCAGATCATCAAGATCGAGTACAAGGAGGATTAGTTAATCATAGAGAAGTGGAGAAGGAGAGATGAGTAGAAGAACAATAAGAACACAAAGCAAAAGGGCACTTTATATTAATATTAAAAGAGAGCTACAACTTGTAGTAAAGGGTTACACTTGCAATGAAATAAAAACCTATGCTAGCATTAACACTAGGCTTCAAATGAAGTTACAAAAACATCAACAAAAGGAGTACACTTAGCTAGGGATAAGAAAAGCATAAAATGAGAAAGAGAGAGAGAGAGCATAAAAACACTAAGAAACAAAGGGGCAACACCTCCCCTCTCAACCCAAAACTTCTTTGGACATAAGGGGGAACCACTAAATGGATAGACTTTCTCACGGGTTTGTCACGCCCTCTGTCACGCCCAAGGAGGGCGTGTTAGGGGGTGTGTCATGTACAGAGTTGACCTCGGGCTCTGGATTATCACAGGTATGATGATTGCTTCTGTATAATTGTGGACACGCCTTGGGAAATGCCCGTGTAGGGGGGGGGGGGTGTGCAAGACACGTCATGTCTCAATCATTGGTCAGAAATCTGTCAGTCATCGAAAAAGGTGGAACACGCCTCAGGGCCACACCTGTGTAGAGGGGGCATGTCAGTACTGTTGACGTGCATCAATGGAAAATCTTTAAATGCAGCAGCAGGCTACGGGATGAGGGTGACACGCTTAAAGACATGCCCAGGGAGGGCATGTCAGGTGTTTTTCTCGGGATTTGGTCTCTGAAAGCCATCTTCCACGGGATCAGGTTACACGACTGGTGACATGCCTAGGGAGGGCGTGTCAGGGGACGTGTCAGGTAATTTTGGCCGAAATCTTAGAAAATCTGCAAAAAAAAAGAGAAAACATTTGTGGCAATAATATGTACAAAAGGAGGTCAATATATAAGCTTACAAGACATTATTTCTGTATTAAATTCCTAAAAATACCCAAATAGTTTAGACTACAAAACGTATTATCAAATTCCCCCAAGCATAAGCTTTGTTTGTCCCCAAGCAAAGATATAAAAACTAGTTAACATAAAAAGTGACTAATCAAAAAGTTCTAATTATGCTTACATAAGTACTATGCGAAATTCTAAGTAGGGAGAAGGTGAAACATAAACCTAAAACATTACTTAAACATGGTTTAACAATTTATAAACTTCAGAAATGAAAAAAAATCATCCAAAATTTTAACAAAATTCTTTAAATAAATTTAAGCAAGGCAACGAAATGAAAAAATGCATTGAGTTGTTACTAGATCAGAGAGACACATTATTACTATATCATTCAAATAACAAAAATCTAAATTTAAATCCAAAACTTGACTATTTTACTTTTCTTCTTTACTTAGCTAATAAATAAAATTCAAAAACATGAATCAAAAGGGCTTATTAGGACCGAAACATTTGGTTTAGGATTATGATTAGGAGTGGAATTCAAAGATAAACAAGGTGGTTCAAAAATCACACTAAACCAAAATAAAGAGTTTCAAAAATAGAATATTTTTCTTTTTCTTTTCCATTTTCTTTTTTTTCTTTTCAAAACAAAGGCCAAAAATAATTTTTCTTTTCATTTTGAAATTGGCCAAACAAAAGTAAACACTTCTTTTGAGCATACTTTTTCAAAAAGTTCTCCAAAAATATCACAAAATAACCCTATCATAATCATGATTTTTTTTTATGAAACTCAAAAGGTTAGTGTGATTAGATAGGTTGGAAAATTTTAGCTTTGGTGAACATGAAACGATAAGTGGAGCTATCAATTGATATTTTAGGTTAACTAGGGTAAACCTAGGGTCAAAAGCGGCTAACAAGGGTTAAAAATTTTAGGTTGGCAAGAAGGCTCAAACGAAAACAAAAATGGCCTAAATCATTTTCATGTTTTTAAATTTATTTAAAGCATAAGTTTTGAAAATTTTCAAAAAGCAAACCCTAGATAATAAAAGAAGACTAATGAAATTATCTTTAAAATTGAAATTATAGGAGACTTGGATCGTTCACATCTACTACGCTAATCAAAAGTTGACATTACAAAAGTTATTCAAAAACGAGAAGGAAAATAGTGGATGAAAGATTTTCAAGAAAGTAAAGAAAATAAAGAACGAAAACCAAAATAAAAATGCGAGTTTTAGAAAAACGTTTCACGTTAACATGCTATCGTTAATTAGAAACACAGCATGAGCAACATTTTAATTGTGAAACATAATAAGAAAAACGATTAGAAATATTATTGTTTGCTAAATCGTTATAAGGAATTTTGAGTAAAACAAAACAAAAATAAGGGGCACTATTGAAATACAAAAATTAGCATAATAATTTTTTTTTATTTTGAAATATTCTCTTTTTTTGGGTTTTTAAAGATATTATCTTTTTTTGAGATTTTTCTTTAAGAAGAAAAAGGAGAAAGCACAAGATTTTTTATTTGATTTTTTTTTATTGATTTTTACTGGGAAACAAAAATAAAGAAAAGAGAAAGAGGAAATCTTCCCCCAAGCTTAAAATGGACATTGTCCTCAATGGAGAAAAGAGGGGTAGGAGAGAGAAAAATTAAAACATAAATAAATGTACAAAATTGAAAACAGGTACTTTCCCGGATTTATGCGCAGCGCAAGTTGATTGATGCCGCTCCCCCATGCTACCGCTTATGAACTTCATGAAATGTCTTCTTTGGACCTTGTGATGGATTCAATAGTGTTGGAGCAGGCGATCGTAGAGGCTTCAGCTTGTTAGAGCCATCCGAGGTGTTGATGCACGGAAACGGACACCACCAGTTAAAGGCTCGAACACGGGGGAAAGGAAGGGAAAAGAGAAGACTCCAAGCAGTTATCTACTGGTAGACTAGAGAAAGCAGGGCCGTGAGCCACGGCAACAACAGACTTCAGCGTCGTGGCCAGAATGCCTCTCTTATGACGGGCTTTCCTTTGTTTGCAAAAAGACTGGTTACAAGTTGAGGAAATAAAACTGAACGGAGAGCAAGATGGAGACCGCAAAGCCCGAGATTCGAGTCTGTGGTCTTTAATAAGTAGGCTCTTGGGCTCGAGTCAGCGTACGTTAAGTGCACTGCTTCCCCCTATTCATAGGTTTGGGGGCCTGCCTAAACAGGTAGTGCTAAAATAACCGGCTTCCCGGGGTACAAGATAACCGGGCCTCAGTGACGGGAATTGAAAAAGAAAAGACAAGCAGTCCGCGCAAGAGGGAAGGATTGGGCTCGCGAGCTGTAGCTTTCATCTGGCTGCAGGGCATGATCTTGGCGGAAGGTCCGCGACCTGTGCGGACTAACTCTTGAGTCCGCCTGAAAAGTTGGTGGATGATCTTGAAGCTTATTAGCTGAGGCTGGATGGACTGGGCGGACTGGATACTCGAGTTTGTCGCTAAAGGCGCAATTAGAAATCCAACTAGGAGACCTAGGCAGACTGGCAACTAAGTCCGCCGCTGAGGAGCCTTGGATTCTACATTGTCTCGATGACCTGAGCGGACTGCCGAAACTTAGTTCGCCGGAAGAGGAGGAGGATCTATCCTACTGAACATGTTATGGATTCTAGGGTTAACATAATCCCTGCACATTTTCATGTTTTAGAAAATTTCGAAAATGTTTACTTAACCACCGAGTCAGCAACCCTCATATATGCTGTCAGCGCTATAAATACCGCTAAAAACTATGTATTCTGACAAAACTGTTTGCGCCACGGGTCGGTTTTCACCCCTTGAGGTCTGCACCTTTCAGTCCGGCATGGCAAGGCTAGGATCATTCTTTGGCAACCTCGCTTCAAGGATAGAGAAACCCAAGGAGAACACAAGGACCAAGAAGGTTGTTCACCGGAGCGAGATGCCTGTCCGCCACATAGGGTAAGGTTTACTGAAGGGATAGGAGAGGATTGACTCAGTTCGCAGTTCCAAAGATTCTGAACATGAGAAGTCTGCGAATGTATCTGCTGTTCAAAATCTACCATCAAAAAGCGCGGATAAAATGTCGAATCCGCCATCGATTTCTGATCAGTACCCTGCAAACTCTGGGGGTATGGAAATACATCCTTCTGCCTCTGGAACCTATATGTTGCAGATAGATTTGGATAAGGAAGTTTTGTCACCCAAAGTTCGGTAGCCGGTAGTGAACGTTGAACCGAAGAAGCGGCCTGCTGAAGTGCAAATCGAGGAGCAAGCTGATGTGCAAGCCGAAGAACAAGCCCGAGAATAAGTTGAAGAGCCAGCTTAGGAACCAGTGTCTACCTTGGCTCTGGTTGTCATCGACCCGAACATACTCCGCGAGAGTCTGTCGGATTCTCAGCAGGTCGCGACGATCTTGGAAAAACAAGCTACTGAGAAGAAGAAGAGGAAAAGGGACAAGTCCACCATCGCTGAACGAGTGGAGAAAAAACTGCGGGCTAGCAAAGAGAAGAACATTTCTGTGCGGACTGGTGCTGCGAGCTTGCAGTACAGGCCGCTAGAAAAGGAAGTTCTAGATGCTGGTCTTGGCACTCCGGATGCCCCGATCCTGGGAAACGACTCCCTATCGATGGTCAGTTTGTCCACCACCGAAATACTCGACACCATCGATAACGAGCAACTCGCTGATATAATCAATCTCTGCTTGAGGTGTTGCAGTCCGAAGTTGAGATAATGGGAGAAAAAACTACGGATTCCCCCTCTATTCCTGCGGATGAAAGAAGAGAGACAGCGGAGAAGGAGCAGCTCACCATCATGAATGTAAAAGTTGAGGTGATCTCTGAAAAGCTCGATGGGGACAAGCGAACTGAGGATCTGCGGACTGCAGCTGAACTGATGCGGTCAGGTAAACTACAACCGGCGCCTATGTGTTTTCAGAGTCAGTGGCTTTATAAATCTCCCCCACGGAAATCGCGACCGATCAAGATCATTACGGAGATCGATGACATAGTCGTGTCGAGCAGCTCGGTGGCTGGGACAAGAGCAAGGGTTCATAGAGAATGGAGGCAGCGATTGAGTGCTTTTGATCCGGAGCGCGTGAGGCGACCTACCTTTGATAGTCGCCAGATCACTACAATAATTACAAAAAGTGAATTGATTTTTTACCTTTTGAGTCCGACGCGACCTGGGTACTAATGCGAACTTTTGTTTCCTTTGTTGCAGGATGGAACACGCCACCCGGCTCTATTGAGGCTGACAAGATTGTGCCATCTCTTGAAGTAAATGCACTGGTGTTGACTGTGGAGATCTCTCTTGGTGAGTCCGAGCAAGGCGAGCAGTCCGGCCTGGACAACGTGGCACTGTTAGAAAAGAAATATGAAGAAAAGCTGAATGAAGTTCAAGCAGAACTAAAGAGGCGGATAAAGCGAGAAAGACTCTAGAGAATCAGATCACCAACATCTCAGTGGAGCTGGAGGAATTGAAGAAAGAGAAGAGGCGTTTAAGTGAGGATGCCTGCCACTATAAAGGAAGGTACTTGGCCCTGGTGCGGGAAGGGAAGAAAAAGAAAGATGCGGAGGTCGCCGCAGCGAGGCCGCAACTACCGGATCGACCTGCTTCTGCAGAGGCTCCAACACTAGCAATAAGTGGACAGCCCGCGGAGGATGAGGAGCTGAGGCTGGTAGGCGAGCCTGTTGTTCTGGCGAGCCAGATCGATAAGGAGGCCGCATACATGCACCGTACTTTCAACACTATGCACCATCTTGTCCAACAGTTATATGGAGAGATACTGCGAGGGAGCGACCAGGCGGCCCATCTCGGGAAAGATAGGCAGGAGATACCTGCTCAATCTGACCGTAGAGGCCGCTGAGTCCGCACACGAATGAACAAATGATTTTATTTGTTTGTATGTTGTATAATTTGATGTGCTCTGGGACATTGCTTGTTTGCTTTATTTGTACTGTGATGCGAACTTTATTTATTCTCTATGATATTTCTCTGAGATTTGAACAATGTTGTTATTTGCGAGATGAAAATCTTTTTGCAGGTTGATGTTGAATGCGAGCTATGCTGAATGACTTTGTGTCCGCATATTTGGCTTGTATTGCAGGAACCATGAATAAAGCGAGCTGGGCGGACTGTCGTTGAGTCCGCAATATTGACTTGTAAATTTGCCTTGAAATTACAGGAACCCTAAATAAAGTGAGCTGGGAGGACTGTCGTGGAGTTCGCAATATTGACTGGTCCACGCGGACTGAACGATCAATCTTATCGGATAGGCTGAAAAAAGCTATCATACTAGTTTTTCTATAAATAGGGCCCTAGTCTTCTTTCTGTATAGGAAATGAGATCGAAGTAGAAGTCCCTGCGGTTTGTAAAATTGGTGTCTGCACGCATCGATGCCGCGATTGCTTTCCATTCTGCCGACCACAAGAAATGTAAGCTGACAGAGGTCAACCTAGATGCCTTCGTCGAGAAGCATATGGCGGGCTCGCCAGTGCTCGTCCGCATGCCCAAAGATCGGGAGAGGATTTATTTCTCTACCACAACACAGATCGCAGTGCCTATCGACCACTTCGACTATGGATTCAAGTTCCCCTTGCTGTGGGAGGTCACTGAAATCTTTGAACATTACGACATGGTGCCAGGACAGCTCGCGCCAAACACTTTGGCTGTGATTTACAGCTATTTGTCATACCTGCGGTCTGAAAGGATTGCATTTTCTTTAAATATATTTAGAAAGAAAAATTATGTTCGCTCTATTACTCCCTTCAGAGGCCGCCAATATAAAGGTATTATAATCTTCCACTTCCGAGGGATGAAAGTTATGGGCTTACCAAACAAGATTCATAACTGGACTTCGAGGTACCTCATCTTCGAGGGTGATCTGTGGTTCGCTCATACGTCTCCGCAAGTTCGCGCGGACTCCGTCTTCAAAAGCATGAAGCTGGATGAGGTGGACACCTCCATCATTTAATTCTTGGCAGGGGCAAGTCACGACATTGACCACTACATCCCGCTCCTTCCCAGCTTCGACACCATAGCCCGCCAAGAGAGTAAGTTCTGCGACCTATCTTTGTATCTGTTGCGACCAAGAGCATATCCGCCGTGACCTGCAGTGTATTGATTTAGTTTCTTTTCTTGCAACAACCTTGACGGTGCCAGCAAATCCGCCCCAGACACCGAGCGGCCTGACTCCTACCCAAGGAGAAAGGAAAAACGAAATAGCAAGGAGAAGGAAGGAGGAAGGGGATCCCGTTGCGGACTACTCTTCCTCCGATAGCTTCAACATGAAAGGCTTCAGAAAGAACCAGAAGGATCTGAGGGGAAACCCCATTATCTACTGGCAAGGAAAGAACAAGCACATCTGCTTGTCCACTCCTCTTTCCTCCTAGAAGAGTTCGTGGATCTCTTGCCATGCCCATGTGGTGATTTCCGCGCTTTATGGAAAGTGCAATCTTCACGACCTGAAGAGCGTGCCGCCTGCGGATATTCACTTACTCGCCGCTCAAGCCAGCGTGAACAATGTCGTGACCAACCACTTCATGGGTCGCTTGACGCGCAAGCTGCTTAAAGAAAATGAGCAACTCTTGCGAGAAAACTAGTTGCTGAAGGACATGAACAAAAGGTTACGAAAAAGGTTAATCAGCACAAAGAGGACGAAGAGGCAAGTCTCGATATTCGCAGCGATCTTTGTTGCTTATCCATGGTAGACTGACTCGTTCTTTCATTTTCCAGACCGCATATGATGTCACTAACCATAGCTTCCAAAATGCTATGTTTCCTTTTGTGAAGGAGAGCGTTGAAGTCGCTATCGAGCACTTCTTTGACGATAGCTTCGCGAGGAAGGGGTGGTTGAGGTCCCTTTTCTGAAACCCTTCCCCGAGCTAAAGGAGAGGGTTGCTGATCTGGAGCGGGATGTAAAGGGAAAGGCCATTGCTGATGAGGAAGGCGAAGAAGTAGATGAGGGGCTATCTGAAGAAATCTCCGACGATGCTGCTTCAGACCCTGCAGGGGAGCCAGTCAAGGCAGTCTTCCTCTTCTTCAAGTTCAGATGAGGGAAATCCACGGTGCGAGTCCGCGGATAACAAAAGTTTAGACGGCAGCTGCAGCGACTCAGGAGGTTACTCTCCTGAAGTCGATGTTGTTGGATCTTCCAGCCTGAATGCGCCTGTGGGAAAGAAGCAGCGGATATCGACAGAATAAAAGATGTAATCTTGATTTTATTTTTTTAATGGGCGGACTCGGTTACAGTTCGCCATAGATGAAAAATATGTAAATTTTTTACAATGATTGAATACAAAGGATATTTTGCTCAGTCCGCGTATTCGTCTACTTTTATTCATTTCTTTTTCTTCAATGCTTTGATGAGACTTGTTGTCTATAATGTATATGATCAATAATGGCTATCGTAGATTAATGAAAACCAGTCCGCGCCACTTAGACATTTAGGCCACATGCTTTGAATAATTATAGCTTGAGGATAACCAAGGTTGAATGTAATCCAGTCCGTGATGCTTGATTTACAGCTCGCCAAGTTCAAATAACTTGCCAAAAAAAAGAAATGGATAATCGACGGACTCTGACGGATACCAATTCCAGTCCGCACATAAACATCAATAAATTTTTGAGCTAAGATCAATGACCGTCGTTGCGAACTGAGAGAATTATAGAAACTGAGAATTATAATTTGGCGGCCTGAAAGATCAAGCCTTGCGGACTGCGGCGAATACTAGTACTGAGTCTGACTGAATAGAAATGATGCACAGCTTAGGTAACCAAGCGGGCAGGTGCATATAGCATTGCTTTCCTCGCAGGGTCACAAAAGCTGTAAGAACCCACTGAAAAAAATGGCGGACTGAGCGGATACCAAAATACAGTCCGCGAAGAGAAATGATTTACAACTTAAACGAGCGGGCGGGTGCATATAGCATTGCTTTCCACGCAAGGTCACATTATCAAAATCAACGTAACTGACGGACTCAGCAGACTCATAAGATACAGGCCGCGCCCTGCCAGAATCACCTGCAAGATGAGAATGAGCTGCCAACCTTGGTGGACAAGCTGGCAAGTGCATATAAAATTACTTTCCACGCAAGGTCACAAAGGGTGAACACTCGATCCTCAACAAAAAAGAGAAAAGGTCTACTGCCCCCTTTGCCTGGAGTATAGCCCAACAACATCTTTTGGCAGGTGCATATAATATTGCTTTCTCTGAGATCAACGTGGCTGTGGGTCTCCTGCAGGCACTGCTCGAGGGGTTCCAAAGAGTATTCGAGGGTTGCAAGCTAGGATGATCTGCGGGCAGGTGCATATATTATTGCTTTCCTCACGTGATAATCAAAGTTGTAACGATATCCTTAACAAGGAAAGATAGAGCTAGCACCCACCCTTTCTCCCTCCAAAATACAGAGGTGGGGTTAGATACCAACCGGGATCCGAGAATCAGTAGCCCACCGCGCTTGAATAGGCAAGCTCCCACTATACGGTGTGAAATCTCCCCGCAACACGTTGTCTTGGTGGTGTTATGCTAATGAAAACGATTCAAGGAGGGGTCCAAGCTGATCACGACGATGTCTCCTGGAGTCAGTTATCCTTGCTTTGAATAGAACAGGAGACAAAAAACACTCAAGAAAGTGTCAGTAAGGGGCTTTTCATTAATGATAATCTTTGAAAGAATTACAAAGGAATAGTAAGAAAGGAGTTGGTTCAGGAATAGAACCGTTTAAGATCATCCCCACTCCAAGCATGTGGTACATCATTTCCTTCGTAAGTTTGCAAATGATTAGCCCCGCTCTTTAGTACTTCTTTAAAAATGAACGGACCAGTCCAAGTTGGATTCAGCTTTGCTTCTGAGCCGGTCCTTACAGCAACATCAACTTTTTTAAGAACAAGGTATCCCACTCAAAAGTGTTTGATCCTTACGTTCTTATCGAAGTATCTAGCCATCCTTCCTTTTTCTTCTTCCTGTCTGATTGCTGCTTCCTCTCTGATCTCTTTAATATGATCTAAAATGAATTTCATTTCTTCATTATTTAGCTCAAGCCAGTCTTCTATGCCTTGCCTAGCAAGCAAAACTCTCTGTGATGGAACTTAAAACTCCACCGGAAGAGGGCCCATGAAACATGAGAGAGCTTGAATGGAGTCTCTACAGTAGCTGATGAAGGCATTGTCCACAAGGTCTAGAGAACTGATGGAAGCTGACAAACCCAACTACCTTTGAGATTCTGTACTTTCTTCTTAAGCAAGTTAAGAATTTGCTTGCTCGCCGCTTCAACCTGACCATTACTTTTGGGATGATGGACTGATGAAAATCGCAGCTCTGTTCCAATATGCTTGAAAAAATCAATCATCTCACTATTGTTGAACTGCGACCCGTTGTCTGTAATAATTGTCTTAGGAATTCCATGCCGACAGACTATCTCTCCCCAAATGAAGTTCTTCACTACTTGAGTTGTCGTTTTGGCTAGTGCTTTGGCCTCGATCCACTTGCTGAAGTAGTCAACCATCACTATGATGAAATGCCGCTGTCCACTTGCCATGGGAAAAGGACCAAGGAGATCCATTCCCCAAATTGTAAAGGGCCATGGAGTTGCAATTTATCTGAGCGACTGAGCTGACTGATGGTGCAGTGGAGCGAACTTCTGGCATTGGGCACATTTTCTTACATAAGCTTCTGAGTCCTTCTTTCTAGTGGGCCAGAAATAACCCTGTCGGAGTATCCTTTTCTCTAAAGTCCTTGCCCCTGAGTGACTTTCACACTCACAAGAATGAACTTCTTGAAGCACAACAGGAGCTTCCTCTTCTGAAACACACCTTGCTATAGTCGACAAGAAAGTCTTTTTATACAAGATGCATGGTACCAAGTTATAACGTGATGCTTTTATTTTGAACTTCATCTTATCCTTGATTGAAGGATGAAAGTTCCCTGATGATAGATAAAGAATAAATTGTTCCATCCAGGAGGAATGCTGATCAATCTGCATCATCTCTTCGTCATCCACAGCCGGACGGATGAGTTCTGAAGTTATTCCTCCTGAAGGAAGGCCATGCTTAGCTAGAACATCTGCCTCTTAATTCTCAGTCGTCCTGATATGCTCAATCATAAAACTTTTGAACTTGCCAATTTCAATCTTAACCAGAGCAAGATATTTCTTCAAGATAGGCTCTCTGGCCTCAAAATTGCCTAACACTGCCGAAGTCATCACCAGAGAATCTGTTTTGACATGAACATTATCTATTCCAAGTTCTCTTGTAAACCTCAAGCTGGATAGCAAAGCTTCATACTCTGCCTAATTATTAGTTGTTGGGAAGAAAAATGTTATTGCTTGTTCTAGCTTGATACCATTGGGATTAATAAGATCCACTCCTGCTCCATAGGAATTTCTGCCTGAGGCCCCATCAACATAGATGGTCCAAGCCAAAGGAGAACTTTCTGCTTGACTAAAGGTGGACTCTGCTGTATAAATCAAAAAGTCTGCTAACACCTGAGCTTTGATTGTTGTTCTGGGCACATAAGAAATTTCGAACTCGCTCAGCTCTATTGACCATTTAGCCAATATTCTTGAGTGCTCTGGCTTCTCCAGGACACTCTTCAACGGTTGATCCATTACTACCTGAACTTCATGAGCTTGGAAGTACGGACGAAGTCTCCGAGCTGACAATACTAACGCCAAAGCCAACCTCTGCAAAATTGGATATCTAGTTTCTGCACTCTTGAGAATATGGCTGATATAGTAAATTGGAAACTGCCACCTGTTCTCCTTGCGAACAAGAACTGAGCTGACCGCATCTGGGCCAACTCCCAAATACAAAAACAACATTTCCCCTGATCGGGGGCTCTGCAACAAAGGGGTTGAAGTTAACTGCCTTTTCAACTTCTCAAAGGCTTGTGACCACTCTTCGGGCCACTCAAACTTCGGTCCACATAGGGTAAGGTTCACTGAAGGGACAGGAGAGGATTGACTCAGTTCGCAGTTCTAAAGATTCTGAACATGAGAAGTCTGCGAATGTATCTGCTGTTCAAAATCTACCATCAAAAAGCGCAGTTAAAATGTCGAATCCGCCATCGATTTCTGATCAGTACCCTGCAAACTCTAGGGGTATGGAAATATATCCTTCTGCCTCTGGAACCTATATACTGTAGATAGATTTGGATAAGGAAGTTTCATCACCCGAAGTTCGGTAGCCGGTAGTGAACGTTGAATCGGAGAAGCGGCCTGCTGAAGTGCAAATCGAGGAGCAAGCTGATTTGCAAGCCGAAGAACAAGCCCGAGAATAAGTTGAAGAACCAGCTGAGGAACCAGTGTCCAGCTTGGCTCTGGTTGTCATCGACCCGAACATAGTCTGCTAGAGTATGTCGGATTCTCAGCAGGTCGCGATGATCTTGGAAAAACAAGCTACTGAGAAGAAGAAGAGGAAAAGGGACATGTCCACCGTCGCTGAGCGAGTGGAGAAAAAACTGCGGGCTTGCAAAGAGAAGAACATTTCTGTGCGGATTGGTGCTGCGAGCTTGCAGTACAGGCCGCGAGAAAAGGAAGTTCTAGATGCTTGTCTTGGCACTCCAGATGCCCCGATCCTGGGAAACGACTCCCTGTCGATGGTCAGTTTGTCCACCACCTAAATACTCGACACCATCGATAACGAGCAACTCGCAGATATAATCAGTCTCTGCTTGAGGTGTTGCAGTCCGATGTTGAGATAATGGGAGAAAAAACTACGGATTCCCCTCTATTCCTGCGGATGAAAGAAGAGAGACAGCGGCGAAGGAGCAGCTCGCCATCATGAAGGCGAAAGTTGAGGTGATCTCTGAAAAGCTTGATGGGGACAAACGAACTGAGGATCTGCGGACATCAGCTGAACTGATGCGGTCAGGTAAACTACAACCGGCGCCTAGGTGTTTTCAGAGTCAGTGGCTTTATAAATCTCCCCCACAGAAATCGCGGCCGATCAAGATCATTACGGAGACCGATGACATCGTCGTGTCGAGAAGCTCGGTGGCTGGGACAAGAGCAAGGGTTCATAGAGAATGGAGGCAGCGATTGAGTGCTTTTGATCCAGAGCGTGTGAGGCGACCTGCCTTTGATAGTCGCCAGATCACTGCAATAATTACAAAAAGTGAATTGATTATTTACCTTTTGAGTCCGACGCGACCTTGGTACTAATGCGAACTTTTGTTTCCTTTGTTGCAGGACGGAACACGCCACCCGGCTCTGTTGAGGCTGGCAAGATTGCGCCATCTCCTACAGTAAATGCACTGGTGCCGACTGCGGAGATCTCTCTTGGTGAGTCCGCGCAAGGCGAGCAGTCCGGCCTGGACAACGTGGCACTGTTAGAAAAGAAATATGAAGAAAAGCTGAATGAAGTTCAAGCAGAACTAAAGAGGCGGATAGAGCGAGAAAGAGCTCTAGAGAATCAGATCGCCAACATCTCAGTGGAGCTGGAGGAATTGAAGAAAGAGAAGAGGCATTTAAGTGAGGATGCCTGCCACTACAAAGGAAGGTACTGGCCCTGGTGCGGGAAGGGAAGAAAAAGCAAGATGCGGTGGTCACAGCAGCGAGGCCGCAACTACCAGATCAACCAGCTTCTGTAGATGCTCCAGCACCAGCAATAAGTGGGCAGCCCGCGGAGGATGAGGAGTCGAGGCTGGTAGGCAAGCCTGTTGTTCTGGCGAGCTGGATCGATAAGGAGGCCGCATACATGCACCGTACTTTCAACACTATACACCATCTTGTCCAGCAGTTATATGGAGAGATACTTCGAGGGAGCGACCAGGCAGCCCATCTCGTGAAAGATAGGCAGGAGATACCTGCTCAATCTGACCGTAGAGGCCGCTGAGTCCGCACACAAATGAACAAATGATTTGATTTGTTTGTATGTTATATAATTTAATATGCTCTTGGACATTGCTTGTTTGCTTTATTTGTACTGTGATGCGAACTTTATTTATTCTCTATGATATTTCTCTGAGATTTGAACAATATTGCTATTTGCGTGATGAAAATCTTTCTGTAGGTTGATGTTGAATGCGAGCTATGCCGAATGACTTTGTGTCTGCATATTTGGCTTGTAAATTTGCCTTGAAATTGCAGGAACCATGAATAAAGCGAGCTGGGTGGACTGTCGTTGAGTCCGCAATATTGACTTGTAAATTTGCCTTGAAATTACAGGAACCCTTAATAAAGCGAGCTGGGAGGACTGCCGTTGAGTCTGCAATATTGACTGGTCCACGCAGACTGAACGATCAATCTTTTCGGATTCGCTGAAAAAGCTGTCATACTAGTTTTTCTATAAATAGGGCCCTAGTCTTCTTTCTGTATAGGAAATGCGATTGAAGCAAAAGTCCCTGCGGTTTGTAAAATTGGTGTCTGCACGTACCGATGTCGCGATTGCTTTCCATTCCGCCGACCACAAGAAATGTAAGCTGACAGAGGTCGACCTGGATGCCTTCGTCGAGAAGCATATGGCAGGCTCGCCAGTGCTTGCCCGCCTGCCCAAAGATCAGGAGAGGATTTATTACTCTACCGCAACGCAGATTGAAGTGCCTATCGACCACTTCAACTATGGATTCAAGTTCCCCTTGCTGTGGGAGGTCGCCGAAATCTTTGAACATTACGGCACGGTGCCAGGATAGCTCGCGCCAAACACTTTAGCTGTGATTTACAGCTATTTGTCATACCTGCGGTCTGAAAGGATTACATTTTCTTTAAATATATTTAGAAAAGAAAATTATGTTCGCTCTATTACTCCCTTCAGAGGCCGCCAAAATAAAGGTATTATATATTTCCACTACCGAGGGATGAAAGTTATGGGCTTACCAAACAAGATCCATAACTGGACTTCGAGGTACCTCATCTTCGAGTGCGATCTGTGGTTCGCTCATACCTATCCGCAAGTACGCGCGGACTCCGTATTCAAAAGCATGAAGCTGGATGAGGTGGACACCGCCATCGTTGAATTCTTGGCAGGGGCAAGGCTCGACATTGACCACTACATCCCGCTCCTGCCTAGCTTCAAAACCATAGCCCGCCAAGAGAGTAAGTTCTGCGACCTATCTTTGTATCTGTCACGACCTAGAGCGTATCTGCCGTGACCTGCAGTGTATTGATTTAATTTCTTTTCTTGCAGCGACCTTGACGGTGCAAACAAATCCGCCCCAGACACCGAGCGGCCTGACTCCTACCCAAGGAGAAAGGAAAAACGAAATAGCAAGGAGAAGGAAGGAGGAAGGGGATCCCGCTGCGGACTACTCTTCCTCCGACAGCTTCAACATGAAAGGCTTCAGAAAGAACCAGAAGGATCTGAGGGGAAACCCCATTATCAACTGGCAAGGAAAGAACAAGTAGATCTTCTTGTCCACTCCTCTTTCCTCCTAGAAGAGTTCGTGGATCTCTTGCCATGCCCATGTGGTGATTTCCGTGTTTTATGGGAAGTGCAATCTGCACGACCTGAAGAGCGTGCCGCCTGCGGATATTCCCTTGCTCGCCGCTAAAGCCAGCGCGAACAGCATCGTGACCAACCACTTCATTGGTCGCTTGACGCGCAAGCTGCTTAAAGAAAATGAGCAACTCTTGCGAGAAAACAAGTTGCTGAAGGACATGAAAAAAGGTTACGAAAAAGGTTAATCAGCACAAAGAGGACGAAGCGGTAAGTCTCGATATTCGCAGAGATCTTTATTGCTTATCAAAGGTAGACTGACTCGTTCTTTCATTTTGCAGACCGCGTATGATGTCACTAACCATAACTTCCAAAATGCTATTTTTCCTTTTGTGAAGAAGAGCATTGAGGTCGTTATCGAGCACTTCATTGACGACAGCTTCGCGAGGAAGGGGTTGTTGAGGTCCCTTTTCTGAAGCCCTTCCCCGAGCTAAAGGAGAGGGTTGCTGATCTGGAGCGGGATGTAAAGGGAAAGGCCATTACTTATGAGGAAGGCAAAGAAGTAGATGAGGGGCTATCTGAAGAAATCTTCGACGATGCTGCTTCAGACCAGCAGCAGGGGAGCCAGTCTAGGCAGTCTGCCTCTTCTTCAAGTTCAGATGAGGGAAATCCACGGTGCGAGTCCACGGATAACAAAAGATTAGACGGCAGCTGCAGCGACTCAGGAGGTTACTCTCCTGAAGTCGATGTTGTCTGATCTTCCAGCCTGAATGCGTGTGTGGGAAAGAAGCAGCGGATATCGACAGAATAAAAGATGTAATTTTTATTTTGTTTTTTTAATGGGCGGACTCGGTTAGAGTTCGCCAAAGATGAAAAAGATGTAAATTTTTTACAATGATTGAATACAAATGATATTTTGCTCAGTCCGTGTATTCGTCTACTTTTATTCATTTCGTTCTTCTTCAATGCATTGATGAGAATAGTTGTCTATAATGTATATAATCAATAATAGTTATCGTAGATTAATGAAAACCAGTACACGTCACTTAGACATTTTGGCCGCATGCTTTGGATAATTATAGCTTGAGGATAACCAAGGTTGACAGTAATCCAGTCTGTGATGCTTGATTTACCGCTCGCCAAGTTCAAATAACTTGCCAAAAAAAGAAATAGATAATCGACGGACTCTGACAGATACAAATTCCAGTCCGCACATAAACATCAATAAATTTTTGAGCTAAGATCAATGACCGTCATTGCGAACTGAGAGAATTATAGAAACGGAGAATTATAATTTGGCGGCCTGAAAGATCAAGCCTTGCGGACTGCGGCGAATACCAGTACTGAGTCCGACGTAATAGAAATGATGCACAGCTTAGGTAACCAAGCGGGCAGGTGCATATAGCATTGCTTTCCTCGCAGGGTCACAAAAGCTGAAAGAACCCACTAAAAAAATGGCGGACTGAGCGGATACCAAAATACAGTCCGCGAAGAGAAATGATTTACAACTTAAACGAGTGGGCGGGTGCATATAGCATTGCTTTCCACGCAAGGTCACAATTTCAAGATCAACGTAACTGACGGACTGAGCAGAGTCATAAGATACAGTCCGCGCCCTGCCAGAATCACCTGCAAGATGAGAATGAGCTGCCAACCTAGGTGGCCAAGCTGGTAAGTGCATATAGCATTACTTTCCACGCAAGGTCACAAAGGCTAAACACTTGATCCTCAACAAAAAAGAGAAAAGGTCTACTGCCCCCTTTGCCTGGAGTATAGCCCAACAACATCTTTCGCTAGGTGCATATAATATTGCTTTCTCTGAGATCAACGTGGTTGTGGGTCTCCTGCAGGCACTGCTCGGGGGGTTCCAAAGAGTATTCGCGGGTTGCAAGCTAGGATGATCTGCGAGCAGGTGCATATATTATTGCTTTCCTCACGTGATCATCAAAGTTGTAACGATATCCCTAACAAGGCAAGATAGAGATAGCACCCACCCTTTCTCCCTCCAAAATACAGAGGTGGGGTTAGATACCAACCGGGATCCGAGAATCAGTAGCCCACCGCGCTTGAATCTGCAACCTCCCACTACACGGTGCGAAATCTTCCCGCAACACGTGGTCTTGGTGGTGTTATGCTAATGAAAATGATTCAAGGGGGGGGGGGGGTCCAAGCTGATCACGATGATGTCTCCTGGAGTCAGTTATCCTTGCTTTGAATGAACAGGAGAAAAAAACACTCAAGAAAGTGTCAGTAAGGGGCTTTTCATGAATGAAAATCTTTGAAAGAATTACAAAGGAATAGTAAGAAAGGAGTTGGTTCGGGAATAGAACCGTTTAAGATCATCCCCACTCCAAGCTTGTGGTACATCGTTTCCTTCGTAAGTTTGAAAATGATAAGCACCGCTCTTTAGTACTTCTTTAACAATGAACGGACAAGTCCAAGTTGGATTCAACTGTGCTTCTGAGCCGGTCCTTGCAACAACATCAACTTTTTTAAGAACAAGGTATCCCACTCGAAAGTGTTTGATCCTTACGTTCTTATCGAAGTATATAGCCCTCTTTCTTTTTTCTTCTTCCTATCTGATTGCTGCTTCCTCTCTGATCTCTTCAATATGATCTAAAATGAATTTCATTTCTTCATTATTCAGCTCAAGCCAGTCTTTTATGCCTTGCCTAGCAAGCAAAACTCTCTGTGATGGAACTTCAATCTCCACCAGAATGAGAGCCTCTGAAACATGAGAGAGCTTGAAAGAAGTCTCTCCAGTAGCTGATGAAGGCATTGTCCACAAGGTCTAGAGAACTGATGGAAGCTGACCAACCCAACTACCTTTGAGATTCTGTACTTTCTTCTTAAGCAAGTTAAGAATTTGCTTGCTCGCTGCTTCAACCTGACCATTACTTTTGGGATGATGGACTGATGAAAAGCGCAGCTCTGTTCCAATCTGCTTGCAAAAATCAATCATCTCACTATTGTTGAACTGTGACCCGTTGTCAGTAATAATTTTCATAGGAATTCCATGCCGACAGACTATCTCTCCCCAAATGAAGATCTTCACTACTTGAGTTGTCGTTTTGGCTAGTGCTTTGGCCTCGATCCACTTGCTGAAGTAGTCAACCAACACTATGATGAAATGTCGCTGTCCACTTGCCATGGGAAAAGGACCAAGGAGTTCCATTCCCCAAACTGTAAAGGGCCATGGAGTTGCAATTTATCTGAGCGACTGAGCTGACTGATGCTGCAGTGGAGCAAACTTTTGGCATTGGGAATATTTTCTTGCATAAGCTTCTGAGTCCTTCTTCCTAGTGGGCCAGAAATAACCCTGTCGGAGGATCCTTTTCTCTAAATTCCTTGCCCCTGAGTGACTTCCACACTCACCAGAATGAACTTCTTGAAGCAGAATAGGAGATTCCTCTTCTGAAACACACCTTGCTATAGTCGACAGGAAAGTCTTTTTATACAGGATGCATGATACCAAGTTATAATGTGATGCTTTTATTTTGAATTTCATCTTATCCTTGATTGAAGGAATAAAGTTCCCTGATGATTGATAAAGAATAAATTGTTCCATCTAGGAGGAATATTGATCAATCTGCGTCATCTCTTCTTCATCCACAGCCGGGTGGATGAGTTCTGAAGTTATTCCTCCTGAAGGAAGGCCATGCTTAGCTAGAACATTTGCCTCTTCATTCTCGGTCGTCCTGATATGCTCAATCATAAAACTTTTGAACTTGCCAATTTCAATCTTAACCAGAGCAAGATATTTCTTCAAGATAGGCTCTCTGGCCTCAAAATTGCCTTACACTTGCGAAGTCATCACCAAAGAATCTGTTTTGATATGAACATGATCTATTCCAAGTTCTCTTGCAAACCTCAAGCTGGATAGCAAAGCTTCATACTCTGCCTAATTATTAGTTGTTGGGAAGAAAAACGTTATTGCTTATTCTAGCTTGATGTCATTGGGATTAACAAGAACCACTCCTACTCCATAGGAATTTCTGCCTGAGGCCCCATCAACATAGATAGTCCAAGACAAAGGAGAACTTTCTGCTTGACTAAAGGTGGACTCTGCTGTATCAATCAAAAAGTCTGCTAACACCTGAGCTTTGATTGCTGTTCTGGGCACATAAGAATTTCGAACTCGCTCAGCTCTATTGCCCATTTAGCCAATCTTCCTGAGTGCTCTGGCTTCTCCAGGACACTCTTCAACAATTGATCCATTACTACCTGAACTGCATGAGCTTGGAAGTATGGACGAAGTCTCCGAGCTGACAATACTAACGCCAAAGCCAAACTCTCCAAAATTGGATATCTAGTTTCTGCACTCTTGAGAATATGGCTGACATAGTAAATTGGAAACTGCCTCCTGTTCTCCTCGCGAACAAGAACTGAGTTGATCGCCTCTAGGACAACTCCCAAATACAAAAACAACATTTCCCCTGATCGGGGGCTCTGCAACAAAGGGGTTGAAGTTAACTGCCTTTTCAACTGCTCAAAGGCTAGTGAACACTCTTCGGTCCACTCAAACTTGGACGCTCCTCGAAGAGTTCTAAAGAATGATGCTCTCTTATCTCCAACTCGAGAGATAAACCTCCCGAGACCTGCTAACCTCCCTCCTAACAGCTGAACTTCCTTAGCTGACTTGGGAGGTTCCATATCAAGAATACCTCTGACTTTGTCAGGATTGGGGGCAAGCCCTTCCGGAGTAAGGAGATGACCAAGAAATTCCCCTTACTCGCTCCAAAGGTACATTTCAACGGATTAAGCTTCATCAAGAATACCTCTGACTTTGTCAGGATTGGGGGCGAACGTCTCTGCTAAGTCATGCAATTGCAACAAGAAGGTTTTGCTTTTGATCAATAGGTCATCAACGTAAACTTCAAGATTTCTTCCTTTTTGATCTTTAAAAATGCGATCCATCATTCGCTGGTAAGTTGCACCAGCGTTTTTAAGCCTGAAAGGCATTACTAAATAACAATAGCAGCCGTCATTGGTAATGAAAGATGTATGAGGGATATCGAGCTTATGCATTCTAATTTGATGATAGCCAGAGAATGCATCTAAAAAGCTCATGAAAGAATACCCTACCGCAGAATCAACTAAAGAATCTATCCGAGGCAAGGGGTAGAAATCTTTGGGTCACACTTTATTCAATCGAGTAAAGTGTACTGTTGGTACCCTAGTTTGGATTTGTGTTAAGTCCTCTCATTTAGTTTCTTGACCCAAGATTTATCTATGCTCAAAGGTTAGCTAATAAGTTAGATTCCCTTAGTTGTAGAATTGCTTATCCAGATGAAAATTTGGTTAAGTTGTTTTTGGTTTGACTATGGTCGAACGCCGCTCGACTATCGTCGATCAACTATTCGACGATCGTCTATCAGTTGGTCGACTATCGTCTGTCAGCAGATCGTCTATCTCTGAGTTAGTTCAACTCTTGTTAGCTCGATGTTCTGTGGAATCTTCCTCGTCGATCGTCGAACCCCTCTCGACTTCTTTTGACCAGACAGATCTCTTGATAGTTCAACTATCTGTTTGGATAGTTCAACTATCTGATAGTTTGACTATCTGTTTGATAGGTCGACTATCTGTTGTGTTTGATAGTTCGACTATCTGTTTGATAGGTCGACTATCGGCTTTTCTTGATAGTTCGACTATCTGCTTGGATAGTTCAACTATCTGATAGCTTGACTATCTGTTAGATAGGTCGACTATCTGTCTTCTTTGATAGTTCGACTATCTGTCTTCTTTGATAGTTCGATTATCTGCTTGATAGGTCGACTATCTGTTTTGCTTAATAGCTCGACTATCTGTCTTGATAAATCGACTATCTGATAGCTCGACTATCTGCTCTGATAGATCGACTATCTGCTGAGGTAGTTCGACTATCTTCTTTGATAGTTCGACTATCTGTGTCGTTCGACTATCTGTTCTGATAGGTCGACGATCTCTGTGCTTCGGTCGACGATCTCCGAGGGTCGTTCGACGTTCTTCTGTCTGTCTTTAGTAATTTTGTACTCCTTCTGTTCTATGATTCAATTCCTGTTTATTTAGCATATTAAAGTTTATTTCATTGATTTTGTGCATACATCTTAAGGCAATCTTTGCCCCATCCTTTGTGCATAAGTAAAGCTTTATCTGACAAAGTTCTTTGTCTTATTAGTTGAAATATCTTTTTGCTTTATCTGCCAGGCTGTCCTTTATAGCCGTTAGACTCAAAAAGTCTTCTATGGCCGTAAATAGCTCTTTCTGATGTGACTTTTTCTAGCACTCTTTTATCAGATTGATTTGCTGCTTCTTAGAAAGCTTTATCTTTTTATAGGATATCTGTCTGCAAGATATATTTTGCTTTGTGCTATTTGCAGTCCAGTTTGCAGATTCCAGAAGAAGACAAAGTTCAAACTCAGATTAGAGCCGTTGCAAAGGCTCATATATAAAGAGCTTCTTTTAAAAGAAGAAATACACACATATACAACAACAACACAAAATACAAGAAGTTTTACTCACAGCAGCATAAGATCTACAGCTCTCAGAAATTCACATTCAATTGAGAAGATCAAATATCTTCAGCATTCTTCTTCAATCCTGAGTCCATCCTGCTTACAGGAATATTTACTCAGTGCCTAGAAAAAGAAGAAGAAGAAGAAAGGAAGCTGATTGAAGAAGAACACCTTTTTCAAATCAAGAGTCTTCTTCAAGCTTCTCCTTCAGAACTCCAAGACAGTTCTTTGTCTCGAGTTCAGAAGAGTTCCTGCACCTTGAAGCAAGACTTCTTCCTGGATATTCTCTAAGCCAGGGGGAGCCTTGACTCTTTAGAGCTTTCTTGCTCTGTGCAATCCACTAGCTTCTCTAATCTGTTCTAACAATAGAGAAGAAACTTTAACTCTCTCAACCTCCTGTATAAAGGGTTATTACTCCCTTCAAAAGTGAACCTTGGTGGCAGGGCACCTGATCAAAAACCTGTGTTGGATTTTGAGCTCCTGATCAAAAGCTCAAAGGGTCTACTTGATCTACCTGAAGCAGATCAGTTGGTGGCAGGGCACCTGAACAAAAACCTGTAGTGGATTTCTACCAGGGTGGTAGAAGAGTGGACGTACCTATTTAGAGGGAACCACTATAAACTTCTTGTGTCGTCTGTGTTGCTTATTTAATTTATTGCACTGTGGCTGTGAGTAGAAATAACTAGGATTGCTAGTTGCTGTGATAGGATCAAAGCTCAACTGTAATTACAGTTGCCCTTCTCTAGTGCACTTCACTTTGTGTTTGGCTTTAAGGTTTAAAATATCTATAAACTCATTCCACAAATTAACTCTAAGGGAGTTGAGTAGGGTGTCATAAGTTTTGAACACTCTATTCACCCCCCCCCCTCTAGAGTTGTATCTATCATCACTTTCAATTGGTATCAGAGGGAGGTTGATTGTTTGTACAGGCTAACACCTGAGTCACAAGATCCTGATAGATACCAAGCTTATAGATATTCACTTCATGGCCCAGTCCAAGGATTACTCTAGCACCAGACCTCCAGCTTGCAACTTAGCTAAGTTTAGCATCTGGAAGGCAAGAATAAGATTATATATGAACTCTATTGATGAAGACATTTTCTCTTCTATTTTGACAGGACCTCCAACACCTCCTGCTGCAGCCACTGCTACAACATCTACAAATCTAAGTGCAGTGCCTCCTCCAAATTACAATGATGCCTACAAGAAGGCAAAGATAGCTGATGCCAAAGCTATGAACATTCTGGCTCAGACTATGTCTGATGAAATCTTCCAGAAAGTGGCTGATTGCACCTCTACAAAAGCCATGTGGGACTCACTGAACCAGATTGTAGCTGGTTCAGCTGATGAAAGGAAGGACAGAAGGTCCAACCTTATATCCCAGTATGAAAACTTCAAGAAGACTGAAGCTGAATCAGTTGAATCCATGTACACCAAGCTCAGCTCAATCATCAATGAGCTGAGAACCCTTGATAAGGAGATTACATTGATAGAGGTCAATGATAAGATACTGATGTGCTTCCCCAGCACATGGGATCTTAGGATCTGGCCTATCAAGGAGGCCAGAAGTACAAATGAAATCTCAACTGAAGCTCTCCTTGGCAAGCTCAAGTCTTTTGAGCAAGTGCTGAAGACTAGGGAAGCTGAGGCTGAAGCAAAAACTCCAACTCCAGCAAGAAAAGAGCAAACTCTTGCTCTCAAAGCTGTTGATGCTTCTGAAGGAAGCCAATCTAATGAGGAGTTGATGGCACTCTTTGCCAAAAGGTCTCTCAAGATGGGAAGAAAAGACTTCAGAAAGAAATCTTCAAGATATGAAGATAAACCAAGATATGACAAATCTCCTACTAAATAAATTATTTGTTATGGTTGCAGGAAATCTGGACACATTCTACCAGAGTATCCAGAGGAAAAGAGCAAAGAAAAGAGAAAGGAAAAGGAACATCACAAGAAACACTCCAAGTCTTCCTCCTACAAAAATAAGAAGAAGGAGAAAGGATTTGTTGCTGAGACCTGGAGTGATTCAGATGAGGAATCTTCCTCCTCAAGCTCTAGTGAGGATGAGGAAGAGAAGAAGGCAAAGGAAATCTGCCTTATGGCAATTGATGCCTGCAATAATCACTCAGCTGCAGAGAGTTCTGATGATGATGAAGAAATGCCTACAGAAGATCAGGTATTATCTTCATATGATTTTTCTTCTTCTGAATTTAAATCTGAATTTAAATCCCTTTGCTTAGATCTAATCAGTTCAGAAAAGGAAATTAAGGAACTTAGAAATAAGTTAGCTGAATCAGAATCTATTTCCATTGAAAATGCTAGGTTAGAAGCAGAACTCACTAATTCTAGTGAAGAAATAAAGTTTCTTAAAAATGAACTAGCAAAGTCCAAGAGATTAGAAGAATCCTTAAATGGTAGAAGCCTTAAGCTACTAGAAATCACCAGCATGACAAACACTAGGTCAGGCAATAATAAGCTAGGCTTAGGAGCCTCATCAAGTGAACCCCCATTGGTTCTTAAAAATAAACTTTCAACTCCAGTGAACTTTATTTCAGCTGATGGAATAAAGAACACTGAGCAAGTAAAACAAGTTAATCAAGCCTTAAATAAAGCTAAGAGAGAAAAGAGAAAGCAAAAAATTTAAGGAGCTATAAAAGCGTCGAACGCTGCTCGACGATCGAAGGCTCGATGGTCGAACGAAGCTCGACGATCTGAGCATCCATCGTCAAATGCTGATCGACGATTTCAATTTGATTTTCAAAATTACAACCAGAACCTTAGAAACCCTAATATAAATAGAAACCCTAGGTTTGTGGACCCATTAACTGCATGGAGCATCCCACCTAGGAGATCTTACCCTTTAGGATATAAACCCCAACCTGCTTATTCTTTTATTTCTAGTTTTCATTATGTGAAGAATAATGGACCCAAGGTTACCTGGGTCAACAATGTCTAACTGTCTATTCTGCAGGTGAAGACCTATCCAATTACTAAAGACAAATGGTATTTGGATAGTGCCTGTTCCAAACACATGACAGGGAACAAAGAAAATCTGTCAAAGTTCAAGGCCAAGTTTGGACCAAAGGTGATCTTTGGGGATTCTAGTTGTGGTCAAACTGAAGGATATGGTAGGATTACCATTGGAGCATTAAATTTCAAGAGAGTTGCATATATAACTGGACTGAAGCATAATCTTATCTCAGTAAGTCAGTTATGTGATGCAGGATATCAGGTATCTTTCACTAACACTCTATGTAATATTACTTTAAATAGTAATGTTGTGTTAGTAGGTATTAGACAAGGTAATATTTATTTAGTAGATTTTAATTCAACCCATTCTGAAATCTGTTTATTTAATGAAGTAACAAATAATAACAACACCTTATGGCATAGGAGGCTTAGCCATGTTAACCTCAAGAACATATCTAGGTTATCTAAATACAACCTTGTTAGAGGTTTATCTTCTTGCCCCTACAAGAAGGAGAGCCTATGCAAGGCTTGTCAACTAGGCAAGCAAACCAAAAATTCCTTTAAATCTGTAAATAAAAGTGATTCACCTAGAATCCTGTATTTATTATACTTGGATCTTTTTGGTCCAATAAATATACAGAGTCTAGGAGGGAAGTATTACACTTTAGTAATTGTAGATGACTTCTCTAGGTTCACTTGGGTGTTCTTTTTGAGAACTAAGGCTGATAACTTCAAAGTTCTTACAGACTTTCTGCTATGTGTGTAGACTGAGTATTCTACTCATGTGGCCTTGATCAGAAGTGATCATAGTACTGAGTTTGAGTCTCTTCTCATGCAAGAATTCTGTGAGAAAGAAGGTATTAAACATAGCTTCTCTGCTCCTAGAACTCCCCAACAAAATGGGGTAGTGGAAAGGAAGAATAGAACCCTGATTGAAGCTGCAGGAACACTGTTGGCAGATGCTAATATGCCTCTCTCCTATTGGGCAGAAGCTGTTAGCACAGCTAATTATTTTCTGAACAGAAGTCTTATACACAAGCTTAAGAGTAAAACTCCTTATGAGTTGCTTAAAGGAAAGAAACCTAAAATTAATTATTTTAGAGTGTTTGGTTGTGTAGTATACATTCATAACAATAACAAAGAATACCTTAGAAAGTTTGAAGCAAAAGCTTCAATGGGAATCTTTCTTGGATATTCCCAAGTAAGCAAAGCTTATAGGATATTTAATAAATCAACTTCTAAAATTGAGGAATCTGTACATGTGTCCTTTGATGAATCTCAGATATTTTATAAGGAGAAGGAAACTTCTCCTTCCTCAAGTTCATTACAGGTACCAGAAGTTAATAAAGATGTCACTCAAGAGATTCTCCATCTATCAACTCTTCACATCACTGATTCAGACAGTGATGAAGACTTTGTAGAAGCTGTTGTTGTACCACCAACAGTTGATCCAATTACTCCTGAGGAATTAATCCCAACTATTGTTGAAGATCACATCCCACCTGTTGATGTTGTCACACTTAGAGATCATCCTACATCTCAAGTGATTGGAGACATATCAGCTGGTGTACAAAGAAGACATCAATTAAGACAGGATGTGATGCATGCTTGTTTCCTTTCACAGATTGAGCCTCTCACCATAAAAGATGCTGAGCTAGATCCCCACTGGATCATTGCTATGCAAGAGGAGCTCAATCAGTTTGAAAGATGTAAGGTATGGACTTTGGTTCCAAGACCAAAAGGCCAACTGATCATAGGTACCAAGTGGGTGTTTAGAAACAAGTTGGATGCAAATGGATTTATTGTAAGGAACAAAGCTAGGCTTGTAGCTCAGAGCTACAGATAGGAGGAAGATATAGATTATGACCAAACCTTTGCTCCTGTTGCAAGGCTAGAGGCAATAAGGATCTTTCTAGCCTATGCAGCCTATAGGAAGTTTAAGGTTTTTCAGATGGATGTCAAAAGTGCATTCCTAAATGGTGAGCTAAAGGAAGAGGTATTTGTTGAACAACCTCCTGGGTTTGTCTCTTCAACTCAGCCCTCACATGTTTTCAAGTTGCAAAAAGCTCTTTATGGACTTAAACAAGCACCCAGAGCCTGGTATGAGACTCTAGCTAGTTTCCTGTTAGAGCACAACTTTGTTAGGGGAGTAGTTGATAGAACCCTTTTCGTTAAGCACCACAAGGACACAATCCTGTTAGTTCAAGTGTATGTAGATGATATTATTTTTGGTTCCACTGATTCCAAACTGTGCAAAAAGTTCTCTGACTTGATGCATTCTAAGTTTGAGATGAGTAGTATGGGTGAGCTGTCTTACTTTCTTGGTCTCCAAGTAAAGCAAGATGTTGATGGCATCTTCATCTCCCAATCCAAATATGCCAAGGAATTGGTAAAGAAGTTTGGGATGGCTGATGCTTCAGCAATGCATACACCTATGGCTACTAATGTAGTTATAGATTCTGATGATCAGGGCAAGCCAGTCGATCAGAAGAACTATAGGGCCATTATTGGTTCCCTATTGTATTTAACTGCAAGTAGACCAGATATAATGTTTGCTACATGCCTATGTGCTAGATTCCAGGTCAACCCCAAGGAATCTCATTTGATTCTTCTCAAGAGAATTTTGAGATACCTGAAGGGATGCCCAAATTTAGGACTATGGTACCCAGCTGAATCAGAATTTGAGTTAATTGGATACTCTGATTCTGACTATGATGGTTGTAGAGTTGACAGGAAAAGTACCTCAGGAACTTGTCAGTTCCTGGGAGAGAGAATGGTCTCTTGGTTCTGTAAGAAGCAGGCTTCTGTCTCAACTTCAACTGCAGAGGCTGAATATATAGCAGCTGCTAGTTGTTGTTCACAGATCCTGTGGATTCAAAACCAGCTTTTGGATTATGGGTACACACACAAGAACACAAAAATCATGTGTGACAGTACCAGTGCTATCTCTATTGCACAAAATCCTGTGCACCACTCTAGAACCAAGCACATTGAGATTAGACACCATTTCCTGAGAGATTGTGTGGAAAAGAACAAGATCAGCCTTGAGTTCATATCCACTGACCTTCAGAGAGGTGATATTTTCACCAAGCCCTTAGATGAACAGAAGCATCTGTTCTTTTTGGTTCAACTAGGCATGATTAATGGAAAAGACTAAGTGTGACGTATGCCTTTGTTGAAATCTATTTGAAGATCGTCGAACGATGTTCGACGATGGTCGAACAGGTTGAGCCTATCATCGACCTACGGGCGACGATAACTTATTTGTTTGTGAAGATAGAAATAGTCGAACGATTGATCGACTACTCTACTTCAGGAAACGATCATCGAACGACCGTTCGACTATCGTCTCCAGTATCTTTTAAAATAGACCGATGATTGCGGTTTTTTATTTAAACCGATGGTCGATCTAGGTTAAGAGATCGTGCTTGTTATAGTCGACGGAACTCGTCTTTTTGTATTCCGTCTTTCTGTTTGAGCTCTGCCTCGCGCTTTCTCCTCCTCATCTCTCTCGTCTTCTCCGACAAATCGATGGCGATTACTCCAGCCCTTCTGTCTGCGATGAAGTTCGACGCCGGATTCAGCATGGATTTTGACTCTTTCAGTACCTGTGATTCTGAGATAATAGAAATCCTCCAGCTCTGCAAAGAACAAGGTTTGGAAAAGCTTATGACCACAAGAATCAAGATCAACATAACAGAGATTAAAGAGTGGGTTTTCACTTCGTCTTCCAATGACGAATCGATGACTGGAACGATTGTCGGCGAAGAGGTAAGTTTGACTCCTGCCGCATTGACTGATATTTTCGAATTATTGAAGGGTGAAGAGGATTATGAACAAGATACCCAAGAGTTTGGAAGGATGTTAATCGAGTTAGGACATGCCGAAGGCATTCCTTCTAAGTTGTTAAAAGTTAATTTTCCGTTAAAGATAAAGTTCTTGGCTGAACTCGTTGGAAAAGTGCTTCTGGGCAAGCACTCTGCTCATGACAACATCACCAGGCAGCAGTTTGCCTTGATGTGTGCAATAGTAAATAAGAAACATATCAATTGGGCATGGATTATGTTTGATTTGATCAGAAAGAAGAATGGCAAGAAGGAAGTAACCCTAGGTAGGGTACTTGGGATATTTCTAAAAGAGAAATACTCCCACCTATTGGTAACAGTTTCAACAACTATCAATGTCAGAAGAAGATGGACCCAACACTATTTGTTTAGTGGAAAAGAAGTTTTCAGAAGCCTTCTCCTGCAGGGGTAGCTCCAGTTGTGTCAGAGAACACAAGGACTGTTTCAGTCACTCCCCACCTACATGAAGCAGGCTCATCCATTCTTTCCATTCCATCCACTTCTGCTGCATTCCCATCTACCTCTACTGAAGTACCATCGACATCTGCATTACCATCTACATCTACTACCACTCTTCCTCTTGACTCTTCTTCTATTCCCCATACTTCATCTCCAGCATCTCTCATTCCTGCACATCTAGCAGGGACTTCTATTCCTAGTTTTGATTTGTTAGGATCTGAGAGAATTCCAACCCCACCTCAGTCACTACTTACACCTCCAGATCACACTGACTTTCCCTCATCCACTCCTCAATCACCAGTTCACAACAAATCTCATCAAGAAACTGCCTTTCCTGATGATCTTCCATCTTCTGTTGTTCCCCATCCACATCTATATCTCCAGCACTCATAGCCAATATCCTGGAGTTAATTACTCCTTCAATCAAAACCATGATTGAAGAAGCAATTGCTCCTCTTGTATCCTCCATTTCTTCCCTGACTGCCTCCATCCAAGCCCTCTCCAAATCTGCTGAGCCCTCTTCATCTAGGGGCCTGGTTTCAGTTTCCACTGAAATCAGACAGGGGGAGATGTTCTATGAAGATGCCTCTCAACTGCCCCTGGCCTCTCTTCCAGCAGATCCTCCAGCAGATACTCAAAGAGAAACAACACTTACAGAAAAAGAGATAGTAGCTCAAGAAGAAACAGTACCTCAACTTTCTGAAAAAGAGATTTCTGATGCTATAATGGAAACAGAATTTGTTGTCAAAGTCTGCCTCAAAGAAGCCTCCACTCCCTTAGTTGCCCTTTTCCTAGAAGGAGTCATTACCTCCTTTATAGATGACTTATGAGAGTTAGGAAATTCTGAGGAAAATCTTGAAGGTAATTCATTTACTCATTTTCTTGATATGTTAACTGACATGCTAGTCTATGAATACCTAGAAGGGATGTTTCAATTTCATTTAGCAAATCTGTGTTCCTTATACTACAGATATAGTGGAAGAAGTCCTAGCTGTTCATCAACCTGCTCAAGAACCAGTGCAAGAATCTGCTAATCAAAAGCCTGTACCCTCTTCTCCAGCTCAAGTAGCGGTGAATTATGAACTGGTCCTCATGACAGTTGTAGCTGAGATAGAGAAAGTTTCAGATATTCAAGAAGAAAAGTCTATAGTCTGGGATGACACCCCAGGACTGGATCTAGACACTCTTTTGGCACAGGATTCCTTGGAAGAAGAGATAGAAAAAGCTGCCTTAAAGGATAGAGAAAAAGCTGTGCGAGAAGCTGTTGATCCTTATGATCATCCTCCATCATCTAATTCTGAGGATGAGGATGACTCTGATGACTCAGAAGAATCTAAGAAAAAGAAATCCCCTAAAAGGAAAAGAAAAGCTGCTGCTCCTCCTCTACCTAACCCTGATCATGATGTACCATACTATATCTTGAAAGGAATAGATCCCAAGTCAAAAGAATATCAGCACTGGATGAGATTCTCCAAGAATCAGCAAAAACAAAGAACAAAATCTAAAAGATATGACAGTCCAGCTCCTAAATGGAATTCTAAAGGACCTCCTCCTCCTCCTCCTAGTGCAGGAGCATCTGGAAATGTTGTCAGTCCCTCTGCTCCTCCTTCTAGATTTACTTCTTCCCAATCTTATCAGAGAAAAGGAAATCAAAGCTACCATGGCAAGTCTCAATCTAGACATCAGAGACAGGAAGCTGAGTTACAAGAACATGTGAAGGAGGTAGTTTACCTAAAGCCACCCTTTTCTCCTCCTCCTTCACCCAAGAAAAGGACATCACCAGATAAAGAAAGCAAGATTATATCTTCCAGAGAATCTGATCAGAAAAGGAAAATATATGCAAAAGGCAAAAGAGTTATATACTCTGAGAAATCAAGTAAAAGATATGCTGAATTTGCTCCTCCAACATCTTTAGTTATTCAAGAAAAGAAAGAGCCAGCTGCAAACATGTTAGAACCTTCTACTAAATTCAGAACTGTAAATCCTCTAAATCCAGCTGATGAAAATGAGTATGAAAGCTTAGAGCTTAATCCTGACTTCAGGATGGCCAGATTCTTTGAATTGGTTGGATCAACTCATATTAGAAAAGCCAGAGCTGAAGGAAAAGATGTTACAGGCTTAACTACTATGTCCAAATTCAGAAAGAAAGAACTTGATAGATTCCAGGTAAGACCTGAAGTTTTTGATGCTACCAAATATATGGAAAAATATCCAGAAGCAGTTGTTCCGAGAACAGGAGAAACCAAAGTTATTGGAGAACAAGATCTGAAGACATCAAAGAAGGAAGCTCTAGATCCTCTCAGAAAAATCTCTTTTATTCCTGACTCTTCTATCTCTAAACCAGATTCTGATGCTGCTTAAGTTTTATTGTCAATCTATTTATGTTAACTGTTTGATTGATGCATTTGATGCTTAGATGTTTCTTTCCTGAGTTATTTTTTTTCCAGTAGTTTTTGAGAGACTTAACCCAAATAGAGGGAGATTGTTGGTACCCTAGTTTGGATTTGTGTTAAGTCCTCTCATTTAGTTTCTTGACCCAAGATTTATCTATGGTCAAAGGTTAGCTAATAGGTTAGATTCCCTTAGTTGTAGAATTGCTTATCCAGATGAAAATTTGGTTAAGTTGTTTTTGGTTCGACTATGGTCAAACGTCGCTCGAATATCGTCGATCAACTGTTCGACGATCGTCTATCAGTTGGTCGACTATCGTTTGTCAGCAGATCGTCCATCTCTGAGTTAGTTCAACTCTTGTTAGCTCGACGTTCTGTGGAATCTGCCTCGTCGATCGTCGAACCCCGCTCGACTTCTTTTGACCAGACAGATCTCTTGATAGTTCAACTATCTGCTTGGATAGTTCAACTATCTGATAGTTCGACTATCTGTTTGATAGGTCGACAATCTGTTGTGTTTGATAGTTCGACTATCTGTTTGATAGGTCGACTATCTGCTTTTCTTGATAGTTCGACTATCTGCTTGGATAGTTCAACTATCTTATAGCTCGACTATCTGTTTGATAGGTCGACTATCTGTCTTCTTTGATAGTTCGACTATCTGCTTGATAGGTCGACTATCTGTTTTGCTTAATAGCTCGACTATCTGTCTTGATAAATCGACTATCTGATAGCTCGACTATCTGCTCTGATAGATCGACTATCTGCTGAGGTAGTTCGACTATCTTCTTTGATAGTTCGACTATCTGTGTCGTTCGACTATCTGTTCTGATAGGTCGACGATCTCTGTGCTTCGGTCGACGATCTCCGAGGGTCGTTCGACGTTCTTCTGTCTGTCTTTAGTAATTTTGTACTCCTTCTGTTCTATGATTCAATTCCTATTTATTTAGCATATTAAAGTTTATTTCATTGATTTTGTGCATACATCTCAAGGCAATCTTTGCCACATCCTTTGTGCATAAGTAAAGCTTTATCTGACAAAGTTCTTTGTCTTATTAGTTGAAATATCTTTTTGCTTTATCTGCCAGGATGTCCTTTATAGCCGTTAGACTCAAAAAGTCTTCTCTGGCCGTAAAGAGCTCTTTCTGATGTGACTTTTTCTAGCACACTTTTATCAGATTGATTTGCAGCTTCTTAGAAAGCTTTATCTTTTTATAGGATATCTGTCTGCAAGATATATTTTGCTTTGTGCTATTTGCAGTCTAGTTTGCAGATTCCAGAAGAAGACAAAGTTCAAACTCAGATTAGAGCCGTTGCAAAGGCTCATATATAAAGAGCTTCTTTTGAAAGAAGAAATACACACAAATAAAACAACAACACAAAATACTAGAAGTTTTACTCACATCAGCATAGAGATCTACAGCTCTCAGAAATTCACATTCAACTGAGAAGATCAAATCTCTTCAGCATTCTTCTTCAATCCTGAGTCCATCCTGCTTACAGGAACATTTACTCAGTCCCTAGAAGAAGAAGAAGAAGAAGAAGAAAGGAAGCTGATTGAAGAAGAACACCTTTTCCAAATCAAGAGTCTTCTTCAAGCTTCTCCTTCAGAACTCCAAGACAGTTCTTTGTCTCTTGTTCAGAAGAGTTCCTGCACCCTAAAGCAAGACTTCTTCCTGGATATTCTCTAAGCCAGGGGGAGCCTTGACTCTTTAGAGCTTTCTAGCTCTATGCAATCCACTAGCTTCTCTAATTTGTTCTAACAATAGAGAAGAAACTTTAACTCTCTCAACCTCCTGTATAAAGGGTTATTACTCCCTTCAAAAGTGAACCTTGGTGGCAGGGCACCTGATCAAAAACCTGTGTTGGATTTTGAGCTCCTGATCAAAAGCTCAAAGGGTCTACTTGATCTACCTGAAGCAGATCAGTTGGTGGCAGGGCACCTGAACAAAAACCTATAGTGGATTCCTACCAGGGTGATAGAAGAGTGGACATACCTATTTAGAGGGAACCACTATAAACTTCTTGTGTTGGCTGTGTTGCTTATTTAATTTATTGCACTGTGGCTGTGAGTAGAAATAACTAGGATTGCTAGTTCTGTGATAGGATCAAAGCTCAACTGTAATTACAGTTGCCCTTCTCTAGTGCACTTCACTTTGTGTTAGGCTTTAGGGTTTAAAATATCTATAAACTCATTCCGCAAATTAACTCTAAGGGAGTTGAGTAGGGTGTCATAAGTTTTGAACACTCTATTCACCCCCCCTCTAGAGTTGTATCTATCATCACTTTCATGTACACACATTCTCCACATTCCCCAATGTTTTTTACCATTACAACATTTTAAACCCAAGCAGGATATTGAATTTCTCGAATGAATTGTGCTTTGAAGTGTTTGACAACCTCCTCCCTGATCGGCTCGGCAAGCTTTGTCACCACATCTCTTTTCTTTTGCTACACCGGCTTGAAGGCTGGATCAACGTTGATATGATGGCAGGCAACATCTGGATCAACTCCTGGCATGTCCTCTGTTGACCAAGCGAAGACATCCAGGTTCTTTAGCAAGCAAGAGATCAACTCGGCCTTTTGAACTACTGGCAACTCTGAGTTGATGGAGAGCTTCCTCTCCTCCCCCTCAGTAATAGGGACTCCTTGAGTCACTTGGGCAGGTTCCAGGTGAGCTCCTTCTCTATAATATGCCCCCTCTGAACTGGAACAGGCTCTAGTACTGCAGCTGGAAGAGCGGGAGGATTAGATTCAGTTACATTGAATATACGAACATAACACTCCTGTGCCTGCTTTGGATCAGTCTTGATCCTGCACTGACGATCATTAACATCGAACTTGATTGCAAGGTGGAAGGTTGAGATGATAGCTTGATATTTATTGAGCAGCGGCCTCTCGAAGATAGCATAGTAGCTGCTCGGAGCATCAACTACTATGAATTGAATCTGCTTTGTCACCCCTCCAAGCCTTACTGGGAGCGTGACACATCCTTCGACCTCCTTTCTCTCTCCAGAAAAGCCATAGAGTGGCCCTTCGGTGGAAAGCAGAGGCTTTCCGTTCTTCAGGGCCTCAAAAGTTGGTTTGAAGAGAAGTTTGACGGATCTACCGGTGTTTATCAGGATTTTATCCACGGTGTAATCTCCAATGGCAGTCTTGATCACGACTGCATTGTTGAACGGGTTGGCTGTTGGGGGAAGGTCTTCCGGAACAAAAGTGACACTTTCCGCTGACGGAGCAGAAGAAGAGGTAGAGGCGACCTCTGCTCGGGAGACTCTTGAAATTGAGGACTTGCGAGTAGACTCTGTCCCTGCTCCACCGTGAATGCAGAAGAGCCGCCCCAAGGCTCCTTCATCGTTGGCGTTGAAGCATTCACTTTGAATATTGATAGGCCCCAGACAGCCAACGTCCTCTATCTCCTCGCACTCCCAATGAGCTACGGCTACCTCCTTGCCCTTGGAGGTAGATGGGTTCGATGAAGCATCCTTCTTGCCTAGATCTTTCATTTTTTCCTTCGGCAATCAGATTCTCCACCATCTAGAGCTGAGCTCGATAATTTTCAGTCGAGTGCCCCTTCTCCTTGTGGAACTCACAGAAAAGGTCAGAGTCCCTCGACTTCCACTCCCTTGGAGGTCCTTGTTTCTTCTCATTAGATTTCCTCTCAGAATATGCACGACCTCATCAATATCAAGGCCTAGATCAGCGAACTCCTCCATGGAGTCACTGCTTTGCTACCTTGGAGTAGACAGGGCTTCTTGAAGAACTGGCAAAACTTGCGCAGTCAAGGCAGGAGCGGTGGCCAACGATAGTCTCTGATCATGAAACTGTTGATGGTTGAGAAATAGTTTCTTGTGGTGGAAAATAGAGGCCCCTCTGAGAAGGAGGCTGGAAATATAAGCGAGGAGGCCTGGCAGAGCGATGATCGGCTGAAGAGCTAGAACCATCCATTCCTTCAGCCTTAGCTATCAGGGATGAAATGTAGGAGGGATTGGAGTTCACGCCTTCGATGAAGTAGTTGACGAGAGCAATAAGCTCTTGGTAGGTCTCTGGTGCTTTGGTCGTTGCATTGAACTTCAGAGGACCCTCCCGGAGGCCATGGATCAAAGCGACTTTGTAGTAATCATGATTCACGTTCTGCACCCCAAGGATCTCTTTTTGAAAGCGATCAACGAATCCGGCAGCTATTCGTTATCCCTCTGCTTGATGTAGAAAAGCGTTGCAGGACCATCCTTCCTCTTCTTAGAGGTAGCAAACCTCAGCAAGAGTTCACTGCGGAACTCGGCAAAAGAAGAGATTGATCTTGCTGGCAGTCATAGAACCACTCTCTTGCCTGAACATCGAAAGTAGTAACAAGAAGCTTGCGCTTGATCGCGTCTGAGAAGCATCTCATAGCCACTGCCCCTTCAAAGGCCTGCAGGTGGGCCATTGGATCAGTCTCCCCTGAATTTAGAGGAAGACGAGGCTCCCTTAAACTGCTTAGAGATTACTCCCATCAGATTCTATCCACCAAGGGAGAGGGTGCTTCAAAATCAGCTGGGTAGTTGAGGCGGACTGGAGCAGGAAGGTTCGCGGGCTGGGCAGACTGACGATCAGTGAAATCAAGCTGGTGGGCTGGACTGACCCTGGCTGCCTCTCTGAAGAAATCCATAAAAGAGGCAAACTAGACTTCTTGAGGCCGTAGAGGAGCTGCGGTCTGAGTTGGAGGTCGAGCTAGAGGAGAGGCTCAACTGCTGGAGATTGCCGAAGCGAAGTTCGGCGGACTAGGGTTTGGCGGACTGGAGTGTCCGCGAGATCTGCTGAGGGCTGAGGAGCTAGTCGCTGAGTCACCATATTGTGCGCCTGACTGATCGCATCTAGACGGTGATCGGTCTCTCTGCGAGATCGCTCAGCCTCCCAACGAGACTGCTCGATCGCATCCCAAAGCGAATTCTCTGACGAACTGGAGCGGTATGATCAACGAGCTCGGCAGTCTGACATAGTCGTTCGCCGACTTCGAAAAAACTGCTTAGATCTTAAGGTCGCGTGTTAACTGTTGATGCACGGAAATGGACACCACCAGTTAACAGCTCGAACACGGGGGAAAGGAAGGGAAAAGAGAAGACTACAAGCAGTTATCTACTGGCGGACTAGAGAAAGCAGAGCCGTGAGCCACGATAACAACATACTTCGCCCGTCGCGGCCTGAATGCCTCTCTTGCGACGGGCTTTCCTTTGTTTGCAAAATGACAGGTTACAAGTTGAGGAAAGAAAACTGAATGGAGAGCAAGCTGGAGACCGCAAAGCCCGAGATTCGAGTCCGCAGCCTTTAACAAGTAGGCTCCCGGGCTCGAGTCAGCGTGCGTTGGGTGCACCGCTTCCCTCTATTTAGAGGTTTTGGGGCCTGACCAAATGGGCAGTGCTAAAATAAATGGCTGCCCGGGGTACAGGAGAACCGGGCAGCAGTGACGGGAATCGAAAAAGAAAAGACAAGCAGTGTGCGCAAGAGGGGCGGACTGGGCACGTGAGCTGGAGCTTTCATCTGGCTGCAAGGCGCGATCCTAGTGGAAGGTCCGTGACCTATGCGTATTGACTCTTGAGTCCTCTTGAAGAGCTGGTGGATGATCTGGAAGCTGATCAGCTGAGGCTGGATGGACTGGGCGGACTGGATACTCGAGTCCGCCGCTGAAGGAGCAACTGGAAATAAGGCTAGGCGACCTAGGCTGACTGGGAACTGAGTCTGCCGCTGAGGAGCCTTGGACTCTACATGGTCTCGACGACCTGAGCAGACTGCCAAAACCGAGTCCGCCGAAAGAGGAGGAGGATCTATCCTGCTGAACATGTTGTGGATTCTGGGGTTAACACGGGGCAAAAAAGTGTAAAATAATGAAAACAAAAAAATAACTTGGGTTGCCTCCCATGAGCGCCCTTTGTTTAAAATGTCGTTTGAGCTCGACGTATCAAAAAAACATTGTCCAAAAGATTATTGTCCAAAATAATAATAATATCCAAAATAATATTTGAAGTTATTGACAAATAAAAGTCATAAATTAACCAAATTTCAGATCATACAAAATAACATTAATACAGTTCAGACTGACATCACCACAGAAATACAGTTTTAGACGCTGACCATTTACTTTGAAATCGCCCTTATCAGGGTGTGAAATTAAAACAGTACCATATAAAAAAACTTGTTTAATAAAAAACAGCCCAGACCAACGATACTTTAACTTGCCCGGAAATAAACGCAAACCTGAATTATATAAAAGAACTTTGTTGCCCGATTTGAAGGTTTTTGGGTGCCTTAGGTGCTTGTCATGAAATCGTTTTGTCCGCTCTTTATAAAATTTGTTATTCTCGTATGTGTAAGAGCGTCCACTCGTCGAGCTCATTAAGTTGAAATTTTCTAAGTTCGCCGACAGAGTGGGGATCGAAATTTAAAAATCGCAAGGCCCAAAAAGCATGGTGTTCTAATTCTACGGGTAAATGGAACGATTTTCCATAAACCAACTGATATGTCGTACATCCGATGGCAGTTTTGTACGCTATTCGATAGGCAAATAGAGCATCATCTAACTTGACTGAACAGCCTTTTTTAGAGGTGGAAACAGTCTTTTCTAATATTCTTTTTATCTCTTTGTTCACTACTTCGACTTGTCCGGTAGTTTGGGAGTGGTAGGCAGTTGAAATCTTATGCGTAATGACGTATTTAATAAGGATTTTGGAAAACTACACGTTACAAAAGTGTGAACCCTTATCGCTGACGATGGCTCGCGACGTACCGAATCGAGAAAATAATTTTTTCAAAAATGTAATTACGACTCGGGCGTCGTTAGTAGGAAGAGCTTGGGCTTCAGCCCATCGTGAAACATAATCGACAGAAACTAAAATGTACTTATTTCCGAAGCTAGAAGGAAGAGGGACAAATAAATCAATTCCGCAGAGGTCAAAAACTTCGCACTCAGGGAAATAATTTTGCGGCATTTCATTTTTATTTGAAATATTTCCCGACCGTTGGCAACTATCACACCAATTCAGAAAGGCTTGTGAATCTTTAAAGAGGCTAGGCCAGTAAAAAACATGCAAAGCACCTTGTGAGCGGTGCGAGCAGCTTGATAATGACCACCAGTCGGTCCTTCATGTAAGTGTTTTAGAATATCAAATTCTTCTTCAAAAGGAACACATCTTCTTATCACCTGGTTTGAACAAACTCGAAAAATATGCGGGTCCTCCTAAAAATATTTCTTCCACTCAGAAAAGAATTTCTTCTTTTGTTGAGAGGAAAAATCTTTTGGGAGCACATGAGCCACTAAATAGTTGGCTGTGTGCAAACCAAGGAGAACGGGATGTGTTAATTGAAAGCAGCTTCTCATCAGGAAAATAATCATTAAAAGATTTTTCATCTAAATTTCTATATACGGATTATCTAATCGTGAGAGATGGTCGGCGGCCAAATTCTCGGCTCCTCGCTTATCACGGATTTCTAAGTCAAACTCCTGGAGGAGTAAGACCCAGTGAATCAGGTGTGGATTATCATCCGTTTTAGCAAGAAGATACTTGATGGCCGATTGGTCCGAAAAAACTATTATTTTTAATAGCGTAATATAAGGATGAAATTTATCAAAAGTGAAAACAACAGCTAGGAGCTCCTTCTTAGTAGTGGTATAATTCTCTTGTGCTGATGTAAGTGTTTTACTTGCATAATAGATGGGGTGGAAGTTTTTAGATATTCGTTGTCCTATTACGTCTCCCACCGCGAAACTACTCGCATCGCACATAATTTCAAAGGGAAGGTCCCACACCGGATCTATCATAATAGGGGCATTAATTAACTTTTCTTTAATTATTTCAAAGACAGATAGGCAAAGGTCATCAAAAATAAATGGGGCGTCTTTTTCTAAGAGTTGAGTAAGGTGTTTGGTAATTTTGGAGAAGTCTTTTATGAAGCGACGGTAGAAACCAGTGTGTCCTAAGAAACTTCTTATAACTTTGACATTCATAGGCGGTGGTAGCTTCTCAATAACTTCTATCTTTGCTATGTCTACTTCAATTTCTCTCGCAGAAATCTTATTACCCAAAACTAACCCTTCCCTCACCATAAAATGGCATTTTTCCCAATTTAGGGCAAAGTTAGTTTCTTAGCATCTTTCTAAGACTTTTTCGAGATTTTCTAAACAACTATCAAAGGCATCAATGAACACGGAGAAATCATCCATAAGTACCTCCATTATACTTTCTACGTACTTGTCAAAGATAGCGAGCATACATCGCTGGAATGTAGCTGGCACGTTGCATAATCCAAATGGCATTCTTCTGTAAGCGAAGGTGCCGAAGGGAAAATAAATGTAGTTTTCTCTTGGTCCTCGAGAGAGACGAGGATTTGAAAATATCCTAAGAGGCCATTGAGAAAACAGTAAAAGCTATGATCGGATAATCACTCTAATATTTGATCGAATAACGGCAAGGTAAAGTGGTCCTTGCGGGTGGCGTCGTTTAACTTACGACAGTCAATACACATTCGCCACCAATCATTATTTTTATTTTCAACTACATTTATCCCTCCTTTTTGGGCACAACCTGAACAGGGCTAACCCACTTACTATCTGAAATAAGATAAATAATTCCTGCATCTAAGATTTTCATAACCTCTCCCTTTACGACTTCTTTCATGTTTGGATTTATACAGTGCTGTTGTTGGATTGACTTACGCGAATTATCTTCCATAAAGATTTTGTGGGTGTAGAAAGATGGGCTTATGCCCTTGATATCATATATCTAGCAGGCAATAGCTCGGCGATGTTTACGTAAAACTAGAATGAGTTTGTCATTTTGTAATTCAGTTAAGTAGGACGAAACTATCACCGATAGTTTGGAATTTTTCTCTAGGAAGGCATACTTGAGATGTTTAGGTAGTTCTTTTAATTCTAGGGTAGAGGGTTCTTCATAAGATGTTTTGGAAGTTCTTTCTTTTTCAAAAATAATATCTTCGTAGACTTTTAACTTAAACGGAAAATTTGAGGTGGGTGAATCAATGGACATGGCAGTTTCTTGTAGACTTTCGGTAGGAAGAGTTGAGGAAGAACATAAATCGGAGAATTCATCGTCAGAAATGCTGTAGGAAGATTCATCACTTTAGATATCTAAGAAGAAATAGGAGTCGTCATTCTCCAGGGTATTTTTCATCGAAGGGGTGATAGAGAAGGTCACTTCATCGTCGCCTACTCGTAGAAAGAGCTTGCCATTTCTTACGTCAATGATAGCTCGGGAGGTGTCAAGGAGGGGTCAGCCAAGGATCAGGGGAACCTCGACGTCTTCTTCGATGACCAATATGATGAAATCCACCGGGAAGATGAATTTGTCGACTTTGACTAGAACATCCTCCACTATTCCTAATAGGTACTTAACTGATCTATTGGCGAGCTGGATACTCATGCATATGAGGTTGAGGCTACCAATTCCTAACTTCTTAAATAATGAGAGGGGCATCAGGTAGATACTTGCACCTAAGTAAGCTAATGCGTGCTTGATAAAAAGATCACCAAGGACACACGGTATAGAAAAACTACCTGGATCACTGATCTTCTTTGGTAAACCATTCGTCAAGACAGTAGAGCACTCGATGTTTAGTGTGGCGTGCAACAAGTTCTATAACTTCTTCTTATTAGTCAAAAGGTCCATAAGATATTAAACGTACTTCGACATCTGGAAGATTGCTTCGTGGAAAGACAGATTTATGTGGATTTACTTAAACATTTCTAAGAAGCGGATATACTGATCATCTAGATGTTGTTTGTTAAGTTTGGAAGGGTATGGTGGAGTTGGATCATTTTAAAAAATAGGTGGTGGAGCGAGTTCTTTTTCTAAAGCAGAGAGCAGATAACTTCTTTTTCAGCAGGTTGTGGAATATTCAAAACGGGGGCGAAGCTTGCCTCGGTTCTTCGCTAACCATACAAGAATCTTGCTTCCCACTTCAAAGAGTTATAACTTTCGCTTGCTCTCTCAGGTTGGGCTCGGTATTGGCAGGAAAAGACCCGACAGTTCGCTCAGATATAATTTTAGCTAGTTGTCCTACTTGATTTTCTAGATTTTAAATGGATCCGGCTAGGCTTCTTATAGTTGCGTCATTAACATTCATATATTTTGAAAACTTTTCCTCCAAGCTTGGAGGTTTTTGATAATTTTGAAGAGGTGGACGTGGGGCAGAAAAATCATTTTGTGGTGGCAGGGGCATTGCGTTTGAAGGGTTACTCCATGAGAAATTTGGGTGGTTTCGTAATGCGGGATTATAACTATTCGAAAAAGCAAAGCCCGGCGCAGGAAAATTTGCAGCAGAAAAATTAAGAAAAGCATTCCTAGGCATATTGTTAAGATAATCTAATTGTTCGGGAGCAGGAGTTGCAGATTCCCATACTTGAGGGGCGGAGACAGTAGTCATCTCTGTTATCTTTTTACTTAATACTTCCACTTGCAGAACTAGCTGGGACACATTATCTACTTCAAATATACCTGCAGGTTTTTTTGTGCGAGGTCTAGGCACATTCCACTGATATGTGTTCATGTCCATGTCCTCGAAAAGCTCAAGAGCTACTTCTGGGGTTTTGTGGTTTAAAGTACCATCGGAAGCTGCATCTATAATTTGCACTGTATTTTGATTTAGCCCGTTATAAAATGTCTGCACTTGCAACCATACTAGCAGCGCATGATGAGGGCATCGTCTTAAGAGTTCTTTAAATCTTTCCCAAGTTTCATAAAGAGATTCATAACCTATTTGAAAAATGGCAGAAATATCGTGCCTAAGTTTTGCAGTTTTAGCTGGCGGAAAATACTTCGTCAAAAATTTTCGGTTAGTTGATCCTGAGTGGTGATGCTCCCTCTTGGAAGAGTCATCAACCACTGTTTAACTTTATTTCTAAGGGAGAAGGGGAAGAGTCTTAGCCTAATAGCATCATTTGTAACACCATTGATCTTGAAGGTGTCACAAATCTCAAGAAAGCTTGTTATATGCGCGTTCGGATCTTCATCTCGAAGTCCGTCATATTGCACATACTGTTGCACCATTTGAATTATGCTAGGCTTAAGTTCAAAATTATTATTAGCTATAGCAGGGCGAACTATGCTTGATTTTGTACACTTTAGATTCGGTCATGCATAATAGAACATAGGCCTATGCAGGGCTTCCTCTACAATGGGCTCTTCCATTCTTAAAGCAGAAAATGACTCGTAATCCTCAACCTATATTTGGAGAGTAGGGCCTTGAAATTGCGATCTTCTGCGAAGAGTACACTCAATTTCGTTGTCCAAGTCCAAAATAACCGACTGATTTTCGTGGGTCATGCACTAGGAGAAGAGAGGATAAAGAAAGAGAATAAACTAGAAAAAGAGAACTACTATTTTTTGAAATAAATTTATTTTGTAATGTTTTAACTCCCGAACTTACCAAGGGCTACCCGATGAAGGGTTTCGCAAGGTACTAGATAAGATAGTGGTATTTAAGCCACTTTGCCCTTTTTGAGAGAGTTAGGTGGTGTAGAAAAATTGTGATGTGGGTTTCTATTAAGAGCGTTAATATTTTTTTTTCAATTTTAAATTTTTAAGAAAGAGGGTGAGAAAGAGAAGAGATAAGAGCAATAGGTTCGTTTTTTAAAATTATCAACAAAAGTTGCTCCGCGGCAACGGCGCCAAAACCTGGTGATCGCTTTTCGTGCTAGAGAAAAGAGAGCCGAACTAGCAATCCAACTAGGCAAGTATACCTATCGAACTGTAGTTAGGGGACATAAGTGTCGTATGAAAATCCGGGAACCATTGAGTAATCTTACTCACACGAAAACTATTATCTTATCGAAGGATTGTTTGAGGGTTTAAGAGAAAGCTGATTGTGATTAAGAAAAGAAATATTGCGCTAAAAAGAGAACTACTTACAGTTAAATAAAGTGTTATTAAAAGCGATCACAACGAAGGGTTGAAACGATGAAATGGAAAAGCACTCGATCGAGAATCACCTCGACAAAAGTTAATTAAAAATGTGATAATAAATCTAAGATTAATAGGGTAAAGGTCCTTGACCGTGGAGGTTCCCAAAGCTTGAACACTCTTCTCTCAAAGTCATGCCCAACTGAGTTTAGGAAGGTTCGACCGAACTCTCGTCCAAATCGGAGGCCTAAAGCTCGCTTTATGCGGTGAACCCCACTATTGAATTTCACTCAAATCCGGGAGATTTAACGTCTGCTTCTCTCGAGGGGTGCGTGCAACTCTCTTTACTCTTGAGTGTTCACTTAAAACTATGAGTCTCTCGGCTAGCTAAGAGTGAAAACAAAGATGGAAATTATATATCGATGATATAAATCCAAATATGAATAATCAAGAGTAAATCGAAGACCTAAACCCTAAAAAGAAAAAGTAAATTTAAGCATCATAACTTAATCAACTCGAACCTCGGATCATCAAGATCGAGTACAAGGAGGATTAGTTAATCTTGGAGAACTGGAGGAGGAGAGATGAGTAGAAGAACATTAAGAACACAAAGCAAAAGGGCACTTTATATGAATATTAAAAGAGAGCTTCAACTTGGATTAAAGGGTTACACTTGCAATGAAATAAAAACTTATGCTAGCATTAACACTAGGGTACAAATGAAGTTACAAAAACTACAACAAAAGGAGTACACTAAGCTATGGATAAGAAAAGCATAAAATGAGAAAGAGAGAGAGCATAAAAACAATAAGAAACAAAGGGGCAACACCTCCCGTCTCAACCAAAAACTTCTTTGGACACAATGGGGAACCATTGAATTTATAGACTTTCTCACGGGTTGGTCACACCCTCTGTCATGCCCAGGGAGTGCGTGTCAGGGGGGGTGTCATGTACAGAGTTGACCTCGGGCTCTGGATTCTGGCAGGAATGATGATTGCTTCTGTACAATGGTGGACATGCCCTGGGACACGCCCGTATAGGTGGGACGTATAAGGCACGTAACGTCTCAATCATTGGTCGGAAATCCGTCAGTCATTGAAAAAGGAACACGCCTCAGGGCCACGCATGTGTAGAGGGGCTTGATAGTACTCTTTGCGTGCAGCAATGGAAAATTTTTAAATGCGACAGCAGGATTCGGGATGAGGGTGACACACCTAGAGACACGCGGGGAGGGCGTGTAAGGGGGGCGTGTCAGGTGTTTTTCTCTTGATTTGGTCTCTGGCAGCAATCTTCCTCGGGATAAGGTTACATGCCAGGTGACACGCCTAGGGAAGGCGTGTCAGGGGGGCGTGTCAGGTCATTTTGGCCGAAAACTTAGAAAATCTGCAAAAAGAAGAGAAAACATTAGTGGCAAAAATATGTACAAAAGGAGGTCAATATATAAGCTTACAAGACATAATTTGTGTATTAAAAATCTAAAAATAACCTAATAGTTTTAGACTACAAAACGTTTTATCAACCTGACTTGATTTTTCTTTGCTGCAGACTGCGTATGACATCGCGAATAATGGCTTCCAAGACGCAATGTTTCCTCATGTAAAGTAAAGTGTCGAGGTCGCCGTTGATCAATTTATTAAAGGCGGCTTCGCTAGTGATGGGGTGGAAACAGTGCCTTTTTTGAAGCTCTTCCCTAAGCGAGAAGAGCAGGTCACAACAATGGAGCGAGTTGCAAAAGGAAAGACAGGGGTTGAAGATGAAGATGAAAAAGAAGAAAGTGAAGAGAGCCTAGCCGACGGTGAGGCTATCGAGGATGCTGGTTCAAGCCAGCAGTGGGAAAGCCAGTCCAGCGAGTCCGATTCTTCATCTAGCTCCGATGATGGCAGGCCACAAAGCGAGTCCGCGGACAGCGAGAGCTTAGATGGCAGCGGAAGTGACTCAGGGGGCTACTCTATTGATGTCAACATTGATGAATCTTCAAGTCCTGATGCTCCTGCGGAAAAGAAGCGGAAGATATCGAGAGAATGAGAAGATGTATTTTTTTTTGTAAAGTGGCGGACTCGATCAGAGGTCTCCTGTTATGAAAAAGATGTAAATTTTTGACTTGATTAAATTCAAAGGATATTTTGATCAACTCGCATCTTCTGTTATTTTCATTGTTCATTTCTTGTTCTGTTCAACACTTTGCTAAGACATATTGTCTACAATGTGCATGATAAATAATCGCCACTAGAGTTTAGTGAAAACCAGTCCACACCATTTGGAATTTAGGCCGCCAGCTTAGAGATAAGTATAGCTCGAAGATAACCAAGATTGATAATAATCCAGGCCGCGACACTTGACTTACAGCTCGCCAAGTTCATATAACAAAAGGAATGATTTAGTTGTAGTTCGCTGTAATTACTTGAACATGATAAGAATGGGATTTTCCAGCTTGTCAAAAAGATATGGATAGTTGGCGGACTCTGGTGAATACCAATTCCAGTCCGCAATTTCATTAACCAATATTGATGATAAACCTTTGCGAGCTGAGAAAAGATAAATGATTGACGTTGCGAACAGAGAGAGAATTTTAGATAAACTCTGCGTGCTGAGAAAGATGGGTTACAGACTTAGGTGACCAAGCGTGCAGGTGCACACTGAGCCCATTACTTTCCTCGCAGGGTCACAAAAACTGTAAACCACATCACCCAAGTAATTTGGCGGCCAGAAAGATCAGCCTTTGTGGACTATGGCGACTACCAAAATTTAGTCCAGCTGGATAGAAATGATCCACAACTTAGGTGACCAAGCGGGCAGGTGCGCACGAAGCCCATTGCTTTCCTCGGAGGGTCATAGAAGCTGTAATACCAACCCACTGCAAAAATCTACGGACTGTACAAACTCCAAAAAATAGTCCGCGTAGAGAAATGATTAACAACTCCGGTGACCAAGCGGGCAGGTGTGCATGGGCCCATTGCTTTCCTCGCAGGGTCACAGGAGCAGTAAGATCACCCCAGAATTGGCGAACTGTGCGGACAAAAAAATACAGTCCGCATCTTGCCTGAATTTTACCTGCGAGATGAGAAAGAGTTACAGACTTAGGTGACAAAGAGGGCATGTACGCACGGAGCCCATTGGTTTCCTCATAGAGTCACAAAAGTTATACATTCAATCCTCACCCAAAAGAGAGGAGAAAGGTTTACTGCCCTCTTGCTTAAATTATAGTCCAGGTTGATCTTTCGGGCAGGTGCACATAGCATTGCTTTCCTCTTTGATTAACCCAGCTGTGGGTCTCCTGCATGCACTGCTTGAGGGTTCCAAAGAGTATTTGAGGATCACAAGCTAGGATGATCTGTGGGCAGGTGCATATACCATTGCTTTCCTCACGTGATCATCAAAGTTTCAATGATATCCCTTACAAGGCAAGGTTGAAGCAGCACCCACCCTGTCCCTCCAAAATGCAGAGGTGAGGTTAGATACCACCCGGGATCCGAAATTCAGTAGGCCACCTGCGCTAGAATCTGTTAACCCCAGAATCCACAACATATCCAGCTAGACGTCTCGTTCCTCCTTGGCCGGATTCCAGACCTCAGTCCGCCAAGGTCGCCCTTGGTTCTCAACTCAGCTGGATCGTCGACCTCCCGTCGACGATAGTCAAGCTCAGATCGGCGAGCTCCGAGTCAGGTCGCCCAGGTCGCTCAGGTCGCAACTGGTCTGACAGGATCGCGCTCGACGCGACCAAGGGAGGATTCCAGCTCGCAGGCCCAGTCCGCCGGTCCCGTGCGGACTGCTTCTTCTTTCTCTTTTGTTTCCCGTCACCGCTGCCCGGCTCCTTTGTACCCCGGGCAGCCAGTTATTTTAGCCCTGCCCGTTTGGGCAGGCCCCCAGCCTATAAATAGGGGGAAGTGGTGCACTCAAAGCACGCTGACTTGAGCCCAGGAGCCCACTTGTTAAAGGCTGCAGACTCGAATCTCTGGCTTTGCGATCTCCAGCTTGCTTTCTGCATTGCTTTCCTTTTCCCTTCTTGTAACCCCTTCTTTGCAATCAAAAGTAAGCCCGTCGCAGGAGAGGCATTCAGGCCGCGACGGGCGAAGTCTGGTGTTGCCGTGCTCCACGGCTCTTGCCTTTCTGTTCCTTTTCTAGTCCGCCAAGTAGACTGCTGCTCGCAGTTTGTTTTTCCTCTTTCTTCCCTAAGTGCTCGAACAGTTAGCTGCTGGTGCTTCGTTTCCGCCTTCGCTTTTCGCGCATCAACAGTTAACACGCGACCTTCAGATTCGAGCAGTTTTTTGAAAACCGCGGATAGAAATGTCGGACCGCCGAGCTCGCCGCTCCGATCGCTCCAGCTCGCCTGATGATTCATTGTGGGAAGCGTTGGAGCAGTCCCGCTGGGAAGCTGAAGTATCTCGAAGAGAGACTGACCAGCGGCTCGATACAATCAGCCAGGCCCTGTTAGCACTGACTCAGCGACTTGCTCCTCAGGTCGCTGAAGAATTTGCTGAGACTCCTGTCCGCCAGACTCCGGTCCGCCGGACCCCAGCTCGTCACACCCCTCTTCAGCAGTCGCCTACAACCGCACCTCCGCCTCTCCACCAAGCTCAGTCCGCAGCTCCCCTGCGACCTCAGGTTGGAGAGTTCGCCCCCCTGCTAGATTTCTTCAGGGAAGCAGCCCGAGGGACTCCGGCTCGCCGACTAGATTTTGTTGATCGGCAGTCCGCAGAGCCCGCAGAGCTTCGCCCTCCAGTCCGCCCTTCTGCTGATTCAGAGACTCCCTCTCCCTTCATCGATCGAATTCGGTGGGAGTCAGCGCCAAGCAATTTCAGAGAACCTCGTCTCCCTTTTTATTCAGGGGAGACTGATCCGGTCTCCCACCTGTAGGCATTCGAAGGGGCAGCTACATTAAGGAGCCTCTCCGATGCCTTGAAATGTAAGCTTCTGGTGACCACTCTTGATGGTCAAGCGAGAGAGTGGTTTTACGAGCTGCCTTCGGGCACGATTTCTTCCTTCGCTGAGCTTCGCAGCGAGCTGCTCTTGAGGTTTGCAACCTCTAAGAAGAGAAAGGATGGGCCGACAGCCCTTTTTGATATCAAGCAGAGAGACAACGAATTAGTGGCAAGATTCGTTGATCGGTTCCAAAAAGAAATCCAAGGGGTAAGGAATGTGAACCCCGATTATTATAAAGTTGCCCTGATTCACGGCCTCCGGGAGGGCCCATTGAAATTCAAAGTGACAACAAAGGCACCATCAACTTATCAGGAGCTCATAGCGATAGCTAATCGCTTTATTGAGGGAGAAAATGCCAACCCGACCTATATCTCATCCCTGCCAGCTAAAGCTGGAGGAAGGGATGCCTCCAACTTCTCCAACAATCAATATCACAGCAAGCCTCCTCGGCCTGATTTCCAACCTCCATCTCAGAGGGGACGTAACCTCCGCCACAAGAAACCCTTCCTCGGCCATCAACAGTTTCATGGTCAGAGACTGCCGTTGGCCGCCACTCCCGCCGTTCCCCTTCAAGCGCTCCCCATTCTTCAGGGTGCCCTGCCAGCTTCAAATCCTTATGAGAGCAGCCCTATGGAAGAGCTTGCAGATCTGGGCCTCGACTTTGAAGAGGTCGTCCCGATAATCTAGAAGAAGGCTGAAGAAAAGAGGCAAGGGCCTCAGAGAGACTGGAAGCCCAGGGACAACTCTCAGTTCTACAATTTTCACAAGGAGAAGGGCCATTTGACTAAAGATTGCAAGGCTCTTCAAAAGCTAGTTGAGAGGTTGCTCGCCGAGGGTAAAATCGAGGACCTGGGCAGGAAGAGTGACTCTTCAAAGCCTTCCACCTCCAAGGGCAAGGAGGTGGCTGAAGTTCAGCAGGAGTGTATAGAGGTAAGGGATGAGGGCCATCTGGGGCTCATTGATATACCAAGTGAATGTATTGACGTTGTCGACGAAGGAGTCTTGGGAAGACTCTTTTACATCCATGGCGGAGCAGGGGCTGAGTCTACTTGGAAGTCTTCTCTGTCAAGGCTTTCCCGAACTGAGATTGCTTCTACTTCTTCTGCCCCACCTTCTGAAGTCATCACTTTTGGCCCTGCAGACCTTCCTATAACCGCTAATCCCTTCGATGATGCCATCGTAGTTCAAGCAGCCATCGGAGATTTCACGGTCGATAGAATTCTCATCGACACTGGCAGCTCCGTGAATCTCCTCTTCAAGTCAACTTTTGAAGCCCTGAGGACAGGAAAGCCTCTACTTCCCACCGAGGGGCCACTTTATGGCTTCTCGGGCGAAAGAAAGGAAGTTGAAGGAAATGTCACACTCCCGGTGGTGCTCGGAGGGGTGACCAAAGAGATCCAGTTCATAGTGGTGGATGCTCCAAGCAGCTATCATGCTATCTTTGGGAGACCATTGTTGAACAAGTATCGAGCCATCATTTCAACGTACCATTTGGCCATCAAGTTCTGCAAAGATGGCCGTCAATGCAGGGTCAGGAGCGACCCAAGGCAAGCTCGAGAGTGTTACCTCCGAACAGTCAGTATGACTGAGGTTCCCCCCCCCAGCTTTTCCAGCAGCAGCAGAAGCCACTCCTCCATCAGAAGCTGCTGTGGATAGAGAAGGTGCTCACCTGGAACCTGCCCAGGTGTTGCAAGAAGTCCCCATTGCAGAAGGGGAAGAAAGAAAGCTCTCCATCAACTCCGAGTTGCTAGAAGATCAAAAGGCGGAGTTGATATCTTGCCTGTTGAAGAATCTGGATGTCTTCGCTTGGTCAGCGGAGGACATGCCAGGGGTGGATCCAGACGTGGCTTGCCATCATCTCAATGTTGATCCAGCTGCCAAGCCCGTCCAGCAGAAGAAGAGGGATGTAGCTGTCAAGTTAGCAGAGCCCATCAGAGAGGAGGTTGCCAACTCCTCAAAGCGCGCTTCATTCAAGAGATTCAATATCCTGAGTGGATCTCAAATGTTGTAATGGTTAAGAAACCCGGGGGGAAGTGGCGTATGTGTGTAGACTTCACCCGTTTGAATAAAGCATGCCCGAAAGATTTCTACCCCTTGCCTCGGATAGATTTATTAGTTGATTCTGTGGTAGGGTATCCGTTTATGAGCTTTCTAGATGCATTCTCTGGTTATCACCAAATAAGAATGCACAAACCTGATATCCCTCGCACATCGTTCATCACTAATGATGGTTGCTATTGTTATCTTGTGATGCCCTTTGGGCTTAAAAATGCTGGCGCGACTTATCAACGCATGATGGACCATGTGTTTAAAGAGCAAAAAAGTAGAAACCTCGAAGTGTATGTGGATGACCTTTTGATTAAGAGTAGGTCTCTTCCACAACACTTGATAGATCTAGCAGAGACCTTTTCCACTCTGCGAGGGCACAAAATAAAGCTTAACCGGTTAAAATGCATCTTTGGGGGGAGTAAGGGGAAGTTTCTCGGCCATCTCCTTACTCCTGAGGGTCTTGCTCCCAATCCTGATAAGGTTAAAGCCATCCTTGATATGTCTCCTCCCCGTTCTCCAAAAGAGGTTCAGCAGTTGGGGGGGAGGTTGGCAGGACTCGGGAGATTCATCTCTCGAGTTGGGGATAAAAGTGCGCCGTTCTTTAAGACTCTTCGGGGAGCGTCCAAGTTCCAGTGGACAGAAGAGTGTTCTTTGGCCTTCGAGCAGTTGAAAAAGCAGCTAACCTCGACACCTTTACTCCAAAGCCCCCGAGCAGGGGAGATGTTGTTCCTATACCTGGGGGTTGGTCCCGAGGCAGTTAGTTCCGTCCTGGTCCGAGAAGAGAGCAGGAGGCAGTTCCCCGTTTACTATGTCAGTCACATTCTGAAAGATGCAGAGGCAAGGTACCCCATTCTTGAGAAGCTAGCTTTGGCATTGGTTATGTCTGCCCGCAGACTCCGTCCATATTTCCAGGCTCATTCAATTCAGGTGGTTACTGATCAACCTTTGAAGAATGTGCTAGAGAAACCAGAGCATTCAGGCAGGCTAGCTAAGTGGGCAATTGAGCTGAGCGAGTTTGAAATTTCCTATGTGCCCAGGACAGCTATCAAGGCACAGGTACTTGCAGATTTTCTGATTGACACAACAGAATCTAGCTCGGATCAGGCAGCAAGATCTCTTTTAGCTTGGACCATCTATGTGGATGGAGCTTCTGGAAGAAACTCTTCAGGGGCAGGGGTGGTTTTGATAAACCCGAATGGCGTCAAGCTTGAGCAGGCCATCAAGTTCTATTTTCCAGTGACTAACAATCAGGCAGAGTATGAAGCTTTATTGGCCGGCTTGAGGCTTGCAAGAGAGCTTGGAATTGATCATGTCCATATTAAGACTGATTCTCTGGTAATGGCTTCACAAGTTCTTGGTAACTTCGAGACCAGGGAGCCAGTGTTGAAAAAGTATCTTGCGCTGGTAAAGGTTGAGGTTGGCAGGTTCAAAAGTTTTACTATTGAGCACATTCCGAGGGCAGAGAATGAGGAGGCTGACATTCTTGCCAAGTATGGGCTCTCGTCAGGAGGGACAACCTCTGAACTTTTTCACCCGGCAGTGGAGGAGGAAGGGTTAATGCAAATCGATCAGTGTTCCTCTTGGATGGACCCATTCATTCTCTACCTGTCGACTGGGAACCTGCATCAGTCGGTAAAAGATAAGAAGAGATTCAGGTTGAAAGCAGCACACTATTACTTGATATCCGATATTCTCTATAGAAAAACCTTCTTGTCTACAATGGCAAGATGTGTTTCAGAAAGTGAAATTCCTACTGTTCTTCGAGAAGTGCATTCTGGCGAGTGCGGGAGTCACTCTGGAGCAAGAACATTGGAAAAAAGGATCCTGCGGCAAGGTTACTTCTGGCCCACAATGAAGAAAAATTCGGAAACCTATGTCAGAAAATGTGTTCAATGCCAGAAATTCGCTCCTCTTCAACATCAAGCAGCTCAATCTCTCAGATCGATTGCAACCCCTTGGCCCTTTGCTGTTTGGGGAATGGATCTCATTGGTCCTTTTCCCATGGCAAGTGGGCAGCGGCGTTTCATTATAGTTATGATCGACTACTTCAGTAAGTGGATTGAGGCTAAAGCACTGGCAAAGACAACAACCCAGGTCGTGAGGAATTTTATTTGGGGGGAGATAGTCTGCCGGCAAGGAATCCCTATGGCAATAATCACTGATAATGGACCACAGTTCAATAATGCAGAGATGATAGACTTTTGCAGACAGATCGGAACAGAGCTGCGCTTTGCATCAGTTCATCATCCCAGAAGCAATGGTCAAGTAGAAGCAGCTAATAAGCAAATCCTCAACCTGCTTAAGAAGAAAGTTCAAAATCTCAAGGGCAGTTGGGTTGATCAACTTCCCTCAGTTCTCTGGACCCTGAGAAACAACGCCTTCATCTGCAACAGGGGAAACCCCGTTCAAGCTTTCTCACGGGTCCGAAGCATTAATTCCTGTTGAGTTTGAAGTTCTGTCACCTAGAGTACTGCTTGCTAGGCAAGGTACGGAGGATTGGCTTGAGCTGAACAGCGAGGAGATGAGGTTCAGTTTGGAATATGTTGAAGAGGTTAGAGACAAGGCTGCCATCAGGCAATAGGAAGTTAAAAGAAGAATGGCCCGTTACTTCGATAAGAATGTAAGGATCAAACACTTTTAAGTGGGAGATCTAGTTCTTAAAAAGGTTGACGCTGCTGCAAGAGCCAGCTCAGTTGGGAAGCTTAATCCTAGTTGGGCGGGACCATTCATTGTTAAGGAAGCACTTGAGAATGGAGCCTACCGGTTACAAACATTTGAAGGAGAAGATATGCCGCACACGTGGAGTGGAGATGACCTAAAGCGGTTCTATTCCTGAACTTCTTTTCTTTCCTTCTTATGTAAACTCTTTAAGAGGTTCATTATTAATGAAAGTTCCTTGCTAACGCTTCATCAAGTGTCTTTGTGTTTCAAGTGTTGACAGTTAATATATTGAGCAAGGACAACTCTAAACGGTTCTATCTCTGAACTCTCTCTTCTATGTTATACGAATCTCTCAAAATTGATATTTGTCTAAATACTCATACTAACACTTCTTCAAGTGCCTCTTCTCTCTTACCTCCTCGAGCAACTCCCGACAGTTGCTTAATGCCAGGAGATATCGCCGAGTTCAGCAAAAACCTCCCCTAGAACCGTTGGTGTCAGCGTAACACCACGAAGACCACGTGTTGCAGGGAGATTTCGCACCGTGTAGTGGGAGCCTACCAACTCTAGTGCGGCAGGATACTGGATTTCGGATCCCGGCTAGTACCTAACCCCACTTCTGCATTATGGAGGAGCAGAGTGGTGGACAGCTCTACCATGCCACTTAAGGGATATCGTTACAACCCAGATGATCGCGCGGGGAAAGCAATGCAGCTCCGGCCGCACCTGCCCCCAGATCATCTTAAGGTTATAACCCTTGAACACTCCTTGGTACCCTCAAGCAGTGCCTGCAGGAGACCCACAGTCTTGTCGATCTCGAAGGAAAGCAATGCCGCTCCTGCCGCACCTGCCCGAGAGATCGACTTAGACTGTACTCCAGGCAAGAGGGCAGTGAATTGAGTTGTTGAGTCTGCAGATCTTGAGGTCCTGTGAGGAAAGCAATGCCGCTCCGGCCGCACCTACCCGCTTGGCCTCTAGACTGTAGCTTTATTCTTCACAGGGGTCTTTAATTATTATTGATGCAGTGCGGACTCCAGTTATCCTATCCGCCCAGTCCGCCGGTCCTTGGGTTGATTCTGTAGTTCATAACCCTGTGAGGAAAGCAATGCCGCTCCGGCCGCACCTACCCACTTGGTTATGAATTACGGGTCATTTCTGATATTATTATTGATGCAGTGCGGACTCCAGTTATCCTATCCGCCCAGTCCGCCGGTCCTTGGGTTGATTCTGTAGTTCATAACCCTGTGAGGAAAGCAATGCCGCTCCGGCCGCACCTACCCGCTTGGTTATGAATTACAGATCATTTCTGGTATGGTTATTGATGCAGTGCGGACTCCATTTATCTTATCCGCCTAATCCGCAGGATTCATTCAACTTATATAATTTAATGATTATTTGGAAAAAAATTCAACTGTAAATATCAGCGGACGGTGACCCTAGTCCGCCTAGTTCGCTTATTCATGTTATTTGAGTTAGCAGATTATGGTTTTTCGTCATCTTGGTTCTCGCAAAAACTGGCAAAGGTTCTGCAAAATGCGGACTGCAAACCGAACTCGTCCAAGTCCGCATCATTCGTTCTCTTCGCTAAGAAAGCATTCCGTTCATATTGCAGCAAGATGTGATTATGCAATTTCAGCTAGAGTTTTTAACAGGCAATAAAGCTATAACGAAGATTGATATGAGAAGTGCGACCTCTAAGTATAAGCGAGAAATAAGCAGAACATCTCAGAAGACGTCAAAAATATCCTTTTTCTATTCATTCAATATTATATACATGTCCTGGCGGACTCGCGCAGAGTCCGCCCCCCCCCCCTTTACATTGAAAACCAAAAATTACAATTTATCCTCCTATTCGGTCCTTTGCTTCTTGTCTGCAGGCTCCTCTGGGCTTAACCCGTCCACATCCACCACAGGCAAATAGCCGCCCGACTCGCCGCTGCTGCTGTCACTGGAACGAGAAGCGGCCAAGGGTTCTGTCCGCGTGCTGCTCTCGTCAGAGCCGGAGTTAGAGGATTGGTCAGACTGGCCTCCTTGCTGCTGACTGGAGGCTGCGTCTTCAGGAGCTTCCTTATCAGCGGACTCCTCCTCGTCGTCCTCAGAAACCGCTTTTCCTTTAGCCGCTCGCTCGAACTCGGCAACCTTGTCCTTTAGCTCTGGGAAAAGCTCCAGGAAGGGAATGGAGTCCACCCCTGCTTTCGCATACCCTTCGCTGATGATGCGTTCGATTGCCACCTCCACGCTTTCCCTAACAAAAGGAAACATGGCCTTCTGGAAGTCGGGGTTCGTTATCTCATATGCGGTCTGGAGAAGAAACCAAAAATGTCAGTCCGCGAAAGATAAGCGAGATACACGGCGATTAACTGGCACTTACAGCCTTGTCCTCTTTATATTGATTGATCTTTACGCCAAGTCGCTTATTTCTTTCTTTCAGCAAGTTGCTTTCCTTCCTATGCCGCGCATCTTCCTTAAGCAGCTCGCGCGTGAGCCTGCCCATGTAGTGGTTGGTGACGGCGCAGTTTGCACTGGCTTGTGCGGCGAGAAGAGGAAGGTCGTCAGGAGCCACACTCTGCAGTTCGCGAAGGTTTTGCTTCCCGTACAAGGCAGAGAGGGCGACATGGGCGTGGCGAGATGGGCGCGGGCTCCTCCAGGAGGGAAGAGCCGTTGACAGACGGACATATTTTTTCTTCTCATGCCAATGGATCATTGGGTTACCCCTTAGATCCTTTTGCTTCTCGCCGAAGCCCGCAATATTGAAGCTGTCATCGGAAGAATAACTCGCGGCGGGATCTCCTTCTTCTTTCCTTTTTCTCGCAATTTCTTTTCTTCTTTCTCCTTGTGTAGGAGTCTGTCCAGCCAGTGCGAAGGGCAGATTTGCGGGTACCGCCAAGGTCGCTGTAAGAGGAAAAATTAGCAACTTCCAGGTCACTGCGGATACAAATGAAAGTCGTGAAACTTACTCTCCAGACGGTTTACGGTGTCCAGTCCGGGCAGCAGTGGGATGTAGTAGTCGACGTCAAGCCTCTCTCCCTCAAGGAACTTGACGATGGCGGTCTCGATATCACTCAGCCGCACGCTTTTGAAGTCGGCGTCTGAGCGCAGCTGCGGGTTGGTGTGAAGGAATCCAAGGTCGCCTTCAAAGATAAGATACCTAGAAGTCCAGTAGTGGATCTTATTCGGCAAACCCACAACTTTCATCCCCCTGCAGTAGAAGTAGATGATACCTTTGTACTCGCGGTCTCCTGGTGGGGTTATAGAGCGAACAGAGAAAATCTTCCTGAAGATCTTCAAGGAAAACTCGACCTTCTCAGCTCGCAGGTAAGCGAGGTAGCTACAGATGGCGACCATGCTGTTCGGCGCGAGCTGGCCTGGAACCACCCCATAGTGCTCGAAGATCTCTGCGATCTCCCAAAGCAGGGGGAATTTGAACCCGCAATCAAAATGATCGATTGGCACCGCAAGCTGGGTAGCTGTGGAGAAGTTCAATCGCTCTTGATGCTCGGGAAGCCGCGCAAGTACTGGAGAGCCCGCCATGTGCTTCTCCAAAAAGACATCCAAGTCAACTGCGGTTAGCCTGCTTCTTTTGTGCTCGGCGGCATGGAAGGCGACTACGACATCAGTACGCGCGGATACCATGTTTTCAGACCGCAGGGCTTCAGCTCTAACTGTTTCCTATACAAAGAGAAGATTAAGACCCTATTTATAGAAAACCGTCTGACATGACAGCAGTTAATCCGCCCAGACCGATTGCTCAGTCCGCGCAGTTCGCCTCTTCCCTGTTTTCCCTGCAAATTCAGACAATTCTCAAGGCTTTGCGGATTCAAAGGCAGTCCGCAAAGTTCGCTTCTCCCCTACTTTCCTGCTCTTTATCTACAAGTAATCGCGAACTCACAGGAGGCCCGCAGAGACCACAATTTTCCAGTAAACAAAATAAGCGAGCATAAAGCCAGCCCGCATAATTTACGTTCAACAACAAGGTTATCCGAAGTTTAAAGAATAACATCATACAACAAACAGAAGTAGCATCACAGCACAAATACAGTTATACAAGATGTTCAAACATCGAATCATACAACACAATATTTCGGCTTCAGCGCCTTCTGTGGTCTCGTGGGGCAGGTCGCTCCTCATCATCCATCCCAACATGAGCCGCCTGGTCGCTTCCTCGCAAGATCTCACAATAAAGTTGAGAAACCAGGTGGTGCATATTGTTAAAGGTGCAATGCATATGAGCGACATCCCTGGCTACCCGCGGGAATGGAATTAAGGGAACACATGCCAGGGTTGGATCTGCGACCACCGCGGCCTGCCCGCTCGCCGCCGGGGCTGACCCCTCTCCAGCAACAGGTTGAGAAGACGGTTGCGGCCATATCCCAGCAGCTTCGCTCATTTGTTTCTTCCCTTCTCTCGCCAAGGCCAAGTACTTGTTCCTGTAGTGGCTGGCATCTCCGCTTAGTCGTTTTTTCTCCTTCTTCAGTCCTTTGAGCGCAGATGAAAGGCTGGCGACCTCGTTTTCTATGATCTTTTCTCGCTCTTTACTCTTCTTTAATTCAGCCCGAATTTCGCATAACTCCTCCTCATACTTTCTCGCTAATAGCGTGTACGTTTCCTGAGCAGGCTGCTCCTCCTGTGCGAGTTCAGCAGCAGTCCGCGCCGCAGTTTCCATTGATATGTCTGGTGGCGTAGGCACGATCTCGCCAGCGTCGACGGAATCAGGTGTTGACTTCTGAACTACAACAAAAAATAAAATTCGCTTCAGTATCCAAGTCGCAATGGGCCCAGAAAGGTAAAAAAAAAAGTTCAATTCACTTTTGGTAATCATTGCGGCGATCTGGCGACTATCAAGGATAGGTCGCCTCATGCGCTCTGGATCAAAAGCGTCTAGGCGACGCCTCCATTCTCGGCGGACTATCGCTCTCGTCTCGGCCAGCGATCTGCTTGAGGCGACTATATCACCGGTTTCTGTAATGATCTTGACCGACCGTGATTTCCGTGGAGGGGATTTATATAACCATGAGCTCTGGAATCGCTTGGGCGCCGGCTGCAACTTACCTGACCCCATCAGCTCGGCAGCGGTTCGAAGATCCTCAGCCCGCTTATCCGCGGCAAGCTTCTCTGAGACCGCTTTGACCTTTGCCTTCATTGCGGCAAGCTGCTCCTTAGTCTTTTCCCTCTCTTCAGCTGGAAGAAAAGAAGGATCAGCGAGTTTCTCTCCTCTAATCTCGGCATCAGGCTGCAGCACTTCCAGCAGAGAGCAATTCATGCTCGCAAGCTGCTCGTCATCTATGGAGTCAAGGATATCAGTAGTTGATAGGCTGAGCGTCGAAGGGGGATCACCTTCTGCGGACAGAGGAGCAGGGGTGACGAGATCGCTATCTTGAACCTCCTTTTCTCGCGGCTTATGTTGCAAGCTCGCAGCCCCAGTCCGCTTGGAGATATTCTTCTCTTTCCTAACCTTCAGCCTCTTCTCTATTCGCAACGCAACGGTACTCTTGTCTCTTTTCCTCTTTTTCTTTTCAGGCGACTTATCCAAGTCAATGACGACCTGCTGCTATTCGCGGACTGATGTCGGTGCGACAACCAGAGCCTGGGAAGACACTGGCTCCTTAGCTTGCCCAACGGAATCTTTAGCCGCGACTTCGGCGGGCTCTTTAACTCGTTCCTCGGCAACCTCTTCTTCCCTTTCCTCTATCTGTTCATCAGTAGGAAGCTTCTCCTCGATCATTTGCTGCGGGGCTTTCGGCGACGATACTTCCTTGCCCGTGTCTATCCGCAGCAAAATAGTCCCAGAAGCAGATCGGTGTACCTCCATGCTGGAAGAGCTCGCAGGATTCTTGTCAGAAACAGATGACGGATTCAATTTCTCATTCGGTGGGTTTGGAGGAACAGCAGTCGCAATTTTCTCAGGCTCTATGTCACGGGCTGGGTCTGATTTCTTTTGACCCGAGCTCTCTCCTCGGTAGCGGGCTGGAATATCGTGACGGCGACTGGCCTTTTTAGGTCGGGAACTGACCTTGGGCTTCTCAGTCGAAGTAGCAAGGTTGCCGAAGAAATCCCCTAATCTGGCCATGCCGGACAGGAAAGTTGAGACCGCAAGAGGTGAGTAACAACCCGTCGCGCAGCCAATTCTGGCAGAGGACAGGGCTTCCGGCGGTATTTATAGCGCAAACAGCATGAATGATAGTTGCGGACTCGGCGGTTAAGGAAACATTTTCTGAATTTTCCAAAAACTCAAAAATGTGCGGGGATTATGTTAACCCCAGAATCCACAACATATCCAGCTAGACGTCTCGTTCCTCCTTGGCCGGATTACAGACCTCAGTCCGCCAAGGTCGCTCTTAGTTCTCAACTCAGCTGGATTGTCGACCTCCCGTCGACGATAGTCAAGCTCAGATCGGCAAGCTCCGAGTCAGGTCGCCCAGGTCGCTCAGGTCGCAACTGGTCTGACAAGATTGCGCTCGACGCGACCAAGGGAGGATTCCAGCTCGCAGGCCCAGTCCGCCGGTCCCGCGCGGACTACTTCTTTCTCTTTTGTTTCCCGTCACCGCTGCCCGGCTCCTTTGTACCCCGGGCAGCCGGTTATTTTAGCCCTGCCCGTTTGGGCAGGCCCCCAGCCTATAAATAGGGGGAAGTGGTGCACTCAAAGCACGCTGACTCGAGCCCAGGAGCCCACTTGTTAAAGGTTGCAGACTCGAATCTCTGGCTTTGCGATCTCCAGCTTGCTTTCTGCATTGCTTTCCTTTTCCCTTCTTGTAACCCCTTCTTTGCAATCAAAAGTAAGCCCGTCGCAGGAGAGGCATTCAGGCCGCAACGGGCAAAGTCTGGTGTTGCCGTGCTCCACGGCTCTTGCCTTTCTGTTCCTTTTTCTAGTCCGCCAAGTAGACTGCTGCTCGCAGTTTGTTTTTCCTCTTTCTTCCCTAAGTGCTCGAACAGTTAGTTGCTGGTGCTTGTTTCCGCCTTCGCTTTTCGCGCATCAACAGAATCTTCAAGCTCCCACAATACGGCGTGAAATCTCCGTGCAACACGTGGTCATTGTGCTGTTACGCTAATGACAATGATTCAAGGGGGGGGGGGGGTTCCAAGATGAACACGGCGATGTCTTATGGAGTCAGTTATCCTAGCTTTTTAATGTTCAGGAGATGGAAAGCACTCAAATAAGTGTCAGTAAGGGGCTATTGATTAATAATAATCTTAGAAAAATTACAAAGGAAGAATAAGAGAGGAGTAGGTTCCAGAATAGAACTGTTTTAGATCATCCCCACTCCATGTTTGCGGTACATCATTTACTTCATAAGATTGTAGACGATATGCCCCATTCTTCAGCACTTCCTTGATGATAAATGGACCAGCCCAATTCGGATTCAGCTTCCCTATTGAGCCGGTTCTTGCAGCGGCATCACCTTTTCTAAGAACAAGGTCTCTCACTTGAAATTGTTTGATCCTTACGTTCTTATAAAAGTATCTGGCCATTCTTAACTTTACTTCTTCCTGCCTTATTGATGCTTTATCTGTGATTTCATCTAAGCTGAATTTCATCTCTTCACTATTCAGCTCAAGCCAATCTTCCATGCCCTATCTAGCAAGCAGAACTCTTAGTGATGGAACTTCAAACTCCACTGGAATGAGGGCCTCTAAACTATGAGAGAGCATGGAAGGAGTCTCTCCAATTGTTGATGAAGGTATTATACTCAAGGTCCCGAGAACCGATGGAAGTTGATCAGCCCAACTACCTTTGAAATTTTGCACTTTCTTCTTGAGCAAGTTAAGAATCTACTTGTTCGCTGCTTAAACTTGGATATTACTTCTGGGATGATGGACTGATGCAAAACGCAGCTCTGTTCCAATCTGTTTACAAAAATCAACCATCTCACTATTGTTCAACTGTGGCCCATTGTCTGTGATAATAGCCATTTGAATCGCATGCCGACATACTATCTCGCCCTAAATGAAGTTCTTTACAACCTGAGTTGTTTTTTAGCTAATGCTTTGGCCTCGATCCACTTGCTGAAATTATCAATCATCACTATAATGAAACACCGCTATTTGTTTGCCATGGGAAAAGGACCAAGGAGATCCATTCCTCATACTGCAAAGGGCCATGGAGTTGCGATTGATTTGAGCAACTGAGTTGATTGATGCTGAAGCGGAGCGAACTTCTTGTACTGAGCACATTTCCTTGCATAAACATCTGAATTTTTCTTCATAGTAGGCCAGAAATATCCTTGCGGATCCTTTTTTCCAGAGTCCATACTCCTGAGTGACATCCACACTCACAAGAATGAACTTCATGAAGCACGACAGGAGCTTCTTCTTTTGAAACGCATCTCGCCATAGTTGACAGGAAGGTCTTTCTATTATATTTCCTGATACAAAATAGTAATATGCTACTTTTTTTTTCTGAATTTCTTCCTATCTTTGATTGTTGGATGAAAGTTCCATATATATAGGTTAAGAATGAATGGGTCCATCCAGGAGGAGCGCTAATCAATCTGCATCATCTCTTCTTCATTCAATACCGTTTGGAAGAGTTTAGAAGTTGTTCCTCCTAACGGGAGTCCATGCTTAGCAAGTACATCTGCTTCTTCATTTTCAGTCCTCGGGATATGCTCGATAGTAAAGCTCTTGAACTTGCCAATTTCCATCTTGACGAGAGCAAGGTATTTCTTTAAGATTGGTTTTCTGGTCTCAAAGTTTCCCAAAACTTGTGAAGACATTACCAGAGAATCCTTTTTGATGTGAACATGCTCAATCCCAAGTTCTCTTGCAAGTTTTAAGCTGGCCAATAAAGCTTCATATTATGCTGATTGTTTGAAATTGGAAAGAAGAACTTTATTGCTTGCTCTAGCTTGATTCCATTAGGATTAATAAGAACCACTCCTGCTCCTGAGGAATTTCTGCCTGAGGCCATCAACATAGAGGGTTTAAGCCAAAGGACATCTTTCTGCTTGACTAGAGGTGGACTCTTCTGTATCAACCAAGAAATCTGCCAGTACTTAAGCCTTGATAGTTGTTCTGGGCACATAAGAAATTTCAAACTCACTCAACTATATTGCCCATTTAGCTAATCTCCCTGAATGATCTGGCTTTTCCAGCACACTTCTTAATGGTTGATCTGTCACTACTTGAATTGCATGTGCTTGGAAATATGGGTGGAGTCTTCAAGCTGACATTACTAATACTAAAGCCAACCTCTCCAAAATCGGATATCTTATTTCTGTGCTTTTGAGGATATGGCTAACATAGTAAACCAGAAACTATCTTCTATTCTCTTCTCAAACAAGAACTAAGCTGACCGCCTCCGAGCCAACTCCTAGGTACAAGAACAACATTTCCCCTGATCGGGGGCTCTGTAGCAAGGGTGTCGAAGTTAACTGTTTCTTTAGCCATTCAAAGAATTCTGAACACTCTTCTGTCCATTCAAACATGGCGCTCCTCGAAGAGTTCTAAAGAAAGAGGCACTCTTATCGCCAACTCAGGAAATGAATCTCCCGAGACCTACCAACCTTCCTCCTAATTGCTGAACTTCTTTTGGTGGCTTAGGAGGTGCCATATCAAGAATAGCTTTAACTTTATTAGAATTAGGGGCAAGTCCTTCCGGAGTAAGGAGATGACCAAGATATTTCCACTTACTCGCCCCAAAGGTACACTTTAATGGATTAAGCTTCATTTTATACTTTCGCAGAGTAGCGAACGTCTCTTCCAGATCATGCAAGTGTAATGAGAAGGTTTTACTCTTGATCAAGAGATCATCAACATATACTTTAAGGTTTCTTCCTTTTTGTTCTTTGAAAACACGATCCATCATTCGTTGGTAAGTTGCACCAGAGTTCTTAAGCCCGTAAGGCATCACTAAGTAACAATAACAACCGTCATTTGAGATAAAAGATGAATGAGGAATGTCAGGCATATGCATTCTAATTTGATAGTAACAAGAGAATGCATCTAAGAAACTCATAATAGAATACCCAACTGCAGAATCAACTAAAGAATCTATCTGAGGCAAGGGGTGCAATCTTTAAAGCATGCTTTGTTTAATCGTGTGAAATCTACATACATTCGCCATTTCCCCCCAGGTTTTTTAACCATTACAATGTTAGATACCCAAGTAGGACATTGAATTTCACGGATAAATTTCTCCTTAAGGAGCTTTGCAACCACCTCTCTGATTGGATAAGAAAGCTTCGTTGACACACCTCTTTTCTTCTGTTGCACTGGCTTGAAATTTGGATCGATGTTGAGATGGTGGCAGGTGACATATGGATCAACTCCTAACATGTCCTCCGCTGACCATGCGAAGAAATCCAGGTTCTCTAGCAGACATGAGATCAACTCGGACTTCTGATCTTCTGGTAGCTCCGAGTTGATGGAGAGCTTCCTCTCCCCCCTTCAGCAATGGGGACTCCTTGAGTCACATGGGCAAGTTTTAGGTGAGCTCCTTCATTGTCATCAGCTGCTTCTGAACTGGGAGAAACTTCTTAAGTTGCAGCTGGTAAAGCAGGAGGATTGATTTCAGTCATGTGGATTGTACGAACATAGCATTCCCGTGCTTTCATTGGGTCGCTCCTAACCCTGTATTGTTGACCATCAATATTGAACTTTATAGCGAGGTGGTAGGTTAAGATCACAGCTTGATACTTGTTTAGCAGAGGACTCCTGAAGATTGCATAGTAGTTGTTTGGAGTATCGACTACTAGGAACTGGATCAGCTTTGTTACTCCTACAAGTCTCACTAAAAGTGTGACACTTCTTTCGACCTCCTTCCTTTCTCCAGAGAATCCATAGAGTGGCCCTTTAGTGGAAAGCAGATGCTTTCTGGTCTTCAGGGTCTCAAAGGTTGACTTGAAAAGGAGGTTAATAGAACTGCATGTATCAATCAGAATCCTGTCCACTGTGTAGTCCTTGATGGCAGCTTTGATCACAACAACATCGTTGAATGGATTGGTGGTTGGGGGAAGGTCTTCCTGACCAAATGAAAAATTTCCCCTTGATGGAGCAGAAGAAGAGGCAGAGGCGACCTCTGCCCGAGTGACCCTTGTGATTGAAGATTTGCGAGTGGATTCGGTCCCTGCTCCACCATGAATGCAAAAGAGCCGCCCCAAGACTCCTTTATCATATACATCGATTCATTCACTCTGAATGTTGATAGGCCCCAGATGGCCAACATCCTCGATCTCTTCGCATTCCCAACAGGATTCAACCACCTCCTTGCCTTTGGAGGTACACGGCTTTGACAAATCATCTTTCTTGCCCAGATCTTTCATTTTGCCTTCAGCAATCAACTTTTCGACCAGCTTGCGAAGGGCTCTGCAATTCTTGGTCGAATTTCCCTTCTCCTTATGGAACTCGCAGAACAGATCAAAGTTCCTTGTTTTCCACTCTCTTGGAGGTCTTTGCTTCTTCTCATAAGACTTCCTTTGCAGATTCTGAACGACCTCATCGATGCTAAGGCCTATATATGCAAACTCCTCCACAGAGTCGCTGCAATGCTGCCTTGGAGAAGGCGGAGCATCCTGAAGAATTGGAAGAACTTTTGCTGGTAAGGCGGGAGCGGAGGCCAACGACAGTCTCTGATCACAAAACTATTGATGGCCAATGAATGGTTGCTTGTGACGAAAATGACGGCCCCTTTGAGCAAAAGGCTGATAGTCGGGCCGAGGAGGTTTGGCGTGACGATGATCAGCTAAAGAACTAGAAGAATCCCTTCCTTTAGCTTTAGTTGTCAGGGATAAAATGTACGATGGGTTGGAGTTCTCGCCTTTAATGAACCGGTTGAGGAGAGCGGTCAACTCTTGATAAGTTGCTGGTGCTTTGGTTGTTTCCTTGAACTTCAGAGGACCTTCCCAGAGTTCGTGGATCAAAGTGACTTTGTAATAGTCTGGTTTCACATTCTGCACCCCTAGGATCTCTTTCTGGAAGCGATCAATGAATCGGGCAGCTAACTCGTTGTCTCTTTGCTTGATATCAAAAAGCGCTGATGGACCATCCTTTCTCTTCTTGGAGGTAGCAAACCTCAGCAGGAGCTCACTACGGAACTCGGCAAAAAGAAGAAATTGAGCTTGATGGCAGTTCATAGAACCACTCTCTCGCCTGTCCATCAAGAGTGGTAACCAAGAGTTTGCACTTGATTGTGTCAGAGAGGCATCTCAAGGCTACAACACCTTCGAAGGCCTATAAATTGTCCACCGGATCGCTCTCCCCTGTATATAGAGGCAGACAAGGTTCTCTAAAACTTCTTGGAGATGAATCCCATCGGATTCTATCCACGAAAGGAGAGGGCACTTCATAATCAGCAGGGTAGGTGGGGCGGACTAGAGCAGGAGCATCCGCGAGCTACACAGATTAGCGGTCTGTGAAGTCAAGTTAGAGGGAAGGACTGCCCCAGGCCGCCTCTCTAAAGAAATCCATCAGAGAGGCAAATTGATCTTCTTGAGGCCGCAAAGGAGCTGCGGTCTGAGCTGGAGGCAAGCTTGAGGAAAAGGCATGACTATCGGAGATTGTCGAAGCGTAGTTCGGCGAGCTGGGGTCTGGCAGACTGGAGTGTCTGCGGGATCTGCGCGCTTATCTCCTGACTGATTGTATCTAAACGATGGTCGGTCTCCCTGCGAGATCGCTCAGCCTCCCAATGTGACTAATCGATCGCATCCCACAGCAATTCCTAAGACGAACTGGAGTTGTATGAACGGCGAGCTTGGCGGTATGACATGCTGGTTCGCTTATTTCGAAAAACTGCTTGAGATCTGAAAGTCGCGTGCTAACTTTTAATGCGCGTAAATGGACACCACAAGCTAACAATTCGAATATGGTGGAGAGGAAAGGAAAAGAGGTGACTGCAAGCAGCTATCTACTTGCGGTTCAGAGAAAGAAACAGAGCCGTGAGCCACGATAACACTAGAATTCGCCAATCGCGACTTAAAAGCCTCTCTTGCCACGGGCTTTCCTTTGATTGTAAATATTTGATTACAAGTAGAGGAAGAGAGCTGAAAAAAGAGCAATCTGGAGACCGTAAAGCCTAAGATTCAAGTCAGCAGCCTTTAACAAGTAAGCTCCTTGGCTCGAGTCAGCGTGCTTTGGGTGCACTTCTTCCCCCTATTTATAGGTTCGGGGGCTTGCCCAAATGGGCAGTGCTAAAATAACCGGCTGCCCGGGGTATAGGAGAACCGGGCAGCTATGATGGGAAACAAAAATGAAAAGACAAGCCAGTCCGCACAAGAGGGGCGGACTGGGCTCGCGATTGGGAGCTTCTGTCTGGCTGTAGGGCACGATCCTGGCTGAAGGGCCGCGACCTGTGCGGGTTGATTCTTGAGTCTGGATGAAGAGAGTTGGCGGACGATATGGAAAGCTGATCATGTGAGGCTGGACGACCTGGGCGGACTAGAGAGTTAAGTCCGCCGATGAAGGAGGCTGTTACTGGAATCTTGATTGGGCAACTTGGACGGACTGGAAACTGAGTCCGCCGCCGAAGAGCCCTAAATCTTGCTCATGCTGAGACTTGTCGACCTGAGTGGACTGGAGAATCGAGTCTGCAAATAAAGGAGGATGACTTGGGTCCTTGTTGAACATGTTTCGGATTCTAGGGTTAACAATAATTTCAAACCTCCATCCGTCAATGAAGAATATAACAGAAGGTCCGCCAGGGGCCCCGCACCATATTCCACAGATAGTCAGCGGAGTTACATATGAAATAAAAAACTAAAAACTGTATTCTAACTCAGGGCTTTCTAGTGGAAGCTTTATAGGTTATTAGAACTCAAGTAACATGAATGTCCACTAATATACCACATATGAATGTCATATAGAATACACCAAAAAGGTGCAACCTTAAGGACTTACAATTGTTCTTCACAAAAGTAGTTTACAAACATCGGCACGTAGGCCGGCCAGACATGCAAACTATAAAAACTTCTTCACTTGGCCTTCAAGGGACGGTATTGCATCAAAGGGCTGCAACCCGCTATTTCCCGCTCAACTCTCCAGCACATGCACATGGACATTCCTCCATAAAGGTGGAAAACAATGAAACAGTCAACTTTAGCTGACCAATTTATAACGACCCTACCCCATTCCTGGGGCAACGATATTCCTTACCTATAAGCATAGCATTCATATAGATATATATCATATGAAGGAACAACTAAAGCACTTTTCAATATATCACAAACGTTTGCACACGTGTCAAACATTACGTGCACTCAAGGCATATTATCGATGTACCAGAGTTTAACGGTCCCACCACCATCCAAAAGTCTGGGACTTGATGGTCAACTTTGAGCATTATTAGCCTGCCATATGTCACGTAGACCATATCACCACGGTTCTCCCTCTATGCCAACGGTAATTGGCACGTACTTTAGGTCTATTTACTCGAACATCATAGAATGGGTACATTTTAGCCTTTTCCCGTTACTAAAATTGCCATGTCATAGAAAAAATTTGAAACCTTCATGGGCAATCGACAGGATGCGGGTCAGCCTCCCCTTTCCCATAAAGAATAGCTCTCAAGGCCATCCTAGCTGGGAATCGAGCCTCATAGCTTATATACTACTGATGATACTTATTTTATCCTAAATAACTTGGATAAATCGATATATTTTCTTGTTTAAAATTAAATATTTTATACATTTTAAGCATATAAATTATTTCTTTTATTAAAATTGTTCTAACTTTGTTATTTTATATTTTTCAGGATTTCGACACTTTTTGGTCATTTTCCACTTTGCATGCCCCCAGGTCACGTCTGAGTACCCCCTACACGGGCGTGTGCCTTGGTCGTGTAACCCAATTCGAATGAAGCCACGGTCCGAAGTCCATATCCAGAAAAATTCACCTTACCCGCACCTAGGTCACGGTCGTGTACCATTAATACGGGCATGTATGCTTGGCATGTAGCCATATCCTGACACAGATTCGCCCCAGTCCAAGTTCAAGAAAAATCCAGCTTATACACCCCAAATCACGGTAGTGTACCATTTATACGGCATGTACCTTGGGTGTATCCCTCAAAGTCAACATTTTCGGCACCGCAACAAGACTTTACCGAGTCGCCGTCATGTCGCAGCTTACACCCCCCATCATGGGCCTGTATTGGGGGCGTGTAACCGAAATTCCGTGCCAATCGTTGTCCAACCAAATTTTCATCTGCCAAAGTCAGCAATGGTTACACGACCCCCCCTCCCTACCGTGTAAGGGGGGCGTGTACTTCCCAGAAAAATTCCTATAAATACCAACAAGCTCAAAGTGTTCCAGTCCAAATGAGAGCAAATGAGAGCAGATTTATAAGAAGATTAGTTGAGTTTAGTTGAGTTTTTGAGCATTTCTACTTGTTTTTCTTCGTGTCTATGTTCTTATTTTCACCCTTTTTCTCTCTCTCATTTCAAGTTATTCCTATGCAACTTTTGTAATAAACTTGTAATTTCTTTTAATAGTGTGGGATTAGTACATAGTTAGTCTTTATTTAATGAAATTGTAGTTTTTATTTCAACATGTAGCTCCTTCTAATTTAGTAATAAAAGTCTCTCTATCTCCTCCTTTCTTATTTTTTTTCTGGAATTCCTACTACCTATCCCTCTCATACCCTTCCACCATGACTAGCTAAATCCTCATTAGTACTCGGTTGTGATGATTTGAGGATGTGTTGATCAAGTTATGATGTTTTAGATTTCATTTTATTTTTAAAGTACTAGTCTTTGATTTACTTTTGATTTAAATATAGTGGAACTATATTATCGATATAAAGTCTCCACTTAGGTTTTCACTCTTAGCCAGCCGAGAGGCTTATAGTTTGAATCGATCACCCAAGAGTAAAGAGATTTGAGCGCACCTCTCGAGAGAGAATGACGTTAATCTCCCGGATTGGAGTCAAATCTAATTGCGGGGTTCACCACTTAAGGCGAACTTTAGGAATCCGAATACGGGATGAGAGTTAGGTCAGATCTTCTTAAACTAGGTTGGGCACTTCTCCGAGAGGAACGTGTTCAAGATTTTGGAACCCGCACAGTCAAGATGTCATGTTCTTTATTAAGATTTTGTTTGTTAATTCATTTTGATTAGTTAATGCCGAAGTGATTCTAAAATCGAGTACTAATTCCTTTATCCATATTATTAACCCTTTTTATAACGTCCAATTTAGTGCCCTTTTTGTTAAGAAACCGAAAAAACCATTTGGTAAGATAATAGTAACTCCTCAAAGTAGAAATAATCAATCCGCCCTTGGTAATACGACCTTGATATTGGTCCTAAATATCCTATACTAAAAACGATAAGGTACACTTGCCTTTATAAAATATAGATTCGGAGAACGTCAACTTCATCTTCTCTCTTTCAAAAAACATCTCCGGGTTTTTATATATCATGTTTTTGGCACCGTTGCCGGAGAATTTTGTTCTGTTATTTTGAAAAGAGGATAGTTATTAATTTTATCGCTTTCTTTTTTTTCCCTTTATTTCTCTCCCCACTTGTCTTTATTTTTAGAGTATGACCAGAGGAAGCGAATATAGGATTTGATCCTGAGATAGAGCACACCATTTTATGTTGCCTCCATTCTCGTGATCAGGAATCGCAATTAGGCATTGAAGAGTCAATCAGAGATACTGCCACAGAAACTATGGATAATAATCTGCCCAACCCAGATGAGGCCCAGCAAAGGACCATGTCCTATTATGCGTGGCCAAATCTTGAGTGCACACGATCAAGTATTATCCGCCCTATGGTGGCAAACAATAACTTTGAGATTAAGTCCAGCATTATACAAATGGTGCTGTAGTAGGTGACCTTCGATGGTCTCCCGTACGAGGATCCAAATTGCCACCTTTCAAATTTTTTCGAGATTTGCGATACTTTCAAAATAAATGGAGTCACGGATGACGCCATTCGATTACGTATTTTTCCTTTCTCCTTACAGTCAAAGTCCAAGAAGTGGATAGGTTCTCTTCATAGAGGGTCCATAACCACATTGGCCGAGATGGCAGAAAAATTCCTTACAATATATTTCCCGCCTGAGAAAACTGTCAAATTATGCACTGATATTCCATCCTATTTGCAAATAGACTTAGAGACTCTCTACGGCTCATGGGAGCGCTTCAAGGAACTATTGCTTAGATGTTCGCACCACGCACTTTAGACTTGGCAACAAGTGCAAATCTTCTATAAAGGTTTAAATTTCTAAACAGGACAAATGATCGATGCAGCCGCTTGAGAGACATTAAACAACAAAAATCCTGAGGCCGCTCAAGTGATTATTAAGGAAATGGCTGTGAATGCGTACCAATGGAACGTGCCTCATATTGAACTAGTTGAGCCAGTGAGAATTTTTGATATTGACGCGACATCAAATCTAGCCCACCAAGATGAGTGCCTAACTAAGCATATTGCGGAGATGACTGCTTCCTCCGCCACTCCTCCTTGGGCAAATAATAATAATAACGTTAATTTTGAAGAACATGTTGACTTCATGGGAAACGTGCCTCGACCTTCCTATAACCCGAATAATGCTCCGTATTACAACACCTACAATGCGAGTTTTATGAACCATCAAAATTTCTCATGGAGCAATTAAGGGAATGCTCAACGCCCTCAAAAATATAAATCCTTCTTTTAATCTATCTCCCCCCTAATTTAAATCCACCTTGTTTTCCATCGCAATCGTCGAAGCCCTCTGCGCTTGAAGAGGTCTTCGCCAAGTATGTTGCTATAAATGAATCTAATATCAGGAACAAAACCGGGTCAATTAAATGAATGGAAAATCAAATGGGCAAACTAGCAAAGATGTTTTCCAGACGACAACAAGGGACTCTGCCAAGAAACACGGAGCCGAACCCAAGATAAAATGCTAATTCCATAACCCGATGCAGTAGAATGTAGGTAACCTCCCCAAAACAGGTAGAGCCTAAGGTACACATTTTGACTCTGACCCCTACACGTTCTTCAATTTCAAAATCGCCGAATATTTCAAGTATGCCATACATTTCTAGCTCACCTATACCTTACCCTTCAAAAATTAAGAATAAGCGAGAAGACGAGTAGTATAAATGGTTTTTAGAAAGATTAAGCCAAATTCAAATCAATGTCTCCTTCTGTGAGGCACTTTCACAAATGCCGAAATACGCAAAATACCTTAAGGATTTGCTTTCTAACAAAAGTAACTCGAGATATTTTGCATGTTTCCCTCAACGCAGAATGCTCGGCGGTTCTCCTTAACAAATTTCAACTGAAACTAAATGACTCGGGACAGTTCTCCATCCCGTGCCTCTTTGGCAATCTGTTAATAAAGCACTCCTTAGCAGACCTGGGTACCATCATCAATTTTATGCCCTTCTATGTATTCAAAAAACTATAACTGGGTGATCCAAGCCAGACGAAAATTAGCATCCAACTAGCAGATCATTCAATAAAATATCTTATTGGGGTAGTGAAGGACGTTCTGGTCAAGGTTGACAAGTTTATTCCTGCTATACTTCGTCATCCTTGACATCGAGAAGGATGCCGAGGTACCAATTATACTCGGTAGCCCCTTCCTCGCCACTTCTCTTACATTAATTAACGTAAGTAATGGTCGAATCCTCCTTCGGGTTGGAGACGATGTAGTTACTCTTCATATTAATCCCTCAATGCGGAACTCTTTATCAAACGACGATTCCTGTTTTAAATTGGAAGCCCCGTTTGAAGAAGTATGTTCTTCTCTTTCTTAATTGCTTTCCTCAACAATAGACGATTTAGATTTGGAAAATTTATTTTGTCTTGAAGAAATGCCGCCTAATTCGCCTTTCGAACCCTTTGATTCGAAAGATTTAAAAATTAAAACATCCCGCGAAGAACCTCCAGTCCTCGAACTAAAACAACTCCCCGGTCATCTGAAATATGTCTTCTGGATCAAAATTTAAAACTTCCTGTCATTATCTCTTCTACCCTAAGAGATTCAGAGACTTTTGAATTATTGGAAGTTTTAAACAAACATCATTGTGTAATATCATGTCAGATTTCAGATATTAGAGGCATACACCCCTCTTTCTGCACACATAAAATTTTTCTCGAGGATAACTCCCACAGAGCTATCAAGCCTCAACTACGGCTTAACCCAAACATGAGGGATGCCATTAAGGCTGAATTAATAAAAATTTTGAATGCAAGAATTATCTACCCAATATTGACAAAGAAGGGCGATATAACGGTTGTGGAAAACCAAAACAACAAACTGATTCCAACCCGTACTGTTACGGGTTGGCGGGTGTGCATCGACTACCGAAAGTTAAACAATGACACCGGAAAATACCATTTCTTATTACCATTCATTGATCAAATCTTAGATCGTCTTTCGGGTCATCCATTCTATTGTTTTTTGACGGCCTTTTGGGTTTGTTTCAAGTCCCTATCTCCCCCGAAGACTAGGAGAAAATGACTTTTACTTGCCCCTTCGACACCTTTTCATATCGAAGAATGTCATTTGTCCTTTGTAATGCTCCTGCTATATTCGAAAGATGTATGTTTGCAATCTTTGGCGAGCTTGTAGAAGATATTATGGAATGCTCCACGGATGATTTTTCCGTGTTCGGAAGCTCATTTCAAAATTGCTTGAAAAATCTAGATCGAGTCCATCAGCGATGCGAAGAAACAAATTTAGCTTTAAATTGAGAAAAATGCAACTTCATGGTCCGAGAGGGTTTGTTTCTCGACCATAAGATTTCTTCCAAGGGGTTGGAGGTCGATAAGGCCAAAGTTTAAATTATCGAAAAACTCCCCCAACCAACAAACGTAAATTTTATAGGAGTTTCTTAGGCCACACAATTTTTTTCCACGGTTCATCCAAAACTTTTCTAAAATAATGAAACAGCTAACCCACCTCTTAAAAAAGGAATCTTCTTTCATTTTTTATAGTGTAAAGGCATTTAATTTTTTTAAAGAAAAACTTACCCATTCTCTTATTTTAGTGCCACTGGATTGGTCCCTTCCAAATGAAATCATGTGTGATGCGAGCGATATTGTTGTAGAAGCCATATTAGGACAATGTGTTAACAAATATTTTCACCCAATAATCTATGCTAGCAGAACGCTCACAGCTGCACAAGCCAGTTACACTACGATGGAAAAGGAACTTCTAGCTGTTGTTTTTGCTTTCGACAAATCTAGATCTTACGTAACACTATCAAAAGTCATTATTTTTACCGACCACTCCGCCCTTAAATATCTACTATAAAAAACCGATGCCAAGCCCCGCTTTCTTCGATGGATCCTCCTCTTATGGGAGTTCGACTTAGATATCCGGGATAAGAAGTGGGCCAAAAATTTCGCGGCCGACCACCTTCCTCGATTAGAAAACCCAGCCGCGAAAGTGCTGGAAGAATTCAACATTGATGATAGTATTCCTGAAGAGCGCCTCTTAGCTATTAATAAGATAAAGACTTCTCCCACACCTAGGTTCACAGATTATGCTAATTATGTAGTTACGCGGGTCCTTCTGAAAGATTTTTCAACCCAACAAAAGAAGAAATTCTTTTTTGATTTGAAAAACTACTTTTGGGATGACCATTTTATCTTTTTCTCTTACGCAGATCAAGTAGTGCGGAGATTCATCTAGAGCAAAGTGGGTGTGCAAATCTTGCAACACTACCATGAGGGGTCGACTAGAGGCCGTTATCAAGCAAACCGGACCGCGCAGAAGGCGCTTGAGGCAGGCTTTTATTGGCCCATTCTCTTCAAAGATGATCACACTTTTGCAAGGTCCTGCAATAGCTGTCAGCGGTCGGGTAAGATCTCTCATCGTGACGAGATGCCCTAAAATTTATTTTTGGAATGCAAGATCTTTGATTTATGAGGTTTTGATTTTTAAGGCTCTTTACCTCCTTCTTCCAGCAATCGTTATATTTTAGTGGCGGTTGACTACGTATACAAGTGCGCAGAAGCGCATGCTCTCCCAACCCATGATGCGAGAGTCGTCGTTAACTTTCTTTAAAAAATTATTTTCTCGCATTAGCATGCCTCGCGCGATAGTTAGTAATATGGGTACATACTTCTACAATGCTCAGTTAACAAAAATATTATCTAAATATGTTGTTGCACACAAACTTGCCACCGCCTATCCCCCATAACAAGTAGCCAAGTTGAGGTAGTGAATCGAGAGATTAAGCGCATATTAGAAAAAACTGTGTCAATAAATAAGAAAGATTGTTCTGTTAAACTCGACGATGCGCTATGGGTGTATCGTACGGTGTACAAGACCACTATCGGTTATACGCCTAATCGATAAGTCTATGGAAAAGCAAGTCATCTACTGGCAGAGTTAGCGCACCGTGCTTTTTGGGCTCTTAAAATTTTTAAATGAACTTGATGAATGGCGTGCGAATGCTTATGAGAGTTATAAATTTTATAAGGAATGTTTTAAGTTCTATCACATTCAAAAAATAAAAAGTTTGAAAACATTTGCACCCGACAATCTTGTCCTTTTATATAATTCCTACCTCAGACTTTTTCCGAGTAAATTAAAGTCTCGATGGTTCGGCTCCTTTGAAGTCAAAGAGGTTTGGTCATATGGGACCATTCTTATCTCCCACTCAGAAAAGGCTCCTTTAAAGTCAACGGTCATCGTTTAAAACTCTACCTCATAGGCGATATGGTGGAAGGGAAAATCGAGGCCATCACACTCCTCAAATTATAATCTTTTGCCGCCATGTGTGTCAAGCTCATGACCTTAAAAAAGTCACTTTTGGGAGGCACCCCATAGTTATCATTATTTTTGTTGTTGTATTAACAATTTCTTGCAGCACTTCTGTTGCAGTCTTCCCCTCCTTCGCTAGCAGGGAAGCCATCTCCCCCTTCCAAATTTTTTTCTTCCTCTTCATACTTAGTTTTAAACATTTGGGACAATGTTAAATATTAAGTACCGTCTTTCCTCATTTAAGTCTTTCCTTATTTTAGAAAATCTCAAAAAAAATTTAAAATCTCAAAAATATTTTCTCTTTGTTTTTTTAAACACTTAAAAAATATTTTATATTTATATATATTAAGTTATTTAGATTTTTATTTTCCTTCTACAGATATTTCAAAATTTCAAAACAAAATATATTTTAAACAAAAAAACAAACTAAAATTATATAATTGTAATTTAAACTAATTGTGGTAAAATCAATAGTACCCTTGCTCTATGTTTTATTATTTTAAAAATACTTTATATAAACTTCGCTAGTTTTAATTTTTTCTAATCCTTTCTTATTAATTAGGTTGTACGAGTAAATTGTTGACCATGTGTTTCTAATTTTAGGTAGCATATCAATTTGAATTTTTTTGTAAATCTTGCACTTCTTTATTGTTTTCTTCATTTATTTTCTTTACTTTCTTAAGAAAATTTCATCCACTATTTTCCATTTGGTGTTTAAAAATTTTGTAATGTTAACTTTGGATTAGTGTAGTAGATATGAATTATCCTAGATGCTTATTATCATTATATTCATGATAATTTCATTAGTCTCTATTTGCTATCTAGGACTTAATATATTCGTAATTTTTGAAAACCTATACTTTAAATTAATATTAGGAGCAAAAAAATGATTTAGGCCATTTTTGAATTTGTTTGACCCTTCATGCTAACCTTTTAAATAAATACTTTGTTAATCTCTTTTGGGCCTTTTTCCATGTTTTACTCGCTACTTCAACTTTTCATCTCACCAAAGCTAATTTTTCCAACCTATTTGATCACACTAATATTTTGAAGTTTATTTAAATTTCATGATTATGATAGGGTTGTGAGATATCTGGAGAACTCCAAAATTGGTCTGCTCAAAAGAAAATTAATCAAGAAATGTGTGCTTTAAAAAGGTTGTGTTTGGCCAATTACAAAATAAAAAATATTTATGGCCTTTTGTTTGAAAAAAAATGTTATATCAAAAAGATAAAAAAAAGAAAAGAAGGAAAATTACTTATACTTTACCTCATGATTGAAATTTCTATAAAACTCATGCTTTGGTTTAGTGTGATTGTTAGCCGCCGGTTTTATCTTTGAATACCATTCCAAATCATATACCTAAGCCATGTCTCTGTCCTAATAGAGTTCTTTTGATTCATTCTCGTAGGTTCATTTTTCAGTTAAGTAGAGAAGAAGATTAGATTAGTTAAGTTGTTAGGTACAAATTTAGATTCTTAATTTTTGATTAATATGATTATATTTTGTCTCTTAGGGTATAGTAACAACTCAATGCAATATTCCTTCATTACATTGCATTGATTTGTTTAAAGACTTTTGGCTAGAATTTTAGACGATTAACTTTTGTTAGTAAAGATTCTAATGTGTTACTTCATATTTAAGTAAAATCTTTTGGTTTATCTTTCATTTTCTTCCTACTCAAAATTTTTCAGGGTACTCGTGCGTAACATAAAAAAGTATTTTGATTAATTACTTTATATTGGTTAGTTTTTAAATCTTTGCTTGAGGACAAGCAATGAATAAGGATGGGGGAATTTGATGATACTTATTTTAGCCCATATTACTTGGATAAATCCATATATTTCCTTATTTAAAATTATATATTTTATGCATTTTGAGCATATAATTTTTTTATTTTATAAAAATTTTCTAACGTTTTTTATTTTCTGTTTTTCAGGATTTTTACACTTTTCGGTCATTTTCCACTTTACACGCGCCCAGGTCACGACCGTGTACCCCCTACACAGGCATATACCTTGGGTGTGTAACCCAATTTGAATGAAGCCACGGTATGAAGTCCGTATCCATAAAAATCCACCTTACATGCCCCTAGGTAACAGTCATGTAGCATTTACACGGGCGTGTATGCTGGGCATGTAGCCAAATCCCGACGCAGATTCACCTCGGTCCAAGTTCAAGAAAAATATAGCTTACACGCCCCAAGTCACGACCGTGTACCATCAACACAACATGTACCTGGGGTGTGTCCCTCCAAGTCAACATTTTCGGCACTGCAAGATGACTTTACCGAGCCGTCGTCACACCGCAGCTTACACCCCTCCCTTCATGGGTGTGTACTGGGGGAGTGTAACCCAACTTCTGCGCCAGTCACTGTCCAAACGAATTTTCATCTGCCAAAGTCAACAATGCTTACATGCCCCCCAAAACGGGCGTGTAAGCGTGTACTTCCCAAAAAAGTTACTATAAATACCAGCAAGCTCCAATTGTTCCAAACCAGATTAGAGCAGCTGAGAGCAGTTTTATAAGAGGATTAGTTGAGTTTAGTTGAGTTTTTGAGCATTACTACTTGTTTTTATTCGTCTTTATGTTCTAATTTTCGCGCTTTTTCTCTCTCTCATTTCAAGTTATTCCTATGCAACTTTTGTAAAAAAAGTGAATTTTTTTAATAGTGTGGGATTACTACGTAGCTTTTCTTTATTTCATGCAATTGTAGTTTTTATTTCAACTTGTAACTCCTTCTATTTTAGTAATAAAAATGTTTCTTTCTCTTCCTCTCTTATTTTGTTTTTCATGAATTCCATTACCTATCCCTCTCTTACCCTTCCCCCATGAGTTGATCAAGTTATAATATTCTAGCTTTCTTTCTCTTTTTAAAGTACTAGCCTTCGATTTACTTATGATTTGAATTTAGTGGAACTATATAATCGATATAAAGTCTCCACATAGGATTTCACTATTAGCTAGCCAAGAGGCTCAGTTTGAATCGATCACCCAAGAGTAAATATAGTTGAACACACCTCTCGAGAGAGAATGACATATATCTCCCGTATTGGAGTCAAATCCAATAGAAGGGTTCACCACTAAGGCGAGCTTTAGGTATACAAATACGGGACGAGAGTTCGTTTGGATCTCCCTAACTCAGTTGGGCACTTCTCGGAGAGGTCATGTTCAAGCTTTGTGAACCCCCACAGTCAAGTTTCCATGTACTTTATTAAGATTTAGTTTGTTATTTCATTTTGATTAGTTTATGCCGAAGTGATTCAAAAATTGAGTACTAATACCTTTGTCCATATTTTCAACCTTTTTATAACGTGAAATTTATCGCTCTTTTAGTTAAGAAAACACAAAAACCATTTGGTAAGAAAATAGTAACTACTCAAAGTACAAGTAATCGATCTACCCTGGGTAATACGACCTTTATATTGAACCTAAATATCCTATATTATAAACTATAAAGTACACTTGCCTTTATCGAATATAGATTCGGAGAACGTCATCTTTATCTTCTCTCTTTCATAAAATACCTTCAGGATTTTCTCTATGAACTAGCTACACGGTCTCTGTGAGACAGGATTTTTTTTCTCAATGCTATCTAGGATCTACCGCCAACGGTATCACTATCACCTGGCATTAACTAACAGAACTTCTCTTTATATTTCCCGATTCAACCACAACTTGAACATCTTTCCCAAAAAACTTGCAGCATCCTGCAATGCCATAAACTAGACTTTCAAAACACATAGCTCACCAAGATCTATTGCCAGCGATATCCATAGACATCTGACGATACCCACCAATTATCAAAACCATGCTATTCTTAGGGTATTTTCCTAGAGCGCATCTTCAATACTTCCTACTGCACAAGTTTGTAGGAACAACCCCTCGGACTCCGTAAACTACACAATTATTATCAGAGTCTTCTCTAGCACGCAAATCAAAACATCACCAATCCAGACCAACCAATTCAGATGGGCTTCTCACAACATGCCTATTGATAAATCAATATTTATAGTTATTTTAATATATATTTTATTTAATAAATAATTAATTTTAATTTAGTTTATATTCTTATTAATACCTTTCTTTTCTTATTTCAGGATAATTTGGGCGGAAATTAACATTTTGGAGCCTACAGGACTGATACGGAGAAGAGGAGGAGAAAATCTAGAAAAATCACAAGTACACGCCCCAGTCATGGGCATGACCATCAGGTCACGAGCGTGACCTGTTGGCGTGACCTGTGGGCGTAACCTAGCCAGACGTTCTAAAAGACATGTTACGTCATTTAAAGTTACATGCCCCCAATCATGTGCGCGCCATGGGGCACGTCCACCATATCACGGGCATATCCAGCAGGTCACAGGCATGACCCTTAGGCATGACATCCAGCTCAGTCATGCCACATCATTAAGAAGACTATTTCAAATCCAAATCGTTCACAGCTTACACGCCCTAGGTCACGCCAAGTCACGGGCGTGACCTAGGGGCGTGACCTCATCAGCAAATGTAAGATTTACTCCTGCCATTTTTTTCATTCCATTTCCAGCAATAGTCATGACACGCCCTAGGTCACGGGCGTGACGTAGGGGCTTGACCTGCAAAACAGTAGATTTTGGAAATTTTTCTCCAATGTTCCCGGGATTTCAAGGGGACGGTTCCGCACCTTACATACCCCTAGTCACAGGTGTGACCTAGGGGCATGACTCTCCAGAAAAATTACTATAAATTCTAGAAAGTGTCATTAGCTAAGGGAGCAAGATTTTAGGCAGATTTAGTAGTTTAGTTTTCTATTTTCTTGCATTTCTTTTATGTACTAAAATTTCATAGTGTAGTTTTGCTTTCTTAATTTTAATTTAAGCACTTTCCTTTATTCAATCATGTCTTACTTTTATTTTTTAATGTAATTTCTTCATCATGTAAAGTTTCTAAACATCAATTAGCACTTGATCATGATGAAACCTGGAATAAAATAAGCTTCATTTTCAAGCTTTCTTTTATTACTTGATCTATCTTTGTTTTTTTTTATGTCGAGTTCATATTTCATGTATAAGTTTTTGACCTTAGATCAATATGCTAGATTTACCGAGAGTTTGGGGATACGAGTATATCACTCAAAGGTGGAAGGAGTTGCATGCACTCCTCGAGAGAGGATGACATAAATCTTCCAGATTTGAGTCAAATACAATAGCGGGTGTAACGACCCTGATTTTCCAAGGTTTATTTAAAACCCCTTTAGAGATGTATTTTGACATCAGGGTGTTACGTTGACACGTAGTTGGTGGGTACCATTGTCTGAGCATGACTTTTGCTTATTGGTATCCAACGTTTTGGTTAGGGGAAATTAGCTTGGCTAATTTATCCTGTGTTTTGATATTCCCTTACGAGCCGGGGTTAGTTTTGGAACACGGCGGAGCATTTTTGGAATATTTGATGTTTAGACTTCAGTGGGTATTTACCTGAGTTTGGTTTGTCGGATTTTGATTTCAATATCGTCGTTGGACTCGTAGCATCGATATTTAGCTACAATGCGATTTTCGTAGAAATCCGAGTTAGTGCGAGTTTTGGTCATTTGGACGTTTTAATTATAATAATAATATATTAGATTATTTTTTCCATATAAATAGCCTTACGATAAGACTCAAACCCTATTCATTATATTCTTTCACAAACTATCAGACTGTTTTTGCAGAAGGACGAGTGTGGCAGACCTTGTGAAGCTTTCGATCGTCGTTTGTAAGAGTTCTGGTGCAAGAAATCGTCGTCGGAGATTAGATCCGGTTAGCTCTCACTAAGATCTACATTTGTGCGGTAATTTTTTCCCGTTTCGTGAAATTTTTGGTGTTAGGATTTTTTTTGACCCTCCTTCATCCTGAAAGGTTTCAGGAATTGTTGCTTAGGTGTTCTTGCAGCCAGATCCGTGAAGAGGAGTCATTGTGCGACCAAAATTTCGGCAAGTTCAAGGAAAGTGGTGATTTCTTCCCCTTTCCAAACTTTCATTCCTTGCGTTCTCTATTATTTTCCTTTCCCTTCTTATAATTTGGGAATAGGGTAGGGTTCGACCAAGACCTACCTGCTGCATAGGGTAGATTTTCATGGTGGGATGTGTTTTTTCGCCGTGTTTGACTGATTAACCTAGGTATAGATCCGTCGAATATAAATTAGTTATCCCTAGATTAATTCGCGGTGTATGGTAGTGGGTGGATTTTGTCGGGTTTAGCAGTTAGCATAAGGTAATTTTGTCTTATATGTTGATAAGTGTAGTAAAATTAGCCGATTTTGACAAAAGTCAATACCCTCGAAAAACAGTCTTAGCCTAAGTCAAATTCATCGAGTATCCGTTGAAATTCGCCGTGTAATGCTTGGTGTTGTGTGTTATTGAATTCGTCGAGTATTAGGTGTTGAGTCCGTCGAGTATAATGCTTGGCGTTGAGTGTTACTGAATTTGTCGAGTATCTATTGAAATTCGGCGGGTAATGCTTGGCGTTTAGTGTTGTTGAATTCATCAAGTATTAGGCATTGAGTCTGTCTAGTATAATGCTTGGCATTGAGTGTTGCTAAATTCGTCAAGTATCCGTTGAAATTCAGCGGGTAATGCTTGGCGTTGAGTGTTGTTGAATTTGTCAAGTATTAGGCGTTGAGTTCATCGAATATAAGACTTGGCTTTGAGTGAAATACCGTTGACTGTTTATGGGCGGTGAGTAGTTCTGAGACTTAGTTAAAAGAGTTGAGTGCGCAGAATGTACTCAACGCAGCGTTGAGTGAAGTTCACTTGGTGTTGAGTGGCCTATGAGGCTATGTAAAATAATTGAGTGTACTCAATGCGGCGTTGAGTAAACTCAACGTGGTGTTGAGTGAAGACAGAATCGTTGAGTTTGCTGGTTGGCGTTGAGTGCATTGAATGCACTCAGCATAGCTTTGAGTGTAATCGATGCTTTTTCCCTTGGACTTAGAATTTTTCCGTCGAATCGTTGTATATCTCTAATGGATTGGTTTTGTTATGTAAAAATCGTCAAGTGCTTGCTGTATTCATCGACTATACATGACGAATCAGTATGTACTTGGTTTTCGGTGGTTGAATTGTGTCTAATTCAGCGGGTTTTTCCTTAGGTCAATTTCTAAGATTTATTCCTCCATTCATTATTAGAGAAGCCCAGTGTTTTGGTTGTGGTTTGTCTATGTTTGACTATATTGGATAAAGTTTTGGTTATATATTTATGGCTAGGTTGGCAGTGGATAAAGGACCACCAACCCGATGCTTTTTTGTTGAATTATTGCCCTGGTGGGTTTGCCCAGTGTAGGTATGTGACTGCTGGTGTGTTGGGTAGGTTCCCACCACCGCAAGTGCCGGTTTTTCCCCGATTTTGGGTGTGCCAAGGTATAAGACCACCATTCCTTAGGCCCTTGTGAAGTTTTTGTTGGTTGAGTGTTGGGTAGATTCCCACCACCGTAGGTGCCGGATGGCCGGTGTTTTTTTGTTCACCAAGTTATGGGCTAATTAATTCCTTATACTTACAGTTATTTATTTACATGTTCCATAAAGCATAGATCTTTATAGCACTTGGTGCAAATTCCTTACCTTTGTGCTCGTAAGTTAGTCTTTTCTCACTATTCTTGGGTTAGGGTTGGCAACCCTTTATTCCTTTTTTGTTTATTTCTAACCTTTTGATCTTTGTTCACCACTTGTATTACTATTTCTTGCTGAGGTGCTCTTTCTTTGAATGCCTCAGGTTTGGAGAAGTAACCAATTGAGCGGCTAGGGTTTTGTGCTAGCTTGGGTTCTGCAGTAGCTGTAGTTATCTCTTTTCCTCACAGATTGTGAGGTTGTGTGTTGTTTCATTCTTGTTCAGACATACATATCTTTTAGTGGGTTCTTGTAAGGTTGTTGACGCCCACTAGATTTTTGTATATAGTTAAGTACTTGCTAGCGTCTAAGCCTTTTATGCATCACTTGTTGTATTTACTTGCTCTTTAGGATGGTTTTATGCTAGGTTGCATGTTAGATATTTAAATTATAAAAGTATTACTTCAATAACTTCTTACATACCATCTTTCAAACTTAAACCACTATGTTTGGCGAACCTAAAAACATTTTTTATACTTATACTAAATCTAGATTCATGCATACCATGAGCTGTCCTGTATTGATGTTTTTGCTCATGTAGGATGTCAAATAATATAAACAAACTATTTTGTGCAGCGTATAATTATATCTTTACTTATGAACTAGTTGATCTAATGAGCCGAGGGAGACGGCTATCCAATTAAACTTAAATAGGATTTTCTTCACAATAACTCGTGAATTTCATAATAAATGTAGTGTTGGAGTCTTTCCTGAGCGTCAGTAGTTATCCCCTATACGGTGTGGCTTCACGACACGTATTTTCTCTTACTCTAACATGTCGTTTAAATATGGAGAAAATGCGGGCTGTGACAGTTGGTATCAGAGGGATGGGTTGTATTACAATTGGTCGAGCAACCATCTTTGGATAGTTTTAGTTGTCTTGTTCCATTACATACACACACCGATATGTCATCAGTACGTCTTGGCTGAAGCACGAACACAACACTCATAAGCATTACAAGAAGTATACGGGGCATATTATGTAGCATGGGATGCATTATATGTGTTTATATATGGATCCTAATAGAAGGCAACATGTGATTGTTATGTTGTATGGGATGCATAACAATCATCATATGAATGCACATTAGATTTTTCTTTTCGTTGCATGCGATATTATGTATTATCGGATGTATAATATTTCATGTGTGCGCCGCTCATAACATGTACTAAGGCCTTTAGAAGATTGCATAACACAATATGCATGACATAGCATTGCATTAGCACACGTGCCAAGCTAAAGATTTACATGATGACATATGTACACACATGTTTTTGAGTAAAAAAGGAATTAAAATTCATGCATTCATAGTCTATGCACATGGGTTAGTGTGATGATGGTACATCATCTTTGTTCGTGCCAAGAATGTCTTTTGCAATGTTCTTGCCAAGAATGTCTTTTGGTCGCTGGAGAACCTGCAAGGGAGAAAACGATAAAGAATGGACTGCGAGTTGTCGGTTACTAGCGGGTAGATGAAAAGGAGACAAAAGAGAAGGGGGGCCACTGGAAGCGGAGATAACAGAGTTTGCCCGTCGCGGCTAAAACCACTCATGCGACGGGCTTTACGATTGCCATAAAATGAAACGGTTACAGCAGTTACCAAAGAAACCCGATCGGACAGTAACCCGCTCGGCAAGGGATCGAGACCGCTGCCACAGACGACGAGCTTAAGGATTCGATTCGCGATGCCTAGAGAGTACTGTTCATGCCAATTTATAGGCTCGGGGCCTGCCCGAGCGGGCAGACGCTAGAATCACCGGCTGCCCAGGGGACAGGAGAGCGGGCAGCGGTGATGGGATGCGCAGCTGGAGAAGAAAGAGCAAGCTCTTAACCGCGCGGTTACACGGTCTTGAAAAAAAAGACTGACGGCTTTCTGACGGAAAGAACGGCTTGCAGACTGCTACGACCGCGCGGTTACGCGGTTAAGAAATGGCCCTTTGACTCAGGGAGAACTAGGATAGCGGTCTTCCGGGTAAACATTATCCCCGCACATTTCCGAATGCCGGAGAATTTTGGAAATGTGAGCTTTATCCGCCAGACCGATATAGCCTTTAATGCGCTCCAGTGCTATAAATAACGCATGAAAGAGATTTTAAGATATTCCCTGGGAGATTACTTGAACTGCGGTTAACACTTTGCTACTCGCTATGCCGATGAAAAGTCTGTTGGGAGATATGTACAGGAAATCTGGTTCGAATGTGAGGCCGCTTGCTCGGGAAAATGAGGTCAAGGTCGCAAGTTCGCCCGATATATTGACCAAAAAAACTGCCGCAGCCTCTACATCATTAATCGTCTTAGCCAAAAAATCGGGCGAGGTGAGCGGTATTGCTGGGGTACAAATTGACCTACCCGCCACCCCTGAGACCGCCATTACCCCTGATGTTGACATCACAAGCATCACTCCACAAAACCATGACGGCGAATTGCTTTCTTCAGCTGATACCCTTACTGATATCCGGGAGAAAGCTATGAAGGCCGCTTTGACCGCGGCGGACAAGCTAAAAATCGAGTTGGGGATAAGCGAGTATACTTCAGAAAAAAGAAAGCGTCGATCCGGACCGACCGTCGAGGATCGGGTAGAAAAGAAGCTTCGTCAAAAGGGAAAAGAGAATAGGAAATCATCCGTTCTCAAAGTCGTTACGGCCCCGCTAACTACTATTTCTGAGGAGGGCGAGATATCTGCGGATTCGCAAAAAGAGATCGAACAGCCGTCATAGGTAACCGCGATGGCCAAGCTAGAGAAATTTCTTATCACGGACGAAGATTCTTTGGAACTTGATCTCCCTGTTAACGCCGGATATTTGCAGGGGATGGAGGGAATTCTTCATGGTATGATCGTAGCGAGTGATGCGAATCTTGCAACCGGATCTCTCGCCGAGCCTCATAAAGAGCCCGTCGTTGAAGAAGCACTTCTAGGTGCTGGCCTTGCCACTGATGATAAGACCAACTTGGACATGCCCGAGCGGGTAGGCGAGGCTGATACCCGTCAGCCAGGTAAATTTTTGTCCGCTTCGAGTAGGGAATATCTCGCAAAGAAAGTACTGCGGAGAAAACGTCCAGTCCGCCTTATCTCTGAAGGTAGGGAAATCCCGATGACCAAAGAGATATACGAGGCGGGAAGAACCAAGTTCGCGCGACTTTGGAAAGCCCAGATAAGAAAGATCGATCCGGAGAACGCGCGAAGACCGATTTTCTCCGACCGCGATTTATCGGCAGCAAGAGAAAGACTTGAATTCGATCTATTGCCTCAAAGTATCGCCCCTTTAATCTGTCTTATCTGTCGATGATCTTTATTCTAACCGCTTGTTGTATTGTTGTTTCAGCGGAAAAAGGTGCGGGCTCGGCGATCATCCTTGTGAACAGCCCATCCCCACCTGATGGACAGAGATCTCCTGATGAACCTACTCGCAAGATCGTTCGGTTAGAGAAAAAACTTCAATCCACGGAGGAGGAAAAAGATGTGCTGAGACTGTCGGTGGAGAATTTGGCTGGAGAGGTGAATTTGATCCGAAAAGAAGCTGTTGCGGCTTTGGAGGAGGCCAGAATTGCCCGAGAAGAGACAAGATGAGGGAGAGGGCAGTTGATCGCGCAAGCCGCGGCACATGAGAAGGAACTGAAGGATAGAGATCAGCGGCAAAAACGACTACGAGATGATGTCGCCCATTATCGAAATCGGTGCCATCAAGCGGAGAATGAAATGCGATGCCGATCTGGGAACAAGAGGGATGACGGTATGGTTCGGGACGAGACCTTGTCGATGAATCAAGCGGCTTCAACTGTGCGACCTGATGGCCAAGCGGCCTCCACTGATACGAAGGTGTATCTTGGCCGTGTGGGCCGCGATGCTGCGAAGATTCATCGGCACCATCATACTGTGCTTCACCATCTATCCGCAGCGATCTCTACGATCCTTCACGCGGGTGACTTGGTGGCCCATATTGGTGGGAACCTACCAGACCGTGGCGAACCAATGAGTGAAGAGAGAAAACGGGGAGAGAATGCAAAGGAAAAATAATCTTGTATATTTATTCGAACTTACTGTTACTGTGCGGTTAGATACATTCGTGAATTGCTGTATGAATCTTAAATTTCCCTTACTATTGCGTTTTTTTTTGTTTTTTTAATCGTTCGGTTTCCCATTCCTACGTACCCGCGCGATTTTAGCATTATTTATACTCTTCAGATTATAATTCTCTATAAATAGCATAGAAGATTCTCCCCTTATAATTAAAGTAGAGTTCAAAACTTCCACCAGATAGAAAAATAGTGTCCGAGCGATCTAGTGCTTCAGCTGTATTTCTTCGGTCAGAATTCAGGAATTCTTCCTTGACCGAAAGCGAGCTCTTGCAATTTGTGCAACGGCATATGCATGATGAATCAGTAGTCGTGCGGTTACCTTCAATGGCGGAGCGGTTAAACACAGTTGGAAATAACTTTACTGTCATACCCATCGATCATTTTGAACATGGCTTTTCTTTTTCGCCATTCATCGAGCTGGTAGAGATTATGGACTTCTATGGGGTCGTCCTCAGTCAGCTTCCCCCGAATACAATAGGTGCCATAATGAGCTTTTTGATCTACCTGCGTTCGGAGCGGGTAAATTTCACTATGAATCTCTTCCGAAACTGCTTCGTGACCCGATCGATCCGAGCGGGTAAAAAGGAGAACAAACTTTTTCGCGGCATAATATACTTCGACTGCAAGGGTTTGAAGGTAGTAAACCTCCCTAACAAGGTTACGGACTGGTCGACCAGATATCCGGTCTTTACGGGAAATCTAGGAGTTCTTCCCCTAAGTCCACAAGCCCGTGTAGCTTGTATTTTCAGAAGAATAGAGCTCGGGGGGAAGGAGTTAGAAATCGCCAATTTCTATAAGAATGAGCGGTTGAATGTCACATATTACTTGCCACTGTGGGTAATCGTGGCTGATTACAATATGTCCGACTGTAAGCATTCTGCTATTTTAAGAAGTCTTGTATTCGTGCGGTATTGTTAACCCTTCCTCTACAGTTCAGCTGGAGGTTCCGGCGGGAAAGCTGATCTCTCCAGAAGGTCCGGTGCTTACCCAAGGCGAGCTGCGCAAGCAGAGAGAAGCTGACCGTACCGAGGCTGATGAGCCAGCTGCACGTGAAAGCCCAGGCGGCTGGCTTTGCGCAATATGGGAAGAAAAATATGGCCGAGATGAAATCAGTTCCAACCGCACGACTGCCCACTTTAGCTACACAAGCTCGAGCGAGAAGCTTCACCCTCGATCATTTCATGGGTGAGGCTCTGGCTGAGGTTACTGGAGTAGCCGAGCGGCTAGAGGTAAGAGTGGATGAGCTTGAATAAGAAAATGAAGCTCTGAAAACGGATAACAAAAGGTTGAGAGAGAGAGTTGAGGTAACCAGAACCTTACTTTCTTTTATCCTCTCGGTCTCAAATTCTAAAAAACTTACATTATCTTTACTCTTACAGCGAATGTATGACCGGGAGAAACCGGCTTTTTTGCACGAAATCATCTCCCATTTGCGAGAAGGAGGGGAGGATATTCTTTACATTCTTAAGGAGAGAGGTTCTTTGATACCGGAGGAGCAAAAACTTACCTTCGACGACCTCTTTCCCGATTTTAAAAAGATGGAGGCCGAACGAGATAACGCGGTCCGTGCGGCTAAGATAGCCAAATCTCCTCCCGCTCCTGAGGCTGAAGCCGATGCTCGTAATGATGAAGAGAGAGATGCTGAAGAAGTTATTGAGGAGGATTCCGGGGATCGCGGAGAATCGGATTCGTCAGGATCTTCCGGATCGAGCGAGTCTCTGAGTGCTTCCAGTTCATCCAGTTCGGAACGGGATCGTCAAAAGAAAAAAGCCAAGATATAAATAGAATATGCTTATTTTCTCTTTTCAGACTGCGCGGACTTTATTTTTGTAAACCGCACAGTATAAATGTAATGGCCTTTTTATAAATGATAGTCCTAATTTCTCATGCTATGGGATGTCGTGTGGTTGAATGATTTTTACTTTCTCGGTTAATTGACGGATTGAAAAGTATTTCGCATCTTGATTCTACCTCAAACCTCGTGTGATGGGTTTGCGACTCGCACTTTTATATTCATTCGATAATAATTAAATCTGCGGCTATCGATATCATTATCCGCACGATCATTATTTGTATAAGAAAAACAACATGAAACTCCCATATCAAATCTGCGGCTAGCAACATCATTATCCGCACGATCATTATCTGTATAAGAAAAACAACACAAGAACTCTCATATCAAATCTGCGGCTAGCAACATAATTATCCGCACGATCACTATTTGTATAAGAAAAACAATACGAAACTCCCATATCAAATCTGCGGCTAGCAACATCATTATCCGCATGATCATTATCTGAGAATTGCCTAGGTCATGCACTGGTCCGCTATCGTTGATCTCCTTATCGCTGGTCCGAGAGCGAATAGAAATTCTGGAAATCTTGCCCTGCGATCAACTTAGTCTTATATTGTCGCTCGGTTTTGCAAATAAACCTGAATTTAGAAAGGAAGGGAGGTGTGCCCGATTACCACGGCCTGGATTGATCATCAAGGATGAGGTTGGCGGGTGCTGAGACTCGCACCATCTCATCTCAAGGAGGATCAATGAAACCGTGATAATATTCCTTATGATGCATGGTAGAGCTAAGCACCCACCTTGACCCTCCTGATACGCTGAGGTGGTGTGTTAGATGCCAGCTAGGATCCGATGTCTAGAAGCCCTCCGCACGAGAATCTGCAAGCTCCCACTACACGGTGCGAAAACTCCCCGATACACGTGGTCTTGGTGGAGTTACGCTAATGACAACGATTCTCGCGGGGGATCAAGCTAAACTCAGCGGTGTTACCTCGAGTTTGTTATTTCTTAACTTGAGTCCGTAGAATGAATACCCTACGATCTATTTTTAAGAGTAAAATCGTTTCAGATCATCCCCGCTCCAAGTATGGGTGATATCCTCCCCTTCATATGTTTGCATTTTGTAAGCTCCTATTTTCAAGACTTCCTTTATGATAAAAGGTCCGGTCCAGTTGGGATTCAATTTTCCGACCGAGCCATTTCTTGCTGCTGCGTCCACCTTTTTTAGAACTATGTCTCCCACCTGAAATTGCTTAATCCTTACTTTTTGGTCAAAATATCGCGCTGTTCGCCTTTTTACTTCTTCCTGTCTCATAGTAGCCTCATCTCAGAGTTCCTCGATGTGATCTAGGAAATATCTCATCTTTTCATCATTTATTTCCAGCCAATCTTCCCAATTTTGCCTAGCTAGCAAGACCCTGGGTGTTGATACTTCAAACTCTATCGGGATGAGGGCCTCTGATCCATGTGAGAGCTTGAATGGAGTCTCTCTTGTGGAGCTGGAAGGTGTAGTTCTTAGGGCCCATAATACTGAGGGGAGGTTATCAGCCCAACAATTCTTCAGACTTTGAACCCTTTTCTTAAGTAGGTTCAGAATTCGCTTATTGGCCGCTTCTACTTGGCCGTTGCTCCGAGGATGATGTTCTGAAGAAAATCGGAGGTCGGTTCCTGCCTTCCTGCAAAAATCAGTCATTTCCGTGTTATTGAACTGAGGTCCATTATCGGTGATTATCGCCATAGGGACTCCGTGCCTACAAATTATATCACCCCAAATAAAGTTTTTAACTATTTGAGTTGTGGTCCTTGCTAGTGCTTTGGCCTCAATCCACTTAGTGAAGTAGTCAATCATAACCAAGATGAAGCGTCGTTGACTACACGCCATTGGAAACGGCCCGATGAGATCCATTCCCCAAATTGCGAATGGCCAAGGTGTCGTGATCGAGCAAAGTTGTCGAGCGGGCTGGAGTTGAAGTGGAGAAAATTTCTGGCATTGAACACATTTCTTTGCATACATCTCTGCATCCTTCCTTATCTTTGGCCAAAAATACCCCTGACGTAAGATTCGTTGTTCTAGGGTTCTGGCTCCAGAATGGCTACCACACTCTCCTGAATGGGTATCTTCAAGAATGATGAGGACTTCCTCTTCCGTGACGCATCTTGCCATAAGTGAGATGAAAGTTCTTCTGTAAAGTATCCCAGAAATCAGGTTGTAATATGCTGCTTTAATTCTGAATCTTCTTCGATCTTTAACGGTAGGGTGATACTCTCCTTTTGATAGGTATAGAATGAATGGGTCTACCCAAGAGTCATGCTAGTCGACTTGCATTGCCTCCCCTTCTTTGACTGATGGTCGAAAACGCTCGGACGCTATTTCCCCCGTAGTATCGCCAAATTTTGACAAGGTATAGGCTTCCTCATTCCGGATTCTAGGGATGTGTTCAATCGTAAAGCTCTTGAATCTCCCGATTTCCGCTTTTACCAGCACAAGATATTGTTTGAGAATTGGTTCTCGGGTTTCGAAGTTTCCGAGTACTTGTGACGCCATTACTAAGGAATCTTTCTTAACGTGAGCGTGGTCGATGCCAAGTTCTCTCGCAAATCTCAACCCTGCCAGAAGTGCTTCATATTCGGCTTGATTGTTGGTAATCAGGAAAAAGAATTTCACCGCATGCTTTATTTTTACTCTGTTCGGATTGATGAGGACAATCCCTGCTCCTGACGAATTCTTCCCCGAAGCTCCATCGACATAAATGGTCCAAGCAGATGGAAGACTTTCTTTCTGAGCAAAACTTTGCCCCGTGGTTCCTACCATGAAATCCGCCAAAACCTGAGCTTTATCGCTGTTCGCGGTACGTATGTGATTTCAAACTCACTTAGCTCGATTGCCCATTTAGCGAGTCTTCCCGAATATTCTGGCCTTTATAATATCCCTTTCAGGGGCTGATCTATCACAACTTGGATTGAGTGTCCCTGGAAATATGGTCGGAGTCGACGCGCAGAGATGACCAAGGCCAACGCCAGCTTTTCGAGGATAGGGTATTTTAATTCAGTCCTTTTTAGGATATGGCTAACATAATATACTGGGAATTGCCTTTTCTTTTCTTCCCTGACAAGTACGGAACTAACCACTTCGGGTCCCACTCCCAGATAAATGTATAATGGTTCTCCTGGGCGAGGACTTTGCAACAATGGGGTCGTGGTTAATTGTTTTTTGAGTTGTTTGAAAGCCTTTTCACATTCATCAGTCCATTCAAACTTTGAGGCCCCCCGAAGAGTTTTAAAGAAGGGAGCGCTCTTATCTCCTACCCTGGAGATGAAGCGGCTAAGTCCTGCTAGCCTTCCTCCTAGTTGTTGGACCTCTTTTGGGGAGCGAGGTGGTGTCATACCCAGGATGGCTTTTACCTTATCAGGATTGGGAGCCAATCCTTTGGGAGTAAGGAGATGACCAAGGAACTTCCCTTGGCCAGCACCGAAAGCACATTTCAACGGGTTTAACCTCATCCTAAACTTTCGTAGGGTAGTGAAGGTTTCTGTGAGGTCCTCCAAATGCGCAGAAAAGGATTTGCTTTTTATGAGGAGATCGTCCACATAGACTTCTAAATTTTTTCCCTTTTGATCTTTGAAAACTTAATCCATCATGCGCTGATAAGTAGCTCCTGCATTCTTAAGATTGAAAGGCATCACTAGATAAAAAAAACACCATTCATTTATGCATTTTAATCTTGTGATAGCCAGAGAACGCGTCTAAAAAGCTCATGACAGAATAACCAACTGCTGAATCTACTAAAGCATCTATTCGAGGCAGGGGGTAGAAATCTTTGGGGCACGCTTTATTAAGTTTTGTGAAATCTACACACATCCTCCATTTTCCTCCTGGTTTAGGTACCATTACAACATTTGATATCCAAGCGGTATATTGTATCTCTTGAACAAATTTGGCTTTCACCAGCTTGCTGACTTCCTCCCGGATTGGGCTGGCCAACTTTGTTGCGACGTCCCTCTTCTTCTGTTGTACAGGCTTATACTTCGGGTCGATATTGAGATGATGGCATGCTACATCCGGATCCACCCCGAGCATATCTTCAGGAGACCATACGAAAATGTCGAGGTTCTTCAGGAGACAAGAGATTTGTTGGGTTTTCTCCTCTTCCGATAGTTTTGCATTAATGGAGAGCTTTTTCTCTTCTCCCTCAGTGATGGGCACCTTCTCGATAGGTTGAGCAGCCTCCAAATGGAGTCCTTCCTTCGCGTTCTCTTTCGATTCTCCAAGCTCGATTGTTGTGACTGCCGGAGGGGTTACCTGTTCAATCATGTTAACCGTTTTCACATAACATTCCCGGGCCACCCGATGGTTACTCCTAATCCGATACTGCTTCCCTTGAGCAGAAAATTTGATAGCCAGATGGTAAGTCGACACAATCGCCCGATACTCATTTAATAGAGGCCTCCCGAAAATCGCGTGATAGCTACTTGCCGCGTCGACCACCACGAACTGGATCATCTTGGTGATTCCCCTCAGGGTCACTAACAGCGAAACATTTCCTTCTGCTTCCTTCCTCTCTCCGAAGAAGCCGTAGAGTGGCCCCTCGGTAGAAGATAATGACTTCCCGGTCTTTAGGGCCTCGAACGTCTTTTTTAACAAGAGATTCACAGAGCTTCCTGTATCTATCAGAATCTTTTCTACTGTGAAATTTTCGATAACAACTGCATCGTTGAATGGGTTGGCGACAGAGGAGAAATCATCTGGACCAAAAGTAACGAGTTCCCTAGTCGGTGCTGAAGAAGACGTCATAGCCACCTCCTGCTTACATAACCTGGAAACGGAAGACTTTCGGCTTGATTCGAGGCCTCCCCCTCCGTGTATGCAGAAGAGCCGCCCAAGGGTTCCTTCGTCATGAACATCCACACAATCATTCGGATAATGTACATTACCTAGGCCGCCAATGTCAGTGATGCCTTCACATTCCTGAAATACCTCATCCACTTCTTTGCCTTTTGAGGTGTTTGAAATGATGGGGGTCTCTTTACAGAAGAGGTCTGACATCTTTCCTTCTGAAACCAGTCTTCTTACCAAAAAGCGTAGGGCCCGACAGTGCTCTGTAGGATGTCCCTCCTCCTTGTGAAATTCGCAGAAGTTCTTTGAGTTGGGGGTCTTACTTCTCCCCGGGGTTTGGCCTTTCTGAAATCTTTTCTTTGCAGGACCTCGACGATTTCCTCCCAGGTCATGTTCATAATGCGAGGCTCTTCGTGTTGACTAATAGGAAGGACTTGTGGGCCCGTCGGAACAGGAGTAGTGTTTAAGGGAAGCATTCTCTCTCGGAACTGCTGATGACTGAGGAACCTTATGTCGAAAGTTTCTCCCCCTTTGAGGCGAGGATTGACGATCATGGCGGGAAGATTTTGGAACGTGGCATTTCATGGAAGAATTTCCTAAGCCGCCTCCACCTGCCATAGAATTTAGAGTAGAAATATAGGTTGGGTTAGCACTTTCCCCTTCAATGAATTTGTTTGCGAGAGCGATTAGGGCTTGATAAGTTGCCGGAGCCTTTGTCGTGGCTTTGAATTTTAACGGGCCTTCCTAGAGGACATTGATCAGGGCGACCTTGTAATAGTCTGGATCTACATTCTCTATTTCGAGAATCTCCCTTTCAAAACGATCTACAAACCGTGCCACACTTTCGCCCTCCCTTTGTATAATTTTGAAAAGAGCCGCAGGACCACTTTTCCTTTTTTTGGAGGTTGAGAACCTTAACAAGAGCTCTTGGCAGAGCCCAGCGAAATAATTAACTGAGCGAGGACGAAGCTCGTGAAACCACTCTCGAGCCTACCCGTCAAAAGTCGTCACCAGCAACTTACACTTTAGTGCGTTCGTTAGGCATCTAAGAGCCACAGTATCTTCGAATGCTTACAGGTGTGTAACCGGGTCGGACGCGCCGGTATAAGAAGGTAGACGAGGTTCTCTGAAATTGTTCGGTGCGGGATCCCGCCTTATTCGCGCGACAAATGGAGACGGGTCCTCCATCTCGGCTGGGGTTGAAGGTGAGGCGCGGTTAAAATCTGGGAAATTAACGAGTAAACCGGGCTGGCGGTCTTCTTCGAATCCTTGCCGCCTAGCCGGACCTGCTGGAGCGGTATCCTGGAAATAACCCATGAAGGGACCTCGCTCGTCTTCCCGGGGCTGCGGTTGCGCGGTGGTCTGATATTTCTGGGAAGCGGGTTGAAAGGCCGCAGGGTTGGAAAGATCACGGGTTCTGTGGTTGGAGGCATCGTCAACAGCTGGTAAGAGCAGCTAGAGTTTGGTCGATCGCATCAAGGCGTTCGTCGGTTTCCCACCTATCTTGCTCCATTTCCTGGCGAGATTGTTCGAGCGCCCTCCAAAGGGATTCCTCTGAGGAACCCGTGCGATGAGAATGATGAGAATGACAGTGCTGAGGGGATCGCCTGTCCGTCATATCGAGACCACTGGGATTCACGGACAACTCGAATCTGAAGGTCGCGTGTTCAATGTTCGTGCCAAGAATGTCTTCTGGTCGCTGGAGAACCTGCAAGGGAGAAAACGATAAAGAATGGACTGCGAGTTGTCGGTTACTAGCGGGTAGATGAAAAGGAGACAAAAGAGAAGGGGGGCCGCTGGAAGCAGCGATAACAGAGTTCGCCCGTCGCGGCTAAAACCACTCATGCGACGGGCTTTACGATTTCCATAAAATGAAGCGGTTACCAAAGAAACCCGATCGGACAGTAACCCGCTTGGCAAAGTGATTGAGACCGCTGCCACAGAAGGCGAGCTTGAGGATTCAATTCACGATGCCTAGAGAGTACTATTCATGCCTATTTATAGGTTCGGGGCCTGCCCGAGCGGGCAGACGCTAGAATCACTGGCTGCCCGGGGGACAGGAGAGCGGGCAGCGGTGATGGGATGCGCAGCCGGAGAAGAAAGAGCAAGCTCATAACCGCACGGTTACACGGTCTTGAATAAAAAGACCGACAGCTTTCGGACGGAAAGAACGACTTGCAGACTGCTATGACCGCGCGGTTATGCGGTTAAGAAATGGCCCTTTGACTCAGGGAGAACAAGGATAGCGGTCTTCCGGGTAAACAATCCTAGGTTTGAGCATGACATCATTAATACATTCCAAGAGCAAGTTAGTAGCTTGAGCAAGTAGTTATACATGTATTGTCTGAACTAAGTTGTGTAGTTCTAGTGGTAAGCTAGAACTACACAAGGTCGACTCCCCAGTCTGCGGGTGAGTCATCCAGGGCATAGAGTGAGGCCGTGATCGAAGGACTGCGATAGAGCAATGAGGCTCTAACCAGGCAAATGTTGGAGATGCAGTCGCAGATCCAGGCTTTGTTGTCTATTATTTTCGAGCAACTGATTAGAGTGCAAGACCCTGCTATGGGTCAAGCTATTCCTGTTCCTCCTGCTCCTCTGGTCCCTCCAGCTGTGCTGCCACAAGAGATGAACTTTATCTCGCATTATCAACAACTAGGACACCCTACCTATGATGATAGAGCCGATTTTATGGCTTTGGATGATTAGATTTTCGTAATCGAGGAGATGTTTTTGTACTCAGGAATATCTGCAGACGGGAGGGTAATGGTTGTTGCGTACCAATTGAAAGTCCTTGCAAAGGGCTGGACTTTGAGAGAGAAGGAGAACCTTAAGGATGTATGTTCATGGGAAACCTTCAAGGAGTTATTGACGAGAAAGTTCGTGCCATTACTCGAGCAAGACCGCTTGATGAATAATTTTTTGCACTTGAAGCAAAGGCAACTCACAGTTAGTGAGTACGAGGTGGATTTTAGTAAATTGATCCGATTTTACCCTAATATGGTATCCTCAAAATCTAGTAGAGTTAAGCATTTTCTAGGGGGTCATAGGAATGACATCCAGCAGCTGGCCAGTGTGTATGGATCTGAAAATTTTGCTGAAGTAGTAGAAGCCTCCCTAAAGGTCGAAGCAATCAACAATGCTAAGAATCGAGGCCTGCATATGAGGAAAGATAAGAGGAAGTATGATGTGGGTAAGAACTCTCGGGAATGTAGTTATGCTTTGAAGAAAAGAAGCAAAGAGGTGTGCAGTTTCTGTGGCCAGTCAGGCCATCCATCCGAGAAATGTTTTAAGAGATTGGGAGCTCAAAATCAAGAGCAGGTGCATGCGATTCAGAGTGCTCCCAAAGGAAAACATGTTTGTGCTTTTTGCAAACAGAAGGGGCACGATGCTGTCCATTATTGTGGGTAAGGAGAGGGTCTACTTTCAGTGCGGGCAGAAAGGACATTTCAAGTCGTAGTGCCCGTAGTCTCAGCCCACCCAACAACTGATTCTACTTCAGGCTTTGCCACCACCACAACATTTGGACAATGGGAATGGCTAGTTAAACGTGGTGACCATAGAGGAAGCACAGAAATCCACCTAGGTGATCTCATGTTAGATCCTAACCTAGTTTATTTTTATCTCATGGTTGTAGTTTTGATGTTGCTCTGTTAGTTATGAATGTGATTTTATAGGGAAGTTAAAGGTAAAGAACCGTTGAGCGTGCGTTCTTTTAGATTCTGGTTCAACCAACTTGTTTGTGGCTATGGCCTTTGTAGAGCGCCATCGTTTGACTCTCGATCAAATTACCGATTCGATTCCCGTTAAGTTTCCCTCTGGTGATTTAGTGGTGTCATACCAGGGTATCATGGGTGGTCCGATTCTTTTAGGCGATTTCCTAGATGTTGTTGATTTGAAGGTGATAGACCTAGAGGACTTCGATGTGATCTTGGGCATGGACTGGTTATCCAGATATGATGCGGTTCTCCAATGCAAGGTCAAGCGTTTGGAGTTAAGGATGGACAACAGTCACCCCTGGAGTGTTTATGGTTTTTTGCGCCAGGATTCCCCGATTATTTCTGCGGAATGTGCTCAGAAGCTTTTAGATTCGGGTTATTTTGCCTACTTGGTTTCAGTTTTAGAGGCAATTTGTTGTTTGCCGCGTGTAGAGGAGATTCCTATGGTTTGTGAGTTTTCTGATGTTTTTCGAGATAGTCTTCCTGGTCTTCCACCTGAGAGGGATGCGGAGTTTGTTATTGATCTTGAGTCGGGTACTCGTCCTATTACTAAGACACCGTACCGTATGTCCCCTCGAGAGATAGAAGAGTTGCGTACCCATCTTGATGATCTTTTGTAGTATAGATTTATTAGGCCGAGTTATTCGCTTTGGGGTGCTCCTGTATTGTTTGTAAAGAAGAAGGATGGATCCATGAGTCTATGAGTTGATTATAGGGAACTTGAAAAGGTAACTATCAAGAGTAGGTATCCCTTGCCGTAAATAGATGACTTATATGACCAGTTGTGTGGTAGTATGGTGTTTTAAAAGATTGACCTTAGTTCAAGCTACCATCAGTTGAGGATTCATGAGGCGGATATTCGACGGACAACTTTTCATTCTCGGCATGGACATTTTGAGTGCTTGGTGATGTCCTTTGGTTTGACAAACACACCCTCTGTCTTCATGGATATGATGAACAGAGTGTTCAAGGATTTTCTAGACCGTTTTGTTGTTGTGTTTATTGATGATGTTTTGGTGTATTCCCGGAGTGCTGAAGAGAATGCCCAGCACATACGGTTGGTTTTGTCTGCTTTGAAGGAGCATAAGTTATTTGCCAAGTTAAGTAAGTGTGAGTTTTGCCTACCTCGGGTTTCCTTCTTGGGTCATGTGGTTAATAAGGACGGAATTTCTATTGACCCAGAGAAGATTTCTGTCGTGATGGATTGGAACAGACCTACTATACCCAAAGAGATAAGGAGTTTCTTAGGTTTGGTAGGGTATTAAAGAAGGTTTGTGGAAGGATTTTCTATGATATCTGAGTCGCTGACTAAGCTTATGCAGAAGAATGCAACGTTTATTTGGAGTGATAAGTATGAAAAAGCTTTTCAGGAGTTGAAAAAGAGATTATGTACTTCTCTAGTTTTGACTTTGCCTACCAAACAATTGGAATATGCTATTTATGTAGATGCATCGCATGTTGGACATGGTTGCGTATTGATGCAAGAAGGAAAATTGATTGCGTATGGGTCGAGGCAGTTAATATTCATGAAAGAAACTACCCTACACATGATTTAGAGTTCGCAACAGTGATTTATGCCCTGAAGTTATGGAGATCCCTATTGTTTTGTGCGTTGTGAAATATTTACACGGATCATAAGAGTTTGAAGTATGTCTTCATCTAATGGACTTGAATCTGCGTCTGCGAAGATGGTTAGAATATGTCGCGGATTATGATGTTGAGATTTATATCATCTGGGAAAAGCTATTGTGGTTGTCGATGCCTTGAGTAGAAAGATCACGCAAATCTTTGGACTTTAAATAGAATCCTTAGTTGAGGAATTTCTGTTGATGGGTATCTCGATTGGAAGTAGCGACTCGTTGAGTAGTTTGGATGTATCAGAGCCTTCATGGATTACGCTTATAAGGCTACATCAAAAGGATGATCTTGATTTGCTGCACCTCTATATTAGAACTGAGAAAGGAGAACTACCTGACTTTTCTATTGATGATGTGGGTACTTTGAGGTACCGCGGTAGATACGGCATCCCCGATGTTGAGGATATTAAAGTTAAGTTGTGCAGTGAGGCTCATGGATCCAGTGTTGCCTACCACCCTAGTTCTACGAAGATGTATAGAGATCTGAAGCAGATCGTTTGGTGGTATGGTTTGAAGAAGGATATAGCCAAGTTTGTGTCTGAGTGCTTCACTTGTAAGCAAGTTAAGGCTGATCATAGGAGTCCTGGTGGCAAGTTGATGCCTTTACAGATTCCAAGTTGGAAGTGGGAGATTATTTCCATTGACTTCATTACTGGTTTGCCGATATCTCCTAAAGGACATGATTCTGTATGGGTTATAGTGGATATACTAACGAAGTGTACTCACTCTATGTCATTCAAGATTGATTACTCCATGAAGAAAATAGTAGAGTTATACTTGGATGAGGTTATCAGGTTATATAGAGTACCTGTTAGTACTGTGTCGGATCGAGGCTCCAGATTTACGTCTCATTTTTCGAAAAGCTTACAGGAAGGATTGGGTACTGATCTGAGGTATTCCACCGCTTATCATCCACAGACAAATGGTAAACAGAAAGGGTAAATCAGATTTTGGAGGATATGATCAGATGTTATATTTTTGACCATGGGGGAGCATGGGATGAGCGACTCAGATTGATGGAGCTTTCTTATAATAACAGTTATCAAGAGAGCTTGCAGATGGTGCCGTTTGAGGCTTTATATTAGAGATGTTGTAGAACTCCCTTGTTTTGGGCTGAGGTTGGTGATGGACCATTGTTGGATCCGGAAGCTTTAGAAGAGATGAATACTTCTGTAATGCATATTAGAGTAAAGCTTCGTATAGCTCAGGAGCATTATGAAAAGAATGCTAATCTGCGTATGACTGATTTGTAATTTGTCATTGGGGACATGGTGTTTCTTAAAGTTTCCCCAATGTCTAGTGTTAAGAGGTTTGGTAAGAACCATAAGTTGGATCCTAGGTTTGTGGGACCCTTCGAGATTATTGAACGTATTAGAATGTTAGCTTATAGGTTTGATTTGCCCACAAGTTTTTTGGGTGTGAACGATGTGTTTCACGTAAGCCAGTGGCAAAAATATGTGCTTAGCGACCGGTAGGTTCTTGATTATGTGCTCCAGTTGGAGCCTAAACTTTCTTATGTTGAGATGCCAGTTCGCATTCTAGATACTCAAGATCGAGTCTTGCGGAGGAAGACCATACCAATTGTTAAAGTTTTGTGGCGAAACCAAGACGTGGAAAGCGCGACTTGGGAGTTGGAGTCAACTATGAGGGAGGCTCATCCTCATCTGTTCTCCTTGTTTCTTTCAGTATGTATTTCCATTCTATAATCTTTCATTAATTTCCTTCCATAGTGGAATCTTTTGTGCGAAAAGTTTCGGGATGAAACTTTCTTTTAGGAGGGGTGGCTGTAACGACCCTGATTTTCCAAGATTTATTTAAAACCCCTTTAGTGATGTATTTTGACGTCAGGGCGTTACGTTGACGCATAGTTGGTGGGTACCGTTGTTTGAGCATAACTTTTGCTCGTAGGTATCCAAGGTTTTGGTTAGGGAGAATTTGCTTGGCTAATTTCTCCTGTGTTTTGATATTCCCTTGCGAGTCGTGGTTCGTTTTGGAACACGGCCGAGCGTTTTTGGGATCTTTGCTGTTTAGACTTTGGGGAGTATTTACCCAAGTTTGGTTTGTCTAATTTCGATTTCGACTTCGTCGTTGAACTCGTAGCATCGATATTTAGGTACGGTGTGATTTTCATAGAAATTCGAGTTAGTGCGAGTTTTGGTCATTTGGACGTTTTAATTAAAATAATAATATATTATATTATTTATTCCATATAAATAGCCTTGAGATAAGAGGGAAACCATATTCATTATCTTCTTCCCCAAACCGTCGGACTGTTTTTGCGGAAGGATGAGAGCGGCGGACCTTGCAAAGCTTTCAGCCGTCGTTTGTATGAGCTCCGGTGTACGAAATCGTCGTCGAAGAGAAGATCTTGTTAGCTCTCACCAAGATCTATGTTTGTGTGTTATGTATTTCCCATTTCGTGAAATTTTTGGTGTTAGGAATTTCGTTGTGACTCTCCTTCATCCTGAAAGGTTTCAGGAGTTGTTTCATAGGTGTTCTTGTGGCTAGATCCGTGAAGAAGAGTGGTTGTGCGACCGGATTTCAGCAAGTTCGAGGCAAGTGGTGATTTTTCCCCTTACCAATCTTTCATTCCTTGCATTCTAAGTTATTTTCCTTTCCCTTCTTAGAATTTGGGAAAAGGGTAGGGTTAGGCCAAGACCTACCTGCTGCATAAGGTAGATTGTGCAGGTGAGATGTGTTTTTTTGTCGTGTTTGACTGATTAACCTAGGCACAAATCCGTCAAATATATGTTACTTAACCCTAGATTAATTTGCCATGTATAGCAGTGGGTGGATTTAATCGGGTTAAGCAGTTAGCCTAAATTTATTTCGTCTTATATGGCTGATTAGTCTAGTAAAATTAGTCTATTTTGACAAAAGTCAAAACCACCGAAATCAGTCTTAGCCTAAGTCAAATTCGTCGAGTATCCGTTGAAATTCGGCGGGTAATGCTTGGCATTGAGTGTTGCTGATTTCATCGAGTATTAGGCGTTGAGTCCAACGAGTATAATGCTTTGCATTGAGTGTTGCTGAATTCGTTGAGTATCTGTTGAAATTTGGCGGGTAATGCTTGGCATTGAGTGTTGCTGAATTCGTTGAGTATTAGGCATTGAGTCCGTCGAGTATAATGCTTGGCGTTGAGTGTTTCTGAATTCGTTGAGTATCCGTTGAAATTCGGCGGGTAATGCTTGGCATTGAGTGTTGCTGAATTCGTCGAATATTAGTCATTGAGTTCGTCTTATATAAGACTTAGCATTGACTTTAGTCTGGGCATTGAGTAGTTCTGAGACTAAGTTAAAAGCGTTGTGTGCGCTGAATACACTCAACGCGGCATTGAGTGAAGTTCACTTGGCGTTGAGTAAAGCTTTGGCGTTGAGTGGCCTGTGAGGCAAAGTCAAAGCGTTGAGTGTACTCAACGCGACATTGTGTGAACTAAATGTGGCGTTGAGTTAAGTTAGAATCGTTGAGTTAGCTGGTTGGCGTCGAGTGCGTTAAATGCACTCAGTGCGGCGTCAAGTCTACTCGTTGCTTTTTCCCGTGGACTTAGGATTTTTCCACCAAATCGTTGTATATCTCTAGTGAATTGGTTTTTTTATGTAAAAATCGTCGAGTGCTTGGTGTATTCGTCGAGTATACTCGACGAATCAGTATGGAGTTGGATTTTAGTGGTCGAATTGTTTCTAATTCATCGAGTTTGGTCTTAGGTCAATTTTGGGATTGATTCCTCCATGAATTATTGGAGAAGTGCAGTGTTTTGGTTGTTATTTGTCTGTGTTTGACTATGGTGGATAGTGTTTTGGTTGTATGTTTATGGCTAGGTTAGCAGTGGATAAAGGACCACCAACCTGATGGTTTTTTTGGTGAATTTTTGCCTTGGTGGGTTTGCCTGGTGTGGGTATGTGATTGTGTAAGACCCCATTTTTTTTGCTACACCACCGGGTCTTACGCTTAGAACAGTAATTTTGCGGTGACACCAATGCTCGGGAGGGTTGCCACTACAAAACACCGATTTTGCCAGCATTGACGATCATCAAGAGTAGAAGTTACAGCTAAAAGAAAATAAAGCCAAGTCCAAAAATCACATATAATCTATGAAACAGAAATCACAGCAAGTCCTCATAGTGATATAAGTAAAAAAATAGATCAGTATAATAGGAATATAAATGGGCTTATGCCCGGTACAGCAAATCCTCACTACATCACTCTCGCGGAAGCTAAGTAAAACTAATCACTCACATAGCCGAAGGCTCGTCCTCCAGTATTAGATTTGCCACCTCCAAGTGCACCGTACTTCGCTGGCGCCGCATCTCGTACTGCTGCTCCCGATCCCCCATCATAAGTCCTTGAAATGTTTGGTCCATCAACCGTTAGTCAAAAGACTAAGCCTAATTACGCGCACCCCTCCCCTAGTAGCTCTTAGGCTCTGTGCGGGAGGAATGATAGGAAAGCTATGATGGTGGAGAGTAGGAACAAAGCAGGTGACGGTAGAACTATCTAGCAGGAAAATTGTAACATCTATAAAGCTATAAAATGAAAAGCAAGCTAGAAATTCTATAATAAGGATGTAGTAATAAAGACAAGTAGAGTAGAGAAGTAAGTGAATGAAAGGTAGACTTAGAAATAAGTAACCTTAACCTATATGAGTGCCCATACAAACTTATAAGTTAAGGTGTATTTTGCAAGGATACTGTCATATAAAAATTCCCATACCAATTTATATGATGGGATGTCAGGATTATATGAATGTATGAGTGTAGTGATATGTTATGCCATGATTCACACAAGGGCAACACATGCACATGACTCTATGAGCACAGACCTTTAGTTCCACTTGTTAGGAAGCTAGCTTCACTCCAAGGAGCCTCCGTAGTGGCAAACAAGGACATTGGGTCGGGCCACCCCACTCCTAGGAAGGTTTTCACACTACCAAACCTAGCCCTTACATAAACCTCTGAAGGACACACCAGATTCACAACGTACTATGCTGACCCACAACCAGACTTTCTCTTGGCTATGTATAAACCACACCTGCCGAGTCAGCATACCGATGTAGGTGTGAATGATAATCAAATACCAAAGACCCACCACTTTTTGCACATGCAATCATGAATATCCCGAGCCATCGGCACCCCAGACTATAGCGTCCGTTATAACTACCTTACAAGCCTTCGGCTCGCCTAGCTAACCTTCCCCTTTTCATAACAATCGAGCTTACCGCTCGGATAACCTAGCCAAGCTATCTTCTCGAGACATCGGGGTAAGTGAAGGTGAAGTCCTATTTTTCTTTAGTAGTTGCTCTTTAACATTAATTCTAATGGTTTAGATTAATCTTTGACTGCCCAGGGTATTCCATATGAAGAGCTCTTGAGGGCACTAGGAACTACGAGGGGCTGAAGCCCAAAACTTCCTTTCACATGGCACTTATTATTATAGGTATCTACCGAAGTCCCAATCCCATTTAATATTATACTAAATCTAACCCTAATGTATTTTGACTCTCTCTCTCTCTCCACGGGAAAGACGTTCTTTTATCGATCCCGAACACCACTTAACATTAGTCAGACCAACACCATCCCCATCATGACTCCTAATGATGAACTCAATTTCACCTTACCAAATCAGTATAGCATCAACACAACTTCATATGTCCTTCCGAGATGCTAACAGAATTCTGCAGTTTTACTATGTGCCGACCAACCTAAGCTATATGATGAGTAGGAATGGTGATCCCTTCAATTATTCATCCAAATGACCTAATATTATTACTCGGGGTCTATCATGATAATTTATGGTTAAATCCAGAAGATAACAATTTTTCCTAATTTTTTTGGCATTTATTATAATTTCCTAAAAATTAAACTAACAATGCTTTTGAACATCAAGTACAGTTTTCTGACCATGCATAGTTTTAACAAAATTATGATAGGTTAATACCAACAAAGAAATAGTAAATACCTAAAATTCAAAATTTTGCACGATGAATTTGACCATCAATAATTTATTGAATAAACAACTGCAATATTAGGATATTTAGGGGAAAAATAGAATTATTTATCCAAAAATTATAGGAAAATTACCAAATGACAAAATCAGGCAGGGGAGACTATTGACCCAGGATTATTTTTTCCAAAGCTTATTTGGTTAACATAATTAAATCAATTAAAACAAAACAATTTTAGGCACCTTGTGAAGCAACTCATATAGATAGTCCTTCAATAATTCTATAAATATTCATAGAGCTCATGAATTACTTAAAAGTTCCTCTTACCAAATTTCATAAGTATTCAATGAGTAGATATCTACTAATAAATTCATTAATGATTTGGGCAACTACAAGGGTTGTGAATGAAGTATCTTAAATACTGATCTAAAATTCACACTAAAATATTCAGAGCTTTATAGCAATATTATTTAGCCATTGCCTAAATTTCAAGATCATCCAAAGTCCTATGATGCAGTATTAAAATCAAGTGTAAAAGTTCCCTAAACTGTTTTAAGTTGTTACAAGGGGGATGTAAACTCTAAAAGTCCTAGAATTACTTCCTAAGGTTATTCACCATCCTAAGATCACATGGATAAAACTCCAAGTCCATACAAGGACATATCACCCTATGTCCTTCACAAACCCCCAAAGTTCAACCTTAGGGTTTGAACTAGGGTCATAGGGAAAATCCACCATAATCCACCCCAAACTCCAAATGAGGGTGTTTTAACTTACCTTGGGGCTCTGGCCAAAGTTCCATTCCTTTTGGGTGAGAATTGGCCCCTCCTTGCCCAAAGTACACTTTTGCCCTAATTTACCCTTAAGCGACCAAACTTTGGTCATACCAATACCTATTCAAACCAACCCCAATTGGGTTGATATTTTTGCCATAGCCATATATTTACCATAAGGACCATCCATCGAAATTTTGGTTGATTTCGAGGTCCATAGACCCCTTATTAATTCATACATATTTTATTAAATTTTTACAAAAAATATAAAAAATGTTCTCCAAAAATTGCCATTATCGGTTATGTCAGAGACATAAGTGTGACTAATATAAGACCCAAATTTCAAAGCATTTGGATTATGGTTTAGTGGGGGCACTCAGATTTGTCTCTGGTCAGCCTATGTATAGGTTGTACCATATGGAGTGTTGTGGTCAGACTAGAGACCCAAATTGGTTGGAACTAATTTTTATATTAAACTAGACATCAAGGGATATAAATTTCATATAGAACATTTTTTCATATAAGGACACTAAGTATTTTTAATAAATCAAAACATCCACTGAATTTATATGTAACAGAAATAGAATATTAATAATATTAATCTTATTAAATAAAAGGCGCGGCACGAATCTTGACGCACCATCCGACGACATCTGGTCATCGTCCACAATGCGTAAATGGCTCGGATTAACCCATCCTGGGCCGTTTTAGCTGGCGAATTCCCGACCACCCGCGCATCCTCAATGTCGGCCACCGCCACCACCACCTTCGTTTAGGTGGTGGCTGGCGATTCGCGGTGGTTGGTTGGTACGATGTGGCCGGAACAATGAGTTGTGAGTGGAGGAGAAAGCTTGAAAATACATGCTTTCGGCCTACTTGATTTGGGGCCAATTGGACCTGAACCTTGCGGCCAAGAGTTGTGGATCTATCCACTAAAGAAGGAGAGGAGGATAGGTCCTTTTGGGAGGTGTGGAGCCTTGTTGATCGACGGGATGCCATTGTCGGATTTTAAAGCAACAGGTGCTCTGCAATGGTACAGCAGAAGGGCTAGAATTCTTCAGGGAAAAGGTGGAGATGGCTGCTGGGGGTCTAGGGAAGCTTTTAAAATTCTTTGTTTGGGGGAGAGGGAGGGTGATGGATTTAATTCCGTTATTGGCCATGAATGGTGGATCTCGGTCATGGCCTGGGGGGGGGGAATCTAGGTTTAGCTGGTCAAGAAATGGCTGGAAACTCCTTCTCCCCATAGGGGGTTGAATCCAACCATTAAAGGGGAGGGGCTTCATCTTCCCCATCATTGATGACATCATTCTCTCTCTCCTTCTCTCTCCTCCATTAAACGGAAAATGGAGTTTTCTCTCTCCTAGTCAGCACTTACAGAAAATGAGTGGTATTTTGGATAATTCTAAACCTCATGAGGCTAGTGGACCACCTCAATTGGGCTTAGCCCAAGTGGATTGGGCTAGGTTTGGCAACCTTGAGCTAGTTTGAACTAAACCTAGGTTGAATTGACTTTGGTCAAATTGGCCTTTTGGGTTGACCCCAATGGGCCCTTGGTGACCCATTCCTAAGGTCTAGGAAGGGTTGGGTAGGGTTGGTTTGGCACTTTAGCAGCTATTTGACCCTTAGTTAGGGATCTTTGACCATTTTAGAGTTAGGGTTGACTTTTTTCAACTTGGCCTCTTTGGTTGACCCCAATGGGTCCTTGGTGACCCATTGGGCCCCCTTAGGGCTTAGGAAGGTCTAGGTGGGTCCCTTTGGCTAAAGGGGATCAATTGACCATGTGTTAGCTTAGTTTGACCTAATTAGGGTTTGGGTTGACTTTGGTCAACTTGACCCTTTTGGTTGACCCCAATGGATCTTTGGTGACCCATTGGCCTCCCCTAGGGTTCGGGGTGCCATGGTGCGGTCATGGAGTTAAGGTGAAACCCTTATTGCCAAACCCTAGGCATGGTGACTGGGTTGAGCTATTACAAACCTAGGTGATATCCACCTCCATGCCTTAGCTCACTTGGGTCTTCTTAGGTTTCCTTAGGGTTTTGTCATGACCTAGTCATGACAAAACCACTCTTGAGGGTCTAGTTGTTTGAGGGATGTTACAACTCCCAATATATAAAAATAAAATTTCGTCCCCGAAATTAAGGTTATCCCTACGGGGTTTCTACTGAAGTGTAAGTATGTAACATCCCTAGAGAATTAAAAGATTACCTGACTCGAAGAGACCCAGATACCTTTGCTGCATCAAGTTCCATGGCTCCCAGGTGTGCTCCTCCTGCCCATGATTCCTCCACAGGACCCATACAAGCAGAACCTTCTTGTGTCGCAAGACACACATTATTGTTTCATCGATCCTGACTGGCTCAATGCTGACTGAACGATCTGAAACCACTGGGCCATTTGTATTGGAAATCAGCTGCTCAGGTCGTAGTAGAGCCCTCTGAAGTGAAGAGACGTGGAAGACGTCGTGCAATCCCGCCATATCTGGCGGTAGATCCAATCTTTAAGCCAAGGGGCCGATCCGCTCAAGGATCCTGTAAGGCCCATGTATCTCAAACAGAGCTTTATCCGCCCGCGAACCCGCGAGACTCTGTGCATCGGTCGTATCTTCAAGAAAACCCGGTCTCCCACCTGGAAATCACCCAAATCGAATCGCTCCCCACATGAGATCGGGGTAGCCCATGTATAAAGTCCATGGCTATGTCCTCAATCTTCCACTCAGGCACCGAAAGGGGCTGCAATAATCCAGCCGGACTAGTGCACTCTGCCTTTACGAGATAGCAAGCCTCACAATGCGTCATGAAGCATTTAAGATCCATTTTCATGCCCGGCCAATACATCATCCTCTTCAGGTTCGCTGCCATCTTTGTGATACCCGGGTGCACTGAATATCTGCTGTAGTGTGCCTCTGTCATGATAACTTCTCGAATTTATCCTCCTGCCGGTATGTAAACTAGGCCTCTAATACATAGCAGCCCTTCTCTCAGTGAGTAATCCCTTGTCTTGCCTTCCTCCAAGGCCCTAAATATTTGCTCCATCCTCGCATCCAGCCTCTGCCCATCCCTGATGTGATCCCAGATGTCGTCAATGGTACTCATCGATGCGAAGTACTCCTCGTAAAGCTCTTGATCGTCCTCAGATACTAGAGATATCTGCAACTCTTCCAACATCTGCACCAGCTCCATATCAATCAACTGAGGCTCCATTGCTGATGTGGTGGCTCTTTGGCTCAGAGCGTCTGCTACCACGTTAGCCTTCTCGGGATGATATTGAAGGTATACCGGTAGTCTGACAAAAATTCTACCCAGCATCTCTATCAGATGTTCAGCTCCTTTTGCGTGTCCACATACTTAAGGTTCTTATGGTCATGGAAGATATCACAGTGGACACTGTAAAGATAGTGTCTCTAGATCTTCAGAGCGAAGATAACTGCTCCCATCTATAAGTTGTGCACCGGGTAGTTTTGCACATGTTTCTTCAGCTGTCTGGAAGCATAAGATATCACATGCCCATTCTGTATCAGAACAACACCCATCCCCTGATACGATACGTCGGTATAAACCTGATATCCTTCCTTCCCAGATGGAAGGGCAAGGATAGGGGCCGAGGTAATCCGACCCTTCAGCTCTAGGAAGGCAGCTTCACGCTGCGGCATCCAAACAAATGGAGTCTCGTTCTTCGTCAAAGATATGAGCGGGAGGGCAATCTTAGAGAAACACTCTACAATCCTCCGGTAGTAATCGGCAAGTCCTAGGAAACTCCTCACATCTGTGGTAGTCTTCAAGCAGTGGCCAATCTCGTACTGCCTGAACCTTTGTTGGGTCCACGGCCAGTCCTGCTCCACTGATAATATGGCCAAAAAAGGCCACCTTCTTCAGCCAAAACCAGCACTTGCTGAACTTAGCATACAACATGTGCTCTCAGAGCTTCTCCAGAGTCAGTGCTAGATGACACGCATGCTCCTCCTTGGTCCTTGAATAGATTAGGATGTCATCAATAAACACTATGACGAAGACATCCAGATAGGCCTCGAATACCCGGCTCATTAAACTCATGAACGCGGATGGTGCATTCGTGAGCCCAAAGGTCATCACGGTGAACTCATACAACCTCGTATATACTACTTAAAGTGGTCATCGGGATGTCCTTCTCCTGAATCCGCAGCTGGTAGTACCCTGACCTCAGATCCAGCTTCGAAAACCAGTAAGCTCCCTCTAACTGATCAAACAGCTCGTCACGCCGGAACTTTGAGATAAAGGATATGGGATTTGCAACTGAGTCTCATATGTAAAAGAAATTTCCACAGCGCTACGTGCCTCAGACTATGAGTCCTATCCTCGGAAGAGGATACATGTTTCATACTGTCAGCCTATTTAGTTCTCTATAATCGATGCACAGTCGGAGAGTTCCATCATTCTTCTTTACGAATAGCACTGAAGCTCCCCATGGAGAATAGCTCGGCCTGACAAACCCAGCTTATATTAACTCCTGAAGCTGGCTTCGAAACTCCATCAACACCTTCGAGGCCATCCGATAAGGAGCTCTGGATACCGGCTTAGCCCCCGGCATGAGCTATATCTAAAAATCCTTCTCTCGGTGGGTCGACAACCCTAACAACTTCTCCGGAAATACATCAGCAAAATCTCACACCACTGGGATATTAGCAATAGAATCCTTAGCCTCGGCTATCTCAAACATCACCTGGTAGACCTCGTCTCCCTGTAGATGGGCTTTGACGGCCTGAATAGAGGAAAGTAGAAGACGAGAAGTTGAGGCAATACCTTCAAAGGTCGGGTAAGTGTCGCCATATCTTAGCATGACCCTTCTTGATGGGCAATCAATCTGCGCATAGTTCCAGGTGAGCCATGCCATGCCCAAGACGAGGTCAAAATCTGGCATCCTTAGGATCGTTGTCGGGGCCTCAAAAGTTACACCATACAAGGTCACTCCTAGGACGCACTTGGCCATAGACTGGATCTCCGTTCCACTGGGGAGAAGCACCCCCCTGATGACTCTCTCAAAGCTCTCGATATGGTCCAGGTCTCAGATAAACTCCTCTGAGATCAAATTGTGTGATGCTCTAGTGCCGAATAGGGTATGTGCGGGCTTGCTACACACCATCACTATCCCTGAGTTAGTTAAGTTTTTTCTTCTTAGTTATCTAGTTTCTAATTCCTTCCTAGTTCTACAGTTTTATATTCATGTAATCTAACTTCTAGAAAGGGAAGGAAACTTAAAATAATTGGCATACCTGCTATCCCCCGCTACGGGTTCTGAGGCTGAGCCAAGTCTAGGGCATACAACTGCCCTTTGTCCTGCCTATGGTCAACACCCTGAAATTCAATGTCCTCGGCCGCATACTCGACCACCAAACTGCCGAGCAGGTGTGGCATCCTGAAGTGCTAGTAGGGGTAATTCCCACATGGGGTAGTTCCTCTTGAAGTGCCCCGGCTGGTTGAACCGGAAGCATGTCTGTGCCCCATGCACTGCCTTCGTCATCTCTCGCATCTGTAAATGCTGAGGAGCCAACACCATTGGGTTCCTCAGATCCTACCTGTCCTCTTGGCGGGGTTGGTCCCCATTCCTTCTTTCCCCAATGGCACGACCTCTAGGCTGATCTCTCATGCCACCATTCACTGAGTCATTAGTCGGTGTCCACTGGCCCCGAACTGTAAGCTGGTCTACCTCCAGTTTCTTTGCCATCTCCAAAATCCTAGCCAAGCTTCTGTCAGAAACGAAGAGGAGGGTCTGCCTCATGTCATCATGAAGGCCCTTGTAAAACCTCTTCACGTAGCGTGCATTGTCTAGCTGATATGAGTCCGCAAAACTGGCTAGATGTGCAAACTCCCAGTAGTACTCCAACATCGCCTTGCTGCCCTGCCTCAACTGCAAGAACATGTCCTACAATTTGTCCCTCGCTGACTGAGTAATAAAATACTCTAATAGAGCTGCTCTGAACTCCTCCCAGGAGATGTCTACACAATCCATTCCAGCAAAGGTGGTGTCCAACAGTGACTTCCACCATCTCTTCGAATGTGACTCTAAGAAGGAAACTGCCTAAGGCAATAGTCTCCTCCGTCAGGCATCTAATCCCATCCAGGATCACATAGATAATGTCCAGCCACTCCACTATGCGGATTGCTGACTCCATCCCGAGGTAGGATGGACGAGAGAGCCCCCGGAAGGCACTCAGCTAGTTATCCTCGGGATTTGGCTGTGGGGTTGGAGCCTGCTTAGCCCTGAAGGTCTCCAGAATAGCCATTAGTGTCTGCCCCATCTCTGTCTGCTGGAACGGAGTCGGAGCCGGCGGGGGTGGAACCATGTTCTATGCCTGAGGTATACCTTGTTGTGGAGTAGGATTCGTCGCAGACTACAAAGGAAAATTCAGATTGTTAGCTAATGCACATGTGGAACTAATGAATGAAAAGGTGGACTTCTGGTATGTGATTCCCCTTATGGGCACACCATTGCTTCCGCTGCTAGTTTGTCCTCAAACTAAGCTCGTGCAGGGTGGCCCAGGGTTTTGTGAACTTCTTCTCTTTCGATCGATGTTTGTCTGATACCAGTTTGTAAGACCCCATTTTTTTTGCTACACCCCAAGGTCTAAAAGTGAAGGGATAGTTCTTACTTACTCTACAGTTTATATATATGTATATATATAAAGGAAACATTCAACACAGAAATAGAAAGCAAAGGCAAACCAGACGACACAAGGAGATTATATTGGTTCCCCTAAAACTTGGGTACTTGCGACTCTTCTACCACCTTGGTAAGAATCCACTACAGGTTTTTGATCAGGTGCCCTGCCACCACAGGTTTTTTCTCAGGTGCCCTGTCACCACAAGATCTATTTACAAGGAAGATCTAGCGACCCTTTGAGCTTTTGACCAGGTGCTCAAAAATCAAACCAAGTCTTTTGATCAGGAGACTTGACAACCAAAGGGATAAATTTTGAAGGGAGTTAAAAACCCTTTACACAGGAATTGGAAAAGTAAAAATGTTATTGTCTTCTCTGTCTCAATGCTTTAAGAAGACAAGTGGATTTTTTTGGATGTTGTCAAAGCTCCCCCTGAGTTGTAGAAATCAGATCAGGAGTGGAAGCTTTGCTTTAGGGTGTAGGCATTCAAAGAAAACTTCTCCTTCCAGTATATGTATCTGAGTGATTGTGAAATTGATCTCAGAATGAAGATTGTTTGCTGGAAGAAAAGCATGAGGCAGAAAGTCTAAATCAGTAAGTCTGTAACTGTCTGTGTGTTACTCTTAAGGCAAAAAAACTTCTGATAATGTTCTTATATCTGTATGCTTGTGGAATTCAAATATTTGAAATCATTCTGAACAGCTGGAGCATTCCCAAGAATGGTAACTGCCTTGGAAAATGATTAGCATTTAACTTTGTGATAATATCAACATTTAAAGCTGCCTTAAAACGACTATATTCATAAGAATATATTGCATTAAATGTCAGAGGCATAACTGCCAGAAATTAATCCCATTAGAATATTCTGCCTTAAGAATAATTTGGCTGAAATCTAGGCTTGAAAATAATCTGTTTCTGGAAAGAAATAACTGCCAAAAACTCTGTCTGGAAATCGTCGAACTAAGCAAGAAATTTGTCGACCTGAGCTTGGAGATCGTCGAGCTGAGATGGCAGATTAGAGCTAGATGATCGTCGAATGGAGCTCCAAGTTTGTCGAACTCAGCTGGACTTTCGTCGAGCTCAACTCAGAGAATGAACTCTGAGTTCGTCGATCTGAGATCGACGATCGTCGAGCTGAGATCGACGATCGTCGAGCTAAGTTCAACTATCATCGAACTAAATTCCTAAACTTGAAATCTTCAATGTAAAAACCCTGAAAATCCTATGACCCTAGACTATACATGATGGGTCAAACTAAGCATCCTGATAGTAATCCTTCCCCAAATCAGAACTAGGGTTCCAACAATCTCCCTCTATTTGGGTGAGGATACTATTTACAAAAACAGAACATAAAGCCTAAAGAAATCAGACTGAATTATAAATCTTCAGTAGATATACAAAGGTTGCAATGACAATGTTTATAAACGACAAAGATTCAAAGATATAAAAAAAATAGAAAAACTTTCTAACGAGCTGCTGATGGAAGAACTGAAGATGATTTTGTGAGAGAAAGCTCTCTGGTAGAATCTTCAGCTTCCCTTTTGCTCAGCTTTAGATCTTGACAACCTATAGATTTTTTGAAAAGAGGCTGTAGACACACAGCTTCTAGAGACTATCAAATACCACTGTTCCTCTGTGGTAGGATAGATATTTTCCTGAAAAGAAGGTTGACGTGTTCTCAACCCAGGTTACCTTGGGTCCTAATTTTCTTTCATAACAATAATTGGAAATATAAGAGTACTCTGGTTGATCTTTATAACCTAGTGGATGATGTTTCCTAGGAGGCATGATCCATTGAGTAAAATAATTCATAAATTTCTGTGTTTGATTATATTTATGAAATGAATTAAAATTTTTGTTTTGAAAATTTGAGTTCGACGAATCATATTGATTTCGTCGATTTGAGTTTGAAGAATGAAAGTGGGTTCGTCGAGCTCCATTATCAGAATGATAGTAGTTGTTTTATGTGTTCTATGTTCGTCGATCTTGGTTCGACGAATCATATGGATTTTTTCGATCACAATTTATTTGATGATTATACTGAAATCTAGCGTTGATAGTTCGTCTATTCGGAGTTCGATGAATGATGCTGATTACGTCGATCTCGGTTTGACGAAATATTTTGAACATAATTTTTCTGAAAATTCATAATTGATTTTGGATTAATATTATGTAAAACTTTCAGTTACTCTATCTAAATCTTCTAACTTTTCTTTCCCTTTTGCGTATTTTAAAGAAACTATCTGTTCAAGAGCATTTTTTAAATCTTCTTTAAGTTTTATGTTTTCAGAAGATAATTATTTTGTTCAGTTAATTTCTCTCTGAGAAGTTTTATTTCCTTCTCTGATTGAATCAAATCTTCACATAATAATTGAAAATCAGTTTTAAAATGTTCTGAAGTGAAATCAAAAGAAGAGATTACCTGGTCTTCTTCAGACTCAGATTCTGAATCAGAATTGCTGAAGGATGCATGTATTGCCATCAGGCAGAATTCTCTTGCTCTTTATTCTTCATCTTCAGTTGTATAGGATGAAGTTTCTGAATCTTATTCACTCCGTGTTTCAGCAACCATTGTTGTGAGAGAGTTCCAAATATCCTATATTGAAGAGCATTCAGCAACTTCCTGAAAAAATGTCATAAGACATTGATTGAGCAAAATATTCATGGCTTTGGCATCTGCAATTTTCAATTTCTTCTGAGCATCAGTCCACTCAGGTGTTGGAACTGCACTTATGCTTCTTGTTAAAGTTGGTGTAGAGGGACCTGTCAAAATTGAATTTTATATGTCTTCATCAATAGAATTCATATAAATCATAATCCTTGCCTTCCAAAGTGCAAACTTTTAAGATTGCACACTGGAGGTCTATTGCTTGAGTACTCCTTATTTTGTGCCATGATATAAAAATACATTAGAGTAAATGGGATCTATCAAAGATCTTTTTTTTCAGGTGTTAGAATGTGAAACCAAACCACCCTACCCTCTGATAATAATTGAAAGTGAAGGGATAGATCTTACTTACTCTAGAGTTATATATATATATATATGAAGGAAACATTCAGCACAAAAATAGAAAGCAAAGGCAAATCAAATGACACAAGGAGATTATAGTGGTTACCCTAAAACTTGGGTACATCCACTCTTCTACCACCATGGTAAGAATCCACTACGGGTTTTTGATCAGGTGCCCTGCCACCATAGGTTTTTGCTCAGGTGCCCTATCACCACAAGATTTATTTATAAGGGAGATCTAGACACCCTTTGAGCTTTTGACCAAGTGCTCAAAAACCAAACCAAGTCTTTTGATCAGGAGACTTGACAACCAAAGGGATAAATTTTGAAGGGAGTTAAAAACCCTTTACACAGGAATTGGAAAAGTAAAAATGATATTGTCTTCTCTGTCTCAATGCTCTGAGAAGATTAGTAGATTTTGTTTGATGTTGTCAAAGCTCCCCCTGAGTTGTAGAAATCTGATCAGGAGTGGAAGCTTTGCTTAAGGGTATAGGTCTTCAAAGAAAACTTCTCCTTCTAGTATATGTATCTGAGTGATTGTGAAGTTGATCTCAGAATGATGATTGTTTGCTTGAAGAAAAGCTTGAGGCAGAAAGTCTGAATCAGTAAGTCTGTAACTGTCTGTGTGTGACTCTTAAGGCAGAAAAACTTCTGATAATGTTCTTATATCTGTATTCTTGTGGAATTAAAAAATTGGAATTCATTTTGAATAGCTGGAGCATTCCCTAGAATGGTAACTTCCTTGGAAAAAGATTAGCATCTAACTCTGTGATAATATCCACATTTAATGCTGTCTCTAAATGGCTATATTAATAAGAATATATTGCATTAAATGTCAGAGCAATAACTGCTTGAAATTAATCACATTAGAATATTTTGCCTTCAGAATAATTTGCGTGAAATCAAGAATTGAAAATATTCTGTTTCTAGAAAGAAATAACAGCCTAAAACTCTGTCTGGAAATCGTCGAACTGAGCAAGAAATTCGTCGACCTGAGTGTTAACCCAGAATCCGCGACTAGTTCCTCAGGCCTTGCAGTCCGGGCGGCTTGTCCTTTCTAGCCGCCATTATCAGCTAGCCGGCTTATTGTCAGACAAGCCGGGCGGCCTCTACATCAGACAGCCGCCAGTTCCGGTCCAGCCATCATCCAAGGGTCGGCCTGTCATTGCCCAAGCTGCGCGACCTGTGCCCCAGGTCGTCGTCAAAGGAGGTCCAGATCGGCCTGCCCAGAGGCCGAGTCCTGCAGCTCGGCAGAAGAAGATCGCCAGTCCGCGCGGCCTGTCTCTTGGCTTTTCTTCTTCCTCTCGATTCCCATCACCGCTGCCCGATTCTCTTGTACCTCGGGCAGCCGGTAATTTTAGCCCTGCCCGTTTGGGCAGGCCCCCAAGCCTATAAATAGGGGGCGGAAGTACCCCCAAAGCACGCTGACTCGAGTCCAGGAGCTCGCTTGTTAAGAGCTGCGGCCTCGATTCTAGTCCTTTGCGGTCTATTGTCCGGCCGGCCTCTTCCTTTCTTCCTTCTTTGCTAAGTGTAATCGCTCAATTTCTTATAAAGGGAAAGCCCGCCGCAGGAGAGGCATTCAGGCCGCGGCGGGCGAACTCTGGTGTTGCCGCGGGTAGCGGCCTTTTCTCTCTTTTCTCTGCCCGGTTTCATCCGCCATTCCTAGCCGTTAGTAACCGACTAGCCGACAGTCTTTACCCCCATTCCTTCCCCAGTGCTCGAACGGTTGGCTGTTGGTGCCCGTTTTTCCCCGGCGCATTTTCTGCATCAACATCAACACGCGACCTTCAGATATCGGTTAGTCGCTGAAGTTCAGCGGCCACACAATGTCAGACCGGCAGTCCGTTCAGAACAACCTCAGCCCCAGCGAAGTTCTGCTCTTGGAAACTCTTCTGCAGTCCCGCCAGGAAGAAAATCGAACCCGCCAAGAGATGATCCGGCAGCTCGCCGCGATCAATTGTAATCTAGCCGCAATCAATAAACGGTTAGACTTGCAGTCCGCAATCATTCCGGTTACACCAGCCAACCGGGTCCCAGTGGAGAATAAGCAGGTCGGTCCGCCGGCCTACTCGCCTACCTTCCCGGGCTATTCGCCGGGTTATTCGACCTCCTACCCGGTCTGTCCGCCCGAGTTACCAACTCGGCCTCCAGTTTCGAAGAAGCCCCGCGTTTCGAAAAAAGGACAAAAAAGTTCGTCAGACCTCCCCCAGATCGAACAACGGGAGGAAGAGCTAAGTCACAAGAAACCCGCTCGAGCAGCGCGCGGGCAAGTTAGGTGCATGGATCAGTATTGCGAATATCATAAGGAAAGAGGTCATCTAACAGAAGATTGTAGAGCTCTCAAATTAATTGTGAAAATGCAGAAATCAAAGGAATCCCGTAGCATGATCTAAAAAAGACATCTCATTCATAGGCTGGCAGACGCGTCAACATCAACGACAAAAGCGATCTTAAATCAATCCCTTAACCCAATATGTTTTTTCTGTCTTTTGTTTCTTCTCATTATGCTCTATTAGGAAGGATTATGACTCATTGTTATATTTTGTTTCAGAGATTCTATATCGGTACTCTCACCTGGCAAGTCATCATTCTTATGGGTTCGCAACCCAAAAAAGTTAAAAGATCACTGAATCAAGAGATATCGCCGAGTCTAGCTACATCCCCCTTTAGAGCCGTTGTCATTAGCGTAACACCACGAGGACCACGTGTTGCGGGGAGATTTCGCACCGTGCAGTGGCAGCTTGCCGGCTTTGATGCGGTGGAGTTCTAGATTGCGGATCCCGGCTAGTACCTAACCCCACTTCTGCATTAAGGAGGAGCGGAGTGGTGGTCAGCTCTACCACGCCACGTAAGGGATATCGTTGTAACTATGATGCGTCTGTGCGGGAAGCAATACACGCAAGCCCCGCAGATCGTCTTAGCATGCAACCCTCGAACACTCTTTGATACTCTCGAGCAGTGCCTGCAGGAGACCCACAGTCTTGTCGATCTCTGAGGAAAGCAATGTGACTCCGGCCGCACCTGCCCGGAAGATCGACTTGAACTGTACTCCAGGCAAGAGAGCAGTGTATTCTTTTCTTCAAGCAGAAGCCTAGTCGGCGGTCAGAAATTAGACCGCGCGGTTATCATATCCCGGCTAAAGACAGTATCCGCCCGGGTAATTTGATATTATAAGGCTGAACAGGAGTTATCCAACAGCAAGTTACGGATATTATCATCCTTACCGCTCGGATATATTTACTAATCGGGCGAGTTGTTTGGTTATCTTCAGCCCAATACAGCAGACATCATTATTAATCGTGCGAGCTGGTTGGTTTTCTTCAGTTCGCTATAGCGGATATCAGTATTATTCGCGCGAGTTATGCGTAAATCACCTATCAGATATATTCGCGCAAGTTATTCTTATCTATCCATCCTGCTTCTGTATTACCCAGATATCTCACAACATATCATAATCGATCGAATAGAAATGCAATACCGAGCGAATAAAGCATATCCAGCAGAATCAAACTAACGTCTATATTGTCAAAAGTTACAAAATGTAGTATCCGCGCGGCTTACAAAGATCATGCCGCCAGATCCTGTCCGCTCAGTCCGCCGGCTTATGGTATTCATTCGAATCAATTCGCGGCTTGCAATGTAAAGAAGTCGCAATATGTTTATCTCTATCGCTAAGTAGCTTCCCAATTGAAAGCCAGTTTCGTATTAAAGTTCGAACAGGCCGCCACCATCAGCTGTATTACTACAGCATTTTATCGGTTTGTTTCCTTAGCCGAGCGGCTTGTCGATCGCCATATATCTTCTTGATCTCCGATAAAACTACGGCCTATCATCGTTCAACTATATTAATCGTGCGACTTCGTATTAAGTATGAACCTTCAATAGTAGATCTACTTTGTCTACTTGGCGAATACTCTATTAACCGCCCGGTTTATGGCTTTATAATTTATTCGTGGGTAATCGGATCATTATAAATTCGCAGACGGCTAGTATATCCGGCTACTGGTATACTATTTAAGTTTAACCAAAACAAAGGTGCTTATTATTTGATGAAGTCGTCAATAAGATCTCTTAAGTCGGAAACGAGTAAGAAACATTAAGTCGCGCGAACAGCCAAGTAAGCAGAATTTCAATACAATAGATCTTCACTAAAGGAGAAATATTTTCATTTCAAATATCATGTACAAAAGGTAGACCGCGCGGTTTACAAAATCGTACCGCCGGTCTCAAAAAGGTGTAAAAATTGTTACAAGTATTGTCCTAACTATCCGGCTTTAGTCTTTTAGCCGCAGGAATGCTGGAGTCAGGTTCACCGTCGACGTCAACCTCGGAAGGCGAGTAGCCGCCGCTGCTGAACGAAGAAGAACTCGAACTACCAGTATCCCCGGACTTGGATTTGCTGGATTCAACCCGAGCGGTCTCGGAAGCTTGACCGTCGGTTTCTGAAGAAGCGCTTTCGCTCCTGCTCCCGTCGCTGTCTTCCTTTTCCTCTTCTGCCTTGCTCTCGCCCTCCCCATCGACTTTCTCCTTGCCTTTCAGCGCTTGATATACCGCGGCGACCCTTTTCTTCAGGGGGGGATACACGTCGGCGCAAGTAAAGTCGGTGAAGCCCGGGGCGAGGCCGCTGCGATCTCGGAGCCGATTCAGCGCTCCGTCAATCCCTTGGACGAGTTGTGGAAAGACAGCGTCCTGGAAAGCCGGGTTGGCCGGATCGTACATTTTCTGCAAAGGAAAGGAAAAAGGTCAGTCCGAGCGGCTTGATAAATAGAGCCGCAAGAATCAGGTAATATCTTACCGCATTCAAATCCTTTAGCCGTGCAATTTCTTCATCTTTCTCTGCGAGTTGCCGCCTCAGGTCGCTTTGACTTGCGACTAACCGCCTATGGGCCAGGCCCATGAAGTGGTTAGCCACAAAGCTTCTCGCGCCGACCTGCGCGGCAAACCGAGAAAAGTCCTCTTCTGGTATCTTTTCTAGCGCTTTCAGGTTGCGCTTGCCATACAAAGCCGCACCAGCCGCGGATGCATGGCGGCCTATCCTTTCACTCCCCCAGTCAGGGAGGGCGGTAGACACTTGGACCGACTCGCCGTCGGCGCTCCATAGCATGGTGGCGTTGCCATGGAGATCTTTCAAACCGCTGCCCATTCCTTGCAGGGTAAAGTCGGCAGAGGAGTCCGACTCACCTTCTTCATCAGCCCGCTCCGGCTTGGCCCTCCTCTTCCTCCTCTCCCTTTGCGTGAGGGTTAAGCCGCCCGGAGTTAGCGGCTTGTTTAGCGGGACTGCGACAATAGCTGCAAGGCAAAAGTTGACAAGTCAGTTGTTAAGCCGCGCGGCTAGAAAAGTAGTTCTGTTGGCAGATACTTACTGTCCTCCACATGAACATCCTCTAAAGTCGGGAGCAGGGGGAGGTAGTGGGTGACATCAAGCCGCTCGCCCTTGATGAAGTCATAGATTTGCTTCTCCAGGCCGTCCAGCCCGCTGCTGCCGAATGCGGCTTCTTCGCGGATCTGCGGGTTCACCGGCAAGAGTCCGAGCTGTCCTTCGAAAATCAGGTACCTTTCTGACCAGTTCGGTACCTTGTTCGCCAGGTTGACGACTTTCAGCCCCCGGCAACCAAAGTACAGATGTCCCCTGAAGATCTTTGTCCCAGCATCCGGAATAGACCGGACCGAGAAGCATTCGCTGAACAGCTTGATTGAGAACCGAACTCTCTCCGACCTCAGATAAGAGATGAAGCTGTAAATCGCCGCTATCGAGTTCGGGGGCAGCTGTCCGGGCACAACTCCGTAGTGGTCGAAGACCGCTACGGCTTCCATCAGTACAGGAAACCGGAAGCCGCAGTCGAAGTGGTCGACAGGGATTGCGATTTGGTTGGCGGTGGAGGAGTTGATCCGCTCGTGAGGAAGCGGAAGCCGCGCGAGCAGCGGGCTATCTTTCATGTACTTCTCCACAAAGCTATCTAGCTCGGCTTGGGTAAGCCGGCCTTCCTTGTGGTCTGCGGAGTGAAACGCCGAAGCCGCATCGGTCCTAACGGCTGGAGCTTTGTCAGACCGCATCGCCTTTGCTTTAGCTCGCATTCTGATCTTCTGTGCCAAAATCTCCGGGGCCGTCTCAATTTATAGATTTCCTGTGCTGCTTCAGTGGTGGTTGTCAAATCGCGGTTAAATGTCAGACCGCTCGGCTCAACCTGCAAGATAGAATCTTCTAACCGCAGAATAGTTCGGCGGTTCGAGCGACTAAGATTCCCGTACTTAGCAAAATTATCAAAGCAAAAAAGCAGCGGCTAAGAAACTTAAACTACACAAGCCGCAATCAATTCAGATTAATGTACAAGCAGATACACAGCAATTGTTCAGAACATTCAAACCGTCCGGCATCACGAGTTGATGCTTATTACAAAACCAAATAAAGTGTTCGAAATTATTTCTCTCCGCCCTCAGGAGCTTCTCGCCCTACCCGCGCGACTTGGTCGCCGGCCTGCACAAGCTGAACATATACTTGACTGACGAGGTTGTGGATGGAGTGTAGAGTTCGGTGAACCCGCGAGGTATCACGCTCTACACGGGCAAATGGAACCAGCGGTAGAGGTCGATCTCCCGGGTCGCCAGCAGCAGCGACCTGCCCAACCGCCGCGACTAGTGGTGAGTCCGAAGTCTCGCCAGAAGCCGGGCGGCTTGGTAGCTGCCGCTGTTCCCTTCCCTCGCCAGACCGAGCAATGTCCGTCCTGTCTCTCTCAATCCGGCCCGCCATCAGCACCAAGGCTTGCATGTCAAGCTTCTCCGCCCTCTCCCGTTCCAGGTTGGCCAGCGCCTCTTGAGTCTTCTGCTCCGCGGCCTCTAGCGCAGTCCGCATCAGTGTTCTTTCCTCTTCCAAGGTAGTGACTGCCGCCGGTGCTCTTTGTAGAGCGGCCTCCAGCGCAGTCCGCATCGCCGTCTTTTCCTCCTCCCAGCTGGCCAGGGACGCCTGCATCCTTTTGTCAGCGGCCTCCAGCGCAGTCCGCTTCGCCGTTTTCTCCATGTCCGCGCTGGCCAGTGCCTCCTGCACCCTTTTGTTAGCGGTCTCCTGCGTAATCCGCATCGTCGTTTTCGCCAACTCCAAGCTGACCAAGGCCTCCTGCGTCCTTTTCTCAGCGGCCTCCACCTCAGACCGCATCATTCCTCTCTCCTGCGCCAAGTCCTCCAGCACTTCCTGAGTTCTCTTTTCAGCGGCCTCCAGCATAGACCGCTGATTTTCTTCTTGAAGCCGCCATTCTTCTTCCTTGGCTCGAAGGGCCTCGGCATGCTCCCTTATTCTAGCCTGCAGGGCGGCGACCTCCTCCTGGAATTCGGCCGCCCGTTGGTCATCGATTTTTGAAGGTAGCGAGGACATCAGTGGAGGCAAGAAGCTCATCAGATCGCCCGGCCTGCTGGCGGTTCCTAGTGCACCTGCAGCAAACAAACAAGCGGTCAGATTTTAATCGCACAACCGACACTTTTCAAAGGATCTCAGTGGAACGAGACCATAGTTCGGGATTATCTCTCCCTGCAAAGCCGCGGTGCCGCACCTAAGCGCTGGTCGCCTAAACCGCTCGGAGTCTATTCGCTTTAGCTTTTCTTTCCATAGCCGCGCGGTCTCCTTAGCTTTGCTTTTCAGCTCAGCCGTGGTCAGGAAGAAGCTCGCCGGCGGATTGAAAATCGTGTCCGCTCCCTTCTTCCGTGACCGCGGCTTGTAGAATTTTACAATGCGCTTAACTTCTTCCTGTTTACCTTGCAGGGGAGGAAATGTAGTCGCCACCTGCTTCCCGGCGATTAACTTCCTCATCTCCTCTATCTTCTCTCTAAGCTTTAATTTTTCAGCTCCTTCAGAAACCGCAGGAGTCGGTTCGCCGGGCTTCTCTCCGGTAACTTCGACATCTATGTCGGCGGTCTCCTCAGAAGCCGGCAGGCTTGACAACAGCTTGTCCTGCTGCTGGAAGGTCTCCATGCCTTTCAGAATGTCGCTCAAGGATTCGCTGGCCGCCCGCGAGCTGTCCGTTTCGTCCGGCTTAGAAGATGGAGTCAATGGACTTTCGGGCGCTTCTTTCTCCCGCGGCTTATGCTGGAGGCTGGCCGCGCCGGTCTTCACAGAAACATTGCGGTTATCAACCCGCATCTTCCGCGTCTTCCTCTCCATCCTTTCCTCAAGAGTCTCGACCTTTTTCTTGCGTCGCTTCAAGTGGCCGACTATTAACTCTGTCCGCTTCCGCTTCTCAGTCAGAGACCGCTCGGTCTCTAGTGGCTTCTCTGAGTTGTCCTCCTCGACGATGATCAGGTCAGCAGATTTGGGCACCTCGCGCGGCTTGGAGGAATCAACACTTTTCTCCTCCATCCCGCTATCTTCAAGAGAGGCTCACCAGATGGCGAGTAGGTGATATCGAAAGATTTGGTAGTTCCGGCTTGTGGGAGAGCAGGCTTAGGGATCTCTTCGACTTTGGCCGCGGCCTGCGAGGATTCCCCGATGACTTCCATCGGCCTTTTTCCTGGACCAGGTGCCACCGGTGAGATCGGCTTCTCTGTCTTCTTCCCGGGCTGCTGGTCAGAGCTGTCCGCTTTCCTGCCCTTCTTCTTAGCCTCAGACGACTTCTTTTCGCGAGCTAGCATCGTGGACATGACATCCATCTTGTGTAAGTCTCTGTCGGCTTGAAGGATTCTAACCGCGAGAGGCGAGTAGCGACCCGTGGCTTGGCAGAAATCTGGACGAAATGGCAGGATCCTCGGCATTTTATAGATGCAGAGGCATTAATGGCAGTCGCGGTCTCCGGCTTAGTTCTACATTTTCGAAGTTTTTTCAGAAACTTAAAAATGTGCGGGGATTATGTTAACCCAGAATCCGCGACTAGTTCCTCAGGCCTTGCAGTCCGGGCGGCTTGTCCTTTCTAGCCGCCATTATCAGCTAGCCGGCTTATTGTCAGACAAGCCGGGCGGCCTCTACATCAGACAGCCGCCAGTTCCGGTCCAGCCATCATCCAAGGGTCGGCCTGTCATTGCCCAAGCTGCGCGACCTGTGCCCCAGGTCGTCGTCAAAGGAGGTCCAGATCGGCCTGCCCAGAGGCCGAGTCCTGCAGCTCGGCAGAAGAAGATCGCCAGTCCGCGCGGCCTGTCTCTTGGCTTTTCTTCTTCCTCTCGATTCCCATCACCGCTGCCCGATTCTCTTGTACCTCGGGCAGCCGGTAATTTTAGCCCTGCCCGTTTGGGCAGGCCCCCAAGCCTATAAATAGGGGGCGGAAGTACCCCCAAAGCACGCTGACTCGAGTCCAGGAGCTCGCTTGTTAAGAGCTGCGGCCTCGATTCTAGTCCTTTGCGGTCTATTGTCCGGCCGGCCTCTTCCTTTCTTCCTTCTTTGCTAAGTGTAATCGCTCAATTTCTTATAAAGGAAAGCCCGCCGCAGGAGAGGCATTCAGGCCGCGGCGGGCGAACTCTGGTGTTGCCGCGGGTAGCGGCCTTTTCTCTCTTTTCTCTGCCCGGTTTCATCCGCCATTCCTAGCCGTTAGTAACCGACTAGCCGACAGTCTTTACCCCCATTCCTTCCCCAGTGCTCGAACGGTTGGCTGTTGGTGCCCGTTTTTCCCCGGCGCATTTTCTGCATCAACACTGAGCTTGGAGATCATCGAGCTAAGACTTGCTGTCGTCGAGCTGAGATGGCAGATTAGAGGTAGAAGATCGTTGAACGGAGCTCCAAGTTCATCGAACTCAGCTGGACTTTCGTCGAGCTCAACTCTGAGAAGGAACTCTAAGTTCGTCAATCTGAGATCGACGATCATCGAGCTGAGTTTGACTATCATCGAACTAAATTCTTGAACTTGAAATCTTCAAAGTCAAGACCCTGGAAAATCCTATGACCCTAGACTATACAAGATTGGTCAATCTAAGCATCCTAATAGTAATCCTTGCACAAATTAGAACTAGGGTTCCAAAAAGGTCTTATGCCCAAAACTGTCTTTTTTCGGTGACACCAATGCTTGGGAGGGTCGCCACTAAAAAACACTGATTCTGTTGGCATTGATGATCATCAAGAGTAGAAGGTTATAGATAAAAGACAATAAAGCCAAGTCCATAAATCACATACTATCTATGAAACAGAAATCACCGCAAGTCCACATAGTCTTATAAGTACCGAAATAAATCAGTATAATAGGAATATAAATGGGCTTATGCCCGGTATTGCAAATCCTCACTACATCACGCTCTCAGAAGCTAAGTAAAACTAATCACTCACGGAGCCAGAGGCTGGTGCTCCTGTACTAGACTGACCCACCTCCAAGTGCACCGTGCACAACTGGTGCCGCATCTCCTGCTTTTCCTTCTTGTCCCCCATCCGGAATCACTGAAATATTTGGTCCACCGACTGTTAGTCAAAAGAGTAAGCCTAATTTACCCCACCCCTCCCCAGTGGCTCCTAGGCACCATGCAGGAGGAATGATAGGAATGCTGTGATGGTGGAGAGTAGGAAAAAAGCAGGTGACGGTGGAACTATCTAGCAGGTAAATTATAACATTTATAGAGCTATAAAAAGAAAAGCAAGATAACAATTCTATAATTAGGAAGCAGTAATATAGACAAGTAGATTATAACAGTAAGTGAATGAAAGGTAGACTAATAAATAAGTAACCTTAACTTATATGAATGCCAATACAAATAAGTTAAAGGAAATTTTTCAAGGATCCCATCGTATAAAAAGTCTCGTACCAATTTATACGATGGGTTGTCATGATAATATGCAGGTATGAGTGTAGTGAAATGTTATGACATGATTAACATAAGTGAAACACACGCACAAGGCTCTATGCACATAGACCTTTAGTTCCCCATATCAGGACGCTAGCTTCACTCCCAGGAGCCTCTGTAGTGACCAATAGAGACTGTGGGTCGGGCCACCCCACTCCTAGGAGGGTATTTTTCACTACTAGGCCTAGCCCTTACGTACGCCTCTGAGGACACACCAGAGTCACCACATACTATGCAAACCCACTGCCAGACTTTCCCTTGGCTATGTGTAACCACACCCGCCGAGTCAGCGTACTGACATCAGTGTGAACGATTGTCAAATACTGAATACCCACAACTTTATGAACATGCAATCTTGAAAATCCCGAGCCATCAGCTCCTCGCACTATCCTGTCCGTTACAACTACCTTCTGAATCTTCGGCTCACCAGGCTAACCTTCCCCTTTTCACAACCACCGAGCCTACCGCTCAGATAACCTAGCCAAGCTAACCTCCCGAGACATCGGGGTAATTGAAGGTGAAGTCCTAGTTTTTCTTTACTAGTTTCTCTTTAACATTTATTCTTACGGTTTAGGTTAACCTTGGACTACCCAGGGTATTCCCTGTGAAGGGCTTTCGAGGGCATTAGGAAATACAATGGACTGAAGCCCAAAGTTCCCTTTCGCAAGGCACTTATTTTTATTGGTATCTACCCAGGTCCAAATCCAATTTAATGTTATACTAAATCTAACCCTAGTATATTTTGACTCTCTCTCTCCACGGGAAAGACGTTCTTTCGTCGATCCCGAGCACCTCTAAACACTAGTCAGACCAACACCCTCCCCATCATGACTCCTAATGATGAACTCAATTTCACCTTACCAAATAAGTATATCATTAACCCAACTCCAAATGTCCTTCCCACATGCTAACACAATTCTGAAGTTTAACTATGTGCCGACCAACCTATTATATGATGAGAAGGAATGGTGACCCCTTTAATTATTCATCCAAATGACCTAAGATTTTTAATGGGAGTCTATCATGGTAATATAAGGTTAAATCAAGAAGATAACATTTTTCCTAATTTATTTGGCATTTATTTTATTTTTCCTGAAAATTAAGCCATGCTTTTGAACATCAACTACAATTTTCTGACAAAGCATGGTCTTAACAAAACTATGATAGGTTAACATCATCAAAGAAATAGTAAATACTCAAAAATCCCAATTTTTCAAGGTGAATTTGCCCATCAATAATTTAATGAATAAACAACCGCAATATTAGGATATTTAGGGGAAAAATAGAATTATTCATCCAAAAATTATAGGAAAATTACTGGATGACAAACACAAGCAGAAGAGACTATTGCCCGAGGATTACTATTTTCAAAGATTATTTGGTCACATAATTAAATCATTTAAAACAAAATAATATTAGGCACCTTGTGACGCAACCCATATTGATAGTCCTTAAATAATTCTATAAAAATTCATCGAGCTCATAAATGAGTTAAAAGGTCCTTTTGTTAAATTGCATAAGTTTTCAATGAGTAGATATCTCTTAATAAATTCCATAATTATTTAGGCAACTATAAGGGTTGTGAATGAAGTATCTCAAATACTGATCTAATATTCACACTAAAATTTCCAGAGCTTAATAGCAATATTTTTTGGCCACTTTCTAAATTTCAAGATCCTCCAAAGTCCTATGATGTAGTAATATAATCAAGTGTAAAAGTGCCCTAAATTGTTCTAAGTTGTTACAAGGGGGATGTAAACTCTAAAAGTCCTAGAATTACTTCCTAGGGTTATTCACCAACCAAAGATCACATGGACAAAACTCCAAGTCCATACAAGGACAAATCACCCTATGTCCTTCACAAACTCCCAAAGTTCAACCATAGGATTTGAACTAGGGGCCTAGGTCAAATCCACCATAATTCACCTCAAACTCCAATTGAGGGTGTTTAACTTTCCTTGGGGCTTTGGTCAAAGTCCCACCCCTTTTGGGTGAGAATTGGCCCCTCCATGCCCCAAGAACTATTTTGCCCTAATTTACCCTTAAGGGACCAAACTTTGATAAGACTAATACATATTCAAACCAATCCCAAATTGGTTGATATTTTTACCAGAGCCATATACTGACCCTAAGGACCATCCACCAAAATATGGTTGAATTTAAGCTCCATAGACCCCTTAATTATTTCATACCTATTTTATTAAATTTTTACAAACACTATGAAAAAATGTTCTCCAAAAATTCCCATTTTTGGATATGACAGATACATAGGTGAGACTAAGCTATGACCCAAATTTCAAAAGATTTGGATGAGTGGTTTAATGGGGGCACTCAAATTTGTCTCTGGTTAATCCTATGTATAGGCAGTGCCATATGGAGTGTTGTTGGTCAGACCAGAGACCCAAATTGGTTGGGAAATTTTTTAAATTTAACTAGACATAAAGGGCTATAAATTTCATATAGAACATTTTTCCATATAAGGCCCTTAAGTATTTTTTAATAAATCAAAACATCCAATGCTTTTTTTTAACAGAAATAGAATATTAATGATATTAATCTTATTAAATAAAAGGCACAACACGAATCTTGACGCACCATCAGACAACATATGGTCGTCGTCCCCAGCACGCCAATGGCCCGGAATAACCTATCCCTGGTCGTTTCGGCTGGAGAATTCCCGGCCACCCGCGCCTCCTCCCGGCCGGCCACCGCCACCACCACCTTCGTTGAGGTGGTGGCTGGCGATTCGCGGTGGTTGGCCGGCCGGAGGTGGCCGGAATAGTGAGTTGTGAGTGGAGGAGAATGTTTGGAAAAGCATGCTTTCGACCTACTTTATTTGGGGCCAATTGGACCCGAACCTTGTGGCCAAGAATTGTGGATCCATCCACTGAAGTAGGAGAGGGGATTGGACCTTTTTGGAGGCATGAAGCATTGCCAATCGATGGGACGCCATTGCAAGATTTTGAAGCATTGGGTGCTCTACAACAGTACTTCAGAAGGGCTCGAATTTTTCAGGGAAAAGGTAGAACGGCAGCTGGGGGGTCCAGGGAAGCTTTTAAAATGCTCAGTTGGGGGAGAGGAAGTGCCATGGATTCAATGCCATTATTGTCCATGAATGGTGGTTCTCGGCCATGGCTTGGGGGGGGGGTGAATGTACGTTAAACTGGCCGGGAAATGGCTTGAAAATCCTCCTCTCCCCTATGGGAGTTGAATCCAACCATTAATTGGGTGCTTGAGGGGATTCATCTTCCCCACTATTGATGGCATCATTCTCTCTCTCCTTCTCTCTCCTCCATTAAAGGTAAAATTGGATTTTCTCTCTTCTAGTCAACACTTCCAGAAAATTAGTGGCATTTTGGATAATTCTAAACCTCATTAGGGTAGTGGACCACCTCAATTGGGCTTAGCCCAGTGCATTGGGCTAGGTTAGGCCAACTTGAGCTAGTTTGACCTAAACCTATGTTGAATTGACTTTGGTCAAATTGGCCTTTTTGGTTGACCCCAATGGGCCCTTGGTGACCCATTTGCCTCCCCTAAGGCCTAGGAAGGGTTGGGTAGGGTTGGTTGGGCACCTTGGAGGCCACTTGACCCTTAGTTAGGGCACTTTGGCCATTATAGGGCTAGAGTTGATTTTGGTCAACTTAACCTCTTCGGCTGACCCCAATGTGTCCTTGGTGACCCATTGGCCTCCCTTAGGGCTTAAGAAGGTCTATTTGGGTACCTTTGGCTAAGGAAGATCAATTGACCATATGTGAGCTTAGTTTGACCTAATTAGGGTTTGGGTTGACTTTTGTCGACTTGACATTTGGTTGACTCCAATGGGTTCTTGGTGACCCATTGGCCTCACCTAGGGTTAGGGGTGCCATGATGGGGTCATGGTGTTAAGGTGAAGCCCTTACAACCATACCCTAGGACTGGTGACTAGGATGAGCTATTTGCAAACCATGGTGATATCCACCAACATGCCTTAGCTTACTTGGGTCTTCATAGGTTTCCTAGGGTTTTGTCTTGCCTTAGTCATGAAAAAACCACTCTTGGGGGTCTAGTTGTTTGAGGGATGTTACAGACTGCTGGTGTGTTGGGTAGGTTCCCACAACTACAGTTGCCAGTTTTTCCCCGGTATTGTGTGTGTCAAGGTTTAAGACCACCTTTCCTTTGGCCCTTGTGAATTTTTTTTTGTTGGTGTGTTTGGTAGGTTCCCACCACCGTAGGTGCCAGAATGGCCGGTGTTTTTTTTGTTCACCAAGTTATGGGCTAAATAATTCCTTATACTTATAATTATTTAGTTAAATGTTCCAAAAAGCATAGATCTTTATAGCACTTAGTGCAAATTCCTTTCCATTGAGCTCGTAAGTTTGTCTTTTCTCACTATTCTTAGGTTAGGGTTGATAACACTTTATTCCTTTTTGGTTTATTGCCAACCTTTTGATCTATGTTCACCACTTGTATTATTATTTCTTGCTGAGGGGTTCTTTATTTGAATGCCTCAGGTTTGGAGAAGTAGCCGATTGAGCGGCTAGGGTTTTGTACTAGCTTGTCTTTTTTAGTGGCTGCAGTGTCTCTTCTCCTCATCGATTATGAGGTAGTGTGTTGTTTTATTCATGTTCAGACATACAAATCTTTTAGTGGGTACTAGCTGATAAGCCTTTTCTGCATAACTTGTTGTATTTACTTGCTCTCTAGGAAAGTTTTATGCTAGGTTGCATGTTAAATATTTAAAATTATAAAAATATTACTTCTATCACTTCATACATGCCTTATTTCAAACTAAAACCACTTTGTTTTACGAACGTAAAAGCTATTTTTATACTTATACTAAATCTAGAGTCTTGCATACCATGAGTTGTCCTGTATAGATGTTTTTTCTCATGTATGATGTCAAATAATATAAACAAACTATTTTCTGCAACATATAATTTTATCTTTGCTTGTGGACTACTTGATCAAATAAGACTAGGGAGACGGCTACCCAATTAAACTTAAACTAGATTTTCTATACAATAACTCATGAATTTCATAATAAATGTAAAGTTGGAGTCTTGCCTGAGCATCAGCAGTTATCCCCTGCACGACGTGGCATCACGACGCGTATTTTCTCTTACTCTGATATGTCGTTTAAATACGGAGAAAATGTAGGTTGTGATAGCGGGGTTCACCGCATAAAGCAAGCTTATGGGTTTCGACTATCCAAGGGGTCTTAATCAATCAACCTAAGTTTAGTCGAGAGCGTATTCTCGAGAGAGGTGCTTTTGAATTTTGGGAACCTCCACGGTCAATCAAGGTAAATTAGAAGCTATAATTTCCTAAATGTTTATTTTAAAAAGGGATTCTAGATCTAGTGCTAATCTTTATTTTTATAGTTTACATTAACCGATTTTTAAATTTGATAAAATAATATTAATTTGTGTAAGTAGAAGTAGTCAACAGACCCGGATGAATACGACACTTGATATTTTGTTTTAAAATATCCTATTATATGAACGATAGGTGCTCCTACCAATAGTTCGTAGAGTTTGGAAATATTTTCAATCCTAAATTTTACCCATCAAGTTTTTGGCGTCGTTGTCGGGGATCAAACCCGGGTCACCTGCGTGATAGGAGGGAATACTCACCACTATACTATAACGATAGAGATTTATTATTTTTGATATTTTGAAAGCAAGGATTTTATTAATTTTATCATTATATTTCTCTACCTCCAATTCTCTTTTTAGTTTTATTATTGAATTCAATTTCATTAAGTAAAAGGTTGTTTATTTTCTTTCATAAATAATTATTATCTCATTTGACCGCCTTGCTTGCCGAGCTTCAAAATAAATTAGATATTTTGGAAGCCGCAAAAAGCGCCAATTTTTTTATTATTGTGGATCTGCTCATCAAAGTGAGGATTGTTATATTTATTATTATAATAAAAAAAATTCTTATGAAATTTTTTTTGATAATAATTATGAAAATAACTATTCTCACATTAATGATAATTTTATTTCAAATTTTCATGAAAATAATTATTCATCTTTTTCTAATTTTAATGAAAACAATTTTTTGAGCTTTAACGAGAATAATTTTTCAAAAATAAATAGTTTTTCATCAAACTCGGATGTTGATTTTTCTTGTTCGAAAGATCACCCAAAAAAATTCCAGAGTAATGAGAATAGTTCTTTAGATTCGAATTTATTTTCTTTTTTTTACCGCACCCAAGTTGAGTCTTCTAATTTTGGTGAATTTTCGTAAATTTAATTTCTTTCTCCCCCAAAAATTTAGTTACCATTAATACTTTTCATAGTGACTTTTCACCATCTTCAAATATTTCTCGTATGGAGGAACAAGAATCCTCATGTGCTCCCTTAGTTTCTAATTCTGAAGAGGAAGAAAAATGATTATTTCATGAATTTATAAATTATATGGGCACACCGGGTGATTAGAAGAAGAACATATTTCTTCTCCTACCACTATGATTCTTCCCTTATTCATGAATTTTCAAGCACCACTTATAAATATTTAGGAATTCAAATTCATGAAAATGAGGTGTCCAATGATTTTATAAATGAATTTTTAGGTAATAAATTTATTTTAGAAAATAAACAACCTGAGTTTATACAAATAGTTTCGCAAGAGCCTCCTCCTTGCAAAACTTTTTTTGATACACTTACTTTTAATTTTTCCTATACTAACAACTCCCCGATCTATTTTCCGCTCATCTACATAAATTCAAATCACCTTAAGTAAGTATAGGTGATTTGAATTACATTTTAAAGCCAACCAATTAAAGAAGGAAAATCAAGAAGCAAGCGGAGGAGTAGACGGGCGTCCAACTTTAGCATATTCGCCAAAGCATGAATTAAGGGAGTTGCCCCGTTTACCTTTACTTTTGTTTTTCTTTTTCTTAACCATAACTGGCTAGCTTAAAGATGGGAAAAAGAAAAGCGCTCTTGGGATACACCCTTCGATTATCTTTAATTTCTTGCATTTTTTAAAAAGATTAATTTAGTTTTTTTCCCCTCTTACTTGGCATATAAACATTGGGGACAATGTTTATTTTTAAGTATGGGGATGGAATCTCCTTTCTTATTTTTTATTTAAAAATAAAAAAAAATGATGAAAAATCTTTAAAAATAGAAAAAAAATTGTTCTTTTTCTTATTTTAATAAAAAATACAAAAAAATTAGAAAATTAAAAATTAAATTTTTTTGGAAAGGGTCGTATTGGGTATTCATCCCACAAAATGGCATATTACCTTGCGAACCCGTCACTGGGTAGTCCTCGGGAAATCACAGAAATAACAAAAAATTAGGATTTTAAATTTTTTTTAGTTTTTATGTTCAGAAACAATTCAGAACAAATAATAATAAACCCCTACTAAAGTTTTTGTGATTTTCATCAATTTATTTTGAGTTTATTTATAAGAATTTTTATAATGTTTGATTTGCTAATCTTTTATTTCATCATAGTTAGTTACATCTAATTCTTAGGTGATTTAATAATAAGAAATATTTTATGAATTAAATTTGTTTAGAGTAAATATTTTGCCCATTTTCTCATTTCTATTTTAATTAGTTTCAATTTTGTAGTACTTAGCCTAACAATCTGTAGATTTTAATTATATACACTTTATGATTTAAGATTCTTTAGAAATTTTAATTTACTATAATTGTTATCTAAGCATTTTAATTTAATCTAAAATTTGTCTAGTCTTTCTCTTGTTATTTTTATTTTCTTGTTAGATCATATGTGACGTGGATAAGAAGATAAAATTCATTATCCCCTATTAAACATATGCATTCTTCTTTTTATGGTTAGATCATATGTCATGGGAATCAAGCATTCATTGGTACACATATGCAACCCCAAGAAAAAGATGGAGTAAGAGAATAAAATTCATTACTTCCAATTATTTTTGTCTTTTTTATGAAGAGAGAATAAAAATATTTGTTCATATGTCATGGAAAATGAGAGGATAAAATTCATCATTTTCTTAGTAAACATATATAAATATCAAAAAAAAAAGTTTTGTGGGGTGAGAGGATAAAATTCATCACCTCCAATCAAAAAACCTCTTCATTTTCTTTGTTCTGAAAACCCATTAGCTAATATAATTGCTTTAGAGTAAATTAAATTACTAAGAGAGCATAAGTAATAGTTTGAATTTTTTCCTTTAAGTCTCTTTTTAATTAAGGGTGTTATTAATTTTAATCTAATTTTGTTTGCTTAACTACTAAATTTTGAAGCCTAATTAATTTATATAAAAAAATTGCTAAATATTTTTCTTATTTCATTTTTAATTTCATATTTTAGGACTTAATTTTTGAATCCCTAAATTTTATTTTTAACTTTCTTTTGATTTAATGAATTTTTAGGTTAATTAAAAAATTATACTAATTTTTAGAAGTACTTCTCATAGTTTTGCTCTGGAATAGCAAAAGCTTACGTATGGGGTTATTTGATAAATCAATACTTATAGTTATTTTAATATAGATTTTATTTAATAAAGAATTAAGTTTTATTTAGTTTATATTAATATTGTTATTAATTACTTTCTTTTCTTATTTCAGGATAATTTGGGCTGAATTTAACATTTTGGAGCCTGCATGACTGATTAGGAGAAGAGGTATAGAAAATCTAGAAAAAGTGCATGTACACGCCCCAGTCACGGGCATGACCATCAGGTCACGGGCGTGACCATCATGTCACAGGCTTGCTCTCCGTCAGCTTTCCTTCCTCAACTTGTAACCAATCTCAGGCTTTCCGGTCTCCAGCTTGCTCTCCGTCAGCTTTCCTTCCTCAACTTGTAACCAATCTTTTTGCAATCAAATGAAAGCCCGTCGCAAGAGAGGCATTCAATCCGCGACAGGCGAAGTCTGTTGTTGTCGTGGCTCACAGATCTACTTTCTCTTGTTCTTCAGTAGATAACTGCTTGCAGTCTTCTCTTTTCCCTTCCTTTCCCCGTATTCAAGCCGTTAACTGGTGGTGTCCATTTCTGCGCATCAATAGTTAACACGCGACCTTTAGATTAAAGCAGTTTTTCGAAGTCAGCAAACTACCATGTCAGACCGCCGAGCTCGGCGATCAGATCGCTCCAGTTCGTCAGAGGATTCGCTTTGGGATGCGATCGAGTAGTCTCATTGGGAGGCTCAGTGATCTCACAGAGAGACCAATCACCGTCTAGATGTGATCAAACAGGCACTCAAGCGTGCTGACTCGGTGGCTTGCTACTTAGCATGCACCAGATCTCACGGACACTCCAGTCTGCCAGACCCTAGTTCACTTAACTCCGCTTCGGCAATCTCCAACAGCTCATATAGAAGCTCCTCTGCCGCCTCAGGAAGACCAGTTTTCTTTGTTTAAGGATTTCTCCAGAGAGGCAGCAAGGGGCAGTCCAGCCCGCTAGCTTAAGTTTTGCTGATCGTCAGTCCGCCAAGCCCGCAGACCTTTCTGCATCTGTCTGCCTCAACTATCCATCCGATGTTGAAGCGCCCTCTCCCTTCGTGGATAAAATCTGATGGGATTCAGCTCAAAGCAATTTCAGGGAGCTTCGTCTGCCTCTGTATTTAGGGGAGATTGATCCAGTGGCCCATCTGCAGGCCTTTGAAGGGCAATGGCTTTGAGATGCCTCTCAGATGCGATCAAGTTCAAGCTTCTTGTTACTACTCTCGATGGTCAGGCGAGAGAGTGGTTCAATGACCTCCTTCTATGTTCAATCTCTTTTTTTGCGAGTTTTGCAGTGAACTCCTGCTAAGGTTTGCTACCTCTAAGAAGAGGAAGGATGGTCCTGCCGCGCTTTTTGACATCAAGTAGAGGGATAACGAATCAGCTGCCCGATTCGTTGATCTCTTTCAAAAAGAGTTCCAAGGGGTGCAGAACGTGAATCCTGATTACTACAAAGTCGCTTTGATCCATGGCCTCCGGGAGGGTCCTTTGAAGTTCAAAGCAACGACCAAAGCACCAGCGACCTACCAAGAGCTTATTGCTCTCGTCAACCACTTCATCGAAGGCGAGAACACTAATTCATCCTACATTTCATCCCTGATAGCTAAGGCTGAAGGAAGGGATGGTTATAGCTCTTTAGCCGATCATCATTCCGTCAGGCCTCCTCGCCCAGATTTCTAGCCTCCTTCTCAGAGGGGACGCAATTTTTGCCACAAGAAAATGTTTCATGTCCATCAATAGTTTCATGATCAGAGACTGCCGTTGGCCACTGCTTCCGCTCTTCCAGTTCAAGTCCTTCCAATTCTTCAAGAAGCTCCGTCTGCTCAAAGGCAGCAAAGTAGTGACTCCGCGGAGGAGTTTTCAGATCTGGGCCTTGATATTGATGTGGTCGTGCAGATTCTGCAGAGGAAGTCTTATGAGAAGAAACAAGGACCTCCAAGAGAGTGGATGTCGAGGAACTCTGATCTTTTCTGCGAGTTCCACAAGGAGAAGAGGCACTCGACTTAAAATTACAAAGCCCTTCATCAGCTGGTTGAGAAACTGATTGCCGAAGGCAAAATTTAAGATCTGGGAAAGAAGGATGCTTCTTCAAAGCCATCTACCTTAAGGGCAAGGAGGTAGCCGTAGCTCATTGGGAGTGTGAGGAGATAGAGGGCGTTGGCCGTTTGGGGCCTATCAACGTTCAAAGTGAATGCTTTGACGCCAACGATGAGGGAGACTTGGGGCGGCTCTTCTGTATTCACGGTGGAGCAGGGACTGAGTCTACTCGCAAGTCTTCTATTTCAAGAATCTATGAAGCAGAGGTCTCCTCTACCTCTTCTTTTGCTCCGTCAGCGGGAAGTGTCACTTTTAGTCCAGAAGACCTTCCCCCAATTGCCAACCCATTCAACGATGTTGTCGTGATCAGTGCTGCCATTAGAGATTATACCATGGATAGAATCCTGATTGACACTTGTAGCTCCATCAACCTTCTGTTCAAACCAACCTTTGAGGCCCTAAAGACCGGAAAGCCTTTGCTTTCCACCGAAGGGCCACTCTATGGATTTTTTTGGTGAGAGGAAGGAAGTGTCACGCTCTCAATGAGGCTTGGAGGGGTCACAAAGCAAATCCAGTTCATAGTAGTTGATGCTCCAAGCAACTACTATGCTATCTTCGGGAGGCTGCTGCTCAATAAATATCATGCTATCATCTCAACCTTCCACCTTGAAATCAAGTTCGACGTTGATGGTCGTCAATGCAGGATCAGGAGTGATCCAAAGCAGGCTCGAGAGTGCTATGTTCGTACAGTCAACGTGACTGAATCCAATTCTCCCGCTCTTCCAGCCTTAGTACCAGAGGCGTCTTTCAGTTTCAGAGGCGGTGGATGATAGAGAAGAAGCTCACTTGGAACCTGCCCAGGTGACTCAAGGAGTCCCCATTGCTAAGGGGGAGGGTGGGGAGGAAGCTCTCCATCAACTCAGAGTTGCCAGAAGATCAAAAGGCTGAGTTGATCTCTTGCTTGCTAGAGAACCTGGATCTCTTCGCTTGGTCAGCGGAGGATATGCAAGGTGTTGATCCAGATGTTGTCTGCCACCATCTCAACATTGATCCAACCGTCAAGCTGGTGCAGCAAAATAAAAGAGATATGTCGACAAAGCTGGTTGAGCCAATCAGAGAGGAGGTTGCCAAACTCCTCAAGGCACAATTCATTCGAGAAATTCAAAAACCTGCTTGGGTTTCAAATGTTGTAATGGTTAAAAACCCCGGGGGGTAGGAAGTGGAGAATGTCTGTAGACTTTACTCAATTGAATAAAGCATGTCCCAAAGATTGCTACCCTTTGCCTCGGATAGATTCATTAGGTTATTCTGCAGTAGGGTATTCTTTTATGAGCTTTTAGACGCATTCTCTGTCTATCATCAAATTAGAATGCATAAGCCCGATATCCCTCATACATCTTTCATTACCAATGACGGCTGCTATTGTTACTTAGCAATGCCTTTCGAGCTTAAAAACGCAGGTGTAACTTACCAGCGAATGATGAATCGTGTTTTTAAAGATCAAAAAGGAAGAAATATTGAAGTATACGTTGACTATCTCTTGATCAAAAGCAAAACCTTCTCGCTGCATTTCCATGACTTAGTAGAAAAATTTGCTACTCTGCGAAAGTATAAGATGAAGCTTAATCCGTCGAAATGTACCTTTGGAGCAAGTAAGGGGAAATTCCTTGGTCATCTCCTTACTCTGGAAGGGCTTGCCCCAATCCTGACAAAGTCAGAGCCATTCTTGATATGGCACCTCCCAATTCGCCTAAGGAAGTTTAGCAGTTAGGAGGGAGGTTAGCAGGTCTCGGGAGGTTTAACTCTCGAGTTGGAGATAAGAAGTGCATCATTCTTTAGAACTCTTCGAGGAGCATCCAAGTTTGAGTGGACCGAAGAGTGTTCACTAGCCTTTGAGCAGTTGAAAAGGCAGTTAACTTCAACCCCTTTGTTGCAGAGCCCTCGATCAGGGGAAATGTTGTTTTTGTATTTAGAAGTTGGCCCGGAAGCGATCAGCTCAGTTCTTGTTCGCGAGGAGAACAGAAGGCAGTTTTCGATTTACTATGTCAGCCATATTCACAAGAGCGCAGAAACTAGATATCCAATATTGGAGAGGTTGGCTTTGGCGTTAGTAATGTCAGCTCGGAGACTTCCTCCATACTTCCAAGCTCATGTAGTTCAAATAGTGACGGATCAACCATTGAGGAGTGTACTGGAGAAGCTAGAGCAATCAAGAAGATTTGCTAAGTGGGCAATACAGTTGAGCGAATTTGAAACTTCTTATGTGCCCAGAACCACAATCAAAGCTCAGGTGTTAGCAGACTTTTTGATTGATACAGCAGAGTCCACCTCTGGTCAAGCAGAAAGATCTCCTTTGGCTTGGACCATCTATGTTGATGGGTCCTACGGTAGAAATTCCTCTGGAGCAGGAGTGGTTCTTATTAACCCAAATGGCATCAAATTAGAGCAGGCAATAAAGTTTTTCTTCCCAACAACTAATAATCAGGCAGAGTATGAAGCTTTGCTAGCCAGCTTGAGGCTTGCAAGAGAACTTGGAATAGATCATGTTCATATCAAAATAGATTCTCTGGTGATGGCTTCGCAAGTGTTAGGCAATTTTGAGACCAGAGAACCTATCTTGAAGAAATATCTTGCTCTGGTTAAGATTGAAATTGGCAAGTTTAGAAGTTTTACGATTGAGCATATCAGGAGGACCGAAAATGAAGAGGCAGATGTTCTGGATAATCATGGCCTTCCTTCACGAAGAATAACTTCAGAACTCTTCCGCCCGGCTGTGAATGAAGAAGAGATTATGCAGATTGATCAGCATTCCTCCTGGATGGATCCATTTATTCTTTATCTGTCAACAAGCAACTTTCATCCTTCAATCAAGGATATGAAGAAGTTCAGAATAAAAGCAGCACATTATTACTTGGTATCAGGCATCCTGTATAGAAAGACTTTCATGTCGACTATGGCAAGATGTGTTTCAGAAGAGGAAGATCCTTTTGTGCTTCAAGAAGTTCATTCTGGTGAGTGCTGAAGTCACTCAGGGGCAAGGGCTTTAGAGAAAAGGATCCTCCGACAGGCTTATTTCTGGCCCACTATGAAAAAGGACTCAGAAGCTTATGCAAGAAAATGTGCTCAATGCTAGAAGTTTGGTCCGTTGTAGCATCAGTCAGCTCAGTTGCTCAGATCAATTGCAACTCCATGGCACTTCGCAGTTTAGGGAATGGATCCCCTTGGTTCTTTTCCTATGGAGAGTGGACAATGATGTTTCATCATAGTTATGGTTGACTACTTCAGCAAGTGGATCGAGGCCAAAGCACTAGCCAAAACGAAAACTCAAGTAGTGAAGAACTTCATTTGGGGAGAGATAGTCTGTGGGCGTGGAATTCCTATGGCAATTATCACAGACAATGAGCCACAATTCAACAACATTGAGATGGTAGATTTTTGCAAGCAGATTAGAATAGAGCTGCGCTTTGCATCAGTACATCATCCCAGAAGTAATGGCCTGGTTGAAGCAGCAAATAAGGAAATTCCTAACTTGCTCAAGAAGAAAGTGCAGAATCTCAAAGGTAGTTGGGCTGATCAGCTTCCATCAGTTCTCTGGACCTTGAGGACAACACCTTTCATCTGCTACTAGAGAGACTCCTATCAAGCTATCTCATGGTTCAGAAGCCCTCATCCCGGTGGAGTTTGAAGTTCCATCACCAAGAGTTCTGCTTGCTAGGCAAGGCATAGAAGATTGGCTTGACCTGAATAATGAAGAAATGAAATTTAGTTTAGATCATATCAAAGAGATCAGAGATGAAGCTGCTATCAGATAGGAAGAAGTAAAAAGAAGGATTGCTAGATACTTTGATAAGAACATAAGGATCAAACACTTTTGAGTGGGAGAACTTGTTCTTAAAAAAGTTGATGTTGCTGCAAGGACCAGCTCAGTAGCAAAGTTGAATCCAACTTGGGTTGGTCCATTCATTGTCAAAGAAGTATTAAAGAACGGGGCTTATCATTTGCAAAATTACGAGGGAAATGATGTACCACATGCTTGGAGTGGGGATGATCTTAAACAGTTCTATTCCTGAACCAACTCCTATCTTACTCTTCCTTTGTAATTTTTTCAAAGATTATCATTAATGAAAAGCCCCTTAGTGACATTTTCTTGAGTGTTTTTGTCTCCTGTTCTATTCAACGCAAGGATAACTGACTCCAGGAGACATCGCCGTGATCAGCTTGGACCCCCCTTGAATTGTTGTCATTAGCCTAACACCACCAAGACCACGTGTTACGGGGATTTCACACCGTGTAGTGGGAGCTTTCAGATTCTTGCACGGTGGGCTACTGAATCTCAGATCCCGGCTAGTATCTCACCTCACCTCCACATTTTGGAAGGACAGGGTGGGTGCTAGCTCTAACTTGCCTTATTAGGGATATCGTTACAACATTAATGATCGATCGCGCGAGAAAAGCAATGCTATATGCACCTGCCTTCGCATCATCCTACCTTGTGACCCTCAAATACTCTTTGGAACCCTCAAGTAGTGCATGCAGGAGACCCACAACCACATTGATCTCAGAGGAAAGCAATGTTATATGCACCTACCCGAAATATTAACCTGGGTTGTACTCCAGGCAAAGGGGGCAGTAGACCTTTCTCTTTTTTGTCGAGGATCGAGTGTTCAGCCATTGTGACCTTGCGTGGAAAGCAATGCTATATGAACCTGCCCGCTCGGTTATGTTGTGAATCATTTCTCTTCACGGATTGTATTTTGGTATCCGCGCTATCCGCCATTTTTTGCAGTGGGTTCTTACAGCTTTTATGACCCTGCGAGGAAAGTAATGTTATATGCACCTGCCCGCTTGGTAACCTAAGTTGTGGATCATTTCTATTCAGTCAGACTCAATACTTGTATTTGTCGCAGCCCGCAAGGCTTGATCTTTTAGGAAGCCAAGTTATAATTCTCGGTTTCTATAATTCCCTCAGTTCGCAACGACGATCATTGATCTTTCTTAAGCTCACAAAATTTATTCAATTGATGAATTCATTTGCGGACAGAAATTAGTATCCGTCAGAGTCCGTTGATTATCCATATCTTTTATGAAAAGTTATATGAACTTGGCAAGCTGCAAATCAAGCATCGCGGACTGGATTACTGTAGACCTTGGTTATCTTCAAGCTATATTCATCCAAAGCATGCGGCCTAAAAACTAAGAGGCGCAAACTGGTTTCATTAATCTACGATAGCTATTATTGATCATGTATATTATAGACAGCAAGTCTCATCAAAGCATTGAAGAAGCAAGAAATGAACAATAAAAATAGCGGAATACGTGGACTGAGCAAAATATCATTTGTATTCAATCATTCAAAAATTATTTACATCTTTTTCAACTTTGGCGAACTCTAACTGAGTCCGCCCTTTGCAAAAAATAAAATCAAATTACATCTTTTATTCTGTCAATGTCCGCTGCTTCTTTTCCGCATGAGCATTCGGGCTAGAAGATCCATCAACGTCGACTTCAGGAGAGTAACCTCCTGAGTCGCTGCTGCTGCCGTATGAACTTTTGCTATCCGCGGACTTGCTCCACAGATTTCCCTCATCTGAACTTAAAGAAGATGCAGATTGCCCAGACTGGCTCCCCTGTTGCTGGATTGAAACAACATCATCAGGAACTTTGTCTTCAGCTAGCCCCTCATCTCCTTCTTCACCTTCCTCATCAGCACTTGCTTTTCCCTTCGCAACCATCTCTAGATCAGTAACCTTCTCCTTTAGCTCGGGGAATAGCTTCAAAAAAGGACCTCTACCACCCCTTCCTTTGCGAAGCTGTCGTAAATGAAGTGCTCGATAGCAACCTCAACGCTCTCCTTCACAAAAGGAAACTTAGCGTTTTCGAAGCTATTGTTAGTGACATCATACACGGTCTGTAAAAACCAAAAATGAGTCAGTCTGCCGCGGATAAGCAACAGAGATTGCTGCGAATACTGAGACTTACCGCTTCATTCTCTTTGTGTTAATTAATCCTCTTCCCTATCCTTTTGTTCCTATCATTCAGCAACTGATTTTCTCACAGGAGTTGCTCATTTTCTTTAAGCAGGTTGGGTGTCAGACGACCCATAAAGTGGGTTGGTCACAGCGCTTTTCACGCTAGCTTGAGCAGCAAGCAGGGGGATATCGGCAGGCGCTACCCTCTTTAGGTCACACATGTTGCACTTCCCGTAAAGTGCAGAGATCACAACGTGGGCATGATGAGAGATCCGTGGACTCTTCCAGGAGGGAAGAGGAGTGGACAGGCACACATGCTTATTCATTCCGTGCTAGTGGATCATCGGGTTTCCCCTTAGATCCTTCTGGTTCTTTCTGAATCCTTGCATGTCGAAGCTTTCAAAGGAAGAGTACTCCGCAACAGGATCCCCTTCCTCCTTCCTTCTCCTTGCTATTTCTTTTTTCCTTTCTCCTTGGGTAGGAGTCAGGCCGCCTGGTGTCTGGGGCAGATTTTCTTGTACTGCCAAGGTCGCTGCAAGAAAAGAAACTAAATCAATACACTGCAGGTCGCAGCGGATACGCTCCAGGTTGTGGCGGATACAAAGACAGGTCGCAGGCTTACTCTCTAGGCGGGCTATGGCGTCCAAGAAGGGCAAGAGCGGGATGTTGTGGTCAATATCAAGCCTTGCCTCTGCCAAGAATTCAACGATGGCGGTATCCACCTCATCCAGCTTCACTCTTTTGAAGACGGATTCCGCGCGTACTTGCGGATAGGTATGAGCGAACCCCAAGTCGCCCTCGAAGATGAAGTACCTCGAAGTCCAGTTATGGATCTTGTTTGGTAAGCCCATAACTTTCATCCCTCGACAGTAGAAGTATATGACACCTTTATACTGGCGGCCTCCGGAGGGAGTTATACAGCAGGCAGAATATTTTTTTTCTAAATATATTTAAAGAAAATGCAATCTTTTCAGACCACAGGTATGACAAATAACAGTAAATCGCAGCCAAAGTTTTTTGCGCATGCTGCCCTGACACCGTGCCATAATGCTCAAAGATTTCGGCAAGCTCCCACTGCAAGGGGAACTTGAATCCACATCGAAGTTGTCGATGGGCACTGCAATCTGCGTTGTGGTAGGGAAATTAATCCTCTCCTGATCTTTGGGCAAGCGGGCGAGCACTGTCGAGTCTGCCATATGCTTCTCGACGAAGGCATCAAGGTCAACCTCTATCAGCTTACATTTCTTGTGGTCGGCGGAATGGAAAGCAATCGCTGCATCAGTGCGTGCGAACACCATTTTCACAGACCGCAGGGTCTTCTGCTTCGATCGCATTTCCTATATAGAAAGAAGACTAGAGCTCTATTTATAGATAAACTAGTCTGACAGCTTTTTCAGCCAGTCCGCAACGATTGATCGTTCAGTCCGCGTGGACCAGTCAAGATTGCGGACTCAACGTCTGTCTACCCAGCTCACTTTATTCAGTGTTCCTGTAATTTCAAAGCAAATTTACCAGTCAAGATTACGGACTCAACGACAGTCCGCCCAGCTCGCTTTATTTAGTGTTCCTGCAATTTCAAAGCAAATTAACAAGTATGCATACACAAAGTTAGTCAGCATAGCATGCATTCAACATCAACCTATAGAAAGATTTTCATCACGCAGATTGCAGCATTGTTCAAATCTCAGCGCAATATCATACAGAACAAATAAAGTTCACATCACAGTACAAATAAATCAAACAAGCAATGTCCCAGAGCACATCAAATTATACAACATACAAACAAATCAAATCATTTGTTCATTTGTACGCAGACTCAGCGGCCTCTACGGTCAGATTGACCAGGTCGTTCCTGCCAATCTTTCCCGAGATGGGTTGCCTGGTCGCTTCCTCGCAGTATCTCTCCGTAGAATTGCTGGACGAGATGGTGCATAGTGTTGAAAGTACAGTGCATATATGTGTCCTCCTTGTCAATCTGGTTAACCAGAACTACAGGCTCGCCTGCCGGCCTTGGCTCGTCATCCGCCGCGGGCTGCCCGCTTGCTGCAGGAGCCGGAGCCTCTGTAGAAGCAGGCCGATCTGGTAGTCACAGCCTTGCCGTGGCGACCTCGACATCTTGCTTTTTCTTCCCTTCCTGCACCAGGGCCAAGTACCTTCATCTGTAGTGACGGGCATCCTCACCTAAACGCCGCTTCTCCTTCTTCAATTCCTCCAGCTCCACTGAGATATTGACGACCTGATTCTCCAGAGCTCTTTCTCGCTCTATCCGCCTCTTTAGTTCTACTTGAACTTCATTCAGCTTTTCTTCATATTTCTTTTTTAATAGTGTCAAGTTGTCTAGGCCGGACTGCTCACCTTGCGCGGACTCACCAAGAGAGATCGCCACAGTCCGCACCGGTGCATTTACTTCGGGAGATGGCATAATCTCGCTAGCCTCAATAGAGCCGTGTGGCGATTTCCATCCTACAACAAAGGAAACAAAAGTTCGCATTTGTACCAAGGTCGCGGCGGACTCAAAAGGTAAAAAGTTAATTCGCTTTTTGTAATCATTGCAGTGATCTGGCGACTATCAAAGCTAGGCTGCCTAACGCATTCCGGATCAAAAGCACTATGGCGCTACCTCCATTCTCTATTGACCCTTGCTCTTGTCCCGGCCATCGAGCTGCTCGACATGACAATATCATCTATCTCCGTAATTATCTTGATCGGTCGCGATTTCCACGGAGGAGATTTATAAAGCCACCGACTCTGAAAATGCCTAAGCACCGGTTGCAGTTTACCTGACCGCATCAGTTCAGTTATAGTCAGCAGATCCTCAGCTCGCTTGTCCGCATCTAGCTTTTCAGAGATCGCCTCAACCTTCGCCTTCATGATGGCGAGCTGCTCCTTCGCCGCTGTCTCTCTTCCTTCATCTGCAGGCACAGAGGGGGAGTCCACAGTTTTTTCTCCCATTATCTCAACATCAGAGTGCAACACCTCAAGCAAAGATTTACTCATGTTAGTGAGTTGCTCGTTATCTATAGTGTTTAGTATTTTAGTGGTAAACAAACTGATCGCCGACAGGGAGTCGTTTCCCAGGATCAGGGCATCTGGAGTAACTAAGCCAGCATCTGGAACTTCCTTTTCTCGCAGCCTGTATTGCAAGCTCACCCACCCAATCCGCACAGAGACATTTTTCTCCTTTCGAGCTCATAACTCTTCTTCATTCGCTCAGCAATGGTGGGCTTGTCCCTTTTCCTCTTCTTCTTCTCAGGAGCCTTTTTCTCCAAGACAATCGCGACCTGCTGCAAGTCTGGCAGACACTCGCGGACTGTGTTCAGATCGATGACAACAAGAGCTAAGGAGGACACTGGTTCTTCAGCTAGTTCTTCATCTTGTTCTCGGGCTTGTTCTCCGGCTTGCATGTCAGCTTGCTCCTCGATTTGCTCTTCAGTAGGTCGCTTCTCCGGCTCAGCGTTCACCACAGGCTGCAAAAATTCTAGTGACGGAACTTCTTTGTCCAATTCTTTCTTCAACATATAAGTTCCAGATGTAGAAGGGTGTATTTCCATACCTGATGAGTTCACAGGGTTTTGGTCAGAAATCGATGGCAGATTCGACATTCTATATGCGCTTTTGGTGGGCAGATGTTGAGCAACTATGACATTCGTAAACTTCTCATGTTCAGAATCTTTGGAAATGTAGGCTGAGTCAGTCCTATCCTGTCCCTTCTGTGAACTTTCCCCTATGTGGCGGATAGGCGTCCCTCTCCGGTGAACAACATTCTTGGTCCTTGTGTTCTCCTTGGGCTTCTCTGTCCTTGAAGCGAGGCTGCCAAAGAATGATCCAAGCCTTGCCATGCCGGACTGAAAAAGTGCAGACCACAAGGGGGAAAACCGACCAGTGGTGCAGGAAGTTTTGTCAGAATGCAGAGTTTCCAGTAGTATTTATAGCGCTGGCAACATTTATGAGGGTTGTGGACTCGGCGGTTAAGGAAACATTTTCGAAATTTTATGAAATTTGAAAATTTGCGAGGATTATGTTAACCCCATAATTCGCAACATGTTCAGCAGGACAGATCCTTCTCCTCTTTTGGCGGACTCAGTTTTAGCAGTCCTCTCAGGTCATCAAGAACATGAAGAATCCAAGGCTCCCCAACGACAGATTCAATTCCCAGTCCGTCCAGGTCGCCAAGCCGGATTTCTAGTTGACCTCCTTCAGCGGCGGACTTGAGTCTCCAGTCTGCCCAGTTTGTTCAGCCTCAGTTGATCAGCTTCCCAATCATCTGCCAGCTCTTCAAGCGGACTCAAGAGTCAGTCCACATAGGTCGCAAACCTTCATCCAGGATCGTGCCCTGCAGAAAGATGGAAGCTCCAGCTCGCAAGCCCAGTCTGCCAATCTTGCGCGGACTGCTTGTCTTTTCTTTTTTGATTCCCGTCACAGTTAGTGAGTATGAGGTGGATTTTAGTAAATTGATCCGATTTTCCCCTAATCTGGTATCCTCAAAATCTAGTAGAGTTAAGCATTTTCTAGGTGGTCATAGGAATGACATCCAGCAGCTGGCAAGTGCGTAAGGATCTGAAAGTTATGCTGAAGTAGTAGAAGCCGCCCTAAAGGTCGAAACAATCAACAATGCTAAGAATCAAGGCCAGCATATGAGGAAAGATAAGAGGAAGTTTGATGAGTGTAAGAACTCTCGGGAATGTAGTTCTGCTTTGAAGAAAAGAAGCAAAGAGGTGTGCAGTTTCTGTGGCCGGTCGGGCCATCCGTCCGAGAAATGTTTTAAGAGATTGGGAGCTCAAAATCAAGAGCAGGTGCATGCGATTCAGAGTGCTCCCAAAGGACAACAACTGGTTTGTGCTTTTTGCAAATAGAAGGGGCACGATTCCCATTGTTGTGGGTAAGGAGAGGGTCTACTTTCAGTGCGGACAGAAAGGACATTTCAAGTCGAAGTGCCCGTAGTCAGCCCACCCAACAGCCGATTCCACTTCAGGCTTTGCCACCACCGTAACATTTGGACAAAGGGAATGGCTAGTTAAACGTGGTGACCATGGAGGAAGCACAGACATCCACCTAGGTGATCTCAAGTTAAATCCTAACCTAGTTTATTTTTGTCTCATGGTTTTAGTTCTGATGTTGCTGTGTTAGTTATGAATGCGATTTTATAGGGAAGTTAAAGGTAAAGAACCGTTGGGCTGGCGTTCTTTTAGATTCTGGTTTTACCCACTTGTTTGTGGCTAGGGCCTCTGTAGAGCGCCGTCGTTTGACTCTCGATCAAATTGGCGATTCGATTCCCGTTAAGTTTCCCTCTGGTGATTCGGTGGTGTCGGGCCAGGGTATCCTAGTTGGTCCGATTCTTTTAGGCGATTTCCTAGATGTTATTGATTTGAAGGTGATAGACCTAGAGGACTTCGATGTGATCTTGGGCATGGACTAGTTTTCCAGATATGATGCGGTTCTCCAATGCAAGGTCAAGCGTTTGGAGTTAAGGATGGACAATAGTCACCCCTGGATTGTTTATGGTTTTTCGCGCCAGGATTCCCCGATTATTTCTGCGGAATGTGCTCGAAAGCTTTTAGATTCGGGTTATTTTGCCTACTTGGTTTCAATTTTGGATGCAATTTGTAGTTTGTCGTGTTTAGAGGAGATTCCTGTGGTTAGTGAGTTTTCTGATGTTTTCCGAGATAGTCTTCCTGGTCTTCCACCTGAGAGGGATGCGAAGTTTGTTATTGATCTTGAGCCGGGTACTCATCTTATTACTAAGACACCGTACCGTATGGCCCCTCGAGAGCTGGAAGAGTTGCGTACCCATCTTGATGATCTTTTGTAGTATAGATTTATTAGGCCGAGTTATTCGCCTTGGGGTGCTCCCGTATTGTTTGTAAAGAAGAAGGATGGATCCATGAGGCTATGCATTGATTATAGGGAACTGGAAAAGGTAACTATCAAGAGTAGGTATCCCTTGCCGTAAATAGATGACATATATGACCAGCTGTGTGGTAGTATGGTGTTTTAAAAGATTGACCTTAGATCAAGCTACCATCAGTTGAGGATTTGTGAGACGGATATTCGACGGACAACTTTTCGTTCTCGGCATGGACATTTTGAGTGCTTGGTGATGTCCTTTGGTGTGACAAACGCACCCTCTGTCTTCATGGACATGATGAACAGAGTGTTCAAGGATTTTCTTGACCATTTTGTTGTTGTGTTTATTGATGATGTTTTGGTGTATTCCCGGAGTGCTGAAGAGCATGCCCAGCACTTACGGTTTGTTTTGTCTGCCTTGAGGGAGCATAAGTTATTTGCCAAGTTAAGTAAGTGTGAGTTTTGCCTACCTCGGGTTTCCTTCTTGGGTCATATTGTTAATAAGGACAGAATTTCTATTGACCCAGAGAAGATTTCTGTCGTGATGGATTGGAACAGACCTACTATACCCAAAGAGATAAGGAGTTTCTTAGGTTTGGTAGGGTTTTAAAGAAGGTTTGTGGAAGGATTTTCTATGATATCTGCGTCGTTGACTAAGCTTATATAGAAGAATGCAGCGTTCATTTGGAGCGATAAGTACGAAAAAGCTTTTCAGGAGTTGAAAAAGAGATTATGTACTTCTCTAGTTTTGACTTTGCCTACCAAAGAATTGGAATATGTTGTTTATGTAGATGCATCGCATGTTGGACATGGTTGCGTATTGATGCAAGAAGGAAAATTGATTACGTATGGGTCGAGGCAGTTAAATATTCATGAAAGAAACTACCCTACACATGATTTAGAGTTCGCAACAGTGATTTATACCCTGAAGTTATGGAGATCCCTATTGTTTTGTGCGTTGTGAAATATTTACACGGATCATAAGAGTTTGAAGTATGACTTCATCTAATGGACTTGAATCTGCGTCTGCGAAGATGGTTAGAATATGTCGCGGATTATGATGTTGAGATCTTTCATCTGGGAAAAGCTATTGTGGTTGTTGATGCCCTGAGTAGAAAGATCGCGCAAATCTTTGGACTTTCAATAGAATCCTTGGTTGAGGAATTTCTGTTGATGGGTATCTCGGTTGGAAGTAGCGACTCGTCGAGTAGTTTGGATGTATCAGAGCCTTCATGGATTACGCTTATAAGTCTACATCAAAAGGATGATCTTGATTTGCTGCACTTCTATATTAGAACTGAGAAAGGAGAACTACCTGACTTTTTTATTGATGATGTGGGTACTTTGAGGTACCGTGGTAGATACTGCATCCCCGATGTTGAGGATATTAGAGTTAAGTTGTGCAGTGAGGCTCATGGATCCAATGTTGCCTACCATTCTAGTTCTACGAAGATGCATAGAGATCTGAAGCAGATCGTTTTGTGGTATGGTATGAAGAAGGATATAGCCAAGTTCGTGTCTGAGTGCTTCACTTGTAAGCAAGTTAAGGCTGATCATAGGATGCCTGGTGGAAAGTTGACGCCTTTAGAGATTCCAAGTTGGAAGTGGGAGAGTATTTCCATGGACTTCATTACTTGTTTGCCGATATCTCCTAAAGGACAAGATTCTGTATGGGTTATAGTGGATATACTGACGAAGTGTACTCACTCTGTGTCATTCAAGATTGATTACTTCATGAAGCAAATAGTAGAGTTATACTTGGATGAGGTTATCAGGTTATATAGAGTACCTATTAGTATTGTGTCGGATCGAGACTCCAGATTTACGTCTCATTTTTTGAAAAGCTTACGGGAAGGATTGGGTACCGATCTGAGGCATTCCACCGCTTATCATCCACAGACAAATGGTAAACAAAAAGGGTAAATTAGATTTTGGAGGATATGATCAGATGTTATATTTTTGACCATGGGGGAGCATGGGATGAGCGACTCAGATTGATGAAGTTTTCTTATAATAACATTTATCAAGAGAGCTTACAGATGGTGCCGTTTGAGGCTTTATATTGGAGATGCTGTAGAACTCCCTTGTTTTGGGCCGAGGTTGGTGATGGACCATTGTTGGATCCGGAAGCTTTAGAAGAGATGAATACTTCTGTAATGCATATTAGAGTAAAGCTTCGTATAGCTCAGGAGCATTATGAAAAAAACGCTAATCTGTGTATGACTGATTTGTAATTTGTCATTGGGGACATGATGTTTCTTAAAGTTTCCCCAATGTCTAGTGTTAAGAGGTTTGGTAAAAACCATAAGTTGGATCCTAGGTATGTGGGACCCTTCGAGATTATTGAATGTATTGGAATGTTAGCTTATAGGTTTGATTTGCCCGCAAGTTTTTTTGGTGTGAACGATGTGTTTCACGTAAGCCAGTTGCAAAAATATGTGCTTAGCGACGGTAGGTTCTTGATTATGTGCCCCAGTTGGAGCTGAAACTTTCTTATGTTGAGATGTCTGTTCGCATTCTAGATACTCAAGATCGAGTCTTGCGGAGGAAGACCATACCAATTGTTAAAGTTTTTTGGCGGAACCAAGATGTGGAAAGCGCGACTTGAGAGTTGGAGTCAACTATGAGGGAGGCTCATCCTCATCTGTTCTCCTTGTTTCTTTTAGTATGTATTTCCATTCTATAATCTTTCATTATTTTCCTTCCATAGTGGAATCTTTTGTGCGTAAAGTTTTGGGATGAAACTTTCTTTTAGGAGTGGTTGTAACGTCCCTGATTTTCCAAGATTTATTTAAAGCCCCTTTAGTGACCTATTTTGACGCCAGGGCGTTACGTTGACGCATAGTCGGTTGGTACCGTTGTTTGAGCGTTACTTTTGCTCGTAGCTATCCAAGGTTTTGGTTAGGGAGAATTTGCTTGGCTAATTTTTCCTTTGTTTTGATATTCCCTTGCGAGTCGTGGTTTGTCTTGGAACACGGCCGAGCGTTTTTGGGATCTTTGTTGTATAGCCTTTGGGGAGTATTTACCCGAGTTTGGTTTGTCTGATTTTGATTTCGACTTCGCCGTTGAACTCGTAGCATCGATATTTAGGTACGGTTTGATTTTCATAGAAATCCGAGTTAGTGTGAGTTTTGGTCATTTGGACGTTTTAATTACAATAATAATATATTATATTATTTATTCCATATAAATAGCCTTGCGATAAGAGGGAAACTATATTCATTATCTTCTTCCCCAAACCGTCGGACTGTTTTTCCAGAAGGACGAGAGCGGCGGACCTTGCAAAGCTTTCGGCTGTCATTTGTAGGAGCTCCGGTGTACGAAATCGTCGTCGAAGAGTAGATCTGGTAGCTCTCACCAAGTTCTATGTTTGTGTGTTAAGTATTTCCCATTTCGTGAAATTTTTGGTGTTAGGAATTTCTTTGTGACTCTCCTTCATCCTAAAAGGTTTCAGGAGTTGTTTCTTAAGTGTTCTTGTGGCCAGATCCGTGAAGAAGAGTGGTTGTGCGACCGGATTTTAGCAAGTTCGAGGCAAGTGGTGATTTTCCCCTTACCAAGCTTTCATTCCTTGCATTCTAATTTATTTTACTTTCCCTTCTTAGAATTTGGGAATAGGGTAGGGTTAGGCCAAGACCTACCTGCTGCATAGGGTAGATTTTTCCGGTGGGATGTGTTTTTTTCGTCGTGTTTGACTGATTAACCTAGGCACAAATCCGTCAAATATATGTTACTTAGCCCTAGATTAATTTGCCATGTATAGCAGTGGGTGGATTTAATCGGGTTTAGCAGTTAGCCTAATTTTATTTTGTCTTATATGGCTGATTAGTATAGTAAAATTAGTCTATTTTGACAAAAGTCAAAACCACCGAAATCAGTCTTACCTAAGTCAAATTCGTCGAGTATCTGTTGAAATTCAGCGGGTAATGCTTGTCATTGAGTGTTGCTGAATTTATCGAGTATTAGGCGTTGAGTCCATCGAGTCTAATGCTTTGCATTGAGTGTTGTTGAATTCGTCAAGTATCTGTTGAAATTTGGCGGGTAATGCTTGGCGTTTAGTGTTGCTGAATTCATCGAGTATTAGGCGTTAAGACCGTCGAGTATAATGTTTGGCGTTGAGTGTTTCTGAATTCGTCGAGTATCCGTTGAAATTTGGCAGGTAATGCTTAGCATTGAGTGTTGCTGAATTCATCGAATATTAGGCGTTGAGTTCGTCTAATATAAGACTTAGCGTTGAGGGAAATAGCGTTGACTGTAGTCTGGGCATTGAGTAGTTCTGAGACTAAGTTAAAAGCATTGAGTGCGTTGAATACACTCAACGCGGCATTGAGTGAAGTTCACTTGGCATTGAGTGAAGCTTTGGCGTTGAGTGGCCTGTGAGGCTAAGTCAAAGCGTTGAGTGTACACAATGCGACATTGAGTGAACTCAATGCGACATTGAGTGAAGTAAGAATCGTTGAGTTAGCTGGTTGGCGTCGAGTGCGTTAAATGCACTCAGTGCGGCGTCGAGTCTACTCGATGCTTTTTCCCATGGACTTAGGATTTTTCAACCAAATCGTTGTATATCTCTAGTGGATTGGTTTTCTTATGTAAAAATCGTCGAGTGCTTGCTGTATTCGTCGAGTATACTCGACGAATCAGTATGGAGTTGGATTTCAGTGGTCGAATTGTTTCTAATTCATCGAGTTTGGTCTTAGGTCAATTTCTGGGATTGATTCCTCCATGCATTATTGGAGAAGCGCAGTGTTTTGGTTGTTGTTTGTCTGTGTTTGACTATGGTGGATAGTGTTTTGGTTGTATGTTTATGGCTAGGTTAGCAGTGGATAAAGGACCACCAATCTGATGGATTTTTTGGTGAATTTTTGCCTTGGTGGGTTTGCCTGGTGTGGGTATGAGATTGTGTAATACCCCATTTTTTTGCTACACCACCGGATCTTATGCATAGAACTACAATTTTGCGGTGACACCAATGCTCGGGAGTGTTGCCACTACAAAACGCCGATTTTGCCAGCATTGACGATCATCAAGAGTAGAAGTTACAGCTAAAAGAAAATAAAGCCAAGTCCAAAAATCACATATAAAATATGAAACAGAAATCACAGCAAGTCCTCATAGTGATATAAGTACAAAAATAAATCAGTATAATAGGAATATAAACGGGCTTATGCCCGGTACAACAAATCCTCACTACATCACTCTCACGGAAGCTAAGTAAAACTAATCACTCACATAGCCGAAGGCTCGTGCTCCTTTATTAGATTGTCCCACCTCCAAGTGCACCGTACTTTGCTAGTGCCGTATCTCGTGCTGCTGCTCCCGATCCCCCATCAGAAGTCCTTGAAATGTTTGGTCCACCGACCTTTAGTCAAAAGACTAAGCCTAATTTCCCGCACCCCTCCCCTAGTGGCTCTTAGGCTCTGTGCGGGAGGAATGATAGGAAAGCTATGATGGTGGAGAGTAAGAACAAAGCAGGTGACAGTAGAACTATCTAGCAGGAAAATTGTAACATCTATAAAGCTATAAAATGAAAAGCAAGCTAGAAATTCTATAATAAGGATGCAGTAATAAAGACAAGTAGAGTAGAGCAGTAAGTGAATGAAAGGTAGACTAAGAAATAAGTAACCTTAACTTATATGAATGTTCATACAAACTTATAAGTTAAGGGATATTTTGTAAGGCTCCTATCATATAAAAAGTCACATACCAATTTATATGATGGGATGTCTGGATTATATGCAGGTATGAGTGTAGTGATATGTTATGTCATTATTCACACAAGGGAAACATATGTACATGACTCTATGAGCACAGACCATTAGTTACTCCTGTTATGAAGCTAGCTTCACTACAAGGAGCCTCCGTAGTGGCAAACAGAGACATTGGGTCGGGCCACCCCACTCCTAGAAAGGTATTCACACTACCAAACCTAGACCTCACATAAGCCTCTGAAGGACACACCGGAGTCACAACGTACTATGCTGACCCACAGCCAGACTTTCTCTTGGCTATGTATAAATCACACCTGCCGAGTCAGCGTACCAATGTAGGTGTGAATGATCATCAAATACCAAAGACCTACCACTTTTTGCACATGCAATCATGAATATCCTGAGCCATCGGCACCCCGGACTATAACGTCCGTTATAACTACCTTACAAGCCTTCGGCTCGCCTAGCTAACCTGCCCCTTTTTATAACAACCGAGCTTACCGCTCGGATAACCTAGCCAAGCTATCCTCTCGATACATCGGGGAAAGTGAAGGTGAAGTCCTACTTTTTCTTTACTAGTTGCTCTTTAACATTAATTCTTATGGTTTAGATTAATCTTAGACTTCCCAGGGTATTCCATTTGAAGAGCTCTTGAGGGCACTAGGAACTATGAGGGACTGAATCCCAAAGCTTCCTTTCACATGACACTTATTATTATAGGTATCTACCGAAGTCCCAATCCCATTTAATATTATACTAAATCTAACCCTAATGTATTTTGACTCTCTCTCTCCACGGGAAAGACGTTCTTTTATCGATCCCGAACACCACTTAACACTAGTCAGACAAACACCATCCCCATCATGACTCCTAATGATGAACTCAATTTCACCTTACCAAATCAGTATAGCATCAACCCAACTTCATATGTCCTTCCGAGATGCTAACAGAATTCTGCAATTTTACCATGTGCCGACCAACCTAAGCTATATGATGAGTAGGAATGGTGAACCCTTCAATTATTCATCTAAATGACCTAATATTATTACTCGGGGTCTATCATGATAATTTATGGTTAAATCCAGAAGATAACAATTTTTCCTAATTTTTTTGGAATTTATTATAATTTCCTGAAAAATTAAACTAACAATGCTTTTGAACATCAAGTACAGTTTTCTGACCATGCATAGTTTTAACAAAATTATGATAGGTTAATACCAACAAAAAAATAGTAAATACCCAAAAATTAAAATTTTGCACGATGAATTTGACCATCAATAATTTATTGAATAAACAACTGCAATATTAGGATATTTAGGGGAAAAATAGAATTATTCATCCAAAAATTATAGGAAAATTACCAGATGACAAAATCAGGCAGGGGTGACTATTGACCCAGGATTATTTTTTTCAAAGCTTATTTGGTTACATAATTAAATCATATAAAACAAAACAATTTTAGGCACCTTGTGAAGCAACTCATATAGATAGTCCTTCAATAATTCTATTAATATTCATAGAGCTCATGAATTACTTAAAAGTTCCTCTTACCAAATTGCATAAGTATTCAATGAGTACATATCTATTAATAAATTCATTAATGATTTGGGCAACTACAAGGGTTGTGAATGACGTATCTTAAATACTTATCTAAAATTCACACTAAAATATTCAGAGCTTAATAGTAATATTATTTAGCCATTGCCTAAATTTCAAGATCATCCAAAGTCCTATGATGCAGTAATAAAATCAAGTGTAAAAGTTCCCTAAACCGTTCTAAGTTGTTACAAGGGGGATGTAAACTAAAAAAGTCCTAGAATTACTTCCTAAGGTTATTCACCATCCTAAGATCACATGGATAAAACTCCAAGTCCATACAAGGACATATCACCCTATGTCCTTCACAAACCCCCAAAGTTCAACCTTAGGGTTTGAACTTGGGTCCTAGGTAAAATCCACCATAATCCACCCCAAACTCCAAATGAGGGTGTTTTAACTTACCTTGGGGCTCTGGACAAAGTTCCATTCCTTTTGGGTGAGAATTAGCCCCTCCTTGCCCCAAGTACACTTTTGCCCTAATTTACCCTTAAGCGACCAAACTTTGGTCATACCAATACCTATTCAAATCAACCCCAATTGGGTTGATATTTTTACCATAGCCATATATTGACCATAAGGACCATCCACCGAAATTTTGGTTGATTTCGAGGTCCTTAGACCCCTTATTAATTCATACATATTTTATTAAATTTTTAAAAATATATAAAAAATGTTCTCAAAAAATTGCCATTTTAGGATATGTCAGATACATAAGTGTTACTGATTGACCCAAATTTCAAAGCTTTTGGATTAGTGGTTTAGTGGGGGCACTCAGATTTGTCTCTGGTCATCCTATGTAAAGGCTGTACCATATGGAGTGTTGTGGTCAGACCAGAGACCCAAATTGGTTGGAACTAATTTTATATTAAACTAGACATCAAGGGATATAAATTTCATATAGAACATTTTTTCATATAAGGACACTAAGTATTTTTAATAAATCAAAACATCCACTGCATTTTATGTAACAGAAATAGAATATTAATAATATTAATCTTATTAAATAAAAGGCACGGCACGAATCATGATGCACCATCCGACGACATCTAGTCGTCATCCACAATGCACAAATTGCTCGGATTAACCAATCCTGGGCCGTTTTAGCTGGCGAATTCCCGACCACCCGCGCATCCTCAATGCCGGCCACCGCCACCACCACCTTCGTTGAGGTGGTGGCTGGCGATTCGCGGTGGTTGGCTGGTAGGATGTGGCCGAAATAGTGAGTTGTGAGTGGAGGAGAAAGCTTGAAAATACATGCTTTCGGCCTACTTGATTTGGGGCCAATTGGACCCGAACCTTGCGGCCAAGAGTTATGGATCTATCCACTAAATAAGGAGAGGAGGATAGGTCCTTTTTGGAGGCGTGGAGCCTTGTCGATCGACGGGACGCCATTGTCGGATTTTAAAGCAACGGGTGCTCTGCAATGGTACAATAGAAGGGCTCGAATTCTTCAGGGAAAAGGTGGAGACGGCTGTTGGGGGTCTAGGGAAGCTTTTAAAATGCTCCGTTGGGGGAGAGGGAGGGTGATGGATTTAATGCCATTATTAGCCATGAATGGTGGATCTCGGTCATGGCCTGGGGGGGGGTTAATCTAGGTTTAGTTGGTCGAGAAATGGCTGGAAAATCCTTCTCCCCAATAGGGGTTGAATCCAACCATTAAAGGGGAGCTTGAGGGGCTTTATCTTCCCCACCATTGATGACATCATTCTCTCTCTCCTTCTCTCTCCTCCATTAAAGGGAAAATGGAGTTTTCTCTCTCCTAGTCAGCACTTCGAGAAAATGAGTGGTATTTTGGATAATTCTAAACCTCATGAGGCTAGTGGACCACCTCAATTGGGCTTATCCCAAGTGGATTGGGCTAGGTTTTGCCAACTTGAGCTAGTTTGACCTAAACCTAGGTTAAATTGACTTTGGTCAAAATGGCCTTTTGGGTGGACCCCAATGGGACCTTGGTGACCCATTCCTAAGGTCTAGGAAGGGTTGGGTAGGGTTGGTTGGGCACTTTAGCAGCTATTTGACCCTTAGTTAGGGCACTTTGACCATTTTAGAGCTAGGGTTGACTTTTTTAAACTTAGCCTCTTTGGTTGACCCCATTGGGTCCTTGGTGACTTATTGGGCCCCCTTAGGGCTTAGGAAGGTCTAGGTGGGTCCCTTTGGCTAAGGGGGATCAATTGACCAAGTGTGAGCTTTGTTTGACCTAATTAGGGTTTTGGTTGACTTTGGTCAACTTGACCCTTTTGGTTGACCCCAATGGGTCCATGGTGACCCATTGGCCTCCCCTAGGGTTAGGGGTGCCATGGTGCGGTCATGGAGTTAAGGTGTAACCCTTACTGCCAAACCCTAGGCCTGGTGACTTGGTTGAGCTATTTACAAACCTAGGTGATATCCACCTCCATGTCTTAGCTCACTTGGGTCTTCTTAGGTTTCTTAGGGTTTTGTCATGACCTAGTCATGACAAAACCACTCTTGAGGGTCTATTTGTTTGAGGGATGTTACAACTCCCAATATATAAAAATTAAATTTCATCCCCGAAATTAGTCATGACAAAACCACTCTTGAGGGTCTAGTTGTTTGAGGGATGTTACAACTCCCAATATATAAAAATAAAATTTCGTCCCCGAAATTAAGGTTATGCCTACGGGGTTTCTACTGAAGTGTTAGTATGTAACATCCCTAGAGAATTAAAAGATTACCTGACTCGAAGAGACCCAGATACCTTTGTCGCATCAAGTCCCATGGCTCTCAGGTGTGCTCCTCCTGCCCATGATTCCTCTATAGGACCCATACTAGCAGAACCTTCTTGTGTCGCAAGACACACATTATTGTTTCATTGATCCTAACTGGCTCAATGCTGACTGAACGATCCGAAACCATCTGGCCATTTGTACTGGAAATCAGCTGCTCAGGTTGTAGTAGAGCCCTCTGAAGTGAAGAGGTCTGGAAGACGTCGTGCAATCCCGCCATCTCTGGCGGTAGCTCCAATCTGTAAGCCAAGGGGCCAATCCGCTCCAGGATCCTGTAAGGCCCCATGTATCTCAAATAGAGCTTTATCCGCCCGCGAACCCGCGAGACTCCGTGCATCGGCCGTATTTTCAATAAAACCCGGTATCCCACCTGGAAATCACCCAAATCGAATCGTTCCCCACATGAGATCGGGGTAGCCAATGTATAAAGTCCATGGCTATGTCCTCAATCTTCCACTCAGGCACCAAAAGGGGATGCAATAATCCGGCCGGACTCTTGCACTCTGCCTTTACGAGATGGCAAGCCTCACAATGCGTCATGAAGCATGTAAGATCCATTTTCATGCCCGGCCAATACATCATCCTCTTCAGGTCCGCTGCCATCTTTGTGATCCCAGGGTGCACTGAATATCTGCTGTAGTGTGCCTCTGTCATGATAACTTCTCGAATGCGGCCTCCTGTCGGTATGTAAACTCGGCCTCTAATACATAGCAGCCCTTCTCTTAGTGAGTAATCCCTTGTCTTGCCTTCCTCCAAGGCCCTAAATATTTTCTCCATCCTCGCATCCAGCCTCTGCCCATCCCTGATGCAATCCCAGATGTTGTCAGTGGTACTCATCGATGCGAAGTACTCCTCGTAAAGCTCTTGATCGTCCTCGGATACTAGAGATATCTATAACTCTTCCAACATCTGCACCAGCTCCATATCCATCAATTGAGGCTCCGTTGCTGATGTGGTGGCTCTTTGGCTCAGAGCGTCTGCTACCATGTTGGCCTTCTCGGGATGATAGTGCAAGGTATACTGGTAGTCTGACAAAAATTCTACCCAACATCTCTATTGGATGTTCAACTCCTTTTGCGTGTCCACATACTTCAGGTTCTTGTGGTCATGGAAGATACCGCAGTGGACACTGTAAAGATAGTGTCCCTAGATCTTCAGAGCAAAGATAACTTCTCCCATCTCTAAGTCGTGCACCGGGTAGTTTTGCTCATGTTTCTTCAGCTGTCTGGAAGCATAAGATATCACATGCCAATTCTGTATCAGAACAACACCCATTCCCTGATACGATATGTCGGTATAAACCTGATATCCTTCCTTCCCAGATGGAAGGGAAAGGATAGGGGCTGAGGTAAACCGACCCTTCAGCTCTAGGAAGGCAGCCTCACACTGCGGCATCCAAACAAATGGAGTCTTGTTCTTCGTCAGAGATATGAGCAGGAGGGCAATCTGAGAGAAACACTCTACGATCTTTCGGTAGTAATCGGTAATTCCTAGGAAACTCCTCACATCGGTGGTAGTCTTCAGCAGTGGACAATCCCGTACTGCCCGAACCTTTGTTGGGTCCACTGCCAGTCCTGCTCCACTGATAATATGGCCAAAAAAGACCACCTTCTTCAGCCAAAACTAGCACTTGCTGAACTTAGCATACAACCTGTGCTCTCGGAGCTTCTCCAGAGTCAGTGCTAGATGACACGCATGCTCCTCCTTGGTCCTTGAATAGATTAGGATGTCATCAATAAACACTTTGATGAAGACATCCAGATAGGCCTCGAATACCCAGCTCATCAAACTCATGAATGCGGATGGTGCATTCGTGAGCCAAAAGGGCATCACGGTGAACTCATACAACCCTGTATCTACTGCTGAAAGCGGTCTTCGGGATGTCCTCCTCCTGAATCCACAGCTGGTAGTACCCTGACATCAGATCCAGCTTTGAAAACCAGTGAGCTCCCTCTAACTGATCAAACAACTCGTCAGGCCGGAACTTTGAGATAAAGGATATGGGATTTGCAACTGAGTCTCATATGTAAAAGAAATTTCCAGAGCGTTACGTGCCTCAGACTATGACGCCTATCCTCGTAAGAGGATACGTATTTCATACTGTCAGCCTATTTAGTTCTCTATAATCGATGCACAGTCGGAGAGTTCCATCATTCTTCTTTACGAATAGCACTGAAGCTCCCCATGGAGAATAGCTCGGCCTGACAAACCCAGCTTATATTAACTCCTGAAGCTGGCTTCGAAAGTCCACCAACCCCTTCGAGGCCATCCGATAAGGAGCTCTGGATACTGGCTTAGCCCCCGGCATGAGCTGTATCTAAAAATCCTTCTCTCGATGCGTCGACAACCCTAACAACTTCTCCGGAAATACATCAGCAAAATCTCACACCACTGGGATATTAGCAATAGAATCCTTAGCCTCGGCTATCTCAAACAGCACCTGGTAAACCTCGTCTCCTTGTAGATGGGCTTTGACGGCCTGAATAGAGGAAAGTAGAAGACGAGAAGTTGAGGCAATACCTTCGAAGGTTGGGTAAGTGTCGCCATATCTCAGCATGACCCTTCTTGATGGGAAATCAATCTGCGCATGGTTCCAGGTGAGCCATGCCATGCCCAGGACGAGGTCAAAATCTGGCATCCTCAGGATCATTGTCGGGGCCTCAAAATTTACACAATCAATGGTCACTCCTAGGATGCACTTGGTAATAGACTGGATCTCTGTTCTGTTTGGGAGAAGCACCCTCCTGATGACTCCCTCAAAGCTCTCGATATGGTCCAGATCTCTGATAACTCCTCTGAGAGCAAATTATGTGATGCTCCAGTGTCGAATAGGGTATGTGCGGGCTTGCTACACACCATCACTATCCCTGAGTTAGTTAAGTTTTTTCTTCTTAGTTATCTAGTTTCTGATTCCTTCCTAGTTCTACAGTTTTATATTCATGTAATCTAACTTCTAGAAAGGGAAGGAAACTTTAAATAACTGGCATACCTGCTATCCCCGCTACGAGTTTTGAGGCTGAGCCAAGTCTAGGGCATACAACTGCCCTTTGTCCTGCCTACAGTCAACACCCTGAAATCTATGTCCTCGGCCGCATCCTCGACCACCAATTTGCCGAGCAGGTGTGGCATCCTGAAGTGCTAGTTGGGGTGCTTCCCTCATGGGGCAGTTCCTCTTGAAGTGCCCCAGCTGGTTGAATCGGAAGCATGTCTGTGCCCCCTGCACTGCCTTCGTCATCTCCCGCATCTGTAAATGCTGAGGAGCCAACACCACTAGGCTCCTCAGCTCCTGCCTATCCTCTTGGCGGGGTTGGTCCCCATTCCTTCTTTCCCAAATGACATGACCTCAGGGATGATCTCTCCTGCCACCATTCACTGAGTCATTAGTCGGTGTCCTTTGGCCCCGAACTGTAAGCTGGTTTACCTCCAGTTTCTTTGCCATCTCCAAAATCCTAGCCAAGCTTCTGTAAGAAATGAAGAGGAGGGCCTGCCTCATATCATCATGAAGGCCCTTATAAAACCTCTTCACGTAGCGTGCATTGTCCAGCTGATATGAGTCCGCAAAACAGGCTAGATGTGTAAACTCCCAGTAGTACTCCAACATCGTCTTCCTGCCCTGCCTCAACTGCAGGAACATGTCCTCCGATTTGTCCCTCGCTGACTGAGTTACAAAATACTCTAATAGAGCTGCTCTGAACTACTCCCAGGAGATGTCTACACAATCCATTCCAGCAAAGGTGGTGTCCAACAGTGACTTCAACCATCTCTTCGCATGTTACTCTAAGCAGGAAACTGCCAAGGCAATAGTATCCTACGTCAGGCATCTAATCCTAGCCAGGATCTCATAGATAATGTCCAACCACTCCACTATGCGGATTGCTGACTCCATCCTGAGGTAGGATGGACGAGAGAGCCCCCGGAAGGCGCTCAGCCAGTTAGCCCTAGGATTTGGCTGTGGGGTTGGAGCCTGTTAAGCCCTGAAGGTCTCCAGAATAGCCATCACTGTCTGCCCCATCTCCATCTGCTGGAATGGAGTCGGAGCCGGCGGGGGTGGAACCATGTTCTATGCCTGAGGTATACCCTGTTGTGGAGTAGGGTTCGTCGCAGACTACAAAGGAAAATTCCAATTGTTAGCTGATGTACATGTGGAACTAATGAATGAAAAGTGGGACTTCTGGTATGTGATTCCCCTTATGGGCACACCATTGCTTCCACTGCTAGTTTGTCCTCAAACTAAGCTCATGCGTGGTGGACCAGGATTTTGTGAACTTCTTCTCTTTCGATCGATGTTTGTCTGATACCAGTTTGTAAGACCCCATTTTTTTGCTACACCACAAGGTCTAAAAGTGAAGGGATAAATCTTACTTACTCTACAGTTTATTTATATGTATATATATAAAGGAAACATTCAACACAGAAATAGAAAGCAAAGGCAAACCAGACGACACAAGGAGATTATAGTGGTTCCCCTAAAACTTGGGTACTTCCACTCTTCTACCACCTTGGTAAGAATCCACCATTGGTTTTTGATCAGGTGCTCTGCCACCATAGGTTTTTGCTCAGGTGCCCTGTCACCACAAGATCTATTTAAAAGGAAGATCTAGCAACCCTTTGAGCTTTTGACCAGGTGCTCAAAAACAGAACCAAGTCTTTTGATCAGGAGACTTGACAACAAAAGGGATAACTTTTGAAGCGAGTTAAAAACCCTTTACACAGGAATTGGAAAAGTAAAAATGTTATTGTCTTCTCTGTCTCAATGCTTTAAGAAGACAAGTGGAATTTTGTGGATGTTGTCAAAGCTCCCCCTGAGTTGCTGAAATCTGATCAGGAGTGGAAGCTTTGCTTTACGGTGTAGGCATTCAAAGAAAACTTCTCCTTCTAGTATATGTATCTGAGTGATTGTGAAATTGATCTCAGAATGAAGATTGTTTGCATGAAGAAAAGCATGAGGCAGAAAGTCTAAATCAGTAAGTCTGTAACTGTCTGTGTGTGACTCTTAAGGCAAAAAAAAACTTCTGATAATGTTCTTATATCTGTATGCTTGAGGAATTCAAATATTTGAATTCATTCTGAATAGCTGGAGCATTCCCTAGAATGTAACTGCCTTGGAAAATGATTAGCATTTAACTCTGTGATAATATCCACATTTAATGCTGCCTTAAAACGACTATATTCATAAGAATATATTGCATTAAATTTCAGAAGCATAACTGCCAGAAATTAATCCCATTAGAATATTCTGCCTTAAGAATAATTTGCCTGAAATCTAGACTTGAAAATAATCTGTTTCTTGAAAGAAATAACTGCCAAAAACTCTGTCTGGAAATCGTCGAACTGAGCAAGAAATTTGTCGACCTGAGCTTGGAGATCATCGAGCTGAGATGGTAGATTAGAAGTTGATGATCGTCGAACGGAGCTCCAAGTTCGTCGAACTCAGCCATACGATCGTCGAGCTGAGATCGACGATCGTCGAGCTGCGATCGACGATCGTCGAGCTGAGATCGACGATCGTCGAGCTAAGTTCGACTTTCGTCGAACAAAATTCCTAAACTTGAAATCTTCAAAGTCAAAATCCTGGAAAATCCTATGACCCTAGACTATACATGATTGGTCAAACTAAGCATCCTGATAGTAATCCTTCCCCAAATCAGAACAAGTGTTTTAACAATCTCCCCCTATTTGGGTGAGGATACTATTTACAAAAACAGAACATAAAGCCTAAAGAAATCTGACTGAATTATAAATCTTCAGTAGATATACAATGGGGCAATGAGAATGTTTATAAACGACAAAGATTCAAAGATATAAACAAAAATAGAGAATCTTTCTGACGAGCTGCTGATGGAAGAACTGAAGATGATTTTGTGAGAGAAAGCTCTCTGGTAGAATCTTCAGCTTCCTTTTTGCTCAGCTTTAGATCTTGACAACCTATAGATTTTTTGAAAAGAGGCTGTAGAAACACATCTTCTAGTGACTATCAAATACCACTGTTCCTTTGTGGTAGGATAGATATTTTCCTTAAAAGAAGGTTAGGTATTCTCAACCCAGGTTACCTTGGGTTCTAATTTTCTTTCATAACAATAATTAAAAATATAAGAGTACTCTGGTTGATCTTTATAACCTAGTGGATGATGTTTCCTAGGAGGGATGATCCATTGAGTAAAATAATTCATAAATTTCTGTGTTTGATTATATTTCTGAAATGAATTAAAATTTTTGTTTTGAAAATTTGAGTTTGACGAATCATATTGATTTCGTCGATCTGAGTTGACGAATGAAAGTGGTTCATCGAGCTCCATTCACAGAATGATAGTAGTTGTTTTATGTGTTCTATGTTCGTCGATCTCAGTTCGACAAATCATATGGATTTTGTCGATCACAATTTATTTGATGATTATACTGAAATCTAGCGTTGATAGTTGGTCTATCGGAGTTTGACGAATGATGCTGATTACGTCGATCTCGGTTTGACGAAATATTTTGAACATAATTTTTCTGAAAATTCATAATTGATTTTGGATTAATATTATGTAAAACTTCAGTTACTCTATCTAAATCTTCTAACTTTTCTTTCCCTTTTGCTGATTTTAAAGAAACTATCTGTTCAAGAGCATTTTTTAAATCTTCTTTAAGTTTTATGTTTTCAGAAGATAGATTATTTTGTTCAGTTAATTTCTCTCTGAGAAGTTTTATTTCCTTCTCAGATTGAATCAAATTTTCACATAATAATTGAAAATCTATTTTAAAATGTTCTGAAGTGAAATCAAAAGAAGAGATTACCTGGTCTTCTTCAAACTAAGATTCTGAATCAGAATTACTGAAGGATGCATTTATTGCCATCAGACAGAATTCTCTTGCTTTTGATTCTTCTTCATCTTCAGTTGTATAGGATGAAGTTTCTGAATCTTATTCACTACATGTTTCAGCAACCATTGTTGTGAGAGAGTTCCAAATTTCCTATGTTGAAGAGCATTCAATAACTTCCTGAAAAAATTTCATCAGACATTGATTGAGCGAAATATTTATGGCTTTGGCATCTGCAATTTTCAATTTCTTCTGAGCATCAGTCCACTCAGGTGGTGGAACTGCACTTATGCTTCATGTTACAGTTGGTGTAGAGGGACCTGTCAAAATTGAATTGTATATGTCTTCATCAATAGAATTTATATAAATCATAATCCTTGCCTTCCAAAGTGCAAACTTGTTAAGATTGCACACTGGAGGTCTGTTGCTTGAGTACTCCTTATTTTGTGTCATGATATAAAAATACACTAGAGTAAATGGGATCTATCAAAGATCTTTTTTTTCAAGTGTTAGAATGTGAAACCAAACCACCCTACCCTATGATAACAATTGAAAGTAAAGGGATAGATCTTACTTACTCTAGAGTTTATATATATGTATATATATAAAGGAAACATTCAGCACAAAAATAGAAGGCAAAGGCAAATCAGATGACACAAGGAGATTATAGTGGTTACCCTAAAACTTGGGTGCATCCACTCTTCTACCACCCTGGTAAGAATCCACTACGGGTTTTTGATCAGGTGCCCTGCCACCATAGGTTTTTGCTATGGTTCCCTATCGCCACAAGATTTATTTATAAGGGAGATCTAGCAACGCTTTGAGCTTTTGACCAAGTGCTCAAAAACCAAACCAAGCCTTTTGATCAGGAGACTTGATAACCAAAGGGATAAATTTTGAAGGGAGTTAAAAATCCTTTACACAGGAATTGGTAAAGTAAATATAATATTGTCTTCTCTGTCTCAATGCTCTGAGAAGATTAGTAGATTTTGTTTGATGTTGTCAAAGCTCCCCCTGAGTTGTAGAAATGTGATCAGGAGTGGAAGCTTTGCTTCAGGTTATAGGACTTCAAAGAAAACTTCTCCTTCTAGTATATGTATCTGAGTGATTGTGAAGTAGATCTCAGAATGATGATTGTTTGCTTGAAGAAAAGCTTGAGGCAGAAAGTCTGAATTAGTAAGTCTGTAACTGTCTGTGTGTGACTCTTAAGGTAGAAAAACTTCTGATAATGTTCTTATATCTGTATTCTTGTGGAATTCAAATATTTGAATTCATTTTGAACAGCTGGAGCATTCCCTAGAATGGTAACTGCCTTGGAAAAAGATTAGCATCTAACTCTGTGATAATATCCACATTTAATGCTTTCTCTAAATGGCTATATTCATAAGAATATATTGCATTTAATTTCAGAGCCATAACTGCCTGAAATTAATCACATTAGAATATTCTTCCTTCAGAATAATTTGCGTGAAATTAAGAATTGAAAATATTCTGTTTCTGGAAAGAAATAACAGCCTAAAACTCTGTCTGGAAATCGTCGAACTGAGCAAGAAATTCGTCGACCTGAGCTTGGAGATCTTTGAGCTTAGACTTGCTGTCGTCTAGCTGAGATGGCAGATTAGAGGTAGAAGATCGTTGAACGGAGCTCCAAGTTCATCGAACTTAGCTGGACTTTCGTCGAGCTCAACTCTGAGAAGGAACTCTGAGTTCGTCAATCTGAGATCGACGATCATCGAGCTGAGTTCGACTATCATCGAACTAAATTCTTGAACTTGAAATCTTCAAAGTCAAGACCCTAGAAAATCCTATGACCCTAGACTATACAAGATGGGTCAATCTAAGTATCCTAATAGTAATCCTTGCACAAATTAGAACTAGGGTTCCAAAAAGGTCTTATGCCCAGTGTTGATGCAGAAAATGCGCTCTCGAGTTCCTACAAAAAGGAAAAAGAGAAGATGGAAACTGCAAGCAACCGTTTTCTAACGGACCGAGGAAAGAAGGGATCAACACGGGAGAGAGTTCGGGATAGAACATGACTGAATCAGTCCGCAGTATTGAACAAGGGAAAACTGTGACTGCTCCTCCCTCGCAGAGTCTACCAACTAAGAGTGCGAAAAAGAAAACGAATCCGCCATCCATCTCTGACAAGAACCCTGTGAGTTCTTCAAGTATGGAGGTGCACCGTTCCGCCTCAGGAACCATCATGTTGCGGATAGATCCGGACAAAGAGGTCTCATCACCTAAGATCAAGCAGCCGAGCTTTAAGGGGGGCATCCTGTTAATGAACAGACAGAGGAAAGGGTAGAGGAGGTGGTTGAGAAACAAGCTGAAGAACTGGTTGAGAAACAAGCTGAAGAACCAGCGAGAGTAGTGGCTTAAGATCCGGTGTCTTCCATGGCTCTGATTGTCGCACCAATCTCAATGCGCAAGGGCCTGGCGAGCTCTCAGCAATTTGTCTTAGACTTGGATAAGACGCCAGAGAAAAGAAAGAGGAAAAGGGACAAGACTACGGCTGCAGAGTGGGTGGAGAAAAAACTTCGAGCTCGGAAGGAGAAAAATATCTCCAAGCGGACTAGGGCTGCGAGCTTGCAGCATAAGCCGCGAGAGAAGGAAGTTCCAAGTACTGATCTCGTTACCCCCTTTGCTCTGCCCGCAGGGGGTGATCCTCCCTCAACTCTCAGCTTATCAACAACCTAAATACTTGACACCATTGACAACGAGCAGCTCGCAGACATGAACCGATCCTTACTGGAGGTGCTGCAGCCTGGTGTTGAGGCTGTGGGAGAAAATCATGCTGATCTTCCCTCCTCTCTTACAACTGAGGAAAGAGGGAAGACAACTAATAAGCAGTTCGCTGCCATGAGGGAAAAGATTAAGGCGGTCTCAGAAAAACTTGCTGCGGACAAGCGGACTGAGGACATGCAGACTGCGGCGGAACTGATGCGGTCAGGTAAATTGCTCCCGGAGTCTAGGCGTTTTTGGAGTTCGTGGCTTTATAAGTCTCCTCCCCGGAAATCGTGGCCGGTCAAGATTATTACGGAGACCGGCGATATAGTTGCTTCCAGCAGATTGATGGCGAAAAAAAGAGCGATAGTTCATCGAGAATGGAGGCACCGCCTAGGCGCCTTTGATCCAGAGCGCGCGAGGCGACCTGTCTTTGTTAGTCGCCAGATCGCTGCAATGATTTCAAAAAGTGAATTAACCTTTTAACTTTTAAATTGGTCGCAACTGGATGGATCGTCTCAGTTCGCACCGGAGCATCCACTTCGGGCGATAGCACTTTTTTAAATTGGTCGCAACCGGAGCATCCACTTCGGGCTCTGTTGAGGCTGGCGAGATTGTGCTATCGCCCGAAGTGGATGCTCCGGTGCGAACTGAGACGATCCATCCAGTTGAGTCCGCGCAGAATGAGCAGCCCGGTCTGAACTTGGCAATGTTAGAGAAGAAATACCAGGATAAGCTGAATGAAGTGGAAGGGGAGTTAAGAAGGCGGGTAGAGCGAGAGAAGATTTTGGAGAACCAGGCCACCAGAGTTTCTGCTGAGGTAGAGAGACTGAAGAAGGATAGGCAACGATTAATTGAGGATGCCTGCTACTACAGAGGGAGGTACTTGGCGTTGTTGCGGGAAGGGAAGAAACAAGTTCCTGAGGTTACCGCAGTGAGGCCGCAGTAGCCGGTTCAGCGCACCCCTACAGAGGCTTCAGTCCCAGCAGTGAGTGTGCAGCCCGCGGCGGTTAAAGAACCGAGGCCGGCAGGCGAGCACTTGGTGCTTGTTAGCCGGATCCATAGGGACACTTCCCACATACATCGTACCTTCAACTTTATGCATCATCTCGTCCAATAATTGTATAGAGAAATTTTAAGAGGGAACGATCAGGCGGCCCATCTTGGGATGGAAAAGGAGGAGCGACCTGCTCATCGTGACCGAAGAAGTCGCTGAGTTAGAAAAATGTCTAATGTGAACTACTGTATATTGTATAATTTGGTGTGCTTCTTGAACATTATTTTTGTTTTACTTGTAGTGTGATGTCAGTTTTATCTGTTGCATGATGTTTTTAAGACTTGAACAATATTATTATTTGTGATGAATGCGAGCTACACGGACTAATTAGATGCCCGCCTAATTTATAAATACAGAAAACTACGGTCTTGGCGGACTTCCTGTGAGTCCGCAATTACTTGTAGGTATTCGTTTGTAGAAAACTGGAAGAAGACAACTATGCAGACTGCATTTTAGTCCGTTGCGGACTGACTGAATATTGTCAGACTGATTTTTCTATAAATTGAACCTGGTCTTCATTCTGCTTAGGAAATGCAATCGAAGCAAAAGTCCCTGCGTTCTAAAGAAATGGTGTCCGCACGTCTTGATGTTGCGACTGCTTTTCACGCTGCCGACCATAAGAAGTGTAAATTGACCGAGGCCGATCTGGACGTGTTTGTAGAGAAGCATATGGTGGGTTCACCAGTGCTTGTGCGCTTGACAGAGGATCAGGAGAGAATAAACTTTTCTACTGCCACGCAGATCGCGATACCTATTGATCAGTTCGAGAGCGGGTTCAAGTTTCCTTTGTTATGGGAGATCGCGGAAATCTTCGAACATTACGGCATGGTTCCTGGACAACTTGCACCGAATACCTTGGCCGCAATGTAGAGCTATCTTTCTTATTTGCGATATGAAAAATCATATTTTCTTTAAACATCTTACGAAAGATCTTTTCAGCCTGCTCAGTGACTCCTTCCGGAGGCCGCCAATACAAAGGCGTTATTTACTTCTACTGCCAAGGGATAAAGGTTATGGGTTTGACTAACAAGATTCATAACTGGACTTCAAGGTATCTTATTTTTGAAGGCGATCTAGGGTTCACCCATACCTATCCGCAGGTACGGGCGGGCTCCGTTTTCAAAAGCGTGGAGCTGGATTCAGTGGAAAACGCCATCGTCGAATTCCTGGAAGGGGCCAGGCTCGACATTGATTATTATATTTCACTTCTTCCTAGCTTAGACACCGTAACCCGCCAAGAGAGTAAGTACCCGCCGCGACCTGCAGTACTCCCGCCGTGACCAACAGTGTACTAATATTGTCCTTTCTTACTCTTGCAGCGACCTTGGCAGTGCCGGCTAATCTGCCCCGGACACCGTGCGGGCTGACACCCACTCAAGGAGAGAAATGGAAAGAGATTGCGATGAAGAGGAAGGAGGAGGGGGACCCCATCGCGGATTACTCTTCCTCGGAAAGTTTTGATATGCAAGGCTTCGGTGAAAAGAAGAAATATCTGAGGGGTAACCCGATGATCCACTAGCATGGGAAAAAAAGTATGTCCGCCTTTCTACAGCTCTTCCTTCCTGGAGAAGTCCGCGGATCTCCCGTCACGCTCACGTGGCGATCTCACACTTTATGGGAAGCAAAATCTGCATGACCTGAAGAGAATGGAGCCTGCCGATATCCCTCTGCTTGCGGCTCAAGCCAGCGCAAACTGCGCCGTCACTAACCATTTTATGGGTCGCCTGACCCGCGATCTGCCTAGAGAGAATGAGCAGCTTCTGCAGGAAAATATGGTATTAACGAGCAGGAATATAAAGTAAGGAAATAGGATCAACCAGCACAAGGAAAATGAAACGGTAAGTTCTTTTATTCGCCGCGGCTTCTTTTAATTTATTCGCAGCGGACTGAATTCATTCCTCTTTTTCCAGACCGCGTACGATGTAACCAACCACAGTTTCCAGAACGCCATGTTCCCTTTTGTGAAAGAAAGTGTTGAGGTCGCCATTGAGCGCCTTATCCACGACGGTTTCATGAAAGAAGGGGTGAGCCAGGTGCCTTTCTTGCAAATCTTCCCTGAATTGAAGGAGAGGGTTGCTGAATGGGAGCGGGCTGAAAAAGGGAAGGCGGTTGCCGTCGAGGAAGAAGAAGAGGAAGAAGACGAGTTAGCTGATGATGAAGCTCCTGATGATGCTGCTTCAAGTCAGCAGTAGGATGGTCAAATCGAGCAGGCCGCCTCTTCTTCGGATTCTGATGGCAGCGCGGGGACAGAGTCTGTGGATAGCCCGAGCTCTAGTGATAGCAGCGGCGGCGATTCAGAAGGATATTCTCCTGAAGTTAATTTTGACAGATCTAGTCCGGACATGCATGTGGAGAAAAGGCGAAAGACTACGGAATGAAAAGTGATCTTTTGTTTTTGTTTTTGCTTATTTGTAAAGTGGCGGACTACATTCGAGGTCGCCTGACGATAAATAGATTTGAATATTGTATACATATTTTTTTGAATGGGTATAAAGGATATTTTGTTTAGTCAGTGTATTCTGCTACTTTTATTGCTTATTTCCAGCTTTCTTTATGCTCCGGTGGGATTTGTTACGTGTTTGATCAATAATCTTTGTTGATTAGTAAAAAACCAGTCCGCGCAGCTTATATTTTAGGCCGTGATGTTTGCCTTGCAGTTCGTCAGGTTCTTGCAACTTATTTAGGATATAGATAATCGACAGATTCTGACAGATATCAACTCCAGTCCGCAATAAATTGAGTTATAATTTTACAGCTTAAAAAGATCAAACTTGCGGACTACTGCGATTATCAATGTCGCTGTAAGAACTGCAATAAATGATGAACTGCGCGGATTCAGTCTGACAAGAAATGATTTATAACCAAACCGTGCGGGCAGGTGCATGCGGCATTGCTTTCCACGCAAGCTTGGTTGCAAGATCAACCCAGCTGGCCGGAAGTGGCGGACTGCGCGGATAGTGAGATAGAGTCCGACGTACAAGAAATGATCAACCAAACCGTGCGGGCAGGTACACGCGACATTACTTTCCACGCAAGGTTGGTTGAGATCAACCCAGCTGGTCGGAAGTGGCGGACTGCGCGGATAGTGAGAAAGAGTCCGACTGACAAGAAATGTTCAACAAAACCGTGCGGGCAGGTGCACGCGGCATTACTTTCCACGAAAGGTTGGTTGAGATCAACCCAGCTGGTCGGAAGTTACGGACTGCGCGGATAGTGAGATAAAGTCAGATTGACAAGAAATGATCAACCAAACCGTGCTGGCAGGTGCATGCAGCATTGCTTTCCACGCAAGGTTGGTTGAGATCAACCCAGCTGGTCAGAAGTGGCGGATTGCGCGGATAGTGAGAAAGAGTCTGACTTACAAGAAATGATCAACCAAACCGTGCGTAGGCAGGTGCACGCGGCATTGCTTTCCATGCAAGGTTGGTTGAGATCAACCCAGCTGGTCGGAAGTGGCGGACTGCGCGGATAGTGAGATAGAGTCCGACTGACAAGAAATGATCAACAAAACTGTGCGGGCAGGTGCACGTGACATTGCTTTCCACAGAAGGTTGGTTGAGATCAACCCAGCTGGTCGGAAGCCTCTTTTTAATTTTGAAAGAAAAGGAAAAAAAGAAAAGGAATACACCGCTCTCTTGCTTGGGATTTAGACCAATTTGATCAATTGGGCAGGTGAATGCAGGATGCATTGCTTTCCTCAATGGATCAACTGGGTCGTGAGCTCCCTGCAGGCACCGCTTGAGAGTTCCAAAGAGTGTTTGAGAGTACGAACTTTGATGATCTATGGGCAGGTGTCGGGTGGCATTGCTTTCCTCAAAGAGATCATCAATGTGTACGCTATCCACGACAAGCTTAGTAGAGCTGTCAACCACCCTGTCCCTCCAAAAACACAGTGGTGGAGTCAGGTACTAGCTGGGATCAAAAATCCAGTAGCCCACCGCACAAGAATCTGCAAGCTCCCACTATACGGTGCAAAATCTCCATGCAACACATGGTCATCGTGGTGTTACGCTAATGTCAACAATTCTCGGGGGGGGGGGGGGGGGGCCAAGCTGGACTTGGCGATGTCTCTTGGTTTGGTGATTTCTTGCCTTGAATTGCAGATAGGGGCTAAAGATTGTGTTATGTAAAAAAAAATCGTTAGCCAGAAGTTCTTATTGATATAACTATCAAAATGAACACGGGTGATAAATGTTTTGCTTAAGCATAAAATCGCTTTAAATCATCGCCACTCCAAGTATGGTTACATCTTCTCCGTCATAGGTTTGTAGCTGGTATGCCTTGTTTCGCAGAACTTTCTTAATGATAAACGGTCTGCTCCAGTTAGGGTTCAACTTCCCTATGGAACCAGTTCTTGCAGTCGCATCTAGCTTCTTCAGGATGAGGTCTCCTACTGAAAAATGTTTGACCCTGATGTTTTTGTCAAAATACCTCGCCATTCTTCGTTTGACTTCCTCTTGCCTGACGATGGCTTCGTCCCGCATATCTTCAATTTGATCCAAACTAAGTTTCATATTCTCATTATTAATCTCAAGCCAATCCTACCAGCTTTGCCTGGCCAATAATACCCTAAGAGTTGGGACCTCAAATTCCACTAGGATGAGAGCCTCCGAACCATGAGATAGTTTAAAAGGAGTTTCCTCGGTAGCTGTGGAAGGGGTTGTTCTGAGGGTCCATAGAACTAAAGGAAGTTCCTCTGCCCAGTTCCCTCTCAGATTCTGCACTTTCTTTTTCAGCAAATTATGTATCTGCTTATTCGCAGCTTCCACTTGGCCATTGCTCCTAGGATGGTGAACTTATGAGAATTCGCAGTTCTATGCCGACTTGTTTGCAAAAGTTCTTCATCTCTTCTTTTTCAGCAACTGTCAACATTTATGACAGTTGCGGACTCAGCGGTTAAGAAAACATTTTCGGAATTTTCTAAAACTCAAAAATTTGTGGTGATCATGTTAACCCCAGAATCCGCAACATGTTCATCAGAGTAGATCCTCCTCTTTTTCCAAGCGGACTCGAAAGTCTCAGTCCGCACAGGTCATCGCGTCCTTGAAGCAGGATTTTCCCAAGTAGCATACTGTAGAGCCAGACCGCATAGGTCGCAGCATCACGGTTCCAGCACCTCATTCAGCGGCGGACTCGATCCTTCAATCTGCCCAGTTTGCCCAGCCTCGATCAGCTTCCAGATCACCCGCCAGGTTTGAAAAGCAGACTCCAGAGTCAGTCCGCACAGGTCGCAGACCTCAAGACAGGATAATGCCCCAGTTAAAAGGAAGCTCCAGCTCGCGAGTCCAGTCCGCCCCTCTTGAGCAGACTAGTTGTCTTTTCCTTTTTAATTCCCGTCACCGCTGCCCGGTTCTCCTATATCCCGGGCAGCCGGTTATTTTAGCCCTGCCCATTCGGGCAGACCCCCAAACCTATAAATAGGGGGAGGTGGTGCACCCTAAGGCAGGTTGGCTCGAGCCCAGAGGCCCATTTAGTAAAGGCTGCGGACTCAGATCTCAGACTTTTGCGGTCTCGAATCTGTGTTGATCCCTTCTTTACTTGGTCTGTTAGTAAACGGTTGCTTGCAGTTTCCATCTTCTCTTTATCCTTTTTGCAGGAACTCGAGAGCGCATTTTCTGCATCAACATCAACACGCGACCTTCAGATTCAAGCTATCGTTGAAGTTCGCGGACCAAGATGTCTGACCGCCGATCGTCTCATTATCATGCCCGCTCAGGTCGCTCGAGCTCCTCTGACAACTTGTGGGACGCGCTCGACCGATCCCATAGAGAGGCAGAGCAGTCCCGGAGAGAGACCGACCAGCGCCTAGACACGATCAGCCAGGCTCTAGTCGCGCTCACTCAGCGGACTCGACCAGCCCTAGGGTGGCTTTTGCGGATGACCCCATCCGCCAAGCGCCAAGCCCACAACATGCCTGTCCGCCATGCGCCATCTGCGATGCCACCGCCCGCAAGCTCGCCGATCCAGCGAGCAGCCCCACCAAGACCTCTAGCCGACGAGTTCGCTCCACTTATGGTTTTTTTCCGCGAAGTAGCCCGGGGAAGTCCAGCGCGCCGACTTGACTTTGCGGGAGATGATCATGCCATGCGACCTCCGATAATTTCTGCTGCAGCCCAAGCCGGGGAATCCCCTTTTGTTGATAAGATTCGTCAGGAGCAGGCTCCTAATAACTTCTGGGAACCTCGCATCCCATTCTACACTAGAGAAACACATCCTGTCGCTCATCTCCAAGCTTTTGAAGATGTTGTAGTAATGAGGTGTTTGTTAGAGGGCTTGAAGTGCAAGTTCTTAGTAACCACTTTCGACGGCCAGGCTCGAGAATGGTTTCATGAACTGTATCCCGGGTCCATCGCTAGTTTTGCTGAGTTATGTAAAGAGCTCCTGCTGTGGTTTGCCACTTCCAGGAAAAGGAAGAGTTGGCAAGCTACCCTCTTCAAGATCAAGCCAAGCAGACAATGAGTCTGCGGCACAATTTGTGGATCGCTTCCAGAGGGAAAAACTGGGAGTCAGGAATGTGGACCCTGAGTTCTATAAGATCGCCCTAATTAACGGACTCAAAGAAGGGCCGTTGAAGTTCGAGGCAACCACCAAAGATCCGACCACATTCCAAGAACTGATAGCCTTGGCTAACACCTCCATAGAAGGGGAGAGCGCCAATCCTTTATATGTATCCAATTTAATTGCGAAGGCAGAGAAAAAAGACACCGCAAGTTCTTCTGCAGCCAACCGGGCATCAAGACCCCCTTTACTAGAATATCAGCCTCCGGCGCACAGAGGAAGAAATTTCCGGCACAAGCGGCCTTATCAAAATAATCAGTAATTTCATGAACAAAAACAACCGCTAGCCGCTACCCCTGTTCCTGTTGCTCCTGGAATCCTACCTGTCCTTCAAATTCGGAATAGCACGCCTTCAGATGATCAGCAGAGCCATGATCCCTTGGAAGAGCTCGCTGCTATGGGTCTGACGATAGATGAAGTTCTCCAGATCCTGCAAAAGAAAACGGAGTCAAAGAAAGAATCCCAGAAGCCAGAAGGAAGGGTTCGAAATACGGATCTTTTCTATGCATTCCATAGAGAAAAGGGGCACCCGACTGAAGATTGCAGAGCTCTCCGGCAGCTTCTGTAAAGACCGATTGCCATAGGGAAGATGAGGGGCCTCAGAGTAAAAGAGGCTTCATCGAAGCCGTCCACCACTAAAGGCAAGGAAGTGGCCGAAGTCTCTTGGGAAAATGAGGACACTGAGAGAATGGGGTACTGCGGCAATATTAAGATTGGAGAGAGCATCGATGTCAACGTGGGTGTCTTCGGAGATCTATTTTGCATCCATGGAGGTGCGGGTGCAGAGTCAAGCAGAAAGTCTTCCTTGGCAAGGATCTCACGACATGAGGTAGCCAAGAATTCTACAGCCCCCCAATGGAAGTTATTACTTTTGGGCCAGACAATCTCCCAAAGACATCCAACCCATTCAACGATGCAGTCGTAATCAGAGCAATCATTGAGAACTATACACTCCCAAGGATTTTAGTTGACACTGGAAGTTCGGTCAACCTTATATTCAAAAATGCTTATGAGGTCCCTGAGGTCCGAGAAGACTTTGCTCTCCACCGAAGGGCCACTGTACGGCTTTGCGGGCGAGAAGAAAGAAGTTAAAGGGAGTGTCAAGCTCTCAGTGACACTTGAGGAAGTGTCAAAGCTTATCACGTTCGTGATAGTCGATGCAGCAAGCAGTTATTGCACCATCTTTGGAAGACCTCTTCTTAATTAATATCGGGCAGTAGTCTCCACCTATCATTTGGCGATGAAGTTTACGGCTGGAGGAAAGCAATACCGGGTTATAAGAACCCCAAGGGAGGCACGAGAGTGCTACGTCAAAGCGTTAGAATGATCGAGCAAACGCTTCCCCGAGCGATTCTAGTCGCTACCTCAGAAGGAAAAGCTCCCCAAGAAGAGGTCAAAGATCAGAAGGAAATCCAGGAAGGGGTTCATCTGGAGCCTGCTCAAGCAACCCAGGAGTTCCAATTGGAGCAGGTGAAGAAAGAAGACTTACAATCAACTCAGAACTCCCCGAAGAGGAAAAAGAAAAGTTGATCACCTGCTTACTAAAAAACTTGGATGTCTTCGCTTGGGCTGCAGAAGACATGCCAGGAGTGGATCCTGATGTAGCTTGCCATCACCTCAATATCGCTCCCGACTTCAAACCTGTTCAGCAAAAGAAGCGGGAAGTGGCGTCAAAGCTAGCCGAGCCAATCAAGGAAGAGGTTGTGAAGCTTCTAAAGGCTAAGTTCATTCGTGAAATCCAATACCCGGATTGGGTGTCAAACGTTGAAATGGTTAAAAAGCCAGGAGGAAAATGGAGGATGTGCGTTGATTTTACCAAGTTAAATAAAGCATGCCCAAAAGATTGTTATCCGCTGCCTCGAATAGATGCTTTAGTAGATTCTGCGGTGTGATATCCCTTTATGAGTTTTTTAGATTCATTTTCTGGTTATCACCAGATTAGGATGCATAAGCCTGACATCCCCCATACATCATTTATCACAAACGATGGTTGCTACTATTATCTAGTGATGCCCTTTGGTTTAAAAAACGCAGGTGCTACCTATCAGCGCATGATGGACTCTGTGTTTAAGGAATAAAAAGGAAAGAATCTTGAAGTATATGTCGATGACCTTCTAATTAAAAGTAAAACCTTCGCTTTGCATTTGCGAGACCTCACAGAGACATTCTCTACTTTGCGAAAATATAACATGAAGTTGAATCCGTTGAAATGTGTATTTGGAGCAAATAAGGGAAAGTTCCTTGGTAATCTCCTTACCCCCGAAGGGATCGCCCCCAACCCAGATAAAGTTCAAGCAATCCTCGAAATGCCATCACCTCGTTCCCCCAAAGAAGTTCAACAATTAGGGTGAAGGCTGGAGGGTCTAGGAAGATTTATCTCCAGAGTAGGGGATAAAAGTGCCTCATTTTTCAAGACTCTTCGTGGAGGGTCTAAATTTGAATGGACCAAAGAATGCGCAGAGGCTTTCGAGCAACTTAAAAAACAACTCACCTCCACCCCTTTACTTCAAAGCCCTCACGCTGGGGAAATGCTATTCATCTATCTAGGAGTAGGCTCGGAAGCAATAAGCTCAGTCCTTGTTAGAGAGGAGGGGAGAAGGCAATATCCGGTATATTATGTCAGCCATGTATTAAAAAATGCTGAAACCCGGTACCCAATTCTTGAGAAGCTTGCATTGGCATTGGTAATGTCTGCCAGAAGGCTTCGACCATACTTCCAAGCGCATTCAATTAGAGTTATTACAGATCAACCATTAAAAAATATTCTTGAAAAACCGGAGCACTCCGGGAGGCTGGCCAAGTGGGCGATTAAAATCAGTGAGTTTGATATCTCATATGTACCTCGAACAGCTATCAAGGCACAGGTATTAGCAGATTTTCTTATAGACACAACTGAGTCTAATGCTGATTGTAAAATAAGAGAAGAACGACTAGAAAAACAGGCCGGAAGATTGAATAATTGAAATTTTTATTATCCAAAAAGATAAGATTTACAAAGGTATGGCCTCCCTTTTATAGAATGGAGGAGATAGAGGAGAGTACAAACTAACAATGTGGGACTAAATAAATGTACAAAGACTGGGCGGTTTGACATGTACAGACCGCACAGTCCGCGCGGTTAGACAACAGGCTAACCGCCCGACAGACCAGAAGAAGATGCCGTAGGAGACCGCAAGACTGCCAGACCGCCAGACCGCCAGATATACAAGTCGCTGGAGACAACCGGCAAGACCGCCGAACCATAGCAGCCACCAACTGGATATTTAGCCCGTCAGCTTCAGACCGCTAGACCGCGCGGTCTCCAGACCGTCATACTCAGACCGCCAGACCGCCTACTTCAACACTCCCCCTCAAGCTGGAGCATAGATATCGATCATGCCCAGCTTGTCACAAATGTGGAAGAATGAAGTAGACACAGGCTTGGTAAAGATATCTGCCAACTCTTTGTCGGAGGTGACGAACGGAGTGCAAATCTGTTTCTTCAAGATCTCTTCCCGGATGAAATAGCAGTCGACTTCAATATGTTTGGTTCTCTCATAGAAGACCGGATTTTTGGATATATATATAGCGGCCTTGTTGTCACAGAACATAGGAAGAGGATAGTCGTAGACCTCTCCCAGATCAAGCATGAGAGCCCGCAACCATTTTAGTTCGCAAGTGGTGGACGCCATGCTCCGATATTCAGCTTCAGCACTAGACCTTGAAACTACAGACTGCTTCTTGCTCTTCCAGCTCACAAGATTACCTCCAACAAATGTGCAGAAACCAGATGTAGATTTGCGGTCATCTTTATCATCAGCATAGCTAGAATCTGAGTAGGCTTCAACTCTCAAATGACCATTCTTCTGAAAGAGTAGTCCTTTGCTCGGTGCTGCTTTAACATACTCTAATATCTTCAAGGCAGACTGAAGATGACATTCCCTAGGAGCTTGCATGAACTGACTTATCTTGCCAACAGCATAGGCAATGTCAGGTCTGGTCACCGTGAGATAAATGAGTTTACCCACCAGACGTCTATACTTTGTGGCATCAGACATAAGAGGAGAGTCATCTATCCATGTTTTGTCTTCTCCAGTAGCCATGGGATACCGTGCCGGTTTGGCACCGGTCAATCCTGCATCCCGTAGGAGATCAAGTGCATACTTCCGTTGGGAGAGAACCAGAGAGTCGGGCTTCTGACAGATCTCTATCCCCAAAAAGTATTTCGGGGAGCCCATATCCTTTGTGACAAGATGTTGACGGAGGTGCTTCTTTGTCAAGTCCACCCCAGCTTGATCATCACCGGTAAGAAGAATGTCGTCAAAATAAACCGCCAAAACTACAAGGCCCGATGCGGTTTTGCGAATAAACAGGGAATGATCAGCCGTACTTCTTGTAAAGCCAACAGCAGCCACAATGCTGCTGAACTTGTCGAACCATGCCCGAGGGCTCTGCTTGAGGCCATTGATAGCCTTCTTTAGCTTGCATACACGGGTCTCCCCCTGAGCAACATACCCCAGAGGTTGCTCCATGTAAACGTCCTCATGAAGATCCCCATAAAGAAAGGAATTCTTGACATCAAGCTGGGAGATAGTCCAATTGCGGTTGACAGCCACAGAGAGAAGAACCCGGATGGTGCTGAGACGAGCAACCGGGGAGAAAGTATCAAAGTAGTCAACCCCATAAGTCTGAGTGAAGCCTTTGGCCACCAGTCGGGCTTTGTAGCGGTCCACAGTCCCGTCTGGGCGAAATTTCACAACAAACACCCATCGACATCTAACCACATCAGTACCCACTGGAGGAGAAACAAGAGTCCAGGTGCCCCGTTCAGTAAGAGTAGCGATTTCCTCATCCATGGCAGACTTCCAATGAGGAATAACAAGCGCCTCCTGGTAGGTACGGGGAGCAGTAGTAGCGGAAATAGCTAAAGCAAAATGCCGGTGAGAAGAAGTAAGCTGAGCATAGGACACAACTGCCGCAAGCGGGTGTTGAGTGCATGCCCGCACCCCTTTGCAAAGAGCAATGGGGAGATCCAAGTCGTCGGGGGCTTCAGGGACCGGAGCGTCCGTAGCGGAGAAAGCTGGCCCGGGACTAGAGAGAGACGGCTCCGGAGACGGGGGGGAGGAGAGGGGAGAGGAATAGATGGAGGAGGGGATGAGGAAGGGGGAGGAGAAACGTGGATAGGCTGAGAGGGAACAGACAGGGAGGGTGATGAGTCAGGAACAGGAGGAAGAAGGGGTGGAGAGGAGAAGTAGGCTGCATTTTCGAAGAAGGTGACATCTGCAGAAACAAACTGTTTGCGCAGAATGGGGTCAAAGCAACAGTAGCCTTTCTGAGTGACCGAGTAGCCCAAAAAGACACATTTGGTGGCACGGGGAGAAAGTTTGTCACGGGTAGCAGACGGGGCATGCACAAAGGCTGTACAGCCAAAGATTCGAAGAGGGAGGGGAAAAGGTTCCTTGCCGGGGTAGAGAATGGAGAAGGGAGTCTTACCCTGAAGAACAGTAGAAGGAATACGATTGATGAGATAACAGGCGAGGAGAACAGCATAGCCCCAATAAGAGCGAGGCACATGCATCTGCGTTAGGAGAGTGCGAGCGACATCGAGGAGATGACGGTTTTTACGTTCCGCCACCCCATTCTGCTGGGAGGTGTAAACGCAGGTGGTCTGATGAATAAGACCATGTTGCATACAGAAAGATGAAAAATCATGACTAAGATACTCTTTAGCATTATCAGAGCGAAGACATTTAATAGAGACATGAAACTGAGTTTTAATCATATTATAAAAGCATTCCCAAACAGAGAAGAGTTCAGAGCGATCTCGTAACAGATACACCCAGGTACAACGAGAAAAGTCATCAATAAAAGTTACAAAATACAAACTACCCCGACCAATGGTTGGAGTAGGAGCCGGACCCCATACATCAGAATGGATGAGATCAAACGGGCTAGAGGAACTGCGAGCATGCTTGGGCGGGAAGGAGGAGCGGTGATGTTTGCCAAGTTGGCAGGCGTCACAGTTGAGCGGAGGACTGGTTGGCGGTAAGTGGGGCAGAAGCTGTCGAAGAATGCGAGCAGGAGGATGTCCAAGGCGAAGATGCCATTGAAGCAGATCAGTAGATGAGGAAGTGAAGGCGGACAGAGCGGAAACGTTGTCGAGGAAGTAGAGGCCGCCGCTCTCAGTCCCAGTAGCAATCGTCCGTTGGGTTCTCGGGTCCTGAAAGCAACAAGAAGTAGGAGTGAAGACAACAGAGCACTGAAGTTGCTTGCATAAAGTAGTAACAGATAGAAGATTGCAAGGAAACTTCGGGACATATAGAGTGTCCACCAAGCGCAGCGATGCGGTGACTTGAACCATGCCTGTCCCACGAACCGGGGAAGGAGAACCATCCGCAACAAGGACAGGAGGCAACCGATCATGCGTTTCGAGAAGCGAAAAACACTGAGGATTGCCTGTCATATGATTTGTAGCACCAGAATCAATCAACCATTTACCTTGGATAGCGACATGAGCACTACCTGAGGTCGTCGCCACCGAAGCAGACGACCGAGAGGAGGGGTTCGGGGAGGGCGAAGTATCACCAGATGGGCGCAGATGAGGATGTTTCTGCCAACATCGGTCAAAGGTATGACCGGTACGACCACAGTGAGAACAGAGGAACCTGGACGGACCGCGCGCCCCAGAGTGGCTGCGGCCACTATTGCTGCCGCGATGAGTGTACTGAGCATAAAGTCCTGCGGAGGAGGGGAGGATAACAGAGGGCGCTGGAGTAGAGAAGTAACGGCGGCTACGCGAGCGGCGGTGGCATCTAAGGTGGGAGACTCAGCTTCACCCAAGATCTGCTGGCGGATGAGATCAAAAGACTCGGGAAGTCGCAGAAGATAACAAACAACCAGGAGTTCCTGGAAGTGTTTGTGTTGCTGAGCCAAGTCCGCAGAGAAGGGGCGATTCTGGAGGATCTCAGCGCCAAGAGCCTGAACTTGCTGATAGGCTGCAGCGGGAGTCATGGATGAACGGGCGAAGAGATCCGCATAAAGAGTATAAATCCGGGAGGTCTGCGTCCCCTTGGAGTAAAGAGCCGCCAGATGAAGCCACGCGGCCTTTACCGTCTCATCATGACGGATGACGGGAAGGCACTCATCAGAGAGGCTATTAGCCAGCCATGTGCGGACAAGCGCATCACTCGCATCCCATTCGTCAGAGAGAGGAGAATTAGGAGGAGGCGGATCATCGGTAAGATGATGACGTTTGCGCTGAGAACGAAGAAGGAAAGTGAAAGAACGCTCCAATCCGGATAGTTGGAGCCCAGGAGCTTAGAAACAGTGCCCAGATTGCCGGAAGGAGTAGGATAGAAGGCGGAGCCGGAGTGGCTGCAGGAGTGGTGGCAGTGGAATTGTCAGAGATATCCATAGAAGAAGACCGAAACCGGATGGTTAGGAACCAAGCCGGGCGGTTAGAGAGAAAAGGGAAAAGCTGCAGCGGTCACGATGTCAGACACCAGCAGCTAGAGAAGCCACGACCAAGCCGCAAAGCCAAAACAGAGGGTAAAAGGTCGGGCGGTTGGAAGACAGACCGCACGAACGGGAGAGAAAGAGGAATCCGGAAAACAGGCCGGGGCGATAAGAAAGAGAAGAAGGGAGGCGGCGACAAGAACAGATCGCAAGCAGACAAAGAGAAATAGGCCGCGCAGACAGGGCGCAGGCAAACAAGACAGGCCGCGGGAAGAAGAAGCAGGTCGTACGCTAGAAAGGAGCACAGAATCAGGAGCCAGAGATCGATCGCTCTGATACCATGTAAAAATAAGAGAAGAACGACTAGAAAAACAGGCCGGAAGATTGAATAATTGAAATTTTTATTATCCAAAAAGATAAGATTTACAAAGGTATGGCCTCCCTTTTATAGAATGGAGGAGATAGAGGAGAGTACAAACTAACAATGTGGGACTAAATAAATGTACAAAGACTGGGCGGTTTGACATGTACAGACCGCACAGTCCGCGCGGTTAGACAACAGGCTAACCGCCCGGACAGACCAGAAGAAGATGCCGTAGGAGACCGCAAGACCGCCAGACCGCCAGACCGCCAGATATACAAGTCGCTGGAGATAACCCGCAAGACCGCCGAACCATAGCAGCCACCAACTGGATATTTAGCCCGTCAGCTTCAGACCGCTAGACCGCGCGGTCTCCAGACCGTCATACTCAGACCGCCAGACCGCCTACTTCAACACTGATCAAGCCAATCAATCACCACTAGCCTGGACAATCTACATAGATGGAGCTTCAGGCAAAAACTCCTCGGCGGCGGGAGTAGTTCTCATTAATCCTAATGGGGTCAAATTGAAGCAGGCGGTAAGGTTCTCTTTCCCAACCACTAATAACCAGGCAGAGTATAAAGCACTCTTGGCAGGCCTGCGGTTCGCAAAAGAGTTGGGAATAGATTATGTGCATGTTAAAACCGACTCGTTGGTAATGGCATCCCAAGTATTGGGAAATTTCGAGACCAAAGAGCCTACCTTGAAGAAATACTTAATATTGGTAAAGGCAAAGATTGGAAAGTTTAAGAGCTTCACTATTGAGTATGTTTCAAGAATACACAATACTGAGGCAGACGAGCTAGCAAAGTTTGGCCTCCCCTCAGGGGAAACGACCTCAGAGCTTTTTTATCCGGCTATAGAAGAAGGAGAATTGATGCAAATAGAACAACGAGCTTCTTGGATGGACTCATTCAAATCATATCTCTCGACAGGAGAATTGCCACAGGATTTGAAAGATAAAAGAAGATTCAGAATAAAGGCAGCAAATTACAAGCTTATCTCCGGAATTCTCTATAGAAAGACCTTCCTCTCGCCAATGGCAAGGTGTGTGTCTAAAGAAGAGATTCCTACGGTGCTCCGAGAAGTTCACTCTGGAGAATGTGACAGCCATTCAGGGGCTAGAACCTTGGAGAGGAGAATATCGCGACAAGGGTAATTCTGGCCCACCATGAGGAAAGATTCTGAATCCTACGCAAAGAAGTGTGCCCAATGTCAAAAAATTTCTCTGCTTCAACTCCAATCTTCGCAGCGGCTTGTGTCAATCACCACGCCATGGCCTTTCACAGTATGGGGAATGGACCTCCTCGGACCATTCCCTATGGCAAGTGGACAGCGATGCTTTATCTTGGTTATGATTGACTACTTCAGCAAATGGATTGAAGCAAACTCACTAGCAAAGACAACGACCCAGGTGATAAAGAACTTTTTATGGGGGGGGGGGATAATTTCCAGACATGGAATCCCGATGGCAATAATTACAGATAATGTGCCGCAGTTCAACAATGAAGATTTGAAGAACTTTTGCAAATAAGTCGGCATAGATCTGCGATTCTCATCAGTTCACCATCCTAGGAGCAATGGCCAAGTGGAAGCTGCGAATAAGCAGATACATAATTTGCTGAAAAAGAAAGTGCAGAATCTGAGAGGGAACTGGGCAGAGGAACTTCCTTCAGTTCTATGGACCCTCAGAACAACCCCTTCCATAGCTACCGGGGAAACTCCTTTTAAAATATCTCATGATTCGGAGGCTCTTATCCCAGTGGAATTTGAGGTCCCAACTCCTAGGGTATTATTGGTCAGGCAAAGCTGGGAGGATTGGCTTGAGATTAATAATGAGAATATGAAACTTAGGTTGGATCAAATTGAAGAGATGCGGGACGAAGCCATCGTCAGGCAAGAGGAAGTCAAACGAAGAATGGCGAGGTATTTTGACAAAAACATCAGGGCCAAACATTTTTCAGTAGGAGACCTTGTCCTGAAGAAGCTAGATGTGGCTGCAAGAACTAGTTTCGTAGGGAATTTGAACCCAAACTGGAGCAGACCATTTATCATTAAGAATGTTCTGCGAAACAGGGCATACCAGCTACAAACCTATAAATAGGGGGAGGTGGTGCACCCTAAGGCAGGTTGGCTCGAGCCTAGAGGCCCATTTAGTAAATGCTGCAGACTCAGATCTCAGACTTTTGCGGTCTCGAATCTGTGTTGATCCCTTCTTTCCTCGGTCCGTTAGTAAACGGTTGCTTGCAATTTCCATCTTATCTTTTTCCTTTTTGCAGGAACTCGAAAGCGCATTTTCTTCATCAACACTCAGAATTACTGTTTTTCGGTGACACCAACGCTCGGGAGGGTCTCCACTACAAAACACCGATTTTGTCGGCATTGATGATCATCAAGAGTAGAAGTTATAGATAAAAGACAATAAAGCCAAGTCCATAAATCACATATTATCTATGAAATAGAAATCACAGCAAATCCACATAGTAATATAAGTACCGAAATAGATCAGTATAATAGGAATATAAACAGGCTTATGCCCGGTATAGAAAATCCTCACTACATCACTCTCGCAGAAGCTAAGTAAAACTAATCACTCACGGATCCATAGGCTGGTGCTCTTGTACTAGACTGGCCCACCTCCAAGAGCACCATGCACAACTGGTGTCGCATCTCCTGCTACTGCTTTCAGTCCCCCATCCGAATTTACTGAAATGTTTGGTCCACCAACTGTTAGTCAAAAGAGTAAGCCTAATTTACCCCACCCCTACCCCAGTGGCTCCTAGGCACCATGCAGGAGGAATGATAGGAATGCTGTGATGGTGGAGAGTAGGAAAAAAGCAGGTGACGGTGGAACTATCTAGCAGGTGAATTATAACATCTATAGAGCTATAAAAAGAAAAGCAAGATAGCAATTCTATAATTAGGAAGCTATAATATAGACAAGTATAGTTGAGCAGTAAGTGAATGAAAGGTAGACTAATAAATAAGTAACCTTAACTTATATGAATGTCAATACAAACTTATAAGTTAAAGGGATTTTCAAGGCTCCCATCATATAAAAAGTCCCGTACAAATTTATATGATGGGTTGTCAGGATAATATGCATGTATGAGTGTAATGAAATGTTATGACATGATTCACACAAGTGAAACACACGCACAAGGCTCTATGCACATAGACCAACAGTTCCCCATGTCAGGACGCTAGCTTCACTCCCAGGAGCCTCCGTAGTGACCAACAGAGACTGTGGGTCGGGCCACCCCACTCCTAGGAGGGTATTTTTCACTACTAGGCCTAGCCTTTACGTACGCCTCTGAAGGACACACCAGAGTCACCACATACTATGCAAACCCACTGCCAAACTTTCCCTCTGCTATGTGTAAACCACACTCGCCGAGTCAGCATACTGACATCAGTGTGAACGATTGTCAAATACCGAATACCCACCACTTTATGAACATGCAATCATGAAAATCACGAGCCATCGGCTCCCCGCACTATCCTGTCCGTTACAACTACCTTCTGAGTCTTCGGCTCGCCAGGCTAACCTGCCCCTTTTCACAACCCCCGAGCCTACCGCTCAGATAACCTTGCCAAGCTATCCTCCCGAGACATCGGGGTAATTGAAGGTGAAGTCCTAGTTTTTCTTTACTAGTTTTTCTTTAACATTTATTCTTACGGTTTAGGTTAACCTTGGACTACCCAGGGTATTCCCTGTGAAGGGCTCTCGAGGGCACTAGGAAATACAATGGACTGAAGCCCAAAGTTCCCTTTCGCAAGACACTTATTTTTATTGGTATCTACCAAGGTCCCAATCCCATTTAATGTTATACTAAATCTAACCCTAGTGTATTTTGACTCTCTCTCTCCACGGGAAAGACATTCTTTCGTCGATCCGGAGAACCTCTTAACACTAGTCAGACCAATACCCTCCCCATCATGACTCCTAATGATGAACTCAATTTCACCTTACCAAATCAGAATATCATTAACCCAACTGCTAACACAGTTCTGAAGTTTAACTATGTGCCGACCAACCTAAGTTATATGATGAGTAGGAATGGTGACCCCTTTAATTATTCATCCAAAGTACCTAAAATTATTAATGGGAGTCTATCATGATAATATAAGGTTAAATCAAGGAGATAACATTTTTCCTAATTTATTTGGCATTTATTATATTTTTCCTGAAAATTAAGTCATGCTTTTGAACATCAACTACAGTTTTCTGACAAGGCATGGTCTTAACAAAATTTTGATAGGTTAACATCATCAAAGAAATAGTAAATACTCAAAAATCCCAATTTTTCAAGGTGAATTTGTCGTTCAATAATTTATTGAATAAACAACCGCAATATTAGGATATTAAGGGGAAAAATAGAATTATTCATCCAAAAATTAAAGGAAAATTACTAGATGACAAACACAAGCAGAAGAGACTTTTGGCCAAGGATTACTATTTTCGAAGATTATTTGGTCACATAATTAAATCATTTAAAACAAAATAATATTAGGCACCTTGTGAAGCAACCCATATTGATAGTCCTCCAATAATTCAATAAAAATTCATCGAGCTCATGAATGAGTTAAAAGGTCCTTTTGTTAAATTGCATAAGTTTTCAATGAGTAGATATCTCTTAATAAATTACATAATTATTTGGGCAACTACAAGGGTTGTGAATGAAGTATCTCAAATACTTATCTAATATTCACACTAAAATTTCCAGAGCTTAATAGCAATATTTTTTGGCCACTTCCTAAATTTCAAGATCCTCCAAAGTCCTATGATGTAGTAATAAAATCAAGTGTAAAAGTGCCCTAAATTGTTTTAAGTTGTTACAAGGGGGATGTAAACTCTAAAAGTCCTAGAATTACATCCTAGGGTTATTCACCATCCTAAGATCACATGGACAAAACTCCAAGTCCATACAAGGACAAATCACCCTATGTCCTTCACAAACCCCCAAAGTTCAATCGTAGGATTTGAACTAGGGTCCTAGGTCAAATCCACCATACTTCACCTCAAACTCCAATTGAGGTTTTTTTAACTTTCCTTGGGGCTTTGGCCAAAGTCCCACCCCTTTTGGGTGAGAATTGGCCCCTCCATGCCCCATGTACTATTTTGCCCAAATTTACCCTTAAGGGACCAAACTTTGGTCAGACCAATACATATTAAAACCAATCCCAAATGGGTTGATATTTTTACCAGAGCCATATATTGACCCTAAGGACCATCCACCAAAATATGGTTGAATTTAAGGTCCATAGACCCCTTAATTATTTCATACCTATTTTATTAAATTTTTACAAAAACTATGAAAAAATGTTCTCCAAAAATTCCCATTTTTGGATATGACAGATACATAGGTGAGACTAAGCTATGACCCAAATTTCAAAAGATTTGGATGAGTGGTTTAATGGGGGCACTCAAATTTGTCTCTGGTTAATCCTATGTATAGGCAGCGCCATATGGAGTGTTGTGGTCAGACCAGAGACCCAAATTGGTTGGGACAAATTTTAAATTAAACTAGACATAAAGGGCTATAAATTTCATATAGAACATATTTCCATATAAGGCCTCTAAGTATTTTTTAATAAATCAAAACATCCACTACTTTTTTTTAACAAAAATAGAATATTAATGATATTAATCTTGTTAAATAAAAGGCACAGCACGAATCTTGACGCACCATCAGACGACATATGGTCATCGTTCCCAGCACTCCAACGGCCCGGAATAACCTATCCCTGGCCGTTTCGGCTGGAGAATTCCCGGCCACCCGCGCCTCCTCCCAGCCGGCCACCACCACCTTTGTTGAGGTGGTGTCTGGCGATTCGCGGTGGTTGGCCGCCGGAGGTGGTCAGAATAGTGAGTTGTGAGTGGAGGAGAAAGTTTGAAAAAGCATGCTTTCGGCCTACTTGATTTGGGGCCAATTGGACCCGAACCTTGTGGCCAAGAATTGTGGATCCATCAACTAAAGTAGGAGAAGAGGATAGGAACTTTTTGGATGCATGAAGCATTGCCAATCGACGGGACGCCATTGCAAGATTTTGAAGAATTGGGTGCTCTGCAATAGTACATCAGAAGGGCTCGAATTTTTCAGGGAAAAGGTGGAACGGCTGCTGGGGGTCCAGGGAAGCTTTTAAAATGCTCAGTTGGGTGGAGAGGAAGGGCCATGGATTCAATGCCATTGTTGGCCATGAATGGTGGTTATCAGCCATGGCTTGGGGGGGGGGGGGAGAATAGGTTAAACTGGCCGAAAATGGCTGGAAACTCCTCCTCTCACCTAGGCGAGTTGAATCCAACCATTAATTGGGCACTTGAGGGGCTTCATCTTCCCCACTGTTGATGGCATCATTCTCTCTCTCCTTCTCTCTCCTCTATTAAAGGGAAAATGGTGTTCCCCCAGAAATCGGTGATCCCTCCTAAGGTAGACAGCTTGTAAGTTGCGGCCTGCTCCGGTAGGTCGCGGCCTGCCGGCCTTTTCTTCTAAAGGCCGCACCGACTGATCTCTCAGGCTGCTCAGTCCACGCTGCTAGAAGGGTCTCTCTAGCAAGACCTCCCAGGTCGCGCAGCAGCCGCTTGCTCTGTAGGGTCTGCCGACTGCTTCCTCAGTCCGCTCATGTAGGCAGCGCAGTTAAACCGGTTAACCGTGTGGTGTTTTATTCTTCTTCAGGTGCAAATTGCCCAACGCAGACTCGCATTCCTATCCGCCTAGACCGCTCGGTAGCAACAAGCTCAAAAGGTGGCGGATTCGGTGATAAGTCCGCCAGGTCATCAGCCCGTCACCAAGTGCGACTAGCCTTCAGCAGGAGGCGACCTGTTCATCCTCAACCACAGCGGGCTAGGCAGACTCGCTTAGCACTCCCCCAACAGCCAGGCAGTCCCAGACCGCGCGGCCCGGTGCGGACTCTACGGACTCAATGTTTTTACTCGCATATCTTACCGCCTCACCAGTGGGGATGTTACCAAGACCGTCACCTCCCGGAGCCTATAAATAGGCCCCCAGACCTCTCATTCAGAGGATAGAATGGAGAGGGGTCAAGGACCCGTCATTAGCTCCTGCGGACTCGGATCCTCAGTCCGCGCGACCTGCCTTCCTTCTGCTTGATCGAGCAGTCCGCTCGGCTTATTCTAGCGAGCTGCCCGATCGTTGACCACGCGGTCTGCCGACCTTCATCGGTCAAACCGCGTGGCCTCCTGGCATTCTTCTCTCCCTAGCCACCAGCTTCCCTCTTGTACCTTTTCTTCTGCTTTCAATGTTAAGGTGTAACCCCGAGCTGTAATTTCGATTATAATCAAAGGAAAGCCCGCCGCAAGAGTGGCATTCAAGCCGCGGTGGGCGAAGTCTGTTGTTGCCGCTGCTAGCGGCCCCCCTCTTCTCTTTTCTTCTCTCGGTCTAACCATCAGAGCTAACTGCCAAAGTAACTGTCTGATCGACAGTTCCCGATCAAACTCCTCCCTTGCTTCGCCAAACCTTCTCCTCTATTCCCCGCAACCCCCTTATTCATCTAGCTTGTGAGACCGAACAATCTGTTAACTAGAAGGCGCATTTCCCGCCCCAACAGTTAACACACGACCTTCAGATCTCGATCAGATAGCGAAATCAACGGTTACTCATGTCAGACCGTCAGCCAGCCGAGAGCCCTGCTCCAAGTTATAGTGAGGATTCCCTTTGGGAAGCCTTGGAGCTCTCTCGCAAAGAAACTGCACAACAGTTTCGAGCGATCACTTGTACTCTAGATGCTATCGCTCAGCGATTGGAAGCACAATCTTCAGCAGCACCAGCTCCTCCTATCAATCCAGCGCCAGCATTCGAGATTCCTCAAGTTTACCCACCGGCCTATCCGCCGATCTATCCTCCTTACACTCCAACCTTTCCGCAAGGGCCTGCAGCCCCTTTGCGATCTCAAAATGACGAATTCGCAGCTCGTCAGAATTTTTTCCAGGAAGCTGCTCGAGGAAGTCCTGCAAGATTCCTGAATTTTCAGGGAAGTCATCCCTACTCTTCAGCTCCTGCCTTTGCTCCTCCCGCAGCAACTTTTCCTTTCCATCCTCCAGCTCCTTGTGCAGCTGCAACTTATGCTCCCTTTTTTCCTTATGTTTCAGGAGAATAAGAAGAGCAGTCACCATTTACAGAGAATGTTCAGCATGAACCGACTCCAGTTAACTTCAGAGAGCCACGATTGCCCACTTATACTGGGGAGACTGATCCAGTCAAACATCTTCAAGCCTTTGAATCAGCCATAGCTCTCAAGACCCTCTCAGATGCTACCAAATGCAAACTCCTTGTAACGACCTTCGACGGTCAAGTGAGGGATTGGTTCTATGGACTTCGTGCTCAGTCCATCTCTTCCTTCGCTGATTTACGGAGAGAGTTTCTTCTCAGATTTTCTACCTCTACAAGGAGGAAGGGCGGTCCAGAGGCCCTCTTTGAGATCAGGCAGCGAGAGAATGAGACTTGGTCCCACTTTGTGGATCGTTTTCAGAAGGAAATATTGGACATTGAGATTGTCGATCAAGAATTATATCGAGTGGCTCTTATCCACGGCCTACGTGAAGGACCACTCAAGTTCGAGGCTAACGTCCGAGCACCAAGGACTTATCAAGAGCTGATTAGTTTAGCCAACTCGTACATCCGCGGTGAGAAGAGCAACCCCAACTTTGTCTCCAGGCTCGTAACAGAGAGAAATCAACCTTGCAAGCAACCTCCGAGATCTCCTCGGAAAGATTTTTCATCCCACTCTCGGAAAGCAAAAAGATTCCAGCATCATCATCAACACCTCTTCCCGGGCCAGGATCGTGCTCAAGAACGACTGCTACCACCAGCCCCATCTCTGCAAACAGCTTCGGTACATTAGTCACAAGATGATGACTTATCATATTCTGGACTCGATGAGGCCATGCTAGAAGTCTGCCAAATTATGAAAGATAGAGCAAATTCCAAAAGGCCTTACCAGCCGACAAATCAAAAATCAAAAGGTTCAGACCCATTTTGTGAATTTCACAAATAAAGCGGGCATCTAACTGAAAGCTGTCGAGCGCTTCGTCAACTTGTGCAAAGATTGCTGAAGCAGGGTAAGATGCGCGATCTGTTCCCGAAAGATAGCCACTCGGATCCGTCAACCTCAAAAGGCAAAGAAATAACAGAGTTTCCTTGCAGCTCTAGCGGAGTGAATCAAATCAATACGGATCGTGACCATCTCATGGGCGAGACCTCCGATGTCATTGACAAGGGTTCCCTTGGAAGGTTATTCTAAAGCAAAGAGGGCATCGCAACTCCTCAAAACCCCTCACAATCTGGGCCGGTTATATCTTCATTTATGCTCTTCAAACATTCGTCCTTTCTCTAAAAACAATTCTAAGTGCTCTTTCATTTTCATTCAATAAAGCTTATGTCAGAGATCTCATACTGACACAGTTCCCTTTTTGTGATACTTCTCTTCTATATTTTTCTCTTTTCCAAAGAGATCACTGAACCACCGAGATATCGTCAAGTCTTGCTCAGTACTCCCTCGAGATTGTCCTCTGGCGTAAAACCACAATGACCATGTATGATGAGGAGTTTCTCATATGTGTAGTGGGGGCCGCTCAACTCTCGTGCGGAGGGTGACGGGACTTCGGATCCTAGTCGGCATCTAACACAGAGCGCGTTTCCAGGGAGGACCTATATGTTAGCTCTGCTTGTGCTTCGCTAAGGATACGTTACAGTTACGATGATCTTTGCATGACAAGCAATGGCGATCAAGTGTAGCCTTGTCTCTTCGATCATCTCACAACTGTAACGGACGAACACTCGTTGGTACTCTCAATCCGTGCTTTCGCGGGACCCATAACTTTGTTGATCCCTTGAAAGACGAGCAATGCTGTAGACCATTTGGCGCACCTGGTAGAACGGATCAACAATGTTTGTAACCCGGGGCAAGAGAACAGTGTATCTGTCGCTTCCTTCTTAGGATTTTTTGCGCATGTTTCCCTTTTGTGCTCTGTCAAGGGAATGCGGCCAGCCCGCTTTAGGTAGGACTACGCCCTGGATGACCTTTTGGCAAGTGATGCATAAGGCCCACGGGTGCTCTCCTGTGGCAGCATTCAACCTTTTTAGCTCATCCTCGGGGTATGGCCCTCCTTTGTACTTTTGTCTTCTTACAGGTTAACAAGTTATGTCCAACCTATCTAAGAGACCCCCTATATCTTTTAGCTTATGATCATCTTATATACATTGCTTACATGAAGCTCTATTGGATGGTGATCAACAAATTCTCTACTACTCTTATCAGATATTTCTGACACAAATCATTGATCATAGTATCTGGTTCACTTTAACTGACGAGCCATGTAATTACGATTTTTAAGTTGAGATGGTTTCAATCTTACTGATCTGGATTTCACGTCGACATTATATCTGATCACGCGAGACAATCATTGTTGCGTTCCGATCTCTATTCAGTTAATAGCAAAGTTTGCCGGATATCTCTTCTATCATGTCTTATCCTATCAATAATCAACATTCGCAAGTTCCCTTCAGGTACTAGCGATTAAGTTTTTCATCACATCAGTTTGCTATCTCTTCTTTTGCAGAGATTAGCAGACATTCGCAGGTTCCCTCCAGGTACTCGCGATTTAGTTTTCCATCATATCTGTTGCTTACTCTTCTTTTGCAGAGATTAGCAGATATTAGCAAGTTCCCTTCAGGTACTTGCACCTTACTTTTCTATCATATCTGTTGCTTACTCTTCTTTTGCAGCGATTAGCAGATATTAGCAATTTCCCTTCAGGTACTTGCACCTTACCTTTCTATCATATCTGCGGCTTACTCTTCCTTTGCAGAGATTAGTAGATATTATCAAGTTCATTTCAGGTACTTGCAACTCAGTCTTATTTCGTATCTACCACTCACTCTTCTTTTTGTAGAAGTTAGCAGGTGCTTGCAATCCTCCTTCAGGTACTTGCAAGTTACCATTATTCTTTGTTTCTCCTCTCATCAATGTTTTGCAGAGCCCATTAGGAGACATTCATGTCTTCTTCATTCTGCCAAAGCGACCCAGGTACGTATAAGATGTACCTATTTCCACCTATGACAACTCTTTCCTTCGCAGGAAGAAGCTAGGCATTAGCAAATTTTCTCTATGGAGTGGCATCAGGTTCCATCTCTCCTTGCCCTTTCCTTTTCTCTAGGGAAGGATCACGATTTTCGTGGGTCTCCAACTTTTTCGAAGTTCTTCTCTGAACTTAAAAAAGTGCGGGGATCATGTTCCCCCAGAAATCGGTGATCCCTCCCAAGGTAGACAGCTTGTAAGTTGCGGCCTGCTTCGGTAGGTCGCAGCCTGCCGGCCTTTTCTTCTAAAGGCCAAGCGGACTGATCTCTCAGGCTGCTCAGTCCGCGCGGCTAGGAGGGTCTCTCTAGCAAGACCTCCCAGGTCGCGCAGCAGCCGCTTGCTCTGCAGGGTCTGCCGACTACTTCCTCAGTCCGCTCCTGTAGGCAGCGCGGTTAAACCGGTTAACCGTGTGGTGTTTTATTCTTCTTCAGGGGCAAATTGCCCAACGCAGACTCGCATTCCTATCCGCCTAGACCGCTCGGTAGCAACAAGCTCAAAAGGTGGCGGATTCGGTGTTAAGTCCGCCAGGTCATCAGCCCGTCACCAAGTGCGACTAGCCTTCAGTAGGAGGCGACCTGTTCATCCTCAACCGCAGCCGGCTAGGAAGACTCGCTTAGCACTCCCCCAACAGCCAGGCAGTCCCAGACCGCGCGGCCCGGTGCGGACTCTGCAGACTCAATGTTTTTACTCGCATAGCTTACCGCCTCACCAGTGGGGACGTTACCAAGACCGTCACCTCCCCGAGCCTATAAATAGGCCCCCAGACCTCTCATTCAGAGGATAGAATGGAGAGGGGTCAAGGACCCGTCATTATCTCCTGCGGACTCGGATCCTCAGTCCGCGCGACCTGCCTGCCTTCTGCTTGATCGAGCAGTCCGCTCGGCTTATTCTAGCGAGCTGCCCGATCGTTGACCGCGCGGTCTGCCGACCTTCATCGGTCAAACCGCGCGGCCTCCTGGCATTCTTCTCTCCCTAGCCGCCAGCTTCCCTCTTGTACCTTTTCTTCTGCTTTCAATGTTAAGGTGTAACCCCGAGCTGTAATTTTGATTATAAACAAAGGAAAGCCCGCCGTAAGAGTGGCATTCAAGCCGCGGTGGGCGAAGTCTGTTGTTGCCGCTGCTAGCGGCCCCCTCTTCTCTTTTCTTCTCTCGTTCTAACCATCAGAGCTAACCGCCAAAGTAGCTATCTGATCGACAGTTCCCGATCAAACTCCTCCCTTGCTTCGCCAAACCTTCTCCTCTATTCCCCGCAACCCCTTTATTCATCTAGCTTGTGAGACTGAACAATCCGTTAACTAGAAGGCGCATTTCCCGCCCCAACAAATGGGGTTTTCTCTCTTCTAGTCAACACTTCCAGAAAATGAGTGGCATTTTGGATAATTCTAAACATCATGAGGCTAGTGGACCACCTCAATTGGGCTTAGCCCAAGTGGATTGGGCTAGGTTAGGACAACTTGAGCCAGTTTGACCTAAACCTATGTTGAATTGACTTTGGTCAAATTTGCCTTTTTGGTTGACCCAAATGGGCCTTTGGTGACCCATTGGCCTCGCCTAAGGTCTAGGAAGGGTTGGGTAGGGTTTATTGGGCACCTTGGAGGCCACTTGACCCTTATTTAGGGCACTTTGGCCATTATAGGGCTAGAGTTTATTTTTTTCAACTTAACCTCTTCGGCAGACCCCAATGGGTCCTTTGTGACCCATTGGCCTCCCTTAGGGCTTAAGAAGGTCTAGGTGGGTACCTTTGGCTAAGGGAGATCAATTGACCATGTGTGAGCTTAGTTTGACCTAATTAGGGTTTGGGTTGACTTTGGTCGACTTGACATTTGGTTGACTCCATTGGGTTCTTGGTGACCCATTGGCCTCCCCTAGGGTTAGGGGTGCCATGATGGGGTCATGGTGTTAAGGTGAAGCCCTTACAACCATACCCTAGGACTGGTGACTAGGTTGAGCTATTTGCAAACCATGGTGATATCCATCTCCATGCCTTTGCTTACTTGGGTCTTCATAGGTTTCCTAGGGTTTTGTCTTGCCCTAGTCATGACAAAACCACTCTTGGGGTTTAGTTGTTTGAGGGATTTTATAGACTGCTGGTGTGTTGGGTAGGTTCCCACCACTGCAGTTGCCAGTTTTTCCCCAGTATTGGGTGTGTCAAAGTTTAAGACCACCTTTCCTTGGGCCCTTGTGAAGTTTTTTTTGTTGGTGTGTTTGGTAGGTTCCCACCAACGTAGGTGCTAGAATGGCCGGTGTTTTTTTGTTCACCAAGTTATGGGCTAATTAATTCCTTATACTTAAAATTATTTATTTAAATGTTCCAAAAAGCATAGATCTTTATAGCACTTAGTGCAAATTCCTTACCATTGAGCTCGTAAGTTAGTCTTTTCTCACTATTCTTGGGTTAGGGTTGATAACACTTTATTCCTTTTTGGTTTATTGCCAACCATTTGGTCTATGTTCACCACTTGTATTATTATTTTTTGCTGAGGTGTTCTTTATTTGAATGCCTCAGGTTTGGAGAAGTAGCCGATTGAGCGGCTAGGGTTTGGTACTAGCTTGTGTTTTTTAGTGGCTGCAGTGTCTCTTTTCCTCATCGATTATGTGGTAGTGTGTTGTTTTATTCTTGTTCAGACATACAAATCTTTTAGTGGGTTCATTTCAGGTTGTTGACGCCCACTGGATTTTTGTATAATGTTAAGTACTTGTTAGCTGATAAGCCTTTTCTGCATGACTTGTTGTATTTACTTGCTCTCTAGGAAAGTTTTATGCTAGGTTGCATGTTAAATATTTTAAATTATAAAAGTATTACTTCTATCACTTCATACATGTCATATTTCAAACTAAAACCACTTTGTTTGACGAACGTAAAAGCTATTTTTATACTTGTACTAAATCTAGAGTCATGCATACCATGAGTTGTCCTGTATAGATGTTTTTGCTCATGTATGATGTCAAATAATATAAACAAACTATTTTCTGCAACATATAATTTTATCTTTGCTTGTAGACTATTTGATCAAATAAGACGAGGGAGACGGCTACCCAATTAAACTTAAACTAGATTTTCTATACAATAACTCATGAATTTCATAATAAATGTAAAGTTGGAGTCTTGCCTGAGCATCAGTAGTTATCGTCTATACGGCGTGGCATCACGACACGTATTTTCTCTTACTCTGATATGTCATTTAAATACGGAGAAAATGTAGGTTGTGATAGCGGGGTTCACCGCATAAAGCAAGCTTATGGGTTTCGACTAGCCAAGGCGTCTTAATCGATCAACCTAAGTTTAGTCGAGAGCGTATTCTCGAGAGAGGTGCTTTTGAATTTTGGGAACCTCCACGGTCAATCTAGGTAAATTAGAAGCTATAATTTCCTAAATGTTTATTTTAAAAAAGGGATTCTAGATCTAGTGCTAATCTTTATTTTTATTGTTTACATTAACCTATTTTAAAATTTGATAAAATAATATTAATTTGTGTAAGAAGAAGTAGTCAACAGACCCGGATGAATACGACACTTGATATTTTGTTTTAAAATATCATATTCTATGAACGATAGGTGCTCCTACCAATAGTTCGTAGAGTTTGGAAATATTTTCAATCCTAAATTTTTCCCATCAAGTTTTTGGCGTCGTTATCGGGGATCAAACCCGGGTCACCTGCATGATAGGAGGAAATACTCACCACTATACTATAACGACAGAGATTTATTATATTTGATATTTTGAAAGCCAGGATTTTATTAATTTTATCATTATCTTTCTCTACCTCCAATTCTCTTTTTAGTTTTATTGTTGAATTCAATTTCATTAAGTAAAAGGTTGTTTATTTTCTTTCATAATGCGCCAAATTTTTTTATTATTGTGGTGCTGCTCATCAAAGTGAGGATTGTTATATTTATTATTATAATAAAAAAATTTCTTATGAATTTTTTTTGATAATAATTATGAAAATAACTATTCTCACATTAATGAAAATTTTATTTCAAATTTTCATGAAAATAATTATTCATCTTTTTCTAATTTTAATGAAAACAATTTTTTGAGCTTTAACGAGAATAATTTTTCAAAAATAAATAGTTTTTCTTCAAACTCGGATGTTGATTTTTCTTGTTCGAAAGATCACCCAAAAAAATTCCAGAGTAATGAGAATAGTTCTTTAGATTCGAATTTATTTTCTTTTTTTTACCGCACCCAAGTTGAGTCTTCTAATTTTGGTGAATTTTCGCAAATTTAATTTCTTTCTCCCCCCAAAATTTAGTTACCATTAATACTTTTCATAGTGACTTTTCACCATCTTCAAATATTTCTCGTATGGATGAACAAGAATTCTCATGTGCTCCCTTAGTTTCTTATTTTGAAGAGGAAGAAAAATTTTTATTTCAAGAATTTATAAATTGTATGGGCACACTGGGTGATTAGAAGAAGAACATATTTATTCTCCTACCACTATGATTCTTCCCTTATTAATGAATTTATAAATTGTATGGGCACACTGGGTGCTCGATCGCCTCCTCCTTGCAAAACTTTTTTTGATACTTACTTTTAATTTTTCCTATACTAACAATTCCCCGATCTATTTTCTGCTCTTCTACTTAAATTCAAATCACCTTAGGTATGTATAGGTGATTTGACTTACATTTTAAAGCCAACCATTTAAAGAAGGAAAATCAAGAAGCAACCGGAGGAGTAGACGGGCGTCCAACTTTGGCATATTCGCCAAAGCATGAATTAAGGGAGTTGCCCCATTTACCTTTATTTTACTTTTTCTTTTTCTTAACCATAACTTGCTAGCTTAAAGACGGGAAAAAGAAAAGCGCTCTTGGGATACCCCCCTTGATTATCTTTAATTTCTTGCATTTTTTTAAAAAGGATTAATTTAGTTTTTTTTTTCTTTTCCCCCTCTTACTTGGCATATAAACAATAGGGACAATGTTTATTTTTAAGTATGGGGATGGAATCTCCTTTCTTGTTTTTTATTAAAAAAACCAAAAAAAATTATGAAAAATCTTTAAAAATAAAAAAAATTGTTCTTTTTCTTATTTTAATAAAAAATACAAAAAATTAGAAAATAAAAAATTAAATTTTTTTGGAAAGGGTCGTATTGGGTATTCATCCCACAAAATGGCCTAGTACCTTGTTAACCCGTCACTGGGTAGTCCTCGGGAAGTCCCGTAAATAACAAAAAATTAGGATTTTAAAATTTTTTTAGTTTTTATGTTTAGAAACAATTCAAAACAAATAATAATAAACCCCTACTTAAGTTTTTGTGATTTTCATCAATTTATTTTGAGTTTATTTATAAGAATTTTTATAATGTTTGATTTGCTAATCTTTCATTTCCTCATAGTTAGTTACATCTAGTTCTTTGGTGATTTAATAATAAGAAATATTTTATGAATTAAATTTGTTTAGAGTAAATATTTTTCCCATTTTCTCATTTCTATTCTAATTAGTTTCAATTTTGTAGTACTTAGCCTAACAATCTATAGATTTTAATTATATGCACTTTATGATTTAACATTCTTTAGAAATTTTAATATACTATAATTATTATCTAAGCATTTTAATTTAATCTAAAATTTTTCTAGTCTTTCTCTTGTTATTTTTATTTTCTTGTTAGATCATATGTGACGTGGATAAGAAGATAAAATTCATTATCCCCTGTTAAACATATGCATTCTTCTTTTTATGGTTAGATCATATGTCATGGGAATCAAGCATTCATTGGTACACATATGCAACCCCAAGAAAAAGATGGAGTAAGAGAATAAAATTCATTACTTCCAATTATTTTTGTCTTTTTTGTAAAGAGAGAATAAAAATATTTGTTCATATGTCATGGAAAATGAGAGGATAAAATTCATCATTTTCTTAGTAAACATATATAAATATCAAAAAAGAAAAAAGTTTTGTGTGGTGAGAGGATAAAATTCATCACCTCCAATCAAAAAACCTCTTCATTTTCTTTGTTCTGAAAACCCATTAGCTAATATAATTGCTTTAGAGTAAATTAAATTACTAAGAGAGCATAAGTAATAGTTTGAATTTTTTCCTTTAAGTCTCTTTTTAGTTAGGGGTGTTATTAATTCTAATCTAATTTTGTTTGCTTAACTACTCAATTTTGAAGCCTAATTAATTTATATATAAAAAAATTGCTAAATATTTCCTCATTTCATTTTTAATTTCATATTTAGGACTTAATTTTTGAATTCCTAAATTTTATTTTTAACTTTCTTTTGATTTAATGAATTTTTAGTTTAATTAAAAAATTATACTAATTTTTAGAAGTACTTCTCATTGTTTTGCTCTGGAATAGCAAAAGCTTACGTTTCGGGGTATTTTATAAATCAATACTTAGAGTTATTTTAATATAGATTTTATTTAATAAATAATTAAGTTTTATTTAGTTTATATTAATATTGTTATTAATTACTTTCTTTTCTTATTTCAGGATAATTTGGGCTTAATTTAACATTTTGGAGCCTGCATGACTGATTAGGAGAAGAGGTATAGAAAATCTAGAAAAAGTGCAAGTACACGCCCCAGTCACGGGCATGACCATCAGGTCACGGGTGTGACCATCATGTCACAGGCTTGCTCTCCGTCAGCTTTCCTTCCTCAACTTGTAACCAATCTCAGGCTTTCCGGTCTCCAGCTTGCTCTCCGTCAGCTTTCCTTCCTCAACTTGTAACCAATCTTTTTGCAATCAAATGAAAGCCCGTCGCAAGAGAGGCATTCAATCCACGACAGGAGAAGTCTGTTGTTGTCGTGGCTCACAGATCTACTTTCTCTAGTTCTTAAGTAGATAACTGCTTGCAGTCTTCTCTTTTCCCTTCCTTTCCCCGTGTTTGAGCCGTTAACTAATGGTGTCCATTTTCGCGCATCAACAGTTAACACGCGACCTTTAGATCTAAGTAGTTTTTCGAAGTTAACGAACTACCATGTCAGACCATTGAGCTCGACGATCAGATCGCTCTAGTTCGTCAGAGGATTCGCTTTGGGATGCGATCGAGCAGTCTCATTGGGAGGCTGAGCGATCTCGCAGAGAGACCAATAACCTTCTAGATGCGATCAAATAGGCACTCAGCATGCTGACTCAGCGGCTTGCTACTTAGCATGCACCAGTTCTCGCGGACACTCAAGTCCGCCAGACCCTATTTCGTTGAACTCCGCTTCGGCAATCTCAAGCAGTTGAGCCATCTCCTCTAACTTGCCCTCCAGCTCATACAGAAGCTCCTCTGCAGCCTCAGGAAGAACAGTTTTCTTCTTTTAAGGATTTCTCCAGAGAGGCAGCCAGGGGAAGCCCAGCCCGCTAGCTTGATTTCGCAGATCGTCAGTCTGCCCAGCCCGCGGACCTTTCTGCTCTAGTTCGCCTCAACTATCCATCCGATGTTGAAGCACCCTCTCCCTTCATGGATAGAATCTGATGGGATTCAGCTCCAAGCAATTTCAGGGAGCCTTGTCTACCTCTGTATTTAGGGGAGATTGATCTATTGGCCCATCTACAGGCCTTTGAAGGGCAATGTCTTTGAGATGCCTCTCAGACGCGATCAAGTACAAGCTTCTTGTTACTACTCTCGATGGTCAGGCGAGAGAGTGGTTCTATGACCTCCTTCCATGTTCAATCTCTTCTTTTGCGAGTTCTTCAGTGAACTCCTGCTAAGGTTTGCTACCTCTAAGAAGAGGAAGGATTGTCCTGTCGCGCTTTTTGACATCAAGTAGAGGGATAACGAATCAGCTGCCCGATTCGTTGATCTCTTTCAAAAAGAGTTCCAAGGGGTGCAGAACGTCAATCCTAATTACTACAAAGTCGCTTTGATCCATGGCCTCCGGGAGGGTCCTCTGAAGTTCTAAGCAACAAACAAAGCACCAGCGACCTACCAAGAGCTTATTGCTCTCGTCAACCGCTTCATCGAAGGCGAGAATGCTAATCTGTCCTACATTTAATCCCTGATAGCTAAGGCTGAAGGAAGGGATGGTTATAGCTCTTTAGCCGATCATCGTTCCGCCAGGCCTCCTCGCCCTGATTTGTAGCCTGCTTCTCAGAGGGGATGCAATTTTGCCACAAGAAACCGTTCCTTGTCCATCAACAATTTCATGATCAGAGACTGTCGTTGGCCACCGCTTCTGCTCTTCCAGTTCAAGTCCTTCTAGTTCTTCAAGAAGCTCCGTCTGCTCAAGGGCAGCAAAGTAGTGACTCCGTGGAGGAGTTTGCAAATCTGGGCCTTGATATTGATGAGGTCGTGCAGATTCTGCAGAGGAAGTCTGATGAGAAGAAACAAGGACCTCCAAGAGAGTGGAAGTCGAGGAACTCTGATATTTTCTGCGAGTTCCACAAGGAGAAGAGGCACTCGACTAAAAATTACAAAGCCCTTCGTCAGCTGGTTGAGAAACTGATTGCCGAAGGCAAAATTAACGATTTGGGCAAGAAGGATGCTTCTTCAAAGCCATCTACCTCCAAGGGCTAAAAGGTAGCCGTAGCTCAATTGGAGTGTGAGGAGATAGAGGGCATTGGCCGTTCGGGGCCTATCAACGTTCAAAGTGAGTGCTTCGACGCCAACGATGAGGGAGACTTGGGGCGGCTCTTCTGCATTCACGGTGGAGTAGGGACTGAGTCTACTCGCAAGTCTTCTATTTCAAGAATCTCTCAAGCAGAGGTAACCTCTACCTCTTCTTTGGCTCCGTCAGCGAGAAGTGTCACTTTTAGTCCAGAAGACCTTCCCCCAATTACCAACCCATTCAACGATGTTGTCGTGATCAGTGCTGCCATTAGAGATTATACCATGGATAGAATCCTGATTGGCACTGGTAGCTCCATCAACCTTCTCTTCAAACTAACCTTTGAGGCCCTGAAGACCGGAAAGCCTTTGCTTTCCACCGAAGGGCCACTCTATGGCTTTTCTGGCGAGAGGAAGGAAGTGTCACACTCTCAGTGAGGCTTGGAGGGGTCACAAAGAAAATCCAGTTCATAGTAGTTGATGCTCCAAGCAGCTACTATGCTATCTTTGGGAGGCCGTTGCTCAATAAATATCATGCTAACATCTCAACCTTCCACCTTGAAATCAAGTTCGACGTTGATGGTCGTCAATGCAGGATCAGGAGTGATCCAAAGCAGGCTCGAGAGTGCTATGTTCGTACAGTCAACGTGACTGAATCCAATCCTCCCGTTCTTTCAGCTGTAGTACCAGAGGCATCTTTCAGTTCAGAGGCGGTGGATGATAGAGAAGAAGCTCACTTGGAACCTGCCCAGGTGACTCAAGGAGTCCCCATTGCTGAGGGGGAGGATAGGAAGCTCTCCATCAACTCAGAGTTGCCAGAAGATCAAAAGGCAAAGTTGATCTCTTGCTTGCAAGAGAACCTGGATGTCTTCGCTTGGTCAGCGGAGGATATGCCAGGTGTTGATCCAGATGTTGTCTGCCACCATCTCAACATTGATCTAGCCGTCAAGCTGGTGTAGCAAAAGAAAAGTGATATGGCGACAAAGCTGGTTGAGCCAATCAGAGAGGAGGTTGCCAAACTCCTCAAGGCGCAATTCATTCGAGAAATTCAATATCCTGCTTGGGTTTCAAATGTTGTAATGGTTAAAAAACCCGGGGGGTGGGAAGTGGAGATTTCTGTAGACTTTACTCGATTGAATATAGTGTGTCCCAAAGATTTCTACCCTTTGCCTCAGATAGATTCATTAGTTGATTCTGCGGCAGGGTATTCTTTTATGAGCTTTTAGATGCATTCTCTGTCTATAATCAAATTAGAATGCATAAGCCCGATATCTCTCAGACATCTTTCATTACCAATGACGACTGCTATTGTTACTTAGAAATGCCTTTCGGGCTTTAAAATGCTGGGGTAACTTACCAGCGAATGATGAATCGTGTTTTTAAAGATCAAAAAGGAAGAAATATTGACGTATACGTTGACTATTTCTTGATCAAAAGCAAAACCTTCTCGCTGCACTTCCATGACTTAGCAGAAATGTTTGCTACTCTACGAAAGTATAAGATGAAGCTTAATCCCTCGAAATGTACCTTTGGAGCAAGTAAGGGGAAATTCCTTGGTCATCTCCTTACTCTGGAAGGGCTTGCCCCAATCCTGACAAAGTCAGAGCCATTCTTGATATGCCACCTCCCAATTCGCCTAAGGAAGTTCAGCAGTTAGGAGGGAGGTTAGCAAGTCTCGGGAGTTTTATCTCTCGAGTCGGAGATAAGAGTACATCATTCTTTAGAACTCTTTGAGGAGCGTCAAAGTTTGAGTGGACCGAAGAGTGTTCACTAGCCTTAAAGCAGTTGAAAAGGCAGTTAACTTCAACCCCTTTGTTGCAGAGCCCTCGATCAGGGGAAATGTTGTTTTTATATTTAGAAGTTGGCCCGGAAGCGGTCACCTCAGTTCTTGTTCGCGAGGAGAACATGAGGCAGTTTTCGATTTACTATGTCAGCCATATTCTCAAGAGCGCATGAACTAGATATCCAATTTTGGAGAGGTTGGCTTTGGCGTTAGTAATGTCAGCTCGGAGACTTCCTCCATACTTCCAAGCTCATGAAGTTCAAGTCGAGACGGATCAACCGTTGAGGAGTGTACTGGAGAAGCTAGAGCACTAAAGAAGATTTGCTAAGTGGGCAATACAGTTGAGCGAATTTGAAACTTCTTATGTGCCCAGAACCACAATCAAAGCTCAGGTGTTAGCAGACTTTTTGATTGATACAGCAGAGTCCACCTCTGGTCAAGCAGAAAGATCTCCTTTGGCTTGGACCATCTATGTTGACGGGGCCTTAGGTAGAAATTCCTCTGGAGCAGGAGTGGTTCTTATTAACCCCAATGACATCAAATTAGAGCAGGCAATAAAGTTTTTCTTCCCAACAACTAATAATCAGGCAGAGTATGAAGCTTTGCTAGCCAGCTTGAGGCTTGCAAGAGAAGTTGGAATAAATCATGTTCATATCAAAATTGATTCTCTGGTGATGGCTTCGCAAGTGTTAGGCAATTTTGAGACCAGAGAACCTATCTTGAAGAAATATCTTGCTCTGGTTAAGATTGAAATTGCCAAGTTTAGAAGTTTTACGATTGAACATATCAGGAGGACCGAAAATGAAGAGGCAGATGTTCTGGATAAGCATGGCCTTCCTTCAGGAAGAATAACTTCAGAACTCTTCTTCCCGACTGTGGATGAAGAAGAGATGATGCAGATTGATCAGCATTCCTCCTGGATGGATCCATTTATTCTTTATCTGTCAAAAAGCAACTTTCATCCTTCAGTCAAAGATAAGAAGAAGTTCAGAAAAAAAAAACAGCACATTATTACTTGGTATCAGGCATCCTGTATAGAAAGAATTTCATGTCGACTATGGCAAGATGTGTTTCAGAAGAGGAAAATCCTGTTGTGCTTCAAGAAGTTCATTCTGGTGAGTGTTGAAGTCACTCAGGGGAAAGGGCTTTAGAGAAAAGGATATTCCGGCAGGGTTATTTCTGGCCCACTATGAAAAAGGACTCAGAAGCTTATGCAAGAAAATGTGCTCAATGCTAGAAGTTTGGTCTACTGTAGCATCAGTTAGCTCAGTTGCTCAGATAAATTGTAACTCCATGGCACTTCACAATTTGGGGAATGGATCCCCTTGGTACTTTTCCTTTGGAGAGTGGACAATGATATTTCATCATAGTGATGGTTGACTACTTCAGCAAGTGGATCGAGGCCAAAGCACTAGCCAAAACGAAAACTCAAGTAGTGAAGAACTTCATTTGGGGAGAGATAGTCTGTCGGCGTGGAATTCCTATGGCAATTATCACAGACAATGAGCCACAATTCAACAATATTGAGATGGTAGATTTTTGCAAGCAGATTGGAACAGAGTTGCGTTTTGCATCAGTCCATCATCCCAGAAGTAATGGCCTGGTTGAAGCAGCAAACAAGCAAATTCTTAACTTGCTCAAGAAGAAAGTGCAGAATCTCAAAGGTAGTTGGGCTGATCAGCTTCCATCAGTTCTCTGGACCTTGAGGACAACACCTTCATCAGCTACTAGAGAGACTCCTTTCAAGCTATCTCATGGTTCAGAGGCCGTCATCCCGGTGGAGTTTGAAGTTCCATCACCAAGAGTTCTGCTTGCTAGGCAAGGCATAGAAGATTGGCTTGAGCTGAATAATGAAGAAATGAAATTTAGTTTAGATCATATCAAAGAGATCAGAGATGAAGCTGCTATCAGATAGGAAGAAGTAAAAAGAAGGGTTGCTAGATACTTTGATAAGAACGTAAGGATCAAACACTTTCGAGTGGGAGAACTTGTTCTTAAAAAAGTTGATGTTGCTGCAAGGACCAGCTCAGTAGAAAAGCTGAATCCAACTTGGGCTGGTCCATTTATTGTCAAAGAATAAAGAACGGGGCTTATCAGTTGCAAAATTACGAGGGAAATGATGTACCACATGCTTGGAGTGGGGATGATCTTAAACGGTTCTATTCCTAAACCAACTCCTATCTTACTCTTCCTTTGTAATTTTTTCAAAGATTATCATTAATGAAAAGCCCCTTAGTCACATTTTCTTGAGTGTTTTTGTCTCCAGTTCTATTCAACGCAAGGATAACTGACTCCAGGAGACATCGCCGTGATCATCTTGGACCCCCCTTGAATCATTGTCATTAGCCTAACACCACCAAGACCACGTGTTGCGGGGATTTCACACCAAGACCCCCCTTGAATCTCGAATCCCGGCTAGTATCTAACCTCACCTCCGCATTTTTGAAGGACAGGGTGGGTGCTAGCTTTAACTTACCTTGTTAGGGATATCGTTACAACATTAATGATCGCGCGCGAAAAGCAATGCTATATGCACCTGCCTTCGCATCATTCTACCTTGTGACCCTCGAATACTCTTTGGAACCCTCAAGTAGTGCCTGCAGGAGACCCACAACCACATTGATCTCAGAGGAAAGCAATGTTATATGCACCTACCCGAAAGATTTAGCTGGGTTGTACTCCAGGCAAAGGGGGCAGTAGACCTTTCTCTTTTTTGTCGAGGATCGAGTGTTCAGCCTTTGTGACCTTTCGTGGAAAGCAATGCTATATGCACCTGCCCGCTCGGTTAAGTTGTGAATCATTTCTCTTTGCGGATTGTATTTTGGTATCCACGCTGTCCGCCATTTTTTTTGAAGTTGGTTCTTACAGCTTTTATGATCCTGCGAGGAAAGTAATGTTATATGCACCTGCCCACTTCGTAACCTAAGTTGTGGATCATTTCTATTCAGTCGGACTCAATACTTGTATTCTCCGCAGTCCGCAAGGCTTGATCTTTTAGGAAGCCAAGTTATTATTCTCGGTTTCTTTAATTCCCTTAGTTCGCAACGACGATCATTGATCTTTCTTTAGCTCACAAAATTTATTCAATTGATGAATTCATGTGCGGACAGAAATTAGTATCCGTCAGAGTCCGTTGATTATACATATCTTTTATGAAAAGTTATATGAACTTGGCAAGTTGCAAATCAAGCATCGCGGACTGGATTACTGTCAACCTTGGTTATCTTCAAGCTATATTCATCCAAAGCATGCGGCCTAAAAACTAAGAGGCGCACACTGGTTTTCATTAATCTACGATAGCTATTATTGATCATGTACATTATAGACAGCAAGTCTCATCAAAGCATTGAAGAAGCAAGAAATGAACAATAAAAATAGCGGAATACGCGGACTGAGCAAAATATCATTTGTATTCATTCATTCAAAAATTATTTACATCTTTTTCATCTTTGGCGAACTCTAACTGAGTCCGCCCTTTGAAAAAAAGAAAATCAAATTACATCTTTTATTTTGTCGATGTCCGCTGCTTCTTTTCCACAGGCGCTTTCGGGCTAGAAGATCCATCAACGTCAACTTCAGGAGAGTAACCTCCTGAGTCGCTGGTTCTGCCATCTGAACTTTTGCTATCCGCGGACTTGCTCCGCAAAATTCCCTCATATGAACTTAAAGAAGACGCAGATTGCCCAGACCTTCTCCCCTGCTGCTGGATTGAAACAACATCATCAGGAACTTCGTCTTCAGCTAGCCCCTCATTTCCTTCTTCACCTTCCTCATCAGCACTTGCTTTTCCCTTCGCAGCCCTCTCTAGATCAGTAACCTTCTCCTTTAGCTCGGGGAAGAGCTTCAAAAAAGGGACCTCTACCACCCCTTCCTTTGCGAAGCTGTCATGAAGCGCTCGATAGCGACCTTAACGCTCTCCTTCACAAAAGGAAACATAGCATTTTTGAAGCTATGGTTAGTGACATCATACGCGGTGTGTAAAAACCAAAAATGAGTCACTCCGTCGCGGATAAGCAACAGAGATTGCTGCGAATACTGAGACTTACCGCTTCATTCTCTTTGTGTTAATTAATCCTCTTCCCTAACCTTTTGTTCCTATCCTTCAGCAATTGATTTTCTCACAGGAGTTGCTCATTTTCTTTAAGCAAGTCGCGTGTCAGACGACCCATAAAGTGGCTTGTCACAGCGCTTTTTGCGCTAGCTTGAGCAGCAAGCAGGGGGATATCGGCAGGCGCTATACTCTTTATGTCACGCAAGTTGCACTTCTCGTAAAGCGCAGAGATCACCACGTGGGCATGATGAGAGATCCGTTGACTCTTCCAGGAGGGAAGAGCAGTGGACATGCATACATGTTTGTTCATTCCGTGTTAGTGGATCATCGGGTTTCACCTTAGATCCTTCTGGTTCTTTCCGAAGCCTTGCATGTCGAAGCTTTCAAAGGAAGAGTTGTCCGCAGTGGGGTCCCCTTCCTCCTTCCTTCTCCTTGCTATTTCTTTTTTCCTTTCTCCTTGGGTAGGAGTCAGGCCGCTCGGTGTCTGGGGCAGATTTGCTTGCACCGCCAAGGTCGCTGCAAGAAAAGAAACTAAATCAATACACTGCAGGTCGCAGCGGATACGCTCCAGGTTGCAGCGGATACAAAGACAGGTCGCAGGACTTACTCTCTTGGCGGTCCATGGCGTCCAAGCAGGGAAAGAGCGGGATGTAGTGGTCAATATCGAGCCTTGCCCCTTCCAAGAATTCAACGATGGTGGTATCCACCTAATCCAGCTTAACGCTTTTGAAGACGGATTCCGCGCGTACTTGCGGATAGGTATGAGCGAACCCCAAGTTGCCCTCGAAGATGAAGTACCTCAAAGTCCAGTTATGGATCTTGTTTGGTAATCCCATAACTTTCATCCCTCGACAGTAGAAGTATATGACACCTTTATACTGGCGGCCTCCAGAGGGAGTTATACAGCAGGCAGAATTTTTTTTCTAAATATATTTAAAGAAAATGCAATCTTTTCAGACCACAGGTATGACAAATAACAGTAAATTGTAGCCAAAGTTTTTTGCGCGTGCTGCCCTGACACCATGCCATAATGCTCAAAGATTTCGGCAAGCTCCCATAGCAAGGGGAACTTGAATCAACATCGAAGTTGTCGATAGGCACTGTGATCTGCGTTGTGGTAGAGAAATTAATCCTCTCCTGATCTTCGGGCAAGAGGGCGAGCACTGGCAAGTCCTCCATATGCTTCTCGACGAAGGCATCCAGGTCGGCCTCTATCATCTTACATTTCTTGTGGTCGGCGGAATGGAAAGCAATTGCTGCATCAGTGCGTGCGAACACCATTTTGACAGACCGCAGGGTCTTCTACTTCGATCGCATTTCCTATACAGAAAGAAGACTAGAGCTCTATTTATAAAAAGCTAGTCTGACAGCTTTTTCAGCCAGTCCGCAACGATTGATCGTTCAGTCCGCGTGGACAAGTCAAGATTGCGGACTCAACGTCAGTCTACCCAGCTCACTCTTTTCAGTGTTCCTGTAATTTCAAAGCAAATTTACCAGTCAAGATTACGGACTCAACGACAGTCCGCCCATCTCGCTTTATTCAGTGTTCCATAAATTTCAAAGCAAATTTACAAGTATGCGGACACAAAGTTAGTCAGCATAGCTTGCATTCAACATCAACCTATAGAAAGATTTTCTTCACGAAGATTGCAGCATTGTTCAAATCTCAAAGCAATATCATACAGAACAAATAAAGTTCACATCACAGTACAAATAAAGCAAACAAGCAATGTTCCAGAGCACATCAAATTATACAACATACAAACAAATCAAATCATTTGTTCATTCGTATGCAGACTCAGCGGCCTCTACGGTCAGATTGAGTAGGTCGTTCCTGCCTATCTTTCCCGAGATGGGTTGCTTGGTCGCTTCCTCGCAGTATCTCTCTGTATAATTGCTGGACAAGATGGTGCATAGTGTTGAAAGTACGGTGCATATATGTGGCCTCCTTGTCGATCTGGCTAACCAGAACCACAGTCTCGCCTGCCAGCCTTGGCTCGTCATCTGCTGCGGGCTGCCCGCTTGCTGCTGGAGCCGGAGCCCTGTAGAAGCAGGCCGATCTGGTAGTCACAGCCTCGCCGTGGCGACCTCAACATCTTGCTTTTTCTTCCCTTCCTGCACCAGGGCCAACTACCTTCCTCTGTAGTGACGGGCATCCTCACCTAAACACCGCTTCTCCTTCTTCTATTTCTCTAGATCCACTGAGATATTGGCGACCTGATTCTCCAGAGCTCTTTCTCTCTCTATCTGTCTCTTTAGTTCTGCTTGAACTTCATTCAACTTATCTTCATATTTCTTTTCTAATAGTGTCAAGTTGTCTAGGCTGGACTGCTCGCCTTGCGCGGACTCACAAAGAGAGATCGCCGCAGTCCGCACCGGTGCATTTACTTCGGGAGATGGCATAATCTCGCTAGCCTCAATAGATCCGTGTGGCTATTTCCATCCTACAACAAAGGAAACAAAAGTTCGCATTAGTACCCAGGTCGTGGCAGACTCAAAAGGTAAAAAGTTAATTCACTTTTGTAATCATTGCAGTGATCTTGCAACTATCAAAGGTAGGCCGCCTCACGTGTTCCAGATCAAAAGCACTCAGGCGCTGCCTCCATTCTCTATTGACCCTTGCTCTTGTCCCGGCCATCGAGCTGCTCGACATGACAATATCATCGGTCTCCGTAATTATCTTGATCGGTCGTGATTTCCACGGAGGAGATTTATAAAGCCACCGACTCTGAAAATGCCTAGGCACCGGTTGCAGTTTACCTGACCGCATCAGATCAGTTATAGTCCACAGATCCTCAACTCGCTTGTTCGCATCTAGCTTTTCATAGATCGCCTCAACCTTCGCCTTCATGATGGCGAGCTGCTCCTTCGGTGCTGTCTCTCTTCCTTCATCCGCAGGCACAGAGGGGGAGTCCACAGTTTTTTCTCCCGTTATCTCAACATCAGACTGCAACACCTCAAGCAAAGATTTACTTATGTTAGTGAGTTGCTCGTTATCGATAGTATTTAGTATTTTAGTGGTAGACAAACTGACCGCCGATAGGGAGTCATTTCCCAAGATCGGGGCATCTGGAGTAACTAAGCCAGCATCTGGAACTTCCTTTTTTCGCGGCCTGTATTGCAAGCTTACCTACCCAATCCACACAGAGACATTTTTCTCCTTTCGAGCTCGCAACTCTTCTCCATTCGCTCAACAATGGTGGGCTTGTACCTTTTCCTCTTCTTCTTCTCAGGAGCCTTTTTCTCCAAGACAATCGCGACCTGCTGCGAGTCCGACAGACTCTCGCGGACTGTGTTCAGATCAATGACAACCAGAGCTAAGGAGGACACTGGTTCTTCAGCTAGTTCTTCATCTTGTTCTCGGGCTTGTTCTTCGGCTTGCATGTCAGCTTGCTCCTCGATTTTCTCTTCAATAGGTCTCTTCTCCGGCTCAGCGTTCACCACCGGCTGCAAAAATTCTAGTGACAGAACTTCTTTGTCCAAGTCTATCCTCAATATATAAGTTCCAGAGGTAGAAGGGTGTATTTCCATACCTGCGGAGTTCACAGGGTATTGGTTAGAAATCGATGGCGGATTCGACATTCTATATGCGTTATTGGTTGGAAGATGTTGAGCAACTATGACATTCGCAAACTTCTCATGCTCAGAATCTTTGGAACTGCAGGCTGAGTCAGTCCTATCCTGTCCCTTTTGTGAACTTTCCCCTATGTGACGGATAGGCGTCCCTCTCTTCGGTGAACAACATTCTTGGTCCTTGTGTTCTCCTTGGGCTTCTCTGTCCTTGAAGCGAGGCTGCCAAAGAATGATCCAAGCCTTGCCATGCCGGACTGAAAAGTGCAGACCGTAAGGGGGGAAAATCGACCAGTGGCGCATGCAATTTTGTCAGAATGCAGAGTTTCCAGCAGTATTTACGAAAGTCCACCTAGTGTCAACTACTTACACCTATGGGGGGGAGATAAGTGTCTTTGCAGCGTATTTACGGAATTAAAGTTTTACCTGCACAAGAAAATAAAACAACACAGCACAGAAAGTACACAAGCAATTTATAGTGGTTCCCCGATTTGGGTACGTCCACTTTCCCCCTTCGACCTATCTCCCAACCAGGGACGACTCGATCACTTCACCAACAGGATTGAAATCCAATCCTTGCACTAACGGAAGGAACCCTTCCACGCGTAGGAGTCAACACTCCCACAACACGGGTTGCACCCAACCCTACAACTAGAGACCAATCAGTCCTTTACAATGAAAGAGAAAATGAAAATAGCTTGTAAGAAATACAAACAACGTGAAGATCCAGGTGTCCCTTTTTGTTAGACTACTTGTTCTTGTTGTAATGACCCCATCCGTTAAATGACGTATAGTAGAAGGTCCGGCCGGGGCCCCACACTATATGCCACAAACAGACGGTGAGGTCACAGGATAATATCAAACCAAACGAGTCCTAACTCAGAGCATTCTAGCGGAAGCTTATTAAGTGCAAGAACTCATAACAATGAATGTCCACTACGATATAAATATCACATTTATATGTATAACTAGGAATGTTTACAAGACCACACCGCACACGGCCTTAAGGCCTTACAAGTTACTCTTTACAACCCATATAATTTCATACATCGGCACGCAGGCCGGCCACACATGAAATCCTACACTTCGCACGGCCTTCAAGGGCCTACCAGCAGCATGGGCTTTTGCCCGCTCAATCCATCAGCCCGCAACACCTGCATATGGACGTCCACCCCATGGGTGATAAACAAAGCAACGGTCAGCATTCAGCTGACCAATTATAACGACCCCACCCCTTACCCGGGGCAGTGGTTCCTTCCCTGCATGTATAGCAATTTCAACATATATATAACATACACACAAGATCACAAACGCCGGCCTCAATGCCAGGCGCTCCGTGCATTCAGGGCACCTTTTATGGTTTGTACTTGGTAGGCGGGCATAAGCCTCCAAACCCTTGTTGAAGACCTCACGCACCCGTCTCACTCAGAGGTACGCACCACACCAAAACCCGTGAGCACTATCAGTCGACCTACCCACGTAGTGTAACAAGCCTAGGGAATTCGCCCTGCTGCTTTGCTACCAATCGACCGCTCATCCGATCTTAACATTGCCACTTGGTGGAATGGGCATAAGCCTCCAAAACCCCTGTTGAAGACCTCTCGCACCCACCCACTCAGAGGTGTCCATCGCCACTTGGTGGAATGGGCATAAGCCTCCAAACCCTTGTTGAAGACCTCACGCGCCCACCCACTCAGAGGTATCCGCACACCATCAACCAGCTCTTACAAGCATGCAACCAAAGGAGCTATACAAAGCATCCTATACACCACGCACATCGTCCTCACCATCTCCGCAGGCTAAACGATGAATACACAGAGTCTTCTCCGGTTCGCAATATAAACATCACCAATCCCGACATACGTCTGGATGGGCTTCACACAGCATGCCTATGCCGTACTACATACTTCCGGCTCTAGATGCAGACTCAACTGCTGGAATCACTTACGCGTTTCCATCTCTTGATGGAGGATCCCATGCACATGCAAAACAAAGGGCTTCACCTGCCCAAGGAAGAAAGATCGTTACCCTTGACGATCGCTTCGGCGCCATAGAAAAACTAGCCGGATGGAAATCACTGCAGCGGCCTTGCCTCCGCAACGCTGCACTCGGCTCTCTATTCGGCTCGACGAAGCTCCACCGGCGGCCGGAAAGCTCCTCCTCCTCTTCCTCCAAGCTCTCCTCTCTTTCTTCTCTTTAGAGAGAGAAAGGCTGAGTGGAAATGAGATTTCATCTCAATCCACGGCCTTAAAGAGGCTGGAACAGCTTTGGACCACACGATCCAAATAGAAGGAAACGAACGGACGAGATCTGCCCAAAAAACCCAACTTTTGGCTGACACGGCCTGTGACACGCCCGTGTCACAGGCCGTGTACCCTTAAGCGGCACACGCGGTTTGGAACCGACTGAACAACACGGGCATCAACACGCCCGTGTCGAACCTGACACGCCCGTGTCATTCTTGAGACACGCCCGTGTCCCCTGCTACACGGCACTCATCGACTTCCAAAACCAGTACACGGGTCGGAACACGGCAGCCGACACGCCCGTGTCCAGCCTGACACGCCCGTGTTCATGGCCGTGTTCACGGCCGTGTACGACTCTGACTCGAATAGGCCAAATTCGAAATTTAAATCGAACACGCCCTGGGACACGCCCGTATCCCAGGCCGTGTACCCCCGACACGCCCTGGGACACGCCCGTGTCCCAGGCCGTGTCTAACAGCCTGCTACTCAAAATTGTGTACCAACATATTTTGAGATTCTGGGGTGTTACAACCCTCCCCTCCTTATAGAAATTTCGTCCCGAAATTTAGTGCAACGCACAAGTATCAACACAACCACGCTGTTGCGATACAAACCAAAACGATCCAGGTTTAGAGCTCAGAGGCCACAGCTTGGCTCGCCCCATGGCATCGTACCACCACAACTGTTTGTCCCAAACAGAAATACATACATACATATAATAGACAACATAATAAAGTGCACACTCCACTTTATTTCGGCTTCTCCGCATCTCGCAGAATCCGTTTAGCGGCCTCCATTAAGTCTAAAGCACGGATTTGCTGTTCTGCTTGATTTGAGCTTTGCGGCTCCTGCATCTCAAGAGTGTATATTCGCGGTTGCGCCCGCGATGCAGACGACTCTGCCACAACTTTACCCTTCTCTTCATAAGACGCACCTGTCTTTCTTTCACCCCTTGACGCACCATTCCAGCAAAATCGCGCGATATGCCCTGGCTTCCCACAAATGAAACATGTACGCGGCTCAACCCGTTCTTGCCCAAACGTTGCTCCTGACGCAACATCTGAAGAAGTTTGTTCAGCAGGCCTGAACCGCTTCTTATCACGTTTCCTGAAATCTGACTGCTCTGATGGCGGAACTTTGAAGTCGGACTTTTCCACCGCTACGTTCTTCTTCTCCCGTACCCGCTTCAAATCCTTCTCTAGCGCACTAGCGGTATGCACCAATGCTTGGAATCCTTGGTTCACTGAACTTGGGAGAGCCAACCTCAGCTCATCACACAGCCCTTTATAGAACCTATTTGTCTTCCGCGCCTGGTCCGCAAACGTCGACCCCGCATAACGACCGAGCTTGGTAAACTCATGCAGGTAATCGTCCACGGTCTTATCACCCTGTACCAGACGTTGAAATTCATTTTCCATTGCAATTCTCTGCGCCATTGGCAAATATTTCACCCAAAATAATCTAGAGAATTCGTCCATCGATATGTCGCCCAAATCTCTACCTCCCAACTGGTGCAACTCGATCTCATCCCACCAAAGCCTCGCCTCTCCTTCCAGGAGGAAAGTGGCTAACGGGACTTTCTGCTAATCTAGAGAATTCGTCCATCGATATGTCGCCCAGATCTCTACCTCCCAACTGGTGCAACTCGATCTCATCCCACCAAAGCCTCGCCTCTCCTTCCAGGAGGAAAGTGGCTAACGGGACTTTCTGCTCCTCACTAATCCTAAGCGCAGCCAGGATTCTTTTCACTCTAGAGAGCCAATCCTCGGCCTCTGTTGGAGACGTTGCCCCGACAAACGTAGGCGGATTAAACTCCATAAAGTGCTTAAGTTGCTCGTCCGTTGCTTGCACAGCAACCGGAACCTCAACATGCTCTTGCCTCGCACCAACCTCAACATGGTCTTGCCTCGCACCAACCTGCACTGGCGCCACAGCGGGCCTCGCTTGCCCAAAAGGTTGTGCCTGAAGCATAGCAAAGATCACCTCCGCAACTAAGCGCACCGTTGCCGCAGAAGGGGGAGGTGTAGGCACCTCAGGTGGTGCCGCACTCTCATCCGAACGCTGGGGCTCCGACTGCCCAGCTCCACTCCTCGTCACCTATAGGTGAACAAGATAGCATTACTTTCCATGGTAATACGGCAAACTCACCGAATAGACACACACACACATTCCTAGTGGACATTCCAGAGTTCATTAGCATTACAGCAGGTCGCACAAACACGTGCTCGCCACCCCACAAAAGAATTCGACCACGAAATCGAAAGAGGAAGACCGACAAAAGCGCTGATACCAAAATGTAACGACCCCATCCGTTAAATGACGTATAGTAGAAGGTCCGGCCGGGGCCCCACACTATATGCCACAAACAGACGGTGAGGTCACAGGATAATATCAAACCAAACGAGTCCTAACTCAGAGCATTCTAGCAGAAGCTTATTAAGTGCAAGAACTCATAACAATGAATGTCCACTACGATATAAATATCACATTTATATGTATAACCAGGAATGTTTACAAGACCACACCGCACACGGCCTTAAGGCCTTACAAGTTACTCTTTACAACCCATATAATTTCATACATCGGCACGCAGGCCGGCCACACATGAAATCCTACACTTCGCACGGCCTTCAAGGGCCTACCAGCAGCATGGGCTTTTGCCCGCTCAATCCATCAGCCCGCAACACCTGCATATGGACGTCCACCCCATGGGTGATAAACAAAGCAACGGTCAGCATTCAGCTGACCAATTATAACGACCCCACCCCTTACCCGGGGCAGTGGTTCCTTCCCTGCATGTATAGCAATTTCAACATATATATAACATACACACAAGATCACAAACGCCGGCCTCAATGCCAGGCGCTCCGTGCACTCAGGGCACCTTTTATGGTTTGTACTTGGTAGGCGGGCATAAGCCTCCAAACCCTTGTTGAAGACCTCACGCACCCGTCTCACTCAGAGGTACGCACCACACCAAAACCCGTGAGCACTATCAGTCGACCTACCCACGTAGTGTAACAAGCCTAGGGAATTCGCCCTGCTGCTTTGCTACCAATCGACCGCTCATCCGATCTTAACATTGCCACTTGGTGGAATGGGCATAAGCCTCCAAAACCCCTGTTGAAGACCTCTCGCACCCACCCACTCAGAGGTGTCCATCGCCACTTGGTGGAATGGGCATAAGCCTCCAAACCCTTGTTGAAGACCTCACGCGCCCACCCACTCAGAGGTGTCCGCACTCCATCAACCAGCTCTTACAAGCATGCAACCAAAGGAGCTATACAAAGCATCCTATACACCACGCACATCGTCCTCACCATCTCCGCAGGCTAAACGATGAATACACAGAGTCTTCTCCGGTTCGCAATATAAACATCACCAATCCCGACATACGTCTGGATGGGCTTCACACAGCATGCCTATGCCGTACTACATACTTCCGGCTCTAGATGCAGACTCAACTGCTGGAATCACTTACGCGTTTCCATCTCTTGATGGAGGATCCCATGCACATGCAAAACAAAGGGCTTCACCTGCCCAAGGAAGAAAGATCGTTACCCTTGACGATCGCTTCGGCGCCATAGAAAAACTAGCCGGATGGAAATCACCGCAGCGGCCTTGCCTCCGCAACGCTGCACTCGGCTCTCTATTCGGCTCGACGAAGCTCCACCGGAGGCCGGAAAGCTCCTCCTCCTCTTCCTCCAAGCTCTCCTCTCTTTCTTCTCTTTAGAGAGAGAAAGGCTAAGTGGAAATGAGATTTCATCTCAATCCACGGCCTTAAAGAGGCTGGAACAGCTTTGGACCACACGATCCAAATAGAAGGAAACGAACGGCCGAGATCTGCCCAAAAAACCCAACTTTTGGCTGACACGGCCTGTGACACGCCCGTGTCACAGGCCGTGTACCCTTAAGCGGCACACGCGATTTGGAACCGACTGAACAACACGGGCATCAACACGCCCGTGTCGAACCTGACACGCCCGTGTCATTCTTGAGACACGCCCGTGTCCCCTGCTACACGGCACTCATCGACTTCCAAAACCAGTACACGGGTCGGAACACGGCAGCCGACATGCCCGTGTCCAGCCTGACACGCCCGTGTTCATGGCCGTGTTCACGGCCGTGTACGACTCTGACTCGAATAGGCCAAATTCGAAATTTAAATCGAACACGCCCTGGGACACGCCCGTGTCCCAGGCCGTGTACCCCCGACACGCCCTGGGACACGCCCGTGTCCCAGGCCGTGTCTAACAGCCTGCTACTCAAAATTGTGTACCAACATATTTTGAGATTCTGGGGTGTTACACTTGTAGGCAACGAAAAGTCAACAACTCTAGATCTTTCTTGGAGAGAATCTTCTCTAGATCGACGGCTTCAACAAGAGAGGCGGTGATACTATATAGATCCAATCTTCTTAGCAAAGTCGGCAAGGTCTTCCAACAGTCACACTAGGATCGATCGTCTCGATCGATTCAGATAGGGAAGGTTTCCCGATCACAAATCAAGAGACAAAAGATCTCTGGATAGACACGTGAGACGCTGTGCAGGACTTGGCTTCTATCACCGAGGATCTGGAGGAGATCGAGATCGGCTTCGGTGATCGGCTGCGGTGACGGAGGCGGAGCAAGTTCGCGAGATTAGGGTTAGTCGGCCGCTCTATTTCGTATATCGTCTGTGTGTATTACTGTACACAAATACCAGAGTATTTATACAATAGGTCAAGAGATGACCGTTGTGGGCCCCACCAGCAGTAAGACCAAAGTCCGGTTCAAAATCCCGCAGATAACGTGGACCGGTCCAGACAGAGTCGGAAAAATACCCAAGTCAAATTCGGCGAGAATCGTGGGTGATTCTCGACGAATCGGCGAAAATCACTTACGATTCTCGCCGAATTCTACTTAGAGAATTCTGGCAGCACAGCTTATAGAGGCCGGGGAGAATCGGTGGGAATCACCTTGGATTCTCGCCGACTCGTCGAGAATGCAAAGTCATTCTCGACGAATCGGCGAGAATCACTTGGTGATTCTCGACGATTCTGCCTTAGATGATTTTTCTGACTGCGTCGAAACAGCCGGCCCAACCCGGCAAGAATCAACTAGTGATTCTCGACCACTCGTCGAGAATCACTGGTGATTTTCGACGAATCGGTGAGAATCATTTAGTGATTCTCGACTATTTACACTTAGAAGATTCTTGTCTTTCAACCCGTGAGATGGTCTTTGGCCCATCCTTGCTCCTTGTCTGCTCTTGCTTTATCATAGCCCTATACTTGAAATTAAGTACACCCCAATAGAGAGAGTACACGTAGGGCAACACACTGATCTGCTCAACGAGGGATTACGTTGCACAGACCCGTGTATATTGACCCACTGCACCCTGACATTGGTGTGTACTTAGCATGGAATAACTGCAAGCACAACTAGAAGAAATTCATCAAATACATAGTCTATTTACCTTAGCTTGTACAGGGGCTTCTTCAAATCAGGTACATTGTGGATACAATTCCCAACAATCTCCCCCTATTTGAAGAAGCCTAAACCCTACAAGCTAAGGTGAATAGAGCATATAGGAATGAGAATCATAAACTTAAAATTGAGTTGAGAGAGATATTCATTATCAATTTCTTGAGAGCAAACTTGGAGCCACCTTAGCCTTAGTCGAGAGGGTAATCTCCCCCTTTTCGGCTTCTGCAAATCGGGGACTGAAGCATGTGACACCATGCTCCCCCTCAGTTCTTGTACCTTTGCATTCACTAAATTCCTAGCAGAGGCTCCCCCTAGACCCATGAGCCTTGAGCACCTGTAGTCTTCATTCTTCGTAGTTTAGCATCCCCAATTCAGTTTTGAACATACTGAACTTGGCCTCGTCAAGGGGCTTTGTGAAAATGTCTGCAATCTGCTTGTCAGTGGGAACATAGCAGAGAGAGATGTCCTTGTTCTCCACGTGCTCCCGAATGAAATGGTAACGCACTTCAATATGCTTCGTTCTGCTGTGCGATACCGGATTGTTGGCAATAGTAATTGCACTGGAGGAGTCGCAGTACATCGGTACTTCCTTGTCCAAGATCTTGCACGGGTGCTCCAGCACGAACGTCAGGCCCGCTTCTTCAAGCATGATGATTATGTTTCGGAACTCATCCGAGGCCTGGGAGAACCCGGTTCTCACTAGCTCACATCCAGTGACCAGGCCTGCAGTAGTCCGTGGGGCCATAGTAAACCTGTAATGATGGCACTGCTCCCATTCTCGACACTTTATCCACGTCAATCTTGGAGCATCTCCTGTCTAGTTCCCGTCAGGATTGTGGGAACCTAGACCACCCTGCAGGAAAGAGTTATCTTGCCTTAGGAACCCAATAAGTATTGGGTCCTAGGTTCCTGTCAGCATAATAATTGGGATGCCTCCCCTCAGGGATCCTGGAGGGAGGACTAACATTGCCTCGAGGATGTGGAAGTCCCCTTGCCTTTGACACAGAAGGGTTGTGCCAACAATCTATGGCAAAATGATCGACTTTGCCACAACACCAACATTCATGAATATTGTACTGCCGTTTGTGACCTGAACCGGTGACTGAGGTAGTCAAGGACCTAGGTCTAAACGGGATAAAGCCGGATCTGTTCTCAAAATTGCCTCTTCCATCGTGACACTTGGAAGGGTGGAAGGAAGGCATGTAGTGAGCGTCATGAGGCCTGGGAGGTGGTGCCTTCCTTTCAGTCCGCACCCTTTCAGAGGCCCCATGAGCACTAACTGCATGACTTCTAACCCCCTTTTTTGTGTCCTAGGGTGGTGAGAGGCGCAGTGAGAGCTGATATCAGCAGATTCATGCAGAGTTGGGGTTGTGGCCGAGAATACAAAGGGTTCAGAACGAGCCTTAGGCATTCTCTCAAGGGTGGCCATGACAGCCCTTGCATTATGGGTGTTTCCACATGAGGGCAGATCACCCTTGCAGTGACCACGGTTGTTCCTGTGATCATACCTGTAGGCATGATGAGTACCCTTCCTTTCTGGAGTGGGGGGGGTCTAAATACCGTTTCCCCATTTCTCCATGAATTGATAATCCGGGAGATCCACCCATTTTCTTCCTTTCTTTTGAGAGAATCAACCTTGGAAAAGTTGGATACTATCCTCTTCTCATTCTCTAGACTACTCTCTAGATCTGAGATTTTAGAGTCCTTAACCTTATTGGATGCCAATTGGAGAACCAATAAGATCTTCAGCCGAGCAATCTCCTGAGCTTGCTCCTCAATAATCAGGTTGCTTTTCTGAAGGACACTCTTCAGGGCATCAAGATTTTCTGGAGGGCAATCATCCAAAATATTCCTGTCTTCAGGAACATGAGGAAGAGAGGGGCAAGGTGAAGAAGTTACCTGGTCCTGACTTAGCTGATCAGGAATAGTGTTAGGACTGACCGGGGCAGCTGAGTCATCTTCAGCTGTGCAGTCTTCATCAACTTCCTCCTCAGTCTCTGATAAGGACACAGGAGCCCTGATACTGAGAAATTGGTCATCACTTTCTTCTTCAGAAATACTGACCCCCATATATGCCTCATCCTCTTGTTGACGACTTATCCCTATTCTGTTTGATCCCTCCATGAGGTCTGATACAGTTTGCCACAAGGACTTGGCCGTCTTACACTTTTCAAGTCTTGACCGGGAAGGTCCAGTCCAGACATCCAGGATGATTTTACGAATCATTTTATCCAAGTTGAAAAGAGAGAATTCAATCTCAGACATTTCAGTAACCTCCTTGCGGATCTGCATATCCTTTCCAGAGCAGGAGGCCTTCATGGGAATGAAGGGACCCTCTTCCAGAATGAGTGATGCTCGAGGGTCGATGGCCTCCAGATGAAATAGTACTCTCATCTTCCATACAGGATAGTACTCCTTTGTACAAGAGGGGAGTCTTAGAGGAGGGACATCATAATCTAACTCCATGCTTGAGTCTGATCTTCTTGTTGACACTAGATGCAGAAACTTACTCGAGGTGTTAACCCCTTTGATGAGTAACCTCCCTCTGATACCACTTGAAAGTCCACCTAGTGTCAACTACTTACACCTATGGGGGGGGATAGGTGTCTTTGCAGCGTATTTGCGGAATTAAAGTTTTACCTGCACAAGAAAATAAAACAACACAGCACAAAAAGTACACAAGCAATTTATAGTGGTTCCCCGAATTGGGTACGTCCACTTTCCCCCTTCGACCTATCTCCCAACCAGGGACGACTCGGTCACTTCACCAACAGGATTGAAATCCAATCCTTGCACTAACGGAAGGAACCCTTCCACAAGTAGGAGTCAACACTCCCACAACACGGGTTGCACCCAACCCTACAACTAGAGACCAATCGGTCTTTTACAATGAAAGAGAAAATGAAAATAGCTTGTAAGAAATACAAACAACGTGAAGATCCAGGTGTCCCTTTTCGTTAGACTACTTGTTCATGTAGGCAACGAAAAGTCCACAACTCTAGATCTTTCTTGGAGAGAATCTTCTCTAGATCGACGGCTTCAACAAGAGAGGCGGTGATACTATGTAGATCCAATCTTCTTAGCAAAGTCGGCAAGGTCTTCCAACGGTCACACTAGGATCAATCGTCTCGATCGATTCGGATGGGGAAGGTTTCCCGATCACAAATCAAGAGACAAAAGATCTCTGGATAGACATGTGAGACGCTGTGCAGGACTTGGCTTCTATCACCAAGGATTTGGAGGAGATCGAGATCGGCTTCAGTGATCGGCTGCGGCGACGGAGGCGGAGCAAGTTCGCGAGATTAGGATTAGTCGGCCGCTCTGTTTCGTATATCGTCTGTGTGTATTACTGTACACAAATACCAGAGTATTTATACAATAGGTCAAGAGATGACCGTTGTGGGCCCCACCAGCAGTAAGACCAAAGTCCGGTTCAAAATCCCGCTGATAACGTGGACCGGTCCAGACAGAGTCGGAAAAATACCCAAGTCAAATTCGGTGAGAATCGTGGGTGATTCTCGACGAATCGGCGAGAATCACTTACGATTCTCGCCGAATTCTACTTAGAGAATTCTGGCAGCACAGGTTATAGAGGCCGGGGAGAATCGGTGGGAATCACCTTGGATTCTCGCCGACTCGTCGAGAATGCAAAGTCATTCTCGACGAATCGGCGAGAATCACTTGGTGATTCTCGACGATTCTGCCTTAGATGATTTTTCTGACTACGTCGAGACAGCCGGCCCAACCCGGCAAGAATCAACTAGTGATTCTCAACGACTCGTCGAGAATCACTGGTGATTCTCGACGAATCGGTGAGAATCATTTAGTGATTCTCGACTATTTACACTTAGACGATTCTTGTCTTTCAACCCGTGAGATGGTCTTTGGCCCATCCTTGCTCCTTGTCTGCTCTTGCTTTATCATAGCCCTGTACTTGAAATTAAGTACACCCCAATAGAGAGAGTACACGTAGGCCAACACACTGATCTGCTCAACGAGGGATTACGTTGCACAGACCCGTGTATATTGACCCACTGCACCCTGACATTGGTGTGTACTTAGCATGGAATAACTGCAAGCACAACTAGAAGAAATTCATCAAATACATAGTCTATTTACGTTAGCTTGTACAGGGGCTTCTTCAAATCAGGTACATTGTGGATACAATACCCAACAATTTATAACGCTGCCAACATTTATGAGGGTTGCGTACTCAGCGGTTAAGGATACATTTTCGAAATTTTTTGAAATTTGAAAATATGCGAGGATTATGTTAACCCCAGAATCCACAAGATGTTTAGCAGGACAGATCCTTCCCCTCTTTCGGCGGACTCAGTTTTAGCAGTCCTCTCAGGTCATCAAGAACATGAAGAATCCAAGGCTCCCCAATGACGGATTCAGTTCCCAGTCCGTCCAGGTAGCCTAGCCGGATTTCTAATTGACCTCCTTCAGCGGCGGACTCGAGTCTCCAGTCTGCCCATATCGTTCAGCCTAAGCTGATCAGCTTCCAAATCATCCGCCATCTCTTCAAGCGGACTCAAGAGTCAGTCCGCACAGGTCGCAAACCTTCATCCAGGATCGCGCCCCTGCAGCCAGATGGAAGCTCCAGCTCGCGAGCCCACTCCGCCACTCTTGCGCGGACTGCTTGTCTTTTCTTTTTTGATTCCCGTCACCGCTACACAGTTCTCCTGTACCCCGGGCAGCCGGATATTTTAGCACTGCTTGTTCGGGCAGGCACCCAAACCTATAAATAGGGGGAAGCGGTGCACCAAATGCATGCTAACTCAAGCCCAGGAGCCTACTTGTTAAAGGCTACGAACTCGAATCTCAGGCTTTGCGGTCTCCAGCTTGCTCTCCGTTCAGCTTTCTTCCCTCAACTTGTAACCAATCTTTTTGCTATCAAAGGAAAGCCCGTCGCAAGAGAGGCATTCAGGCCGCAATGGGTGAAGTATGTTGTTACCGTGGCTCATAGCTCTGCTTTCTCTAGTTCACTAGTAGATAACTGCTTGCAGTCTTCTCTTTTCACTTCCTTTCCCCCATGTTCGAGCCGTTAACTGGTGGTGTTCGTTTCCGCGCATCAACAACTAGGATAGGATGGTTATCCACGGAGTTCATTGAGTCGGGGGTTGCAGACTGAATTGGAGTTCTGGAGATTGGCAAGACCGGTGCCTTGGTCTCGCTCTTGTGCAGTTTGGTGTAACCACGTAGTTTGTTGGTTTGTGTGGACTGGTAATTGAGTTTCCTAGTTTGTTTGGACTGGCCCTCATATCTGCTAGTACTATGTTCGCACTAGGGATGGCTGGTGGTGTTGACTTGATTTGGATTTATACTAAGTGTAGGGGTGCTCAGTCTTGTAGATCACGCGGTTAGCGTGGACTAATTTCTATGTCCACCGAGTTCGGTAGCTGTTGGCCTTTTGTGCTCTAGTTGTGCACTCGGAGTGTGAGGACTGGATTAGAGTCTATAGAGGCATGCAGACATGAGTTGTGTCCGCTTGTGTCCAGACTGGTGGAGTTTCCACAGGGTCTACCAGTGTGGTGGACAAGTCTGACTTAACCCAATAGAGAGAAGGACGATAGGATTTCTATCCGGCCTTGGAAGTGTGAGTAAGGCAGTCTGGCTTTTTGTTAACAGCTTTGCGGATACTCTCAATGCTCTCCGTGAGATATGGTGTTGATCTTATCGTCTATAGTGGTGATCACACTCATCTTTGCGACAATAAATAGGACCCCCTATCACATTAACATTACAATCGAATGAACAGTAAGTAAGCTCGAATAGTTTTTGCGGGCAGGTTTTTGTATTCTCCTGAATTGAAGGAGTTGACCAGTTTCCTGCTTTGCAGATTATGTGGAAAGTGCTGAGATGGAAGGATTGGTTCTCACTTCAGTCAGGGATCAGTGCGGACTCTACAGTTACTAATAGCGGTTAGCAGTAGGTCATGACTTATGGCTAGGCGGTTTTCTCTCTTTGGGAATCCTTTCCAAGTTCAATAAGTTGTCCGCTTTTGGCAGCCTGTTCAGTTCAGCAGAAGTTGTTCTCGTGGATCTGGCAGCTAGGCGACCCGTGGTTAGGCGGCTTGCGGATTAGCGAAGAGAGTTTTTTCAGCATTGGAATAACAGGTTGTCCATACTGCTTGGTTGCGGTTTGGCGTCTTAGCGGCTTCAACGGACTATGTAGGAATCTCGGTAGAGTCGACGCTTACTCATTGAGATCACTAATGTCGAGAAAAAGTGAGTCGAACTAGCAATCCAACTAGGCAAGTATACCTATCAAACTGTAGCTATGGGACACAAGGGTCGTTTTGAAATCCGGAAACTGTTGAGTAAACCTACTCACGCGAAAAATATTATCTTATCGAAGGATGGCTTTAGGGTTTGTTAAGGGAAAACTAAATGCACTTAAGAAAGGATATATTACACTAAAAAGAGAACTAATTGTATTTAAATAGAGATCTAATAAAAACGATTACAACGAATGGTTGGAACAATGAAATGGAAAATCACTCGATCGAGAATCATCTCGGAAAAAGTTGACTAAAAATGCGATAAAAAACCTAACATAATAGGGTAAAGGTCCTTGACCATGGAGGTTCCTAAAGCTTGAACGCGCTTCTCTCAAAGTCATGCCCAACTAAGTTTAGGAATCTCTGACCGAACTCTTGTCCAAATCGGAGGCCTAAAGCTCGCTTTATGCGATGAACACCACTATTGGATTTCACTCCAATCCGGGAGATTTGGACGTCTGCCTCTCTCAAGGGGTGCATGCAACTCTCTTTACTCTTGAGTGTTCACTTCAAACTACGAGCCTCTCGGCTATCTAAGAGTGAAAAAAGAAATGGAAATTATATATCGATGATATAACTCCAAACATGAAAAATTAAGAGTAATTCGAAGGCCTAAACCTTAAAAAGAAAAAGTAAATTCAAAGCATCATAACTTAATCAACTCGAACCTCGGATCATCACAATTGAGTACAAGGAGGATTAATTAATCATGGAGAAGTGGAGGAGGAGGGATGATTCGACGAGCATTAAGTACACAAATTGAAAGGGCACTTTATATTTATAATGAAAGAGAGATACACTTGAAAGAAAAATTACAATTGCATGGAAATGAAACTATGCTAACATAACATTAAACTACTAAATCAATTACCAAAGCTATTACGAAAGCTTAAACTAAACTAGGGATAAGAAAAACTAAAATGAGAAAGAGAGAGAGGGGGAGAATAAGGATGAAAAAACACAAGTAAACAAAAGGGCAGCACCTCCCCTCTCAACCCAAACTCCTCTGGAATGCAAGGGGTGGACTTGTATTTATAGGCAAAAATCTTGGGTTGGACATGATCGGGGAGGGTGTGTTAGGGGGGCGTGACACGTACGGTGTTGAACTCGGGCTCTGGATTCTGGTGGGAAGGATTATTACTTCTGTATGATGGTGGACATGCCATGGGTCACGCCCGTGTAGGGGAGCGTGTAAGGCACGTCAAGTCTGAATCATTGGTCAGAAATCTATCAGTCTTTGGAAAAGGTTGAACATACCAATGGACACGCCCGTGTAGGGGGGCGTGTTAGTACTGTTGACGTGCAACAACGAAAAATCTTTAAATGTGGCAACAGGATTCGGGATGAGGGTGACACGCCCTGTGACATGCCTAGGGAGGGCATGTCAGGGGGGCATGACAGCGGTTTTTCTCATTAAGTTGGCTCTGGCTGCAGACTTCCTCGGGATCGGGTCACACGCCCTGTGACATGCCCAGGGAGGGCGTGTCAAGGGATGTCAGGGCATTTTTGGCCAAAATTTCTAGAAACCTACAAAAAGATAAGAAAACATCAGCGGCAGTAATATACATAAGGAAGTCAAAATATACGCATATAAGACATGATTTGCACATTATAAAATAGAAAATACCCTAATAGTTTAGAACACAAAATGAACTATCAAATTCCCCGAAGCTTAAGCTTTTCTTGTCCCCAAGCAAAGATATAAAAACTTGGTAATCATAAAAAGTGACTAATCAAAAAGTTCTATTTATGCCTGCACAAGTACTATGCAAAATTCTTAGTAGGGAGAAGGTGAAACGTAAACCTAAAACAATTATTTAAACATGGTTTACAATTTATAAACTTTACTAACAAAAATGAATCATCCAAAATTTTAACAAATTTCTTTAAATAAATTTAAGCAAAGCAACAAAATAAAAAACACATTGAGTTGTTACTAGATCCAAGCAACACATTATGATAATATCAATTAAATAACAAAAATCTAAATTTAAATCCAAAACTGTTAATGATTTATTTTTCTTCTTTACTTAGTTAATAAATAAAATTCATAAGCATGAATCAAAAGGATTTATTAGGACTAAAAAGTTTGGTTTAAGATTATGATTAGAAGTGAGATTCAAATATAAACAAGGAGGCTTTTAAAAATCACACTAAACTAAAAACAAAGAGTTTCAAAAATAAAATATTTTTTCTTTCTTTTTATCTTTTCCATTTTTTTCTTTTTAAAAATAAAGGCCAGAAATAATTTTTCTTTTCGTTTTAATATTGGTCAAACAAAGGTAAACACTTCTTCTGAGCATACTTTTTCAAAAAATTCTCTAAAAATATCACAAAATAACCTATCATAATCATGAAAATTTTTAAATGAAACTCAAAAAGGTTAGTGTGATTAGATAGGTTGGAAAATTTGGCTTTGGTGAAGATGAAATGATAAGTGGAGCTATCAATTGAAATTGGAAAAAGGCTCAAAAGCGGCTTACTAGGGATAAAAAATTTTAGGTTGGCAAGATGGCTCAAACAGAAACAAAAACAACCTAAATCATTTTCAAGCTTTTAAATTTATCTAAAGCACAGTTTTGAAAATTTTTAAAAAGCAAGTTCTAAATAATAAAAGAAGATTGATGAAATTATCTTGAAAATAGAAATAATAGGTTACTTGGATCGTTCACATCTACTACGCTAACCAAAAGTCAACTTTACAAAAATTATCCAAAAATGAAAAGGAAAATAGTGGATGAAATATTTTTAAGAAAGTAAAGAAAATAAAGAATGAAAACCATAATAAAAATGCGAGTTTTAGAAAAAACATTTCACGTTAACATACTACCATGAATTAGAAACACAACATGACCAATATTTTACTTGTGAAACATAATTAAAAAGACCGATTAGAAAAATTATAGTTAGTTAAGTAGTTTATATGGGATTTTGTGAAAAACAAAACAAAAATAAGGGGTACTATTGAAATACCAAAATTAGCGTAATAAATTTTTTTATTATTTTGAAATATTCTCTCTTTTTGGATTTTTAAAGATATTATCTTTTTTTGAGATTTTAAAAATATACACAAAAAGCAAAAAGAAGGAGGAAATCCTCCCCCTAGCTTAAAATCGACAATGTCCTCAATGGAGAAAGGAGGGTAGAGAGAGAGAATTTAAAACAGAAATGAAAGTACATAATTTAAAAATAGGTACTTCCCTGGATTTATGCATCGCGAAACTTGAGTGATGTCGCTCCCCCATGCTTGCGGTTTGGATCTTCATGAAATGTCTTCTTTGGACTTCGTGATGGAAACAGCAGCAATTGGAGCAGGCGATTGCAGAAGCTTCAGCTTGTCCGAGCCGTCCGGGGCAAAAAAGTGTAAAATAAAGAAAATAGAAAAATAACTTGGATTGCCTCCCAAGAGCGCCCTTTGTTTAAAGCTTCGTTTGAGCTCGACGAAACAAAATAATATTGTCCAAAAGATTATTGTCCAAAAATTATAAATAAAGTTTTAACAAAAACAAATAGTCTTTAGTTAGTTACAGTTCTTGCAGAAGAAACTTAACATTATTTGGACTGACATCATCATCACCAGAAAAATAGAGTTTAAGACGCTGCTCATTTACTTTGAAATCACCCTTATCACGGTGTGAAATTAAAACAACACCATAAGGAAAAACTTCTAAAACAGAAAACGGCCTAGACCATCGTGACTTTAACTTTTAAGGAAATAAACGTAAACGAGAATTATAAAGAAGAACTTGGTCGCCCGACTTAAAGGTTTTTAGTTGCCTTAAGTGCTTTTCGTGAAAACGTTTCATCCGCTCTTTATAAAATTTGTTGTTTTCATATGCGTAAGAGCGCCACTCGTCGAGTTCGTTAAGTTGAAATTTTCTAAGGTTGCCGATAGAGTGGGGATCGAAATTTAAAAATCGCAAGGCCCAAAAAGCGCGGTGTTCTAATTCTACGAGTAAATGGAACGACTTTCCATAAACTAACCCATACGGCATACATCTGATAGCGGTTTGCACGTTGTTCGGTAGGCCCATAGAGCATCGTCTAATTTGGCTGACCAGTCTTTCCTAGAAGTTGAAACAGTTTTTTCTAATATTCTTTTAATCTCTCTGTTCACTACTTCGACTTGTCCGTTAGTTTGGGGGTGGTAGGAAGTTGAAGGCTTATGCGTAAAACCATATTTAATAAGGATTTTAGAAAACTGCGCGTTACAAAAATGAAAACCACTATCGCTAACGATGGCTCGCGGCATACCGAATCGAGAAAATAATTTTTTTAAGAAAGTAATTACGACTCGGGCGTCGTTAATAGGAAGAGCTTTGGCCTCAGCCAATCGAGAAACAAAATCTATGACAACTAAAATATACTTATTCCTGAAGATAGAAGGAAGGGGGCCAACAAAATCTATTCCCTTGAGGTCAAAAACTTTGCACTGAAGGAAGTAATTTTGCTGCATTTCATTTTTATTGGAAATATTTCTTGACTGTTGGCAACTATCACACCAACTCACAAAGGCCTGCGCGTCTTTCAACAGGCTAGGCCAGTAAAAACACGCGCAAAGAACCTTGTGAGCAGTGCGAGCAGCTTGATAGTGACAACCAATCAGTCCTTCGTGAGAATGTTTTAAAATATCTAAACACGCGCAAAGAACCTTGTGAGCACAGACTCTGAAAAGATGCGGATCCTCCCAAAAAAAGTTCTTCAACTCAGAAAAGAACTTCTTTTGTTGAGAGGAGAACTCTTTTGAGAGCACACGAGCCACTAAATAGTTGGCTATGTGTGCAAACCAAGGAGAAGGAGAAGTGTTAATTTAAAGCAGCTTTTCATCAGGAAAATAATCATTAAAAGATTTTTCATCTACATTTTCAATATAAGGATTATCTAATCGAGAGAGATGGTCGGCGGCCAAATTCTCGGCCCCTCACTTATCACGGATCTCTAAGTCAAACTCTTGGAGGAGTAAGACTCAGTGAATCAGGCGCGGCTTGTCATCCGTCTTTACAAGAAGATATTTGAGGGCCGAGTGGTCCCTAAAACAATAATTTTTGAAAGTGTAATATAAGGGCGGAATTTATCAAAAGCAAACACTACAGCTAGGAGCTCCTTCTCGGTTGTGGTGCAATTCTCTTGTGCCAATGTAAGTGTTTTACTTGCATAATAGATGGGGTGAAAGTTTTTAAAAATTCGTTGTCTTAGTACGACTCCCACCGCGAAACTACTCGCATCGCACATAGTTTAAAAAGGAAGGTCCCACAGCGGAGCTATCATAATGGGGGCATTAATTAACTTTTCTTTAATTAATTCAAAGGCAGACAGACAAAGGTCATCAAAAATAAATGGGGCGTCTTTTTCTAAGAGCTGAGTAAGAGGTTTGGTGATTTTGGGGAAGTCTTTTATGAACCGGCGGTAGAAACCAGCTTGACCCGAGAAACTTCTTATAGCTTTGACGTTCGTAGGCGGCAAAATCTTCTCGATAACTTGTATTTTAGCAATATCTACTTCAATTCCTCTCGCAGAAATCTTATGACCCAAAACTAACCCTTCCCTCACCAAAAATGGAATTTTTCCCAATTTATGGCAAGGTTAGTTTCTTTGCATATTTTTAAGACTTTTTCTAGATTTTGTAAGCAACTATCAATGGCATCGCCGAACACGGAAAAATCATCCATGAATTCCTCCATAATGCTTTCTACGTACTTGTCGAAGATAGCGAGCATACATCGCTGGAATGTAGCTGGCGCATTGCACAATCCAAACGGCATTATTTGGCAGGCGAAGGTGCTAAAGGTACAAGTAAACATAGTTTTCTCCTAGTCCTCGGGAGAGATGGGGATTTGAAAATATCCCGAGAGACCATCAAGAAAATAGTAAAAGCTATGGCCAGATAATCGCTCTAAGATTTGATCGATGAACGACAAGGGAAAGTGGTCCTTGCGGGTGGCGTCATTTAACTTATGATAGTTTACACATTCGCCACCCCACCACCGTCCGTGTCGGGATTAAATCATTATTTTCATTTACAACTACAGTTATCCCTCACTTTTTTGGCACTACCTAAACAGGACTAACCCACTTACTATCAGATATAGGATAGATAATTCTTGCGTCTAAGAGTTTCATCACCTTGCCTTTTATGACTTCTTTCATGTTTGGATTTGTACGGCGCTGAGGTTTGATGGAGTTGCGTGAATTATCTTCCATTAAGATTATGTGAGTGCAGAAAGATGGGCTTTTTCCTTTGATATCAGATATCTGTCAGGCAATAACTCGGCGATGCTTATGTAAAATGAGAAGGAGTTTATCATTTTGCACTTCAGATAAGTAGGTCGAAACTATCACTGGCAGTTTGGAATTTTTTTCTAAGAAGACATACTTGAGATGTTCAGGAAGTTCTTTTAATTCTAGGATAGGGGATTCTTCATACGAGGTTTTAGAAATTCTATCTTTTTCAAAAACTATGTCTTCGTAGACTTTTTTATGTGGAAAATTAAAGGGGGTGGGGCTAGTGGCCATTGCGGCTTCTTGTATAGATTCCATTAGAAGAGTAGAGGGAGGAAAAAAATCAGAAAATTCATTTTCACTATCAGAAGGGCAGTAGGAAAATTCTTCACTTAAGGCATCTAAGAAGAAATAGGAGTCGTCATTCTCCAGGGTATTTTTCATCGAAGGGATGATAGAGAAGGTTACTTCTTCATCGCCTACTCGACGGAAGAGTTAACCATTGCTTACATCAATGATAGCTCGGGAGGTTCCAAGGAAGGGTTGGCCAAGGATCAGGGGAACCTTGACGTCTTCTTCGATGTCCAATATGACGAAATCCACCGGGAAGATGAATTTGTCGACTTTGACAAGAACATCCTCCACTATTCCTAACGGGTGCTTAATAGATCTATCAGCGAGTTGGATACTCATACGCGTGGGGTTGAGGCTACTAATTCCTAACTTCTTAAATAATGAGATGGGCATTAGGTTGATACTCACACCTAAGTCGGCCAATGTGTGCTTGACAAAAAGATCGCCAAAGACACACGGAATAGAAAAACTACCTGGATCACTGATCTTCTTTGGAAAGCCGTTTGCCAAGAACACAGATGATGTAGGCCCGCTCTTTCGAGCGTTTTGGTGGCCGACAAATTAACGCGACGCTCTCGAATAATTCTCACGTTACACTCTAGCATTTAACGTCGCAGCGGTTTAATTAATATTATTACTAAACAACAATTACGGAGGGTTCGCAAAGCCCTTCAAGATAGTACCAAGGCGATAGGCCAAGGTCCTCTCAAGCGAAAAGAATCCACACGGTTCGATCGAGCGTGTTGTACCAAAAGAGAAACCACCGAAAACAAAAGATTCGGGCAAGGGTGGTTCTGTCCCAACAAAATACAAACGAGGGCCTCCATGCCTCACGAACTTAAATGAAAATACGATAAACAAGACAATAACTAAAATATAATAAACCACGAAAAATCAAGCGTTACACAAAATGCGCAATTTGCCAAAGCCACAAGATTTATCTAAGGAAGAGAAACACGTTAAGTAGAGATTTTCGTTACCCAACTGGATTGGATGAATCCGGTTACGCTCAACTAGAATCGTTCCTCAACGGCACCACCACAGATACGCTGGAGGGAGAGAAATTCGTCGCCTTCTTCGTTTCACGCTGTATTTGGAAAGTCCTGGCGAAATCTTCTGAATATGGAAAGAATAATTCTAGATAAGGCAGGAGAGAGAAAAGGTGACAGGATATCGGAATATTTTAGGAAAGATATTTTTCAATTATGGTAGGTAGATAAATTATGGTAGGAGGTATATTTAGATTATGGAGAATAAGAGGGGAATATGGTAGAGAATATTTTGGTTTAGGAATGAGATTTTTGGAGGGGGAGGGGGTCGGTTTTGATGGTGGTGGAGGGAGCTCCGGTTTGAGATGGGGGTGGCCGGTTTTATGAGGGGAAGTAGTGGTCGGCCTTGGTGGTGTTGATGATGGCTCGGCTTGGAGGGATGGAAAAGGGTGGTGGCCGATTCTCTTGGTTGGAGGAGGGGACTCGGGTTTGGTGGTTGTTGGTGGTGGTCGGCTAGGTGAGGGAAGGAAGATGGCTCGGGTTTGTTAGGTTGCAAAGAGGTGATTGGGAAGGAGAGGAAGAGAGGAAACCGAGAGAGAAGAGGAAGAAAGGTGGCCGGCGGCCAAGTGGAAGAGGAAGAGAGGAAGGGCCGAATTTTGCCTTGGGGAGGAGGAGGATTTCAATCTTGAAATTCGATTTTCTTTATTCATTCACTAATTAAAATATGAAGGATACATGCCTATATATAGGCTACACCACTCAATCTCCCTCCAAACAAACTTCAAAATTCAAAATTCAAATTGAACATATGATGGTTATATGCACCCATCATAGTTCATGAAATGAAATAATTAAAATACTACATGATGGTTATACGCACCCATCATTACACATGAAATGGAAATTAAAAACATGAAATTAAATAACATTGCAAAAATAAAACAAAGCATAAAAATTAATTAATAATTAATAAATATTTATTAATAATAATTATAAATTATTATTAATATGTTGGCTTGCGTTCAGGACGGGTATTATGACGATGCTCCACATGAACATCCGTAAGCACGCCATCGCCGTCTTTAAAATGTTGCGGGCCGTCGTCTCCATCAATCGGGTCACCATCATCATCAGAGGGAGGACGCTCCTTGGCGACATATCGTGGGGAGTCGGCTCCATCAATCGTGTCACCATCATCATCAGAGGGAGGATGCTCCTTGGCGACATATCGTGGGGAGTCAGCTCCATCAATCCTCCCCCTCTTAAAACGACTCATCACTGATGAGTATGCCTGCGAGTACTCGTCTGGGAGGTCATCGGCGGGGAAGAAGAACCTGTATGACACAAGGTGGTCTTGGAAGGACCTCAAATATGCATTAGCCAAAAAAGGAAAAAGAATTTCAACAACATCCACCAACATACCTCCGATGGAGACCGAGAAGGAGAACGATCCTAGAAAACTATCACCACCTAACCCAATAGAAAACATAGTGGAAAATATATACGGAGAGGTAGACATTTCAAGTGGCATTAAAGCATAAAGCGTAAAATATGTAACGATGAAAATAAGAGCTATGCCCCAATCAGTGAAAATTTTTAATAGAAACGTCATGTCACCATATTTCCGTAAAATCCGTAAAAAGTAGACTTGCCGATTCATTAATATTTCTAAGGTGCCCGGGGGCATCCGTTCAGGGGTGAGACAAACCAAAACCAAATCTTTCATATAGCGGTGGAAGATTATTTGATACAACATAGCAAGTAATTTAATGGACACATTTAGAAGGATCAAGAAATGAAAAATGCGCCTAATTAAATTAAAACCATGAGGGGAGAACCCATGTGCAACATGAATGGAATTAATAGTAGAAAATAACGGAATTAAGTCAGCTGGCACGGGCTCTTTCAGTTCAAAAATCAAATCAGTGGAGACTAATGTTATCGTTTTAAATTTGGTATTAAAATTAGATTTAAAAATATCATAATAATAGGCTTTCAGAAAACGCTCGTCACCAACTACGTTCACCCACATCTTTATAAGTAAGTGTAACGGGAAGGCGCGAATAATAAAATTCTCTAAATATAGAGGGCTAAAAATGACGAACTCATCTACTCGAGCTAAGGGTACCGGAGTGAGAGTCGACAGGGTTGACTCCGTAGGGGGAACCAAGTCACACTCAACGTCAAAACATGGATTAAGCGTCCAGGAGAACGCCTCCGGTTGAAAGCCATTAAAATCAAAAGTAAACTCGAATAGTGGATTCGTCCTCACTAAAAACTCATCCTCAGTTAACTTTTCACCACAGAATGAATCCACCAAATCAGCCGACATGTCTTCTAACGCATATTATTCAATTTAGCTTCAGTGATCGTCCCTAAGGTATGCAAATTTATATCCGATAAAACTTCTAAACTACCTTGGGCCTCAGGCAAAGGAGCTGTCAACAAAGAAAAATCTATCGGGCCCTTAGTGCTACCGTCATCCAAAGATAATATTTCCTCGCGGGGTAAATCTACTACAGCTTCACATTCTATGTCGACCAATTCTTCCCATGAGGTGCGGACATCGTCTAAGTCAGCAATAGGGGTTGGGCAAATCGAATCCAGGGGAGTATAAAAATTAGCTCGAATCCCAAGCAGCGATGATAACGTCAAAGGACTAACTCCCGGATGTATAACACTAAGCTTATCCCAAACTGAACATCCATCCCAAGGTGACTCTTCCAATACCGTAGAAATATCTAATAAGCCTGGGTCAACCTTAATAATGTCGGGTCCTAGCAAGTCATCACCTAATTCAGTAACAGGTATGCTCTCAGCTTCGGATGACTCTACCGACTCTACTGGAACGTCTTCTGAATCAGGGTCATCAGAAGACTCCATGACTAAAATATCGTCAAAGGGGATTGGAGATGATTCCTCAGGGGAGAAATCCTCATCCAAATCACTGGGATATCCAGTATCCTCATCGTCACTAAAAGCGTCAGTGAAACTTGCCTCATCCTCAGTGACAGGCTCAGTCCTAATCACATCCTCAGGTTCAACAGGAGAGTCAGACACTATCGTAAGTGAAGGAAGACTCTTACCTAGCTGATTAACTTCATCATCTAGAGATTCTATATCCACATAGGAATCCTCAGAGGTATCAGTCACTATATCAGAGGGCTTAGATGTCGAGGCTAACGAAGCAAACACCCTAATAGTAACCTCTTTCGAGTTCAAATTTTGGGGTCCAAATGGCTTATGTTCCCTATAGGTGAGACAAGACACACTTTGGGTATTACAACCTCTCTGGGGATATGATCTATCCTAAGGCATAGGGTCACTCCTATAAGCAGATACGGGTCTAGTGCCGTAACTATTCGTACTAACGGGTGTGGTGCTATTAGTGCGCAGGTAGGCGGGATCAAATTGATCTGAGAGGAGGCTACGCATGTGCGGCCAAGCATAACGATAGCGACCAACACGACGCTCTTCGTTTAACCAAAATAATCGGGCTCGACCAACTAATCGCTCTCGGGCAAAGTTAACCTTCTCGTAGTCATCCCAAAAGTGACAATTAAAATAAAATTCTATACCCTTAAGCCAATCCCTAAAAATTTTAGGACACCCTAAACCGTCATACCTGGGGGTCCTACTAAACGTGGGAGGATAAGTGTGGGAATGAGTAGCATGTACGTCATAAGCCATCTTAGCACGAACCGGGGAGAAAATTTACCCGGACTTAGTGCATGTGCAAGGAAAAGGGTACCAGGACAACTTAACTCTAACGAAGATGGAATTGTTCCCGCTTAACCACTAGGGTCTTAAATATGATAAAATAGGGTTTTTACTGGAAAAATATGAGGATCATTAAAAAATTTTGCTGGATTTTTTTTACAGAGAAAATAAAAATCTAGGCTGCTATTGGCACACTAAATACTAAATTTTAAATTTATTAATAAAAATAAATACTTAATGAAAAATAAATTTTTTTTTTATTTTCTTACTAATAATTAAATGGATAAATTCCAGAAATTTTAAATTTTAAATTTTAAGAAAATTAAAATTTTCTTAAGGTCGCTATTTGCAGACCAACTATTAAAGTTTAAAATAACTTAATAAAAATAATGACTTAATGAAAAATATTTTTTTTTTATTTCTTATTAAAAATAAGATAGAGAATTTCCTGAATTTTATTTTTTTAGATTTTGAGAAAAATTTTAAATTTTGAATTTGGAATTGGAAATTTGAAATTTGAAATTTTAAATTTTAAAATTTGAAATTTGAAATTTGAAATTGGAAATTTTGAATTTGAATTTTAAATTTTGAATTTTAAAATTTGAAATTTGAAATTTTGAAATTTGAAATTTGAAATTTGAAATTTGAAATTTTGAAATTTGAAATTCGAAATTTGAAATCTGAAATTTGAAATTTGAAATTTGAAATTTGAAATTTGAATTTTGAATTTTGAGAGGGGTGGATTGTCAATTAGGAAATTGACGAGAACCTCCCTCTAATACCAAATTGATGTAGGCCCGCTCTTTCGAGCGTTTTGGTGGCCGACAAATTAACGCGACGCTCTCGAATAATTCTCACGTTACACTCTAGCATTTAACGTCGCAGCGGTTTAATTAATATTATTACTAAACAACAATTACGGAGGGTTCGCAAAGCCCTTCAAGATAGTACCAAGGAGATAGGCCAAGGTCCTCTCAAGCGAAAAGAACCCACACGGTTCGATCGAGCGTGTTGTACCAAAAGAGAAACCACCGAAAACAAAAGATTCGGGCAAGGGTGGTTCTCTCCCAACAAAATACCAACGAGGGCCGCCACGCCTCACGAACTTAAACGAAAATACGATAAACAAGACAATAACTAAAATAAAATAAACCACGAAAAATCAAGCGTTACACAAAATGCGCAATTTGCCAAAGCCACAAGATTTATCTAAGGAAGAGAAACACGTTAAGTAGAGATTTTCGTTACCCAACCGGATTGGATGAATCCGGTTACGCTCAACTAGAATCATTCCTCAACGGCACCACCACAGATACGCTGGAGGGAGAGAAATTCGTCTCCTTCTTCGTGTCACGATGTTTTTGGAAAGTCCTGGCGAAATCTTCTGAATATGGAAAGAATAATTCTAGATAAGGCAGGAGAGAGAAAAGGTGAAAGGATATCAGAATATTTTAGGAAAGATATTTTTCAATTATGGTAGGTAGATAAATTATGGTAGGAGGTATATTTAGATTATGGAGAATAAGAGGGGAATATGGTAGAGAATATTTTGGTTTAGGAATGAGATTTTTGGAGGGGGAGGGGGTCGGTTTTGATGGTGGTGGAGGGAGCTCGGGTTTGAGATGGGGGTGGCCGATTTTATGAGGGGAAGTAGTGGTCGGCCTTGGTGGTGTTGATGATGGCTCGGCTTAGAGGGATGGAAAAGGGTGGTGGCCGATTCTCTTGGTTGGAGGAGGGGACTCGGGTTTGGTGGTTGTTGGAGGTGGTCGGCTAGGTGAGGGAAGGAAGATGGCTCGGGTTTGTTAGGTTGCAAAGAGGTGATGGGGAAGGAGAGGAAGAAAGGAAACCGAGAGAGAGGAGGAAGAAAGGTGCCCGGTGGCCAAGTGGAAGAGGAAGAGAGGAAGGGCCGAATTTTGCCTTTGGGAGGAGGAGGATTTCAATCTTGAAATTCGATTTTCTTTATTCATTCACTAATTAAAACATGAAGGATACATGCCTATATATAGGCTACACCACTCAATCTCCCTCCAAACAAACTTCAAAATTCAAAATTCAAATTGAACATATGATGGTTATATGCACCCATCATAGTTCATGAAATGAAATAATTAAAATACTACATGATGGTTATACGCACCCATCATTACACATGAAATGGAAATTAAAAACATGAAATTAAATAACATTGCAAAAATAAAACAAAGCATAAAAATTAATTAATAATTAATAATTATTTATTAATAATAATTATTAATTATTATTAATATGTTGGCTTGCGTTCAGGACGGGTATTATGACGATGCTCCACATGAACATTCGTAAGCACGCCATCGCCAACTTTAAAATGTTGCGGGCCGTTGTCTCCATCAATCGGGTCACCATCATCATCAGAGGGAGGACGCTCCTTGGCGACATATCGTGGGGAGTCGGCTCCATCAATCGTGTCACCATCATCATCAGAGGGAGGATGCTTCTTGGCGACATATCGTGGGGAGTTAGCTCCATCAGCAGAGCACTCGGCATTTAGCGTGATGTGCTACAAGTTCTCTAACTTCTTCTTATTTGTTAGAAGGTCCTTAAGATACTTAGCGTACTTCGACATTTGAGAGATAGCTTCATGGAAAGCCAGATTTATGTGGATTTGCTAAAACATTTCTAAGAAGTGGGTATACTGATCATCTAGATGTTGTTTGTTCAGTTGGGAAGGGTATGGTGGAGTTGGATAATTTTTGAAAATAGGTGGTTGAGCGAGATCTTTTTCTAAAATAGAGAGCCGAGTGATAACTTCTTATTCAGCGGGTGGTGGCATTTTTCAAAACGGGAGTGGAGCTTGCCTCGCTCTCTTCGCTAACCATACCGGAAACTTATTTCCCACTCTGAAGAGTTATAGCTTTCGCTTGCTCTCTCGGGTGGGAAGAGACCCTGCGGGTCGCTCAGAAATAATTTTTGCGAGTTGTCCCACTTGATTTTCTTGATTTTTAATGCTTCCGGTAAAGGTTCTTATAATAGCGTCATTTGAGGTTATATATTTAGAAAGTAACTACTCCAAGATTGGAGGTTTTGGATAGTTTTGAAGAGGTGGAGGTGGTACAAAAAAATCATTTTGTGGTGGTGGGTGTATTGCGTTCGAAGGATTACACCACAGAAAATTTGGGTGGTTCCGTAAAGCAGGATTATAAATATTAAAAAAAGTAAAACAAGGAGCATGAAAATCCGCAACAGAAAAATTATTAAAAGCATTTCTAGGTATATTATTAACATAATCTAATTGTTAGGGAGCAGAAGTTGCAGATTCCCAAACCTGAGTGACGGAGGCAGCAGTCATCTCCGTAATTTTTTTACTTAAAATTTTCACTTGCAGAGCTAGATGAGAGACGTTCTCCACTTCAAATATACCTGTAGGTTTATTTGAGCGGGACCTAGGCACATTCCACTGATAGGTGTTCATTGCCATGTCCTCGAAAAGCTCAAGAGCTACTTCCAGGGTTTTGCGGTTTAAAGTACCACCAGAAGCTGCGTCTATCATTTGCTTTGTGTTTTGATTGAACCCGTTATAAAATGTCTGCACTTGTAACCATATGCATGATGGGGGCATCGTCTTAACATTTCTTTAAATCTTTCCCAGGTTTCATATAAGGTTTCAGAGTCTATTTGTCCAAAGGCAGAAATATCATTCCTAAGTTTTGCAGTTTGAGCTGGCGGAAAATACTTCATCAGAAATTTTTCAGTTAATTGATCCCAAGTGGCAATGCTCTCTTCACAGAGTCATCAACCATTGTTTAGCTTTGGTTCTTAGGGAGAAAGGAAATAATCTTAGACTAATAGCATCATTTATGACACCATATATATTGAAGGTGTTACAAATCTCAAGAAAGCTTGTTATATGTACGTTGGGATCTTCATCTTGAAGTCCGTCATATTGCACATACTGCTGCACCATTTGAATTATTCTAGGCTTTAGTTAGAAATTATTATTAGATATAGTAGGGCAAACGATGCTTGATTCTGTTCCCTCTAGATTCAGTCATGCATAATAGGACATAGGCATATGCACGGCTTCCTCCACATGGGGTTCTACCATTCTTAAAGTGGAAAATGACTCGGAATCCTCAACTGGTATTTGGGGAGTAGGGCCTTGAAATCGCGATCTTCTCCGAAGAGTATGCTCAATTTCATGGTCCAAGTGCAAAATAACTGACGGACTCCTGCGGGTCATGCACTAAAAGAAGAGAAATTAATGAAAGAGAAATAAATAAACTAAAAAAAGAGAAGCTAAGAAATTTTTTTTGAATTTTTTTTTTATGTTTTAACTCTCAAACTTCCCAAGGGCTACCCAATGAAGGGTTCGCAAAGTACTAAACAAGATAGTGGTATTCATGCCACTTTGCCCTTTTCGAGAGAGTTAGGTGGTGTAGAAAAATTATGAAGTGGTTTTCTATTAAGAGCGTTAATATATTTGTATTTTTAAATTTTTTAGAAAGAGGATGAGAAAGAGAAATAATAAAAGTAATAGGTTCGTGTTTTCAAATTATCAACAAAAGTTGCTCCCCAGCAACGACGCCAAAAACTTGATGTCAAGAAAAAGAGAGTCGAACTAGCAATCCAAGTAGGCAAGTATACCTATCGAACAGTAGCTAGGGGACACAAGTGTCGTATTGAAATCCGGGAACTGTTGAGTAAACCTACTCACACAAAAACTTTTATCTTATCGAAGGATGGATTTAGGGTTTGCTTAGGGAAACCTAAATGCACTTAAAAAAGGAAATATTACACTAAAAAGAGAACTAATTGCAGTTAAATAGAGAGCTAATAAAAACGATTACAACAAAGGGTTGGAACAATGAAATGGAAAAGCACTCGATCGAGAATCACCTCGGTAAGAGTTGACTAAAAAATACGATAAAAAAACCTAATATAATAGGGCAAAGGTCCTTGACCGTGGAGGTTCCTTAAGCTTGAACGCGCTTCTCTCGAAGTCGTGCCCAACTGAATTTAGGAATGTCCGACCGAACTCTCGTCCAAATCGGATGCCTAAAGCTCGCTTTACGCGGTGAACGCCACTATTGGATTTCAGTCCAATCCGGGAGATTTGGACGTCTGTCTCTCTCGAGGGGTGCGTGCAACTCTCTTTACTCCTGAGTGTTCACTACAAATTACGAGCCTCTCGGCAAGCTAAGAGTGAAAACAGAAATGGAAATTATATATCGATGATATAACTCCAAACAAAAAAAATCAAGAGTAATTCGAAGACCTAAACCCTAAGAAGAAAAAGTAAATTCAAAGCATCATAACTTAATCAACTCAAACCTCAGATCATTATAATCGAGTACAAGGAGGATTTGTTAATCAAGACGAAGTGGAGAGGAGGGATGTGTAGAAGAGCATTAAGAATACAAATTGAAAGGGCACTTTATATTGATAATGAAAGAAAGCTACACTTGAAAGAAAAATTACAATTGCATGGAAATGAAACTATGTTAGCATTACATTAAACTACTAATTCAATTACCAAAGCTATTACAAAAGCTTAAACTTAACTAGGGATAAGAAAAACTAAAATGAGAAAGAGAGAGAGGGGGAGAAAAAGCATGAAAAAACACAAGTAAACAAAAGGGCAGCACCTCCCCTCTCAACCCAAACTCCTCTGGAATGCAAGGGGTGGCCTTTTATTTATAGGCAAAAATCTCGGGTTGGTCACCCCCTCTTACATGCTCGGGGAGGGCGTGTTAGGGGGCGTGACACGTACGGGGTTGACCTCAGGCTCTGGATTCTAGAGGGAATGATGATTGCTTCTGTACGATGGTGGACATGCCCAAGGACACACCCGTGTAGGGGGCGTTTTAGTACTGTAGACGTGCATCAATGAAAAAAAATTTAAATGTGGCAGCAGGCTTCGGGATGAGGGTGACACGCCCTGTGATACGCCCAGGGAAGGCGTGTCAGGGGGGCGTCACAGCGGTTTTTATCGTTATGTTGGCTCTAGCAGCAGACTTCCTCGGGATTGGGTCACATGCCCTGTGATACGCCCAGGGAGGGCCTGTCAAGGGGGCATGTCAGGGCATTTTTGGCCAAAATTTCTTAGAAACCTGGAAAAAAAAAGAAAACATTAGCGATAATAATATATACATAAGGAAGTAAAAATATAAGCATACAAGACATGATTTTCACATAATAAACTAGAAAATACCCTAATAGTTTAGACAACAAAATGAACTATCAACCATACAACTAGATTTGTACTTTGTTGTTTTGCTTCCATCGGGTACATCAGTGAATCATGTCTCGCCATGTATGCCTCATCTTTAAAGATTTTTGATAATACAAGATTCTTTCTCTTCTAGTGCATCTAGTTTACTTGGCTAGTATTCCTGCACCTAGTTTCCCTTCTTCTACGGTTCACAAATTTTAACACCATCAAGTCGATTGACCTGAGTCCTAGTCTATAAATATTCCAGTCGACTAAAGAAAAGTGCCCAGTCAAGTCAATATATATAGTATATCGACTTAAAGTCTAGCTGATATTGTCTAGTCGACACACATTATCTAGACAACACTATCTAGTCGATAAACACACATACACACACTATCTAGATGACATTGTCCAGTCGACAAACACAGAAACTATCTAGTCAATACTATATATTCGACACAGACTTGGTCTAGTCGATATACATAATATCGTCTAGATGTCTGTTAGAAAAATTTCGCATAATGTTCCTAATTTAAAGAAGTCCACATGATAAACATGAACACCCTATGTATTTTTTGTATGTGTTTAGTTTTGTTATTTTTCAGGTATTCAATTTTTCAAGGATAGCATAGGGCTACACTTATTGTCAATAGATAAAGTTTTTCCTTTATAATCCCTCATTGTATAATCCACCATGTTAACCTAAGATCTAGACAATGTTAGACTTGTCACTCACTCATAATCATCATTATTAAAGGTCCACAAAGTTGATTTGAGCAAAGGAACAAAATTCAAAAAGATAAGAATTTACCAATATAAAATATCAGTTAGACATCTAGCGGATCATGTAGAGGTATCAGGTTGAGTCGAATAGATATCTCCTGAATGCAAGAATTTATCTAAATAAAATATCAGCTAGACATCAAGGTAATTGCCTAGACTCACCTTATTAAAAAATTTATTTATCCCCTTAATGAATACTTTATATCCTAGAAGAATGCCTACATAGGGTAAAAGATCACACTATCGCCCAGAAAAGGTTATATAGCCTTGAAGAGTGTTGTATAGTCAGAAGAGTGTAGGATATGATATAAGAGTGTTGTATAACCTAGAATATCTTATATATCCTAGAGGTATTCTATGTCACGTAGAAGCTTTGGCTGATAACTGAAAGTTACACTATCAAAATGATTCTAGGTGTTATATCGATTAGAAGCTCAACATATCGCATAGAAGTTTAGCATATAACCTAGAAGGTCAGCATATCGACTAGAATTGATATTGAAGGAGTGTATCAACTTAAAGTATCATTAGCTAAAACTATTGTAAATATTTTATTGCCTAGGAGTTCACTACATCGATTAGAGGAGCCGATGAACTTGTTTGTCATCTAAAAAGTGAGCTAGTCAACAAGATAAGTTTATATTTGCTAGATGACTGCTATATCAGCTAAAGAGGTTCAATAATGTAAGGATCATGCAGAGAGTATCCATATCATACTGAATATATCTATTTAGTGAAAACAACATTCAAATTGCCTAGACAATAAGCATATCTCCTAGATACGTTGTTTTAAATTTTAATTCACAGATTGACAAAATTAATGTCAGTGTTTACGCTGAATCTTATAGCTATCTTGGACGCATGTCTACATCTTAGAAAAGGTCAATTAGAGACTTTAGAATTTGCACTCAATATAAATATGAAGGTGCAACAAATGCAAACCCTAATCAACCATTTGAATCCATCAAATCAGAAGCTCATAATCAGTGTCACTATCTGATTCTTCCATCTGAAAGCTCAAGGTTGAGAAGACAAAGTTCACAAGGAAAAATTCTTTAATCTTCTCAAGGATGATTGGTTCAAGGTTGCTATTTCTTTCTTAATTTTTCTCCTCAACAGTAAGCCGCTTGGTCTTCTAAAGTTAAGAGATGTATATTTTACTGAAGCCATCATTCAAGTTCTCTAATAAAAGATCAAGTTGAATCCATTCTCCATCAAGCTTCAAGATGACTCAACAATCATAACCACCTACATTTTGACTTTATGAAAATTTGTAACAAATTTATAAACAACTATTGTTGAAGGATTTCCCTAAAATCTAGGTGTAAGGTCTTGTTTGACCTATGGTGGGATTCTTTTTAAACTTGAGGTAGTATTCCTATTGTTGATTCTGAGTATAGGATTTTGAGCTAGGGGACCTAAGATAGTTGACCACCTAGTACTCCAAAGGTAGGGTTTTTTAGTTTGAGTTCTATAATCTTAGTTAGATCTAAGTTTTTGGTTAAAGTTGTTAAAGCTTGCACTCTGCTAGATAGACGAAGGGAGAAAGTGAGCTTACACAAATCAGGGAACTGTTGGAGCACGCATTCCACATCTCTTGGTTTGATAAGAATGATTACCATGATATATTTGATCTAGTCTTCTGTGTGTTTATAAAATGTAGGTCCTACAGGTACATGCATATATTCAGCGAGGAGACAAGTTGGAGGCCGAAGCTCATTTTATTGGTCTACTGCGGTATATTCCCTTGTAATATCCCCATTCCTGCTAGACCCCCAGAGTGTGTTATGGCATGACATGTGATGGGCCGTGTGAGTTAGGGAAAGGAGGGGACCCTAGTATTTATTGAGTTAAGTTGAAACTCACATAATGCTCATTAAAGAGCACAAATCAACTTAGGTCAAATTTCCCTCAAATTGAACTCACAAGAACAAATTGACCTCACCACTAGGCCTCTAACCCTAAGTGAGACCCAATTGAATATAGACCCCATGAATTGGTCGACCAAATTGGCCAATTTGATCTAAGTCAACTCTTGATCAACATTGCCCAATTCAACGCAATCAAGGTCCAATTGGTCTTCAATTTGTCAAATTGACCTCATCCCCAATCTTCTAAGATCATTAGGGGCCCAATGTACCAAAGTCCCCATGAATGGGTCAACGAATCCGTCCAATTTGACCAAAGTCAAACTTAGGCCATTTTAGGTCAAACCCACACCTTATGGATCAATTAGCCCAATGAAGACCCCACCCTGACCCAATCAACATGGAATGGTGCCATAAGACTAATGACCACCCAATTTAGTCAACCCCACCATTGGTTGACCAAGACAACCATGAGAGTCAACCATAGTTAAAATAGTCCAAAAATGTAAAATTAAGGAAATTGATTAATTTACAAGGACCAAGACCCAGAAGGGAAACCCATACTATAGCCCACCATTAGTTTAAACCACCTTGACTTCTAAAATTGAGTTAAGATGGCATGTCACGGTGGATTTAAGTTTTCGTCAATTTTGGGAAGAGGAATCAATGCACATTTATGGTTTTGAATACCAATGGGAACCCAACTCTATTCCAAATGCATCCTCTCAACTCCCTAGGAAGTTACCATCTATTTTGTAGCCTCTCCAAGCCAATAGGAGGGGGAATTCATAGAGTTTGACCTTGGCCAAAATTTCCCATTAATGGCATTTCACCATTAAGCCCCCTCGTCAAATTGATCCTTCCATCATCTCCAGAAGAAGGAGAGGAGTTGAAATTGACTCATGCATTGCTACATTTGGTGGAGAATAAAGTGATTGGGCAAGCTCGCCAGAGGAAGAAAATTCCATGGCCAACCGACGCAACACCCGTCGTCGAGGCCTGATCGAGGTGTATTTCCTCCTCACTCCCTCTATGCTAGTAACTTAGATCATTAGGTGATGAGAATCGAGCCTCAATTGAGGTTTTGATTTCAAAATTCCATGGCTGAAATAGAGAAGGCGTCCATGCTAAAAACTTAGATTCTGGCTACCATTCTTTTTAAAAATCATTCACACTTGTTCATCTACTTAAGAGAAATCTAATGCCCTTGATTCCACGTAAAATGAGGGTCCCTAGAGGGATATATCAATGTTTGAAGTTTTGGACATCCTAGCTATCGGCTAAAGGAAGGAGATGAACAGTTCTTGATGGATCAGCTTCTAGATCAGTGTAGAAACTGCATTCTTCAGGACAGAGAAATAATAATACAATTATTTATTCTGTCACACTTTATATAGCAATTTCAAACTCATTTTTTAGGCCTCTTAGATGTTGTTTTAGGAAAATTACTTGACAAACATTATTGACCTTGATGTCTTCTTGTCATTGGATTATTAATCACATCATTTGAAGCCTTACATATCCATAAATGCCATTTTTCTGAGATTTTTCCCAAGGGAGCGCGAACCACTAAAATGTGAATATACTTTAGACTGATGAGTGCATGAGCCTAATATTTTGTCCATGCATGTATATACCAAGGACGCACCCCCTTCCCAAATATCAAAAATTATGGGCAACAATTTTCTATAGTTTGACCAAAAATATGATTTTCATACATAAAATTTAAGAGTGTAGACCAAGACAAATTGACTCAAATCTTGCGTGGTATGTAGATTATATTATCTTAAGGCTCTAGTCAAAATTGGAGATAATTTTGAGCTCTACATCTAGGTGTATTCTACTTGCATGAAAATATAGGTTATGAAATTTGGTGTGCATATACACAAATATGTGTTTTGTGATTTTATCACCAATGACTTGATGAACGTAAATGGAATTTTGGACATGCACATATTATGATGAAATGTATCATCTCTTGTGATATTTTGATTTTTGGAGTTAAAAACCGGTATTTAATTAATGGTGAATATTACACAAATTAAATTTATGAAACCAAAGTATCCAAATGAATTAGAAAATTTTTAATTTTTTTGTGCATGCTATATTATATCATATTACAACTCTGGTAATATTATTAGAATTTTTGGAAGTCATTCACCTTGAGTAATACAAATAAATTTCATTTATCATTCTTATGTATGTTAGCATTATTTATGGTCTAGACATTCTGGAAAATTCTAAAGTTCTGGTTAGATGATTTTGGTAGCATCGTAAGCATTTGGTACTTTTTTTGGAATTTTTAGAAAGTTAATTTAGGTACTTCTTTTGTAAAGTTACATTTGAGGATTAATATTCACTTTCTGAAATTATGGACAAAAATTAGGGTTTAGAGTTTAGGGTTTTGGGTTTAGGAGGAAAAATTATGAAACTTTGTTCATCACATTATTTTGTCAATATGTACCTATGATAATTTATTTAGAACAATTGGACAATTGAAGTTAGTCCTTCATGTGTAAAATGGAATGTGTCACTAAATTTGAGAATTTTATTTATGGACAAATTAATTAGAAAATTTATGAATTTCTACCCATCTCTTAATTATCTCAAGATAATTCTCTGGTATTAACTTTAGATCATTTTGCCAAAGAATATGATAGTTTCATCTTTTAGATCATAACTAGTACAAATTGTGTGATGGTTTGTGTTTAACAAAAGATTGATGTAGTGATTAGACAATAATGTTCACATGGGAATTGAATGAAATTTAGACATATCAGTAGGACATCATTTATATCAGCCTATAAAAATTGATGGTTTTTGGAGAACATTGCTACTATATTTTCATCTTTATTTTAGTTCCAAGTCACACCTCAACATAAATGAACTAAATATGATCACAAGAGTTAATCCTAATTGATTTAGTGGCCTTTTGTGTGTCATAGACTTTTGGTTAAGTCTTAGTGTAAGTCACCATGAAGTATCGAGCTCGCGTGTATATGGCACTATGGGGAGTTGCTAGACTTGGAGTCTGGCGATAGATCGTCTCCCCCTATAAGAAACACAAACCATCTTATGAAAATGTAATATTGAGAGGCGGTTTGAATAAGGGTAGCCACATATAAGAATAAATATCTTGAGAAAGGGATGTTCGGCCTTCATCCCATCGTACTTCCTAGTATCGCTACGACCCCTTAACCGGGTGGACCTCAAGAAGTTCAAGATTAACCCTAAATCTTTAAGTATAACTAATAACTAAGAGAAGATAGTAATTATAGGAGAACTACATAATCTGTAAACATCATCCCATATGATGATGAGTTGTGTTAAGGAATGGTTATTCTTAGGAGCTGTATGCCCAATTATGAAAAGGTTTAGTGATACCAATGTGTGTGGAGTACTTGATAGTCCTACGAGCTATTGGCTCAGATGTTGAGATGATACACTTACATGTGTATATAGTGTGGTGGGTCTTTGGTACTGCCTTAGTCGTCTCACTGATAGGAGTACGTTGACTTGGCAAGTAGATGTGGTCTAGCGTACTAGATTAGCCTGGTGTCTTATGTATAATCCCCTTCCCGGTAATTGGGCATGGCCGAGGGAAGATTTTATACATAGAATCGCCGCCTTGCAGTGACACCAACACACGGGTTAGTCTCCACTACAAGACGCTGATCTTGCCAGCAAGTACGATCATATCACACTGGTCAACAATAAAAGAAGTAAATGAAAACCAAGTCCACAATAGTATATATTTATCAAAAAGTTATAGATAGTCCAGTAATTAGATAAACATGAAAGAGTAATTAGAGCTTAAGCCCAGAACATGTGTAAATGAAGACACACTTTCTTATTCTACACTACAATGAGGAAGCTAATAAGAACACTCATCAACCTGACATCCAGTAGTGGTAGTAGTAGTAGTGCGTGAATAATGCTCCTCAAGTCCTGCCTTCTCGAGCTACTGGTCCTCTGGGTGGTACTGCTGTTTCAAATCCACGCGCTCCTAAAATGATGTGGTCCACTGACCATTAGTCACATACACGAAGTCACTTCATCCTCGCCTTACCCCCGCGAATCCTAGGCACTACAATGGGAGCAAGAAAGAGGAGGACAACAAAGCAGTTTAGAACAGCAGGTGACATGGCTCTAACTAGTAGTATATATGTAAAACTCTATGGTAGCAGTAAATAGGTTGGAAATAAGAAGTAAGTAACTAAGCAGCAAGAAGCAGTAAGTAACTAAGCAGTAAGAAGCAGTATGTAAAGTGCGATATAGGTAAAGTAAGTATATTAAAGTAAAGTAAACTACTACCATCACAGAAGAGTACCATAACTTATATGAATGCTCATATAAACTTATAAGTTACGGTTTCCAGTAATATAACTCATCATATAAATGAACCCATACTAATTTTTATTATGAGGATCTATAATAAATGAATGTTATGCTATGCAATACAATGATTATGCTATGCTTCATACAAGTGCAGCTTACCCACACTAGTCGACTCTATGAGTAAAACCTTTTGTTCCCACTTTAAAGGTAGCTAACCTCTCGGGCACCCCTGTCGTAGTCAAATTGTGGGTGGGGATCTGGAACTTCACTACTCCCATGTGGGTATACAGACTACCAAATCTAACCCTTTGTAAGCTTTTGTACCCATCTCTTGTATACTCTCGAGTCTTTAAGTACCCAGAAATTGAATATACCAGTCTTAACAACTAAGTGATAATTCCTTAGGAAAATGTCACCACAACCCCAGATTAAGTTGGCCCTCTAGACCTTAACAACTTGCCAAGTCAACACACTACCATCGATGTGATGACTTGGCTATTACTGAAGACCTACCACTGAGAATGCACATGAAAAGTATCACCTCCTCAAACTACAATCACACCAAGCCTCCAGCTCGGAGGACTAATAACTCCTATCATATCTCAATCACAACGAGTATCAAGCCAGTAGCTTGTAGGACTAATAAGCCCTTCAACCACTTCATTCCCCAATATATGAAGAGGTTTAAATTATCGTTGCTCATCTACTAGGACTGTAATGCCCCAAAAATCCTGAAAATGGGAAGGAGTTGGTTTCTGGAAGTTACTTCCAGGCGGTTGTGTTAACACTATCGGTACCCAAATGATTTTATTCAATAATTGTTTCAGGTAGGTGTTGCGTGTTAGTAGAAAGCTAACGAATGACGATAACACTCGATGCACTCAACGCACTTGACGCACTTGATGCAATGGACGAAGCATTGAGAACCTACCACGGGGAGGTAGTGATTTATCGCGCAGTTGTAGTTAGCCACGTATTAGTAAGGTAGATACAGTTTTGAGCGACACAGCAATGCCGGATTGGCTAAGAGGATACTGCCTATGATACCACACAAAGGTAGCATATATTGCGCGATGGTAGCTCCTGACAAAGGCAATGGATGAGATTATTTTCTTATTTTCTCATTCACACACTCTCTATCTCTTTATTCTGGAGGAAGGAGAAGCGAAAGCCAGGAAGCAAGAGTAAGGGTGTTCTATCCCTATAGAGGAGATGTTCATATGATTGAACTCATGAGTCGAAGCAAAATCCGCAGAAAGGAAGCTGTGGTGATCAGTTATATCTGGATCAAAGGCAAGAGAATGGCTCCTAAGCGATAAACGAGGGTAACGATCTTCCTTTATGGACAAGTGAAGTCCTACTTTTGCATGTGCATGGAATTCCCAACCAAAGGGTGGAAAGTGAGGGGAATTCTAATGTGTTGATATGTGATATCTCCGGGTAGTCTTGCATATAGAATCCAAAAATCGTAGTACAAAATAGGCATACTTTGAGAAGCCCATCAGGTCAGGTTGGTCTGGATTGGTGATGTTTTGATTTGCATGTCGGAGAATACTCCGAGTATAACCATATAGTTATGTTGTCTGAGGGGTTGTGCGTGTGAATTGAGTAGCAAGAAGTACTGGATTTGCGCTCCAAGAAATTACCAACAGAATACCATAGTTTTGACAACTATGGGTATCATCAGGCGATAGTGGATATCATTGGTGATGGCTGTTGGTGAGCTATATGTTGTGAAATAAAGTTTCTAGCACTGTAGGATGCTGCAAGTTTTTCTATAAAGATGTTCAAGTTGTGGCTAAGTTTGGAGACAAATAGAGATGTTCGGTTGTTAACGCCAGGCGCTAGCGGCTATCCCTGGCAGTAGCTCCCAGATACTATTGTGCTTGTGAAGCCTGTTTCTTGGAGACCGTGTGGCTAGCAGGTGAGTTGTGAGCCTAGGTGCCCAGCTTTGATGGCCTAGAGAGCCATTGTACATAACATGGGTTATGTTTTGAATTACGGAAAGGGGACGCTGACCCACGTCATGTAGATTGGCCACAAACAAGGGTTTTGGCTTTTGGTGATGACATGGCTATTTGATCAATGAGAAAACACTGAACTGTACCTACTCTATATGGTTCACTTAAATAGACCTAAAGTACAAAGCAATTACCATTGGCATAGGGGGGAGTCGTGGCTATAACGCGGTTATGTACAAGGCTAAGAATGCTTAATGTTGACCGTCAAGTACGAGATTTTTGGACGGTGGTGGGTCTAGTACACCGATAATGTGCCCTGAGTGCACGAAACGTTTGGCAGTTTATGCAAACATTTCTGATATATTGAATTGTTCTTATGACATACATTTGTGTAATATATCTATATATGAATGCTATGAGTGTTGGGAAATAATATCGCTACCCCGAGAATGGGGTAGGGTCGTTATAAATTGGTCAACTAAAGCTGACTGTTCCCTTGTTTGCCACCTTTATGGTGGAATGTCCCTGTGCAGGTGCTGGAGAGCTGAGCGGGAGATAGCGGATTGCAACCCTTTGATGCTAAGTCGGCCTCCAATATCCAAGCGAATAACTTGTTATAGTTTTTCATGAGTGACCGACCTACATGCCGATGTTTGTAAATTACTCTTGTGAAGAACAATTGTATGGCCTTAAGGCCGCACTTTTGGTGTATTTTGTATAACATTCCTATGTGGTATATTAGTGGACATTCTTTGTTACTTGATTTCTAATAAACCATGAATCTTCAGCAAGAATGCTTTAAGTTAGGATTCGTTTAGTAGCTTATAAATTCACATGTAGCTCCGCTGACTATCCGTGGCATATGGTGTAGGCTCCCGACCTGACCTTCTATTATACTCTATGTTAACGGACGAAGGTGTTACAATTTGGTATTAGCTTCTTGTCTCGGTCTTCCTTCTGCAAATTCGTGGTCGAATTATTTTGCGGGGTGGCGAGCACGTGTATGTGATTACCGTTATAACAAAAATGAACTCAAGAATGTCCACTTAGGATTGATAATATACATATTTGAGTAACCTATACATTCCTATTGGTCATTGTTTTCCGTATGAGTAATCACTCAATTGTGTATTTTACACTTATAAGGTGACTCAAAGTGGTGCGGGGCAGTTTGAACCCCAAGGTTCAGTGGATAGTACAATACCAGCTGATGTGCCGATACATCCCCCTTTAGCGAAAAAGATATGCTTAGTTACTAAGGAAGTTTTTGCCATTATAAATGCACAGCTGACTAGGAAGGCATGAACTGCGATGGTACCGGTGGAGGTTGGTGTTGCTGAGCCTATAGCTACTAGGAAAATGCCTGTTGAGACTTTGTTGAAAGGCAAGCGATAGAAAGGCAGTTGAAGAACTTTATGAGTTTTAGTTCTCTTACCTTCATGGGAGCAGGATCCCCAACGCAGAAGGAGGACTAGCTTTCCCGTGTCAAGGGAGTATTGATGACGATTGAAATAGTGGAGGGGCAGAAGGTAACCTTGGCCATATTCCTATTGGAGGGAGAGGATCGGCTTTGGTGGGACGAGTTGGAGTTACACCACTTTTCAGTTACACGACTATCTGAGATCTCGATGGACGATTTTTCAAGATTATGTTTGGTAAAGCATCTTCCTTTGTCATGCCATGGAGAATGACATCCAATGCTTGACTCAGGGCGAGAGTAGTGTAGATAACTACTTGCATGAGTTCACTAGGTTAGGACGTTATGCTGGATCCACTTTTGCTTACGAGGAGCATAAGACCAATCAGTTCTATGAGGGGTTGTGGGATGATCTGAGGTTGCTTCTTTCGGGTCCGATGAATCAAAGTTTTCAAATATTGGTTAATATGACTCGTTCGTTGGAGAAGGACATGAAGAGGGTGTAGGGCAGGAATGACTTGGCTGTGAAAAAGATGAAGTTCAAAGTGTTGACTTCATCAAAATGGCATTTTCGGAAATGGAATAAGAAGTCAAGGTCTTCTGGACAGACTCCATCAACTGTTGCTTCTGGAGTAACGTTTGGGGAAAGCACTCGTACATGTTACACTTGTGGAAAGCTGGGTAATTTTTCTTGTGAGTGTACTAGTGGCCTTCCAAGGATTAATAAGAAGGCAAGATCATCATATGATGAAAATTGAAAAGTGGTAGAGTCCACTACATCCCAATATGCTCTAGCTCAACCAAGGGTATACAATCTTGGCCAATAGGAGGCCATTAAACAGGATGATGTCATCACAGGTACGAATTGTATATAGATTTAATGCTTTATATATTTATACCTTGTGAATTGCTTGAGTATATCTCAATCGGTACAGGCTTTGTCCTTTTTCGGGATTATCTGACGATAGAACTGTTCGATACAGGTTCTTCTCATTCATTTCTATCTGAGAACTTCGTATTGTGGATCAGAGTGCCTACTCTTCTGTCGACAGATAGATTAAGAGATCTTTTACCTAACAGATGTTTGATGTTTGCGGATAGATCTTGTTGTGTTGAGGTATAGATAGGAGGTCAGGATTTCAGATTGAAAGCATCCTTGCTTCCAATATCTGAGTTTGATGTAATCTTTGGCATGGACTGGCTCTCGGAGCATCGAGCTTATATAAATTACAAATCTAAGGAAGTCACGCTGGGATAGAACACCGAATGCAATACTAAGTTTGCTGGTATATGTGGATCAAGTAAGATATTTATGTCTGCTCTCCAGGTAGTCAAGGCGATCGAAGGAGCATGAAATTATTTTTCACCTTATTAGAGGTTGTAGAGTCGAAGCCTTGTTTGAGTGACGTTCTTATTGTGTCGGATTATGCAGATGTGTTTCCTAAAGATCTCCTTGGGATCCCGCCCCAATAAGACTTTGACATCACTATTGAGTTGGTGCTAGGTACGAAACATAGGCCCGCTCACCGTATCGAGTAGCGCTAAAGGAGATGGTGGAATTAAAAGTTCAATTACAAGAATTACTAGAGCAAGGCTATATATATCCATGTATGTCATCTTAGAGTGCACAGGTCCTCTTTTTAAGAAGAAGGAAGGAAGCTTGCATCTATGCATTGATTATCGAGAATTGAACAAGCTAATGGAGAAAAACAAGTATTCGATTCCACAGATTGATGAATTGTTTGATCAAGAGGTGGAATGGACTATCTATTCGAAGCTAGATTTAAAACCTAGCTATTACAAGTTGCGTATTAGGGAATGTGACATTCTAAAGACAGCTTTTGGTACATGATATTGTCACTATGAGTACACTATAATGCCGTTTGGGCTAACAAACACGCCATCGGTATTTATGGACTTGATGCATTAGAATTTTTGGGAGTACTTAGATCGATTTGCGATCGTCTTTATTGAAGACATATTGGTGTACTCTCAATCAGAAGAAGATCATGCAAACCACTTGAGGATGGTTTTGCACACCCTGAGGAGGAATAAACTCTATGCCAAGTTCTCAAAGTGTGAGTTTTGACTGTCGTCGGTGGCTTTTCTTGGCCATGTGGTTAGTGGAGACGGTATTGTAGTGGATCTGGCGAAGATTGTTGTGATACGAGTGTGTCCTGTGCAAACTACTATAGCGAAAGGCAGGATCTTCCTTGGACTTGCTTGCTACTACAAGCGCTTTGTGGAGAACTTTATCGGGTAGCCTTACCTCTCACCACACTGATGAGGAAAGATCAGAAGTTCGTTTGGATATCTGAGTGCGCACGAGCTTTTGAGGAGTTAAAGAGTTATTTGACTACAGCGCCTATCTTGAGTTCGCCATGTGGTACAGACGGCTATGAAAGTTATTGCGAAGCTTCTTGGAGCGGCTTAGGGTACATTCTTTTATAGTGCAGAAAGGTTATAGCTTATGGCTCATGCCAGTTGAAAGTGCATGAGCGAAACTATCCAGTCCACGACTTGGAGTTGGCAGCTGTGATTTTAACACTTAAGTTGTGGCTTCACTACTTGTATGGCGTGAAAGTTTACATATTCATGGACCATGAGAGCCTTAGGTATTTAATAGATCAGAAATATCTGAATATGTGACAACGGAGGTGGATTGAGTTCCACGGATACTACACCTTCAAGATACATTACACTCTTGGGAAGGGAAACATGGTCGCAGATGCCTTGAGTCATAGGACTCTTGTATGGGCAGGTTTGCTACAAATGCATGTTGAGCATCTGATCCTGGAGTTGGAGGCCTTAGATATTTCTTATGTTGATAAGAATGCAACTAAAAATGTGTGCTTGAACTGGACAGAGATGCAATGTGAACTCGTGGACAGGATTCAGCAAGCAATGGAACTCGATGAGAGTATGAAGCATTATGCAATGGATTGGAAAAATTACCAATTCTCCTTGGATGATGGTCTTTTAAGAAAGGACAGTCACTTGTGTATCCCAAATTTTGGGATGTTGCGGGAGGAGTTAATGTATGAGGCACACTTTACAAAATACTCAATCCACCCAAGGAGAACAAAAATGTATAAGGACATGAAAAAGATGTTCTAGTGATTGGGTTTAAAGAAAGATATAGCTCTTTATGTGGCGAAGTGCCATACAAGTGCCTTGGTAAAAGATCAATGTCAGAAACCTGGTAGTTTGTTGAAGTCATTGCCTATTCCTGTGTGGAAGTTCAAAGATATATCTATGGATTTATTGCATGGGTTACCGAGATCACAGAGTTGGAATGTTGTCGTGTGGGTGATCATTGACCGGTTGAAAAAAGTATCGCACTTCATACCAAATAAGAAGGATGATTCAGTTGAGAAATTGGCTAAGTTTTATGTTGACAACATAATTCGTTTTTACGGTGTGCCCTGTACCATCGTCAGTGACCGAGAGGGGCGCTATACTTCGAGTGTTTAGAGGCTAATCCACCAGTTGTTGGGTACTGAACTGAAGCTCATTATGACCATTCATTCGCAGACGGATATTCAGGCCGAGAGGACCAACATAACAATGAAGGATATGCTCCGTCTGCGTGCCTTGGACTTTAGGAAGAGGTGGGAAGACCATCTCTATATGATCAAGTTTGCCTACAATAATATCTATCAAGCTAGCATTCAATTGGTGCCCCTTTTAAGCTTTATATGGTAGGAAGTTCCATACTCCGTTAGTTTATGCGGAAACAAGCAAATTGAAGCTATATAAGCGTAAAGAGGTCGAAGATGCAAATTCGACTATAGGCACTATTCGAGAGAGATTGTTGCTGGCTCAGGAGAGTCAAGCGAAGTTGTTGTGTATATTACCCTTCAATGTTCCCGGAATTTGAAGAGGCATCACCATCAATGCTAAGTGCATAATTGTATTTGATGTATGTTCAAGTTAATTGTATGCAAGTTGTCTACTATACCATGATTAGACATGATGTTAGGGTCACAATACTAGTTTTACTCAAGAAAGGATGCTGGCAAAGCAGAAATCTTGCTTAGTCCAGAAGTGTCGAGTGAAGGCAGTTCACTCAATGCCAAGAGGTTAAAAGCATTGAAAGAACTACATGCAGTCAAAGCCGCAGTGTTGCTGTCAAGAAATCTGTCTAAGGACAAAAGCATTTAGTGAATGCAGTTCACTCAATGCATACTCAACAAGGATTTTGTTTAAGGTAGAAAGCATTGAGTGAAGATAGTTCACTCAACGCCTACTTAATGGAAAGTCTAAGGATAGAAGCATTGAGTGAAGATATGTCACTCAATGCCTCATCAAGAAGTTAGGCAAAGGCAGAAAGCGTTGAGTAAAGAAGCTGCACTCAACGTCTTCATACAAAGATAATTCAACTAAGTCCAAAAGTGTTGAGTGATGAAGTCTCACTCAGTGCCTATTCAGTTAGACTATAGAAGTGAAGATGCATTGAGTGATGAAGGCTCACTCAATGCCTATATAGTTAGACTATAAATGTCTATATGTGTTGAGTGATGAAGGTTCACTCAATGCCTGGAGATGCAGAATTCTGGTAAGTGTTTTTGCATTGAGTGACAAAGCTTCACTCAACGCCTATGTAGATTGTCTGAAATTTGCTAACTCCATTAGAGCTGAGTCATGCTTACGTCAGCAGGAATTCAAATATCGCGGGTTCTGCATGTTAGAAGTAAAAAAGGTGCCACTTGCCTTTAGTAGCAAGTAATGCAAAAGTTGTGCCATAGTATCCCATTCAAGGGGTCCACACTACGCATAGAGCCAATGATTGGCGGGATACAAAAGCAGAGTAAAGGGGTAAGAAGAAAGATAGCTTTGAAAGAGAAAAGTAAGACAGAGCTTTTCCGATCATCTTCTTCCTCTCGACAAAGGAGAAGTTTTCCAACAACTTGTTTACAATTAGTCTATGATTCACAGATAGTGTTGGTTGTTGAATAAATAATTCACTGAAGATTAAATCTATCTTCAACAACAAGTTCAGAGAGTTTTCTCTCTGAGTTTGAAGGAGAACAAAGCTAAATTTAGGTGGTTGAAGAAAGTCTTCAATAGCAAGGTTATAGAGATTTCTCTCTAAGCAAGAAAAAGAAGTAGAACAAGCCTAAGCTATTGTTCATCTTCAAGGCCACTGCATTCAACTCATCTACACAAAAGGCTTGAAGAAATAGAGCTCTGCAGTAACATCCCAACAAAAGTAGAACCATCCTATAGATGTACTTCGTTGGTGTTGTGAAGAAGTCAGAGCTGAGTTTTCTCAGTTCAAAAAGAAGGCTCAGAGAATCATTTCTCTAGAGTCAGTACTCTGCAGTTGTCTTCTCAACACAAGCAGAACAAACTTGAAGATTACCCATCTTTCTATTGTGAAAAAATAGGACTGAGCCTTCTCAGTTCAGGAAGAAGAAGGCTTAGAGAATCATTTCTCTAGAGTCAAAGATAAGGCTGAGTTCTCTCCGTCTAGAAAGGTAGACTTAGAAAATCATTTCTCTGGAGTCAGATTTAGGGCTGAGTTCTGTCAGTCCAGAAAGTCAGACTCGAAGGACATTCTCTCTAGAGTCAATCATCAACAACTTACTCTTTCTGTATAATCTTAATATATCTAAGCTGTGAGAAAAAATTATAAAGGCTGAGTGGTAGGGCCTGTGTGTTTGAGGTAGGGACTTTGTGCCTGAAGTAGAATCTAGTTGTGGGTCTAAGGTAGGAGATTTATTCTCTGAGCTCTAGATCCTTTGGCCTGAGGTAGGATCTTGATCAGATCTGAGGTAGGAGAGTTATTCTCTTTGAGTGCGGGATATCCTCCTAGATTGAATGTAGGAATTTTGAATAAGTCTGAGGAAGGTGATTAGAAGGATCACTAAGCTATAGGAAATTTTATCTCTGAGTTGTTGAGTATTGGGTCTGAGGTAAGACTTGGAGGAGTCTGAGAGATCCTGAGGGATCTGTGTTGTAAGCTCTTTGAACTGAGATTGGCGAAGTTCGCCTTGTCTAACACTCTATTAGAAAGGTTGGAGGGAATGTGGATGCACCCATACCTTAGGGAACTACTATAAATACCTATTTTATGTTGTGTGTTCTTAAAAGCAAGTCAAATAACTTAAATTACAACACACTAAATCAAGAAAGTAGTCATAAGACTAAGAAACCTATTAAACCCCCTCTAGGTGTAAAGCTACTCTTGAAACATAGACTTTCACGTGTCATCAGAGGGAGTTTGTTCAAAAAAGACTTAATAGTCTTAAGATTATCCTTTTGGGTTCTGGAGAGAACCATAATTAGTTAAGCTCAATGAAGCTTCAAGTTTGCAGAAAGAAAAACTTTGGGATCTGGAATGAGAGGGTCTGGCATTCATGCAAGCCTTAGATCCTAGGATCTTCATTACAGTCCAAGAAGGACCTTTCATCCCCATGAAGGTCTCAGTCTTAGTTGCAAATGTCTAGAATCCAAAGAAGTATACTAAAATGACTTGGGATAAAGTCATATTGGCAACCATGGAGAAGAGGGAACAAAACATCATTGTCAGTGTCATAGATGACTCAACCTTCCAGAATTGGGTCCACTACAAGACAACAAAAGAGATGTGGGATTCTCTTATTGTCTACATGGAAGGGACTGAGAAGGTTAGGGATGACAGAAAATCCCTCCTGAATATACACTATGAGGCCTTCAATCAAGGCAATAAGGACTCTAAAGCAGAATTCTATGAAAAGTTCTTCATGATAATTAAAAGTTTGATCACCTATGGCAGACCGTCACTAATTATCAGATGAATGACAAGTTCTCGAGATCCCTAAACAAGGAATGGGATATCAAGATTTGTGCCATCAGAGATGTTGGTAACCTAGCCAACACTCTTCCTCCGATTTTTTTTGGTAAGCTGCTATCATGTGAGATGCAGCTGAACTCTAGGAAAGCTGGAGAGGTTGCTGCCAGTTCTCATGACAAAGAAAATGTTGGATCTTATGGCGCCCTTAGACGGGGGGGGGGGGGGGGGGGGGAATAAGGGTTCACAATATTTATTCTTAATCTTTATTTACTAGGTGTAACACGTGAAGAAAACAATACTAATTTTTCATAATATAATTAAACACTTCGAAATAAAAAAAACAGAAATGATAATATTTTATTTCATAAGTGATAAATCAATATACATGATATCTCTATGAAGTTAGAGATTAAGGCTTATGAAAAATATAGTTTACTTTTGACTTCGTCGGTCCTTCTACCAAGAATTGGCAGGCTAAAGTGTATCTTTCCCTAGAGCTTGCTACTAGCCTCCCCATATATCTAACCATGATCTAGATATTGCACACAAGACAATGATTACTCCCTAAGCCGCACAAGGACTTGGACGCCACTCATAAGGCGGCGATTTTCTTCTAAGCCACGCAAGGACCTAGACGCCACGCACAAGGTGACGATTTCCTCCCAAGCCACACACGGACCTAGATGCCACACACAAGGCGACGATTTTCTCCTAACAATTACAATGAAAATAATGATAAAATATAATCTTTAGAAATAAGAACTCCCTATAAATGTAGCACTGAAGATGACGATGAATCTTTGCATAGATTGCTTCAGATATTGTTTACGTGTCGTCGCTTTGTCGCTCTTGAAACTTCTTGGGAGGATGGAGTTTTTCTGGATGTTGGAGCTCTCAGGACCAGTTGCACGAGAAGGAACACTCCAAATTTTGTAATACTTGATCTCCACGGAAAAATGAATCAATTTTATATTTTAGCGATATTGCCGGCGAAATTGACTGTCGCCGATCGTCGATATCCTATCTGCCTGCCACGTGTCCCATGATTCTGAGGTTTTCGCGGCATAATTCGATCGTGGAGCTATCGCCGACGAAAGTGGTTATCGCCGGGCGATAGTTTGATCGCTTGGTGATGTATCCTTTTCACTTATACCATCCAAACCATTTCTAGAGTGTAGAGGACTTCGTTCTCATTCCGGAATGGGGTGGCACGTTTTGTAACTCCTCCCGAATTGAAAGTTATGGCTGTTTGAAGTTTAGCACACAAAACTCGTCGATTTGTTTTTTTCTGAAGTGTACATACCCTTGGATCATGCCCATGACTGAGGACTTGTCAGCTCATTCAACTTGTACAACCTGCACACTATAAACACACAAAAGAGTAGATAAAATACATCATGGTATTTGTTATTCTCAAATCAAGAGATGCGGAATGCATGCTCCAACAATCTCCCCTTTTGATAATAACAAATACTATATGAGAAATTCATGAGTTTAAGACCATTTATGTTTATAGGTAAGTGTGGTAAAATATATGCATGAATAATAAGTTTATAACATTATTGAGTTTAAGACCATTTATGTTTATAGTTAAGTGTGGTAAAATATATGCATGAATAATAAGTTTATAACATGGTAGCTTTAAAGCAAAGCAAACTCACTTTATATGAAGGCTCCCCCTACATAAGTGTTCCCTATATATATTGCTCCCCCTAAATATCGGTTCCACTAGATTTCTCAATTTATTCTCCCCCTTTTGTTATTAGCAAAAGTGGGTAGGGATTAATATATACCTTTTAAGATTGATAGGGATAAACTTACTTGAAGATTAATCATGATCGAGCAATAAGATATATCTGCACTTTTTATATGATTACTCCACCTACATAGATATTTCCTATGAAATTTTCAATGTACTCCCTCTAAAATTTTAAGTTCATGCAAGTTTTTCTCCCCCTTTTGATTGTATCAAAGGAGGGTAGAGGTGAGTATATGCTACAAAAATTAGTTTGTTCTATGTAGAGAAGGAAAATATGATGCTATAAAAAGCTTGTTAAATACCACTTGTTAGAAATAAGCATGGTGGAGCATAAAGTAGTAAGCAACATAAAAGAAATTATATAGTATGCATTTTAATTTAAAGATGCACTTGAAAAAAAATCATGAATAAGCGCAAGTAGTAATCACATTGGAAAGTATTATAAGCATTCTTAAAAAAATAAACATCTCATTAGAAATAGAGAATATATAAAAGATATTGAGTTTTAAAACTAAAAATTAGTTGTTTGAGTTAAAATTCTAAGAAATACTATTCCATTGAGATATAATTGTAAGCATGATTTAAAAATATCAAGAAAAGATACAAAAGTACAATGCATTAAAATTTGCATTTCAAATAAACAAAAACATTGAAGTGGTCATGCTTTGCTATCTTATGCATTTACTTAAGTTTGTAGAGAATTGTGTAGATATGCATTAGGATCCAATTCTCATGAGTAGAAGTTTTATATATGATAATAATGTGTACAAAAGTTATTTGATAAAATATACAAATATATTAATCAAAACGAATGACATATATAATGAAATAATACAATATTAAAATACACAAATAAAATTACTTCCACGATATTTCAATGCACAAACATAAAAAGAACAACTAGCAAGGTGTTTCGCACACACAATGATCATGAAGACTTATCAGGGAGCGAAGTAGTGCTTGGGGATCACATTTATTCTTTTTAACTTTGTTTTTAATTTTTTGATCCACTGTACTAAGAGTTGTGGTGAATAATATTGTTTGTTACAACACTTTACAATCCTTTCCAAGATGCACAACTTCACAATGCTCATTAAGACTTATCAAGAGGGTGAGTAGTGCTTGGTGGAGTTTTCCTTGTCATTTATGATATTGTTTTTATTCTTGTGACCAAGGACTCAAAATTCACTTGTTTTTGCAAACAATATCATTTAAATTTTTAATCCACTTTTCTCTAATGAATAAGTGCGTGAAAAACAAAGAATTGAAATAAAAAATTCAATGTAGTGTAGGTATTCAATTTATGCATTCTAATTATTGTGCTATTACACTACACAACCATGCAAGTATAAGATTAAAAACACATGTAGGTTATCACAATAACTGAGTTTGTAAAGTCATTATCAAATACAAAACATTACTCATACTTAGAGGCATGCTAAATAATTCTACACATGTTTTCTACAACCAATTTCATTACACATAACAAGATAAAAATCAAGACATGACATAAAAAATAATTTTTTATGAAAGTTTAAAATTAAATTAAACAATGTATTTAATCTTTAATAGATATAATTAGTAAACCTTGACAATGACAATAAATAACAATGATTTTATATATATATATAATTTTTTGTTTTTTTATATAACAATACAAGACAATAAACACACATAAATAAACAATAAGTAAACAAACCAATATGCATGATATAAATAATCATAAAGTGTAAAATAATGTTCATTCAATGAAGTGATCTTAGTATTTCCTAGATTATACTACCCAAGCTATATGTCTTCACCCTAGCCCCGTACTAAATGATGGATGGGCATGAGGAACTGCACACTTACCGTAGGTTGGGGTGTTAATCCCATATGCACAAAAAAGAGCCCGCTACACCTAACACTATTTCCCCCTAGTGTCTCGCAAGGCCCCACTGAACCCTTCCCCGGTTAAGGACAAGACATGATTTACAGATTAGCATCTCTAATGCATACAACCTATGCCCTCGCTAAAGTGAGAAATAATGTGGTTGAATGATCATGGACATACTAAGCGTTTATGTTTAAGAATAAAATCATAAACTATGAATTTGAAATAATCAATTTTAGAATAATTCTTGATATATCAGGAATTTTGATTTATGAATAGAATGAATTTCAGAATATGATATCAGCTAGTCATAACCGATCATAGTGGTGTACATTAAGTTCATATTCATCCTTTTTATTTATTTTAAGTGAAAATTTGTAAGGTGAATAATATATATAATTCATTTCAGCTCAATTAAATCTATTTTTTTGAAAAAAAAATCATTAATATATCTTGATAATATCACTTAAGAGATTCAATGTTAAATTTATAATGATATTAAAAGATAATTACAAGCAATGAATTTAACAATTATGTATGCTCGAGACATAAGATAGTTAGGCCACTTGAAAATACTTTGACTTTTTATTCAATTTCATTTAATTTGATTCATTTAAGAATTTAGGCTCAATAAGTTAAAGTCATATATCAAAATATATAAAGTGACCAAAATATGTGTTGGCTAAAAAAAACAAAAACAAAATTTCACAAAGCAAAAAAAATAATATATATTTTTATTTTATCATTTTATCTCATTGTGAAGTAGATTTTTAAGTATTTCATATTAGATTGATTTCTACTTCACACAAGTGATTGCAAACTAATTAATAAGTGATTTAGGTATCCAAAGGGGACTGAGTGTGACGGTTCCTTTGGGTACCCAAATATAGCGTGTTGGATTATGGGGAGACAAGTATGAATTGGCCCATTCAAGTGTAGTTGATGCGCTATTTTTAAATTTGGGTCTCCATTCATACTTTCGTTTAATTTCATTTTTTATGTTTCACATTTCCATATTGATAATTTAAAGTCTTCATGTGATGATGTTTGTTTGAAAAATAATGCGTTGAGGATTTAAAAATTTTGTCATTATTTTCTAAGTTCAAATTATATTGTTTAACATAAAGACTCTTGGAATATTGACTTTTTGGAAATTTGTCTAAATTTAATTTTATATTAAAAATGGATTGATTTTGTAAATGCATATGATAATTAAGTTTTGAAATTACATTTACACGTATTTGTTGTTTTTTATTCCCATTATCAGAACTTAACATGTTTTTATGATTAAGTATTCTAATAGGTGTATGTTTTATGAAGTTTGAAATAATAGTAGATGACTTATATAAATTTGAAGATAAAGTAGAAGAAAATGATTTTTTATTACTTAAAATTTTTTCCACAAACATTTTTAATGATTCCAGTTTATTCATTATAGCAATGTTTCCTTTTATCAAATTTTCATTATGCTCTTTTGAAATTAAAAGCTCTTTTTCAAATTCCTTGAATTTTTCTTTAAGATCATTGCAATCATAACAAGGTCTAGACATTTTAATTACAGAGCATGAAATAGAATTTGATACATAAATATTAGATTCTACTTTAGTGTTTGCTTTTAAACTTATATTTTCTAAACGTAGTTTTGAATTAGCATTTTTAATTTTCTTAATTCTGCGTTTAGCAATTTCAAGCATACGAAATGTAGAAATAGAATTTGTTATGAAAAGAGAATTTTGACTTACCTATAGTTCTATAGGATGAGGCAAGATTTGAACAGAAAGTCCCTTTGACATCTTCTTGGAATTCCTCTTCCATAAATGAATGTTCATCTTCTCTTTCGCATGATGTGTTCTCTTCTTCAATTACATTTGATGTGCATTCAACAGATCCTTCAATGGAGGAGATTTCTTGAATACTTATGGAAGCATTCATGTCTTGTACTTGTTTTGTTCCTGTAGATGGAGATTCATAAGTTTATTCGAGAGATTTCCAAACTTCATAACTTGTAGGAAACATGTATATTTGTTTAAAAATATTTTGGTGTAATGCACAAAATAAACTATTTAAGGATCTAGCATTTGAAACCATTTCATTTCTATTTAACATAGCTGGGGACTTTTCAATAGTAATTTTTCAAAATTGCTCATCTAAAGATTTAAGGAAGTTTTCCATTAGAATTTTCCACCCTTATAGTTTTCACCCATAAATAATGGTGGTCCTAAAGATTTTTCATTTAATAAAATTTCATCCCCTCTATTGGTTGAATAAATATTATCAACCATTATTCACCCCCCTCTAAGGGCGTCATAAGATCCAACAATTGGTATCAAAGGAAGTTTATTCCAAAACGGCTTCACAACCGGGAATAATGGCGCTTCATGTGCAACACGTAAAGAAAACAATACTAATTTTTCATAATATAATTAAACACTTAGAATTAAACAAAACAGAAATGATAATCTTTTATTTCATATGTGATAAATCAATATACATGATATCTCTATGAAGACAGAGATTAAGGCTTATGAAAAATATAGTTTACTTTTGATTTTGCCGGTCCTTCTACCAAGAACCGGCAGACTAAAGCGTATCTCTCCCTAGAGCTTGCTACTACCCTCCCCCTAGATCTAACAATGATCTAGACGATTCACACAAGACAATGATTACTCCCTAAGTCGCACAAGGACTTGGATGCCACTCACAAAGCTGCAAATTTCTCCTAAGCCACGCAAGGACCTAGACGCCTCGCACAAGGCGGCGATTTTCTCCTAAGCCACACACAGACTTAGACGCCACACACAAGGCGACGATTTTCTCCTAACGATTTCAATGAAAATAATGATTAAATATAATCTTTAGAAATAAGAAATCCCTCTAAATTTAGCATTGAAGATGACAATGAATCCTTGCCAAGATTGCTTCAGATGTCGTGTACGTGTCGTCGTATTGTTGCTCTTGAAACTTCTTGGGAGGATGGAGTTTTTCTTGATGCTGGAGCTCTCTGGACAAGTTTCACGCGAAGGAACACTTCAAATTCTGTAATACTTGATCTCCACAGAAAAATGAATCAATTTTATATTTTATCGATATCGCCGGCGACATTGACTGTCGCCGATCGGCGATATCCTATCTGGCTGCCACACGTCACACGATTCTGAGGTTTCCGCGGCATAATTCGATCGTGGAGCTATCGCCGGCGATAGTGGTTGTCGCCGGGCGATAGTGGCTGTCGCCTGGCGATATCTCCTTTTCACTTTTGTTGTCCAAACCACTTCCAGAGTGTGGAGGACTTTGTTCTCATTCCGGATTGGGGTGCCATGTTCCGTAACTCCTCCCGGATTAAAAGTTAAGGCTGTTTGAAGTTTAACACACAAAACTCGTTGATTTGTTTTTTTTCTGAAGTGTACACACCCTTGGATCTGGCTCATGACAGAGGACTTGTCTGCTCATTCAACTTGTACAACCTGCACACTATAAACACATGAAAGAGTAGATAAAATACATCACAGTATTTGTTATTCTCAAACCAAGAGATGCGGAATGCATGCTTCAACAGAAAAGTCTGTGGCCTTTATTGCTGAAGCCACAAGAAGAAGCAGGGGAAATACTCTTCTCCACCAAGGAGAGTTGCAAAGTCAGAAAGCTCAGATCCCAGCTCATCTTGAAATGAGCTGTCAGATGGAGAACTGGTACTGTTCTCCAAGCAGTTCAAGAAGTTGCTGAGCAGGAGGAGATAGTGGAAGAACAAAACTTCCTCCTCCTCACATTACAAGAAGGATCACAACAAATCTTGGAATAAGTTCTCCAATGGAGACAAGTATGACTCTAAACCTAGTTAACATATTTCCTCTAACATTATATAATTTTATTGTAGCAATCTTTGGCATTTCAGTGCTGATTGCCCAGTTAAAAGGAAGGAGACCGGTGAGAAGAAGAACTACCACCATAAGGAAAAGATGGAAAAGACCTTCATTACCAAGAATGAGAAGAGCTGGAGTCCAACTGACTCAGCATCCTATGACTCTAAAGAAGAAGAAGATGCCTATATTGGGATGTTTGCTACTGCTGCTGCTGAAAAGGATGAGAACTATAGTACTACAATGATAGGAATCAGGGCCCCACTATCCTTTCTTGACTGTGACTGTGAAGAGGATGATGAGTTATTCCTCATGGATCTATCAGAAGACAATTAGGACTGTCCTACTCCTAATGAGGTACACTCTATACCTAGCTCTTCTTGTACCTATGAGTCTGGCTCAGTCTCTGAAGCATCCCTTCCTCCAATAGGAATGATAGTTTAGGATATGAAAATGATGTCAATCAATTGATTGAAAAATATGGTTAAATTTTGGATGCTTTGAAAAGGAGCAAAAGATTTGTCAAGAGACAAGCTGTGGATATGGTCTCCCTGTAGCAAGCTACTTCCCTATAATCCGATTCATCCCCTTTGCTAGCTCAGTTGAGGAGGGAAGTTAGCCAGCTAAAGACAATTTCAATTTTCAAAATTAAGACCATAAGCCAGAAGAACAAGATCATCTTGGATCTTGTATATAAGCTCCTCAAAGAGAGGATTCTAGTGGTCAATAATACTCCAAACATAAATCAGTATTGCTACTCATTGATAGCTTCTCCTCCCAAACTAATAAGAAGGGGTTGAGGTACATTGAGAGGAATACTAGAAGAAGGAATATGAGTAAGGGCAAAACTAAAATTCAGCCTGATATCTCTTTTGAGAAAGTTATATTGCCATCCAATAAGTATGACCAAGAGAGTATATATGGTCATTGGTTGATTGGAAGATCCAGTAGTGTGAACAAAAAAAGCTCATAGCTATAGAGGAAGGAAGGGCATGGGCTTGAGTGGCTTTAAGGCTCCCCATGAGAAAATTCAAATGGCCCATTTTGGATCATTTGTATTTGGTGCTCCAGCCCCCACACTCAAGGATAAGGCAGTGGCCTATTCTAGGGCTCTTCTAGCAAAAACCCAGCGCAAGGGTAAGTAAGTTAGTAAGCCTGACTTGGCTATCTATGAGGCCATTAAAAGCATGTCAACTGCAAAGAACACTGCTTTTGATGAAACTCAGAGTAAGCCAAGTACATATACTGGCTGACTAACTCTCAGCCAGATTCTTGCTGAAAGAAATAAGAAGAATGATGCTGCTCTCCCCTCAAAACAGACAGCTAGTGATAGCTTGCACTCTTTAAAGGCTGTTATGAATAGGAGATGCAACATTCATGAGTATTGGTGTTGTGGTTAAGTGAGTCACTTTGCCATTGATTATTGGGACTACCCTAGTGTGCCAAGGGCAAGTCTTCCTGAAAGGACTGCTGTAAGAAGACATTTGAAATTTCAAGCTAACCAGAACCTAGGACCCAATCCATTTTGGGGTCCTAAGGTAAAATAATCTGTGTTTGCAATATAGTCCAAGTGCCCACACAATGCAAATATGGCATATGGACAGAGGATGTTACAGGCATAATACTGGAATAGGAGCCATCTTAAGGATCATACTCCAGTGAGAAATGGACCTAAGATCTACAATTATGAAGTTTGAGATGGATAAACTGACCATCAAGGATACTCCTCCAAATGCCAAAGAGGAAGAGTATGTTTTGTGCATTCCTGAAGAAGGGCAAAGTACACGGGACTTGGGTGAAGACCAGCAAGATCCATCCATTGAAGTTCAAGATGTCTATCAGGTGGGATAGAGTATTACTACCACATCAATAGATAAATGAGAAGAAAAAAATGAAGGTTGTACTCATCACAAAGGAAAGCACAAGAAGCTGCTCTTTTGAGAGCAATAAGGAAGAGGCACATGATCTTCAGCATTTTATTTCTTCTGAGAAAAAAAGTAGAGATAGAGTGCTCAGGTTTCAATACTCTCAATCTACAGCAAGAAATCAATTGGGTGGATCTCAGTCAGAAGAAAGTCCAGCTAAAGCTCTAGAAATTTTGACTGGGCAGGTAGTGGAAAACATCTGTGCAAATATTTAGTGGGAAACTGACAAGATAGATGCTCCTATTAAGGGATTGCAAGTTCAGTCTGATATGATGGACAAATTTGACTCTTACCTATAGTATCTTTATGATTCCTATTTATATACTGATTTTCGGACTCATCTGGGCTAGTTTTCTTTCACAAGTACTTCACTTTTAATTCGTTATCGTATATATTTCTTCTAATCTTTATTTCCACAGGAAGTGCACTTATAGGCACGTGGTTGTGTATTTTTGTTACTTTTATTGGTTGTACTTCTTATTGTGATTGTCTGGAATGTCTGCACATATCAGGGGGTAGTATTTCCTATAGATACAGGGGTTGTGTTGGCGCTCTCGGTTTGTTTGGGGCCTATTTTTTCTTAAGGGCCACTAATTGTGCATTTTTACACATGCACACTCAGTGGATTCCTCAGCGCACGACCACTGGTCGTGTGCCACTAATCGTGTGCATTGATTAAATTTTTTCCAAGTTCTGTCTGGGGTAATCGCAAGACCATTGGACATAGTGCGCACGACCTCTGGTCATGCGCCACTGCTCGTGCGCGTTTATCCCATTTTTCTGGAGTTCTGCCATTACTAATCGCACAATCATAGGATCTAGTGCACACGACTACTGGGCGTGTGCCACTGATCGTGTGAATTATATTTTCTACAATCTATAAATACGCTGGTTCCGCCCTAATTCGGGATTCTGGACTCTGGACTTTTTCTCCGCTATTTTCGTCTCCGAGGAGGGTTCTGCCGATCTCCTTCTTCCTCCAGCGTAGGGAGGGGCTCCGATCAAGCTTTCAATGCCAAATTCAAGCTGGAGCTTCCTCTCGGCCTCCTCCTTCATCCATGAGCTTCAAGAAGGGTTTGACCTAGCTTTTACCATCAAGCTCAGAGTAGTTTGTGTCATCCTCCACCAGATCGTGACCTGAAGAAGACGGGTCCATTGGTAGTTAGTAATAGCCTCCTCTACCCCGGATGCAGTTGAGGACCGAGCTAGGACGCGGATTGATAACCCGGCGATTCCTTCCATAAATCCTCAGCAAGACTTCGGATACAGTTGATTTTGCACTCTCTCCTTCTTTTGTTGTTGAAAGTGTAGTTTGATCTCTTTGTATTTGAGGAAGTATGCTTAATTTGATATAAGTTTGTGTACAATCATGTCTATGTGATTTTATAATCACGTTATTTGCTTGAGGTGCGCCATTATCCATCCTCCACCACACAGTGCCACACTAGTAATTGCTAGTGCCGTGCGTAGAGAAGAGGTGCTCACGACCCTCATTCCGCTATTCTCACCACCTCATCCGCAAGCCTACTTGTCCATCCGCTTAAAGATTCGGTGCATAGCGGCCTGTATAGTTTTCCATCCGCCTGGAGAAGCATTGTATAGCGGCATTGCATAGGAGTAGTTATTAGTGTTTACTTTCTTTTTCAACAAACAATCAAAAACCCCTTCGTAAACACCGACCTAAGGACTTCAATCTCAAGTCCTCCTCAAAATTAACTCCACCTTACTGTGTTCCTTGAGAGATCGATACTTGGGAAAATTCGCCCATTTTATATTACTTGTGCGACCGGTACACTTGTCGTAAACCACATCAAGTTTTTGGCCCCGTTGCCGGGGAAAACAGTCGTGAGTGTTTTTAGAGAGGGAGATAGGAGATAGAAGCTCTTTTCCATTTGTTAATTTCATGTTTCTTCTTTACTTTAGTTTTTAGAATTTGTTGCTTATTTTTCTTTGTTCCTTTTCTAGTTTTAATTTTTCAGCAGCAGACATTCCTTTTCTTTTATCTGCTAGTGTGTAGTTAATTTTTCCTTAGAATATTTCTGTTATTGAATTCTTTCTTGTTGCACCATGTTTTCTTATATTAATATCCATTGAAGATGGTGCGGTGATTATAGGCATGGTAGTGATGAGCGCCCCACTGAAGATACTGAGCATAATTCTCGTGGTTCGGTGTATGGAGCATCGTCCTCTTATGGTACTTCATACACCATACCCAAGTCTTATGCTCACTTCTCTTCTACGCCTTCATTTTTTTCTTATTCCTCTCCGGTCCCACTAGGACTGAGGAGTAATGGAAAACGGTGTTTATGTTGTCGTAGCACCGAGCACGTGTTGAATGATTGCGCAGAATTTCAACGGCAGTTGTAGGAGGATGATGAACTGTGTATCCAATTCATTCCATCCACCTCTCAATTGGCTGCCCCTTCTGATTCTAATGATATATTCGCAATACCACCTTGTTTATGGGGGACTGCTGCGGATATACCTATCAAACTTTTTATTGATCGGTGTAACGACATTGTGGTGCCGTCTCTCCCTATGCATTCTTCCCCTTTTTTTGATTCACCCTCGGAGGAACCCGCACATATTTTTTTTAATGTTGTTGTTCCTCCTCTTTCTTTGCAATAATTATATATACAAATTTTTAGTAAGTCAGTTGATGATGTTATGCCGGATAGTGATTCAGAGCCTGAGGTTGCGCCAATGTGGGACGGGGACGTTATTCTCTCCAATGGAGAGTGTGACACCTTGGAACATGATGACGCACCGAGGTGGGATTATGAGGAGAACCTTTCTGATGAGGAAGTTTTCACTTTTTTGTTGGATAAGGAGATCCAAACCACCACCGAGGACCTCGAGCTCTAGGATTCCCCTTATTATGACTCATATGACACCGACGATGATCTATGCCTTGATCCTGATGGGAGTGAGACCGGGACCACTCCCCATATTTTTGATTATTTCAGTTTTTCATCTCCTTTATTTCTTGATCCCCTTTCTGTATCTGAGCTTGTGTAGGTTGAGTCTTCGCAGGTGCTTCAAGAGGAATTGGAGCTTTCAGCTCGAGTCATGGACAATAGCATCCTCTTTCACGAGGAGGTTGATTCCTCCTCTATTTAGGAAGCTCCATTAATTGCTTTATCCTCCTACCATCTCCCTGTAGACGATACCTTGCTGGGCAAGGATTTTTTTCTGGTGAGATGAGTGAGGACCAGCGCTCCTCCTCTTCTTACTTCCTATTTCCTCTGCCTGTGAGGAGTAGGTATGATTATTTGGGCAGAGGGATAACTGCTTTATCTTCGTATCAATACTCGCTACCACAATGGATATTCAGTCAGTTACCTATGCATCTTTTATTTCATAGGCCCATCAGCTAGGACTTTTCATTAGATGAATAAGTCGTGCTGGGAGGACAATAACCCCAGTAGTTATCTTACATTTCTTGCATTTTTATTTTTCATGTCTATCTTAGTTTTAGTATTTCTTTGTATTTTGTCTATTTTTCATCTGTTTTTGCGGAGCTCACCCCTGCAGGTATTCATGGCAAATTTTTATTGGCGGGGTTATGATTCTTCGTTTGGCAGACCTGCTTCTATTTTTTCACGCGTCTTCTGGTATGCTCACTAGCTGAGCATTGGATAACCTCTCCCCTTGTCTCTATCTGATTTTAATTTCAATATCATATGCTGTGTAGCTTAGTTTATGTTCAGGGGAGAGCCAGTATTTGTTACCTTTTGCATGCGCACATTTCATTTGCATACTAGAATCTTTTATTGTTTTATTTTGATTAGTTCATTGCATCGCACACCACTGTACCCACATGAGCTCGTGCTTAGTTGTTAGCGTGCTGCGAGTTAAACTCGTTTCTTTTATATGATTTGGGAAAATTATTGTGCTCGCATAGGATTGTGAGACGAAGTAAAATGTTGACTCCTGCAGTGCTCCTAGTCGAGTGCTCTCGTCTCATGTAGAAATTGGAGTAGATTTAATTTTTCTGTAATGCTTATAGTTTTATATTTTTTTAATTTCGTAAATACAATTTATTCTACTCAAAAAATTGAGAATTCGGTGTGAATCTGACGGTAGCTTAGGGATGTTTGTTGACGGCCGTTAGATTTGTATTGCTCGAGTCGGGAGGATGGATAGTCTTTCTCGTTGGATAGAACTTGCCCCAAGCTATTCTTGAAGTATGGGTATAGGTTAGTTCAATCGCATGAGCGTTATGTAGGCCATCGTTTTGGCCCGGTTGAGCTTTGTGCAGTTCCTAACATCTTATCCTCGCGAGCCCCATTGTGCCTACCCCTTCTTTTTATTCAGCTCCACCATTATTACACTAAATCCTCATAATCGATCATAGTCGCACACCCAAATCGAGCTTTAGTGTTTTACATTTTTATTTTGAGGTGTTGATGTGGTGATATTCCTTGTGAATTTGTGGATGTGCTCCAAAGTTTTTTTTGCTGAAATTGTTAAAATAAAAAGATGATTTGAAAATAATATATAAAAATTAATTGTGAAAAATAAAAGTGAAAAGAAATAGTACAATTGAAAATTTGATTTGAGATGAGATTGTATTTGGAGTTGGCATAGAAAAGAATCACACCCATATTTTAAAAATTAAGTCTGGGGGTGTGGTGTACCCGCATGTATTTTGGTTAGCGAATAGATTCTTTTCTATGCTAGCTCATTTGGGTTAGGTGTGTAGCCTTCTTTTTTATCTTTGTTTTTCTCACCGAAACTCAAGCCCCATCTCTTCACCTAAAGTCTTACTGATTCGTGTGTTAACCAAACCAGTGATGTGGAGACAGTGTGAATGGACAAGCATATGGTCACCGACATTGGTGGATTCCTTTGAAGGTTATCCCGAGCCCCGATCTTTAGCAATGCTCGCCTTAGCGATTAGTCTACTCTCTCTCCCTACATGTTACCGGAAGATTAACCGTGATTCGATTTTTAGTAGTAAGAAAATATTGATACGCATTATGAAAAGTATAAACTATTTTGTATATTTAGAAATTTACTCTATTATATTTTTACGTGTGCGAGCATGCGAATTTGCATGGTACTCCTTATCTTAATTTATAAGTTAGCTAGTTTATTTTCCCTATTTGCATAGATTTTGTTTGCTCAGGATGCGCAAACAGGTAAGTCTGGGTGTCTGATGAGTCCTATTTATATACTGATTTTCGGACTCATCTAGTCTAGTGTTCTTTCACAAGCACTTCATTTTTAGTTCATTATCGTATATATTTCTTCTAATCTTTATTTCCATAGGAAGTGCACTTATAGGCCCGTGGTTGTGTATTTTTGTTACTTTTATTGATTATACTTCTTATTGTGATTGTCTGGAATGTCTCACATATCAGTGGTAAGTTTTTCCTGTAGGTACAAGGGTTGTGTTGGTGCTCTGGGTTGGTTTGGGGCCCATTTTTGCCTAAGGGCCACTGATCGTGCATTTTTACACGAGCACGCTCAGTGGATTCCATAGCACACGACCACTAGTCGTGCGCCACTAATCGTGTGCACTGATTCCATTTTTTCCAAGTTCTGTCTGGGGCAATCGCGTGACCATTGGACATAGTGCGCACGACCTCTAGTCATGCGCCACTGCTCGTGTCCATTTATCCCATTTTTCTGGAGTTCTATCAGTGCAAATCGCACGATCATGGGATCCAGTGCACACGAACACGGTCGTGCGCCACTGATCGTGTGCATTATATTTTCTGCAATCTATAAATATGCAGGTTCTGCCCTAATTCGGGATTCTAGACTTTTTCTCCGCCGTTTTCGTCTCCGGGGAGGGTTCTGCCGATCTCCTTCTTCTTCCACCTCTGGGAGGGGCTCCGGGCAAGCTTTTAACACTAAATTCAAGTCGGAGCTTCTTCTCGGCCTCCTCCTTCATCCATGAGCTTCAAGAAGGGTTCGACCTAGCTTTCACCATCAAGCTCGGAGGAGTATATGTCATCCTCCACCAGATTCGTGACATGAAGAAGACGGGTCCATTGGGAGTTAGTGACAACCTCCTCTACCCCGGACGCAGTTGAGGACCAAGCTAGGATGCGGATTGACAAACCGATGATTCCTTCCATGAATCCTCAGCAAGACTTAGGATCCGGTCGATTTCGCATTCTCTCCTTCTTTTGTTGTTAATAGTGTAGTTTGATCTCTTTGTATTTGATTAAGTGTGCTTAATTTGATATACGTTTGTGTACAATCATGTCAATGTGATTTTATATTCACTTTATTTGCTCACAGTGCCGCACTAGCAATTTCTAATGGCGTGCGTACCGAAGAGGTGCTCACGACCCTCATTCCGCCATTCTCACCACCTCATCCGCAAGCCTCCTCGTCCATCCGCCTAGTGATTCAGTGCATAGCGGCCCGTGTAGTTTTCCATTAGCCTGGCGAAGCATTGCATAGCGTTATTGCATAGGAGTAGTTTATTAGTGTTTACTTTCTTTTTCCGCAAACAATCAAAACCCCCTTCGTAAACACCGACCTAAGGACTTCAATCTGAAGTCCTCCTCAAAATTAACTCCACCTTACTGTGTTCCTTGAGAGATCGATACTTTGGAAAATTGGCCCATTTTATATTGCTTGTGCGATTGGTACAATTGTCGTAAACCGCATCACATCTCCAGCACAAAATAGATCAGAAGAATACTGCTGAATATCTGAATGTCCCTACGGACAATACTGATGTTGATGCACAGAAACGGACACCACTAGATAAAGGTTCGAAATCTCACGGGGAGATGAGGAGAAGGGAAGAGGAGAGACTGCCGAGTAGCCGATTACTATCGGTTAGAGAAGAAACCATAGCAAGCCGCAAGAAGCGGCGACAGAACACTTTGCCCTCCGCGGCCTGAATGCCTCTCCTGCGGCGGGATTTCCTTTTATTAAAAATGAAGTGGTTACACTTAGAGTGGAAAGAAAAGAGAAAAATGAAAGCCAGTCGAATAACTGGCTGCGAGGCACTAGGCTCGAGGTCGCAGCTCTTAACAAGCGAGCTCCTAGATTCGAGTTAGCGTGCTTTGGGGAGCACTACCTCCCCCTATTTATAGGCTCGGGGGCCTGCCCAAAAGGGCAGGGATAAAGTTACTAGCTGCTCGGGGTACAGGAGAACCGGGCAGAGGTGAGGGGAAACAAATAAACAAAAAAGGAGAAAGGTGGGAAAACGCGCGGCCTGGCAGATTCCTCCTAGCGAACTGAGCGACTAGGCCCTGGGACCGGGTGTTGAGCTAGGCCGGTACTGACAGCACCTAACTTGGAGACCGCTCAACCTCTCTGACAACTAGCCAGCTTGCTGTGTACGGTGGCTAGAAAATATAGGCCGCCGATCTTGAAGGCCATGAGAACTTGTCGCGGATTCTGGGTTAACATAATCCCCGCATATTTTTAAGTTTTTGAAAAACTTTGAAAATGTAGAACTAAGTCAGAGACCGTGAATTCCTTTAATGCTTTTGCATCTAAAAATTGCCCAAAACTCTGTCATTCTTCAAGATCTCTACCAAAGTAATGGGTAGTTATTCGCCACTAGCGGTCAAAATCTTTCAAGCCGATGCAGCTTTCCGCAAACGTCATGTCCTCAATGTTAGCCCGCGAGGAGAGGTCAACTGAGAAGAAGAAGAGGAAGAGCCGAAAACCGGAAAGCTCTGACCGACAGCCTGAGGGGAAACCTGAGAAGCCGATAACATCAGCGACTTCTGATTATGGAAAGAAACTGACGTAACCCATCAAGAAATCCTTGCAGGCCGCGACAAAGTTTAAGCTGCTTCCAAGCATGCTCTCCAACAAACCGGGACCACCAAATCCTTTGAGATCACCTACTCGCCATCGGGTGAACCTCTCTTAAAGATTTCTGAGGCGGAGGAGAAGAGTGTCGACTCTTCAAAACCACGTGAGCTGTCCACAATAGCCGATGTCATCGTCATTGATAAGAATGACCTGGAGAAGTCGCGGGAGGCCGCGCGGTCTCCAGCTGAGAAGAGCAAGTGAACAGAGATGATAGACGACCACTTGAAACAGCATAGGAAAAAGGATGAGACCCTTGAGGAAAGAATGAGGAGGAAGGCGCTGAAGATGCAGGTTGGAAACCGAAATATTTCAGTGAAGACCGGAGAGGCTAGTCTCCAGCATAGGCTGCGGAAGAAAGAAGCATCCGAGAGTCCGTCGACACCATCCTCCAAGCTGAACGAGCTAGAGAACACACCCATGGCTAGCGAGTCCGTGAACGACATCTTAAAGGATATTGGGAGTTTACAGCAGCAAGACAAGCTATTGGCAACTCTAGCGGCTTCTGAAGAGGTCGACAACCACGATGTCGAAGTTATTGGAGAGAAGCCTGGCGAGCCGGCTTCTGCGATTTCTGAAGGATCTGAAAAACTAAAACTCAGAGAGATAATGGAGGAGATGAAGAAACTAATCGCCAGGAAACATGTGGCAACAACACTTCCTCTCCTGCAAGGTAAACAAGGAGAAGTTAAGCAAATTATAAATTTCTATAAGTCGTGGTCACGGAAGAAGGGGGCAGACACAATTTTTAATCCGCCGGCCAGCTTTTTCCTGACCACGGCTCAGCATAAAAGAAAGGTTCAAGAGGTCGCACGACTAAGTAAAGAAAAACTTAAGTGGATAGATTCTGAACGATTCAGGCGACCAGTGTTTAGATTTGACACTGCGCTTTTGAAGGAGAGAAAACTAAGAGCTATGGTCTCGTCCTACCGAGATTCTTGAAAGAGGTTGCAATTATATGACTGAATCTAGCTGCTTGTTTATCCATTGTAGGTGTACCCGAAGCCGCGATGAAGCCGGGCGATCTGACGACCTTCTTGCCTCCGCTGCCACGCTGCTGCTGCCAAATACCCAAGACGAAAGGATGGCTGTATTCCAGAAGGAAGTCACCGCCTTGTAGGCCAAGGTGAGGGAGCATGGCGAGGCCCTTCGGGTTAAGGAGGAGGAGTGGTGGATTGATAGAGAAGAGCAGTGGTTTGCGTTGGAGGCCGCAGAGAGGATGACATAGGAGGTGCTACCCACCTTAGAGCACAAGAGAGCAGAGCGGCAGTCTGCGATAGAGGGCCGCTTAGAAGAGTATACAAGAGGTGCTGGCCTCGTTGGAGCAGAAGAATACAGAAAATTTTGATCTGCAAGCTATAGTGTTGATGACCAGGCGGATTGAGAGAGAAAGAGAAGACATTTTCTGACTTGACGGGGGAATGGACAAGGATCCGCCAGCGGAGGCCGGTAGAGGCCAGCGACCTGTTGGGACGACCTCTGAAAAGCTGCAACCGCCAAGCAGCCCGGCTTCTGGGGAGACTTCAAGTCTATAAGTGGTCGCAGCTATTGGGCAGGTCGCTGCATCTGGCGACCTGGAGGGTCGCGCTCTACCGGTGGTTCCATTCGCCCGCGTGGAACTCGATACCTCGCGAGTTCACCGGGCTGCATTCAATCCACAACATCGTCAGTCAGGTATATGTCCAACTAGTACTGACCGGCGACCAAGTCGTGCGGATTCAGAGAGAAGGTCCTGAGAGTGGTGACAAACATCTTGAACATTTTAATTTGGCTTTATAATAATTATTAACTGTTGATGTTGGACAACTTGGTTGTTGTAAACAACTATTTTATATTTGTTTTATGCTTCTGCGAATTGCCTGTGGCTTTTTGCGGTATATAAATCATAGTCGTCGTATTTTTCCTACTTCGGGTATTTTCTAAGTGTAGGAACTTGGTCGCGCGAACTGCCGAACTGGACTATGGTTTGACCGCGTCGTTAATATTTATACTTGATAGGTTGAGGATATGCGGCTTTATATCTAACCGCGATTTGACATGGATCACTGTAGCTTCCCAGGATTTCTATTAATAGAGATGACTTCGGAGACTTCTGCACGAAAAATCAAGATGAAGGCTAAGGAGAAGTCGACGAGGTCTTACAAGGCGACTGCTGTTAGGATGGATGCAGCTTTTGCCTTTCATTCCGCCGACCACAAACAATGTCGGCTTACTCAAGCCGAGCTGGACGGTTTTATCGAGAAGTATATGAGGGGTAGCCCGCTACTCGCGCGGCTTCCCCTCCCGCATGAGCGGATTAACACCTTTGCTGCCAACCAAATCGTTATCCCCATAGATCACTTCGACTAAGTCTTCCGCTTCCCCATCTTGATGGAAGCCAAAGCAATTTTCGATCATTACGCGGTTGTGCCCGGACAGTTGCCGCCGAATTCCATCGCTGTCATCTTTAGCTTCTTTCTTATCTGAGGTCAGAAAGAGTCTGCTTCTCCACGAAGCTATTCCATGAATGCCTCTCCGTCAGGTCTATTCCGGACTCCAGGACGAAAATTTTCTGCGGGCATCTGAACTTCGATTACAGGGGGCTGAAGGTCGTCAACTTGGAGAATAAGATCCCGAGCTAGTCAGAGAGATATCTGATCATTGAAGGAAATTTTGGACTTCTCCCGGTTAACCCGTAGGTCCGCGATGAAGCCGCCTTCGACGGTAGTGGGCTAGAAGGCATGGAGAAGGAGATATATAACTTCTTCAAGGGAGAGCGGCTTGATGTTAATCACTACATCCCGCTGCTCCCATCCTTGGAGTGCGTTCAAGCGGAAGACATTAAGTATTAACCTGACTGAACTATTTCGTTAGCCGATCGGCTTATGAACTGACTTCTTGCTTTGGTCGCGCAGCTGTTGTGGCGGTCCTGCTGAACAAACCGCTGACTCCAGGCGGTTTAACCCTTAATCAAATGGAGAAACGGGCCAAGCGAGTCAGGCCGACGCGGACTGAGGGGGAAAAGGAATTGGCCTCCTCCGGCGAGTTCACGCTGCATGGAATGGGAAGCGGCCTGAAGGACCTCCGCGGCAACCCGACCATGTAGTGGAGTCCAGATGGAGACTCCATCAAAGTTTCCACCGCCCTCCCTTACTTGGGGAGGGATAAAGTTAGCCGCCACACCAACATAGCCGGCACGACGCTGTATGGAAAGCTCAACCTTGAAGCGTTGTGCAGGGTGCCCGAAGGAGACTTGTCGTGGTTAACCACACAGGTAGGGGCGAGAAGCTTCGTGACTAGCCACTACATGGGCCTGGCCTACAAGTTGTTAGTAAAAGACAGAAGTGGCTTGGAGCGGCAACTGGAGGAGAAAGAAGAATAAATAAATCGACTAAAGGAGAAGCAATCGGTAAGTTATCACCTGATATTCTTGCGGTTATAACTCGGAAACCACTCGGTCTAACCTTTTACTTCTCTTGTAGGGGATGTATGATCCGGAAAAACCTAGTCTTCCAGGACAACGTCTTCCCGCAAGTTGTCTGAGGGATTGACAGAGCGCTTAACCACCTCCGAGATCTCGACAGCTTTGCGGAAGGATTTACCGACTTCACCTGCCTCGACCTATTCCCTACCTATAAAGACAAGGTGGTCATTGTACATCATGTGTTCAAGGGTAAGGATAAGGTCGGGAAGGTGAGGGCGGAGATGAGGAGGAAGACAACGAGGGATCTGATAGCCTGAAAAGCTGGAGTGAAAGAGCCACCTCCGAGAAAGGCTGTCAAGCTTCGGAGACCGTGTAGACTGATCCCGCGAGTTCTGGTGGCTCGAGCGGCTCTTCAGCCAGCAGCATTGGTTACTTGCAATCTCAAATCGATGTTGACGGTGGCAGTGACTCAAGTACCCCTGCAGCTAAGAAGCTCAAGTCGGGCGATTAGAAAATTATGAATTCTAACTTGTATTTTTGAATCTTTTGGAAACCGGCAGTTTGTTTATGTTAACCGTGCGGTTTGATTTTTGCAATCTTCTTTTGAAAAGGAAATGAAAGAACACTTTACCTTTGATGTCATTTTTCTATTTCTGTCCTTTTTTCTTACTTGTATTAGTCTGAACGGTCTGCTTTCGATTTAACAGATAATATAATTATTATGTAAAACGATCTGTGGTCATACTAAAGACCGGAAATCCAGAGTTATGCGACTTCAATCAAGTTATTCGCGAGGAAGAGAATAATTCTTGCAGCTTATTTGAAAATATACACCGAACATTAAGCCGCGCGACTAAGATCATTAATTGTTAAAAATCCTCAACGATGATAGACGACTGATGGTCGTGGCTTGGCTGAACACAAATGTAGACTACCTTTCTAATATGAGAGTTATACTCGAGGTTGGAGATAAATAACCTGCGGCTTCTGATATTAGAATTCAAGTCGGTTACCAGAGATACTTTTGCATGCCTAACCGGTAAATAGACAGTCTGGTAATATAGGCTAAGCTCATATTATCTATGAAGCGGCAAGTCACAGGTTGATTAGAATGAATACCATAAGTCGGCAGACACAGGCATAGAATTGATTGACTGAATTAAGTCGACCGGATTCCTGAGTATATTAATAATAAACCGGCAAGCAGGCCTCTATAAGCCTAATAGGACAAACTTGAATGAAAAACCGCACGGCCTGTTAACTGAATAGAATAAATCGGCTAGATAAGGCCCCTACATAAGATCGCAAGATGACGGATAAGCTCACGCTAACCTGCAAAGAACAGGAGGAGCCACAAGCTTATGTGTCCATGCAGGCAGGTGCACGAGGCATGGCTTTCCACACAAAGACCACATAAGAAGGGCTGATGCCTAATATCCGCAACTGATGTCAGGAGGGATAAAAATTCTTAATATCTGCGACTGATGTCAAGCGGGACAAGTATGTAATATCTGCGACAGACGTCGATCGGGATAAGTACGTAAAATCTGTGACTTAGGTAGAGCGGGATAAGTACGTAATATCTCCGACTGATGTCGAGCAGTATAAATAGGTAATGTTTGCGACTGATGTCAAGCAGGATTGCTGCTACAAATCCGTGACTGATGTAGAGCGGGATGTGGAGGGCTTAAGAATTTAGAGGCATTTTGCATCCATATGTGTATATGTTAGCAAAGCTAAAAAATAAGGTTCAGATGGCATGTGGAATGCTTGTTTGTAGTTAAGGATGTAGCAAAAGGATATATACTTGGAACTTGATCAAACCCCATTACTGTCAATTGTAAGGGGATCCCGTGCAACGGCCCTGTTTCGAGCTCAGAGGCTATCGCACCCAACCATGGGCCGCACAGCGTGTCTCACCCCATGGCCCGCTATAGGGCTGCAGCCTAGTGCCACCCCAACCCATCACTAGCCAATTTCTCAGCACAGTAGGTTGTTGATTCCAGGTTTCGAACCCGAACACCGTTCTTAAGGCGCCTTCAACAGCCCTCATCACCAACAGGGTCGCACAACGTGTCTCGCCCCGTGGCCTGCTACAGGACTACAGCCCAGCGCCACCCCAACCCATCACTGGCCTGTTTCTCAACACAGTAGGGTTTTGATGTCAGTTTTCAAACCCAACACCCTTCATAAGGCGCCTTCAACAGCCCTCATCACCAACTGCGCTGCTCGAAGATCTAAATGGGTTGTATCGTCATTTTCTTCATACTTCTCACCGAATCTCTCCCCTTCAGTGACTTCAATATGCCAAAAATGTACAGGCGGATCGAACTTGAATCAATATATATGGGCTCTTCGACATCACCATACCCGCTCAGCTTGCGGATGCGATTAATTTCCCGTGTTGAAGGCGCTTTATGAAGGATGTCCGGGTTCGAAACCCGGCATCAACAACCTACTGTGGTGAGAAACATGCCAGTGATGGATTGGGGTGGCACTGGGCTGCAGCCTTGTAGCGGGCCACGGGGCGAGACATGCTGTGCGCCCCATGGTTGGGTGCCGCAGCCTCTGAGCTCTAAACTGGGCCATTACATTCCGCTCCATTATTACAATCTTAAACACTCTTATTATTGAGAAAACCAAGTCTTTGCTTGCACCATTGAGTTTATTAGAGAAGAATGTTCTATAGGGTTACTGAATGATATAATCTTGTAATTTCCCAGCCCTTGCAAGTTGATCTACTAACTTTCGAAGAGCCATGCAATCTTCCGCTAGATGACCTATATCTTTATGATATTTGCAGAAATGTTCCTCATGCCGATATTTAATCTTAGATTTCATGCATCGATGCTTTTTGAACTTTTGCATTCTTTGAAGAACTATCAGGAGATCTTCCATAGGAATTTTAAATTTGACATAGCTATCTGAACATTTTCCATTCTTTAGAGCTTTAGAATCAAAAGATACGATAGGATATGCTTTTGCAAACTCAGATGACTCATTCTGCTGATGTGGCTTTGTTGGCCTATTTTGAGGGAGATGAGACTTGTAACTTCTGAATTGTGAAATATTTTGTGAGGAACTAGGCTGTTGATCAAAAGTATTCTCCTGGGGCTGCTTAACCTTCTGATTCAAAAATAAGATGCAGTCTTTGTTTGCTTCTTCACCTATTATGACCTTGTTAACAATTTCAATAAGATCTCCATAAGTCTGGGGGTCCTTTATAGTGAGCTCAAACTTTAGAGGAACTTCTCGAAGTCCCTTCACGAAAGCACATCGGTAATAATCATTAGGAACGCTAACAATATCAAAAATTTCAATTTGGAATCGGTCGACGAAGTCAGGATTAGACTCGTCATCCCCCTTCTTGATTTGAAAGAGAGCTCCAACGTCTCTTTTCCATTTCCTATAGGTAGTAAACCTTGAAAGGAATTTCCTTCGAAGATCTTTAAACCCAGTTATTGACCGAGCTGGTACACTACAGAACCATTCTCTAGCAAGGTCTCCAAATGATATATTGAGAAGTTTACATTTGATTCCGTCTGACACTTTTCTTAGCGAAACAGTTGATTCAAAAGCTTGTAGATGAGAAACTGGATCATTTAATCTAGAATATTCTGGCAGATGAGGTACTCTGAAATCGTCAGCGAAAGTATCCCAATGAATTCGGTTAATGAACGGAGAGAGGACTTCTTCTTCTTTAAAAGGAGGCTATTGGCTTTCATGACCTTGACTATATAATAAGAGGTTATGCTTGGTCTGCGACTTTCACAAGGAGGGTTGAAGATCTCTTTTGCAAAAAAACTCATTATTTCTGTCAAGCGATCCATCACTAAGATGAGAACAACCTTGTCTCTCCGAGAGATTTGTAATAGCCGATTTGAAATTGGAGTCACCTTGTTCCTTCGCACGATCCATTTTGAACAGGATAAAACATCCAAAAAGTACTTAGAAACCGCTGAACAACTGCAGCTTGAATGGGCAGTTAGATGGTAGGACAAGCCTGTGAGGAGACCGACGAGAAAGCTGGCAGGTAGAGTGGCAGGCTGGTGCCGAGTTGAATGCAATGACTAGCGCTGCTGCGGCTTGCTTGACTAGCCGTCGAGTCCTAGCAGCTTGAGTGGACTAACAATATTAGTCTGCTGAATTCATCAACTATTCGATATCTGAAGGTCGCGTGTTAATTATTGATGCGTGGAAACGGACACCACCAGCTAACGGTTCGAAATCTCACGGGCAGATGAGGAGAAGGGAAGAGGAGAGACTTCCTAGTAATCAGTTACTAGCGGTTAAAGAAGAAACCAGAGCAAGCCGCAAGAAGCGGCGACACCACACTTTGCCAGTCGCGGCCGGAATGCCTCTCCTGCAGTGTGCTTTCCTTTTATTAAAAATGAAGCGATAAAACCTAAAGAGGAAAGAAACGAGAAAAAGGAAAGCCGGTCGGACAGTAGGCCGCAAGGCACAAGGCTCGAGGCCTCAACTCTTAACAAGCGAGCTACTAGATTTTAGTCAGCGTGCTTTGGGGAGCGCTACCTCCCCCTATTTATAGGCTCGGGGGCCTGCCCAAACGGGCAGGGCTAAAGTTACCGGTTGCCCAGGGTACAGGAGAACCGGGCAGAGGTGAGGGGAAACAAATAAATAAAAAAGGAGAAAGGAGGGAAACTGCGTAGCCTGGCAGATTCCTCCTGGCAAGCAAAGCGGCTGGGCCCTGGGACTTGGTGATGATCTGGACCGGTACTAACAGCGGCCTGACTTGGAGACCGCTCAGCCTCTTTGACAACTAGCCGGCTTGTTGTGTACGATGGCTAGAAAATATAGGTCGCTGGGTCTTGAAAGCCATTATAACTAGTCCTGGATTTCGGGTTAACAACTGATGTTGAGGGGGAGATTACCTAGATGGTTACTCCTACTGTGAGAGTGCAAGTACAATCGGTTCAAAAATAGCTAGATTGCCCCAGCTACTGTTGATACAAGTCAGCAAATTCCTATGGGAAATGTAGAGATTGAGGGGGACATTCCAACAGAGCTCCCTACTCAAGAAAATGAGACTGGTATCTGGATGAAAAGAGAGATCAGGCCAAAACCTCCCTAACTGCAGCTTGAAGTAGTTATAAAGGGGGGAAGGCAATGATAAAATGGGAGATTGTAATGTTGAAAGGCAAAGGCAAATGATCAAAGAAAAAGGAAATGGAAATGATCAAGGGGGATAATACTATTTTGGTGACCAATGTAATCAGAGGTTCTTTGGGGCTTGAACAGTATACAAATAAAAATATGATTGACCAAATTTAAGATGGACTGTTTGATGAACAGTATAGTGATTTGAGGGCAGATCAATGTGATGATCAAGATGGTGCTCAGTGGGATGAACCCTCTATTACTGCTGATCAGATAGATAGAGCCAGAGGCAAATCTATTGCTTAAGAAGAGGAAGAGATCTGGCTCAGCATGAAGAGACTTTGCAGGGTGCAAGGAAGATAGGAAAAGTAAGGGTGGAACTTGTTAATTCCTAGGTAGAAGGCTGATTTCATGGAGTTGCTAGAAGCAGACCAGTATGGATATATCCACTATTGAGTCATAATACATCTCTGCAGGGAGCTGATGTGTACATCTTCAGTGGATACAACATCAGCTAGAGGACTACAATCTCATGGTAAGTCATTCACCCTTATAGTGTGACTCATCAAGTGCAATTTTTATTGCTAAAAATCATGTCTCACATAGTAGGACTAAGCTTATATAAATTAGATATCATTCTATTAGAGAGCATATAGAAAGCGAAGACATTTGACTTGAATTTGTCCCCGCTGACAATCAAGTTGTTGATATCTTCACTAAGTCATTGGATGAGGCTAAGTTCAATTCTTTCAAAATTGAGTTAGGAATGCTTATTGTTTAATGACTCATGTACATTAAGTGTTTCAATTATAGATCTACATTTCTATATTTTTATTTTCAATTCAGTATGAAGACTATCTGCCTTATTATTAAAGTATAACTTTAGAAAGGTTATATAGATGGATAGCAGTTAATCACTTTAACTAGCTAGGTTAAACTTTAGTGAGATCAGCTGAATCAGCTGAGAAAGATACAATATTTGACAAGAATGATGTTCCTCTAAAAATAAAGATGTAGTTGAGGGGGAGCATTCACGTGTTCCTACTCAGGATGAGATCATTCCATCCACCGTGTTGGCTGAGGAATCAACTCTTCAAAAGCATGATGGTCAAAAGGACCAAGAGAAATGTTCACTCATGATCCTTTCTCCACCCTCAATAGACAAATGCACTGACTCAACAGGGGAGGAGTGCAATGACTTGACATGTTGAGTCAGTGCATAATACTGGGGAACTTTTAACAAGTTGTATGGAGAGAGAAATGACTTTGTTGGTTCTAGGGGCCATCCATATAGGGGGAATAAGGTTTACGTCATTTATAAGAAATCTAAATTATTTCATTCCATGAAAAACTAGTTATGGAAGCTACTGCGGGGCATTTGGTAGCTAACGCGGGGCGATATGTCACAGAACTCGTTTTTCAGGGCAGATTCCTCCTTGGAGATCTATGCACTCTTCAGGAAAAGACAAACCAACATTCACAGCATTACACGCAAGTAAAGAAGAAGAAAATGAATTTCATTGCAAAACTAAATCAACAACTATTTTAACAATTACAAAATCTTGATCTCCGTGATGCTGGAGATCGAAGGCGGTGAATGGAAAAAAGCATTTGGTTTTTTGTATCGACCCGCTCCTCGGACCGGCTGGCTCTCTCTCTTTCCCTCCAAGAAAGGCCTTCGAGTCGGCTCTTCACCTCCACACAAGGAAGAATTTTAGAGCCCCGCTAGATCACCCGATCTTGACGTCCCTTCCCCCGAGACGATTTATCACGGAATCCTCCCCGGATTCCGAAGACTTTCCCCGGTCGATTTCCCTCAATACATGAATATAGAGAAAAGCAAAGAATACAACAAAAGTTTAAAGATTTAAGATTGAATCTCCCTCTTGACGATTCCTCTGTTGAGCGATCCACGACCGGTGCATGAGATCTTTGTCTGCTCGCAATCGGTAGACAATTCGTTGTCATTGTTGTCCTTGGCTTGCTAGAGATCTATGTGTGCGAACAGGAGGGAGGCGGTTTTCTTCTCCTTCGACGAAGATGGCAGAACGGACCACAGAGAGGCGTCTGAACCCTAGGAATCATAGAACTCTGTCTATTTTCTTCCTAGTAAGGAAATACAAAAAAATGAGCTACCTTTTATAGATCTTTGTAAAAACAGGCTACCGCCGGCGGTAAGTCTAGTGCCCGGCAGTAGCTTCACGCGCTTGATTTGACTGCTGTCTTGCAAATTTGGAAAAATATTCAAAATGAATTTTTTTTCATTTTTTCAATGCTAGCGCAGCGCGGTTGGAAGGTAACGCCACATGGTTGGTCAAGCATCTCGACGAATCCATCTCGATGATCGTTGTGTGGCTAGTGCGGCGTGGTATACTGTTATCGCCTGGCGATAGCTTCCCGAGTGTCTGGCTAAAATAATTCCTTGAGAAGCGTTGGCGGTAGGACTAGCGCGGCGCGGTAGAAACACGAGCACCACATCCATTTATTTCAGGCTACTGCCCGGCGACAGCTACTACATCTCGGCGGTAGGTTCCAAAGTAGTTATTCTTGCATCGCTTGAACCTATAAGCCTGCACACTCTACCAAACACAAGATGTGATCAAATACAGTATAAGATTTATTGTTATCAAACTAAGGATATGTGAACCGTTGGTTCCAACAAACTCCCCATTTTGATAATATCTAATCCCATTCATGAGATATAGCAATTTGATGCATAATAGAGCGCATATAAGAGTTAAACGTTAAAAAAAATTTAAAGTAAGGTTTCAGATTACATATAGCTCTCCTACACAAGTGCTCCCCCTAATTGCGTGTTCTACGTACTCCCACTACCTACATGCACACAACGAACTAAGCTCCCCCTACATGTGATCTACCCTTACCCATGACTCATAAACCATCAATTTTCCCACTTTGATATTATCAAAAGGGGATTGGCTAGACCAAATCAAAATAAACATGCGCATGCATGGAAGAAATATAATGCAGTATATAATGGGATTGAATAAATTAGATGGTGCGTGGTAGAGAAAGTGAAACAAGAGGCGATAAGCAATAGGGGTGAACAAAAATGAATTCAAAAAGTATAGCCCATAGAGATCAAACAGATGAATACAGTACACAAAAATAGTCTAAATCAAGTTACAGAGTTAAAAAGAATTGGACAACACTGGTACAATAAGCACATAACGATTTTGAGTACAATGCTAAAAGAGTTATAGAATTAATACAGAGGAACATTGTACATGCTATGAATAGAAATCTTGTGCTAGAATTTACGTGCTAAAGACATCTAGTGCCATTTCAGTCCAATTCATATACATGGAAGCGTTAGATAGAGCAATGACATGTGCACGTATAACATCAGAAGACAAACATCAAGTAGATTTAACATTCATTACATGGTTTATCTCAGTAATTAAATATGCCATCGCGAGAGGAATAAAGTGAACAAGCACGTCACGTTTCTATCTATGTTATACCAAGGATAGAACTAGGGGCACTAAGCTTAATGTTCTAGTCCGTGCAAGAGATCAAAATGATTTTGTGGACCAAAGTTCTCATCCTCACAGTGCTCATAAAGACTTTTCAGGAGTAGTGAGTAGTGCTTGGAAGGTATCCTTGACACAAGGCATGATATCATATATTCTTTTGATTTAGACGCATTGGGCTATCAATTTTATCGTTTGAATTCCAAGAACCCAAAATCATTCAAAATCTAACTACATAGATAGATACACTTTAACTTGTATACATAGGACTTGACCACTGGAGATTTGGCCCAAAGTTCTAACATTTCTAGAGGCGCATATGTATCGTGACATTGATTATTCAAGTTATTTCTAATGTGGTAGAAACAATATCACGAGTTATATAATATAAGCATATGGTTTCTACAAGAGTGCTCCGTCTAGGGATGTGTGAATAGTGTAAAGTCATTCCTCTACCTAAATCCTCACACATACATAGAGGCATATTCAACAAACACTAATATATCTAGTCGCACTCAGTAGCCATGCACTTATAGATTTGACACATCATGTCATAGGTAGACAATGTTCACATGGATTCACATCCCTAAGTCCAACATTGTGCGTAATCGTTATGCTCTAAGTTCAAGCCAACTGTGTCCTGAGAGTGATCAAGCCATAGTTTTTATTTTTATTTTTGGGTTTTATAATTTTTTTAAATTATTTTTTATATAACAAAAATAACCATCACATGAAGACAAAAAAAACAAACAAAGATATTTTAAAAAAGGAACACTTTTACACACACAAAAAAACTAGTACAATCAAACTAAAGACACTCAATAGTTAGTATAATGAGAAAAACAAAGGACATCACGATAGAGTAGTTTGTAAGGTATTGATGAACATGATAATGAGACATACAACTTGTGCCATGCATATGGACCATTAAGAGGGTACTCAAGAGATAATTGACCCAAAAGTATGTCAGCACCCTAGCCCCGTACTAAGTGACAGATGGGCATGAGGAGCTGCACAAATGTCGTAGGGTGGTGTGTTAATCCCATGTGCATACAGAAGAACTCGATCAACCTAACACTCTTTCCTCCAGCGCCACGCAAGGACCCACTGGAAACCTCCCCGATTAAGGAAAAGACGTGGTTTAGAGGATAGCATTTCTAAAGCACATACACCTACGCCCCCGCTATTGGGAGACAACCCATAGTGAAACTTGGGTTATCGTTTATATTAACAAAGTAATGAAGATACTGGGCTGATATTCAGGAAATAGTACGGAAAAGAGTGCTACCACTGGCGGTATTATTATCGCGTCGTAGTAGCTTCAGGATATATATATGACGCGTTCTGACCCAGTTCATCACTTTTGCTTGCTTGCTCTCACACCTCCGTCTACAGTCTTTCATAGGTGCATCCAAGATCAAGGTATTCTCCTCTCCTTTTTTCCTTTTAATACCTAATGCAATGAGTTTTGGAAGTGTATATTATAAATTTCAAGTCATTTTGGACGCAATTCGTGGCGGTTTCACAATGATTTTCATGTTTGATTTGTAAATTTTCTCCACAGATCTTGGTCTTTTTCACAGATCTCTCTTGAGTAGGCTTGGATCTCGCTCCCTTGACGTTATTGAAGTGAATAATTTTCTGAAAAATTGAGTTTTTGTGTGATCCAGAATTGAAACCTAATCCGGGGAGATTTCAACCATTTTCCATGTTTGTTATTTTCCTCCATGGATCTTATTTGTTTTCATTGATCTACTTGCATAAGCTTAGATCTCTCTCCTCTACCCATTTGGAGTGGAAATCGTGAAAAAGTGGAGTTTTACCGAAGATCCGGTGGAGGAAGATGGGTTGTAGTCCGCCACACAACCACGCAGCGGTAATAGATTACCGCTCCGCGGTAGGATTCAGAAACTGATTTTTTTTTCTTATTTTCCAATTTTTGACTGAAGAATTTCTTGTTTTTCAAGTTAAGGCTTCATCAAGCTCCCAACCCCCTCGCTGCAGTTTCTCGAAACGTACTTGAGTGCTCGCATCTATATTTCCTACTATGGATGAGGTGACAGTGAGTGCGCTAATGGTCATTGATACCAATGATCGGTATGCTCACATCTATGGTTATTTAGGGAACTCGGGCATACTCTCTGTGATTTCATCTGGTGATCCATTTTCCTTGGTCCTCACTCGGGAGTTCTGCAACAGCCTTAGGGATACCGCTCACACCAACTTGGTGGAGGATTGCAGTCCTATATAGGGACTGAAATCGCGATGATAGTCCACGTGGATCTCGAAAGGAAATACGTCTGGACTCCCAACTCTCTGTACCTCGACATCGTGAAGTCCTTCGGAACCAGTCGGAACTAGAGAGATATAAATGAGGTTCTCCGCGGTGTAGAGGACCGTAGAGATCTCATCACTACAATAGATATGTTTACTCCCGACACCCGCATCATCCAAGATGTCCTCCATCACTCTTATGTTCAAGCCCGGGGATACTAAGAAAATCACGGCCTAGTTCTCAATGGAGACATATTGTATCCTAGATGAGAAATCCTTCAGTGTCTCAGATCTCATCCTGTCCATGATGTGTTATACCTATCGCCTCAAATCCCCAGACTGCCAGTGGGTAAACACACTGCCTTTGGGTAGTGTGATCCAGAGCATCCTAATTGAGAAGTACCCTGCCATCGACTTGTCGCCGTACGCTATAGATAGCTGCCCTCCGATCTACAAAGTAGGTGAGATTCCTACTTCCGCATAAGCATGATGACCTGTAGAATAGCCTCCATTACACTATACAGGGTCCCTCAGGGAAACCAGCCGGGAAATCTATGGTATGGTGGAGGAACAGGGCGAGGAGATTAGGAGGATGGCGAAAGAGGTGAAAGGCATGAAGAAGATGATCAAGAAGATAATGAGCAAGTTTAACATTTTGACCACTTCTTCTGAGGAGTAGCTTCCTAAGTTATATTAATTTTTTTATATATTTTATGTTGTAATATAAATAGGTTGAACATAGGTGCCAGTTGTTAATTTCTGTTTTGAGATTATTTTTACTTCCTTAAATTAGTTGTGTTAACACCCTGCTTAACATGATTCTTTACCGTTCTTTTTTTTGAGACTTCCTATCGTGCTGAAAAAAATCATAGAGCAAAACATAGTACCTACTAAAATAAGCATTCTTCCTAAAAACAAAAAGAAGAGGAAAGAAAGAAAAAAAATAGTAGGTGTATCGTGAAGTAAGATATAGTGTAGTTCATTTTAGAACTTACTTCACGCATATTGTCGAAGTTATGGGATATGTGGCTTAGGTATTAAAGTGCAACCTAGTGGGGCAGTTCTCTTGGGTACCCAAATGCTGCGTGATACACTTGGGGATGGAAACGGTGAGTTTGTCCTGTCAAATAGAGTAGGTCCATCATTTTTAACTCTGGGCCTCCATTCATACTTGGGTTTAAGTTTACGTTTCTATTGTAGATTTTCATTTAGCTTTCTACGAGTCTTTATGTGGTGGTTTTTACATAAGTATTGCGTTGGAGGGTCATATATGTTGAAGTAGTTCTCCAAGTTACAATCTTTTGGCTTAAAATAAGGACTAATAACATAGTAGTTGATTACCGGAAATCTACATTCATTTTTTTTTGAGTGGGGACTAATTTGTCTTTTACAGTGAAATTGATTTCTATAGTTAAGAGTTTCACCTGCTATAGCTTGAGATTTTCTGCTCCCTTTGATTAACTCGTCCTCTGGGTGGTGGTTCATGTTAAAAATGCTTTTGTCTTTAACGTGCAACTTAGGAGTTGGGCTTTGCGAGTTGTTAAGCATTATTTCCTTAAGCACGTTGATTTTTATAATTAGTTCTTTGTTTTTCATTTTAAGGTTATGTCTAGCTTTATTGTATACGATTATGCTATTTTTTAGGGTAGAGACTATCGATTCGATATGAGTTTAGTACTTACTCCTAAATTCATCAAAAGTCTCGTTCATTTCCTTAATTTCAACTTTATGATTCTTGCATTCAACACAATCCCTTGTCAAAGATGAATTTTCTAAACATAGTTTATTATTTTATTCTTTTGCAAAGTGGAGCCCTTTTTCAAGGAGCATATATTTTTCTTTTACTTCATTATCATCTATACACGATGTAGGAATGTTACCTAACACACATGCATGTGAACTAGACACAGCAACGATGGGCTCTATATTAACTCTTGCTTTCTAGCGGTTATTTTCTAAACGTAGTTTTGAATTAATAATCAACAATTTCTTAATTCTACGCCTTGCCCTATCTAGTTCATTCAATGTAGAAATAGAATTGCACACACGAAGGGAATTCGATTTTCTTACAGTGCTCTTGGGTGAGATTTCAGCTTCCATTTCCCGTGGCAGGGTTTCCATGTCCTTTTTTAAGAGCACGTCTCCCCTCGATTCTTCACTTGGATCCATGAGAAATTTCTCTAAATAGTCATCTGTAGAAAGAGGACTATAAGTAGACTCAAGAATTTTCCATGTCATAGGCAGTTGGAAAAGAATAGATGAGTTTAAAAATTTCTTGACCAAGCCCACAAAATAAACTATTCATAGCTTTAGCGTTTATATGGCACTCGTGCTTGGTTAAGTTAAGTGGCGGCTTAATACACGTCATGTTCCACACCTCTATTTCTAGAATTATAAGGAATTTTCTCATCAACACTTTCCAATCTTCATAGTTTTACCTAAAAATAGTGGTAGTGCTAGTGATTTTTCGGTGTACCAATTTCCATCCCCAATAGTTGATTCGAGACTAGTGTTTGCCATTATTCCCGGTGGTAAAACCATTTTGGAATAACCTACTCTGGTACCACTTGTTGGATTTAGTGGCCAACCATAGAGGGGGTGAATAAGGTTTATGTCGTTTATGAGTAATTTGAATCATTTAGTTCCAGGAAAAACTAGTTAGCTCATTAGGTAACTAATGCCCGGCAGTATGTCACAAAACTCATTTTTTATGGCAGATTCCTCCTTAGAGATCTATGCACTCTTCAGGAAAACACAAAACAACATTCAAAGCATTAAAGGCAAGTAAAGAAGCGGAAAATGAATTTCATTGCAAATCTAAATCAACGACTGTATTTACAATTACAAAATTTTGATCTGCGTGACGCCGTAGATCGAAGGCGATGAATGCAAAAAGTTTTTGGTTTTTTATACCGACCATCTCCCCGGACCGATTGGCTCCCTCCCTTTCTCACCAAGAAAGGTCTTAGAGCCAGCTCTACACCTCCACACAAGGAAGGTGTTGGGTATTGTTTCCATAATATTACATATTTGTATGAAGTCACCCTTGAACTAAGATGAATTAAGTTGTATTTACTGTACTTGTTGAGTTATGTTTTTGCACGCTATAATTTCCAAGTGTAGACCAATGTCAGTTTACAATGAGTCACCAAGAATAGGACCATTCAATCTAATCCCTCATTGTGTGATCGTTGGTGTTGACTCATGTGTAGCCTCTCTATTGGGACACTTTATTTTCAAGCTCTAAAGCAATGGAAGGAAGATTGGTGGCTGATTTCATTTGAAGAAAAATAATTTTCAGGAAGCAAAACTTTTTCTAAGTCCATTACTCGAGTAGTATATGTTGCACTCGAGTAGTACCGGAATGAAATTTTGAGTATACTAGGTAAAGTTCACGAGTAACAAAAATCTTTCTCGAGAAAGCTAAGTCCACTACTCGAGTAAGCCTTGGAGTACTCGAGTACTACTTATCTATGTCTCGAGTTTACTAAATAATTCATTTGAGAAATTTTCTAAGTGTTATACTCGAGTAGCAAAAACCAGTACTCGAGAAGGCTAAGCCTTGTATCGAGAAGTCAGAGGACTAGTACTCAAGTAAGAAGAAATTTTTTTCGAGAACAAGTCTGGTTCTCGAGAAGTCATATTAGTTCTCGAGAAGTTTTACTAGTTCTCGAGTAGTAGAAGTCACTTCTCGAGAAGCAAGGATTCATGTTCGAAATTTCTCTAAGTCTTATTCTCGAGAACCTTAAAACCTTCCTCTCGAGAATCAGAAGTTAGTACTCGAGTAGTCTATAAACCACTCGAGAAATTTAGAGCATTTTTTTGAAATTTCTTTCAGTCTGATGGGACCAGATTTCAAAATTAATCTCATTGATTAATTGTCCATGTGTACTGTCTTTATGATTATGACCGTTAGGCTTTTCCTATACAAGGTCTAATCATTTCGACTAACACTAAGAAGAGAATAAGAAGAAAAAAATCCGAGAGAAAAAAAGGTTTTCTGAATCGTTCTTCATTCTAAATCGGGAAGCCTCTGCCGCTCTTCATTGACGATCTCGCTGCCGCTCCTTCTTCGATTCTTGTGATTCAGAGCAAGTAGAGATCAAAAGATCAAGACACTTTTACTTCTACAGATTTATATCTTGATTGTGCTGATCTAAGATGTTAGATCCAGAATATTTTTGTCCTATCTTCTTCGATCAGTTTTTGAGAAAGCTTTAAAGTTCAAGGAAGAAGAAAGGCTGAAGATTCAGATCTGGGATATTCTGTTTATATAATTTTTGTTTACAATATTTTTTATCTTGTAGGAGATTTTGTCTCCCAGTGTTGTAGGAAGTTTTTCTTCCGAGTGTAGATCCGTTTTTGTGGATCAAGTTGTAGGGCATTGCTCTGAGTTGTAGGAATTGTTTTCAATCCGAGGTAATAGTGAAGTAGCCATGTCTAGCGTGTTGCTAGATCGGTAAGGTGGAGAGTGGACATACCCAAGATTGGGGAATCACTATAGATTTGGTGTAACATCCCTTAGGAAACTAGGCCTCCTAGGAGTGGTTTTGTCATGACTAGGTCATGACAAAACCCTAGAAGCCTAAGAAGACCAAGTGGACTTAGGAATATAGGTGACATCATTATGGTCTGGAAAAAGTAGATTCCTAAACCCTAGTTTAGGATGATCATGAGACTCCAAGACCCCACCATGACCTCACCAATCTATTGAAAGGCCCTAAGGGTCCATTTGATTCAACCCAGGGTGGCTAAGTTGACCTAGGATCATCCTAGGCCTAAATAGGGCAAGATGCCCTAGCTAAGGGTAATGTGCTCTAATGAGCCCAACCAACCCTACCAATGTCTCCCTAAACCTAAAGTGTGGTCAATGGGTCACCAAAGACCCATTGGGGTCAACCTTAGAGCTTAAGTTGACCTAAGTCAACCCTAACCCTAAATGGGTCAAACTGACCTGCATAGGGTCAATAGACCTTCCCTTAGCTAAGTGGACCCCACCCATGCCCTCCTAACCCTAGAGTGAGGTCAATGGGTCACCAAGGACCCATTGGGGTCAACCCTAAGTGGCTAAGTTGACCCAAGTCAACTCAAACCCCAAAATGGTCAAACTGCCCTTAATAAGGGTCAAGTGACCATCAAGGTGCCAAGTCAACCCTACCCATCTCTACCTAGACCCTAGGGGAAGCCAATAGGTCACCAATGACCCATTGATGGTGACACAAAAGGTCAATTTGACCAAAGTCAACCCTAGGCTAGGTCAAGTCAAACTTAGCTCAAAAAGGGCTAACCCAAGCTTAAGCCCCTTGCCACTTGGGCTAACCACCTCCTAACCACTTTATATTAGCTTAGTGGGCTGCATTTAGGCTAGTGCCATGACATAATTCGGCCATGAAGGGCAGAGAGAGAAAACTCCAAATTCCTCTTTAATGGAGGAGAGAGAAAGAGGAAGGAAGAAGTCATTCATGGCTGAGGGAGGCCAAGGGCCACCTTTAATGACTGAATTCAACTCCTCTGGGGAAGAGGAGAAGTTTCTAGCCATTTCCCGGCCACCCCATGGCAGGTTCACTCCCACCCCCACCACTTAGCCGAAAGCTTCATTCATGGTCATTGATGGCATTGATGCCATGACCACCCCTCCCCCATTTTATTGTTTTAAAAGCTTCACTAGACTCCAAGGAGTCATTTCCACTCTTGCCCCGGCGATTTCGAGTTACTCCACTGTGTAGTTGCAGAAACCCGAGCAGCACCACCACCACCATGGAATCCCGGCGATCAGCGCGCCTCCAGCCCGCAAACAAGGTCCTCCCCTTCTTCTTCTTCCATGAGTAGATCTTAGGACTAATTAGGGTCAAGGTTCGGGCTCAATTGAGCCTGATCCAAACTTTCAAAACCATGGTTTTTGGGAAAACTTCCGCTTGTCGAGATCATCAGAAAATGCCCCTCCGGCGGTTGTGCCGCCGCCTGGCAATAGCCACCACCTTGACGGAGGTGGTGGTGGCGGTGGCCGGCCAGGGAGGCGGCCGGATGGCCGGGAATTTGGCCAGGAAGTGGCTCCAGGACGATATGATCCTGGCCATCGGCTGGAACTTGAAGACGACCAGATGCCGCTGGATGCGCTTTAAGATTCGTGCTAGAGATGATTTAAACTATAGGTTATATTTTCATATTATTTCATTTTTGTCACAGAAATTATATTTAATGTTGCTATTTATTGAAAATAGCTTGGGGCACCTAAAGAAAAGTGATAAATATTAAAGTTGTAGACCTAGGAGTGTACGTTATTTTAAAATTGGTTTGAACCAATTTGGGTGCCTGGTTTGACCAGGGCACTCATTTTGGTGGGGTATATACTTAGGGCTAGACAGAGATTAAAATGTGTTCCCCGACTTCACCCCAAATCCAAATGACCTGAAATTTTGAAAGGGAGTCACACTAAGCTATACCTAGGTCTTGTCCAAAAATGGGAATTTTTGGAGATAATTTTTCCATAGTTTTAGAAATTATTTAATAATCCTAGGGTAAATTAATTTAGGGACCTAAAGACCTCCAAACCCTCCTAAATTTTGGTGAGTGGTCCTTAGGGTCATCATAAGGTTTTGTATAAATTGTCACCTCATTTTGAGTTGATTTGGTTGTGAAATGAATAAACCCTAGTTTTGCCCTAAAGGGGGTATTTAGGTCAAAAGTGCACCTTGTGGGATTGGGTGGCAAAACCACCTCAACAGAAATTGAAATTTGGGGCACTGGTTTGGCATGACTTTTAACACCCTCATATGGGTTATGGGGTGGTTTGGGGTAGGATTGCCCTAGGACCCAAGTTCAAACACTAAGTTTGAACTTTGGGGGTTGAGAAGGGCATGGGGTCAAATGCCCTTGTATGGACTTTAAATTTGGTAGAGTGGACACTAGAGTAGGTAAGGTCCTTTTGTAAAAATCTTAGAGGATTTGGAGATGGATAAACCCCTAAAACCCTAACCCTAGTTTAGGGCACAACCCTTATTCATGGAAGATAGGCCACCAAAACTTATTAAAAAGTTATGAAACTCCGGTAGTATGGTCATACGGCTAGTATAAGTCTTTGCTAATTTTATTGTAAATTTTGAAACAATAATTTTAGTAACTTCTTTGAGATCCATGTGTTGGCCCTTATTAATTATTTGTTTATTAAGACCACTTTCTTCATTAGATGCTTATGAAATTGGTGCAGAGTGAGTTTTAGACCATTATGCTTCATACATGAATTTTGATGTAATTTTTAAATGTAAATTACTAGTACTTCCTTCACAAGTTTATAAATATGGAAATATAATCATTAATAGATTTAGAGCCCCACACTCATTGAAAAAATGTGAAACTTAATCAGTAGTGTTACTAGGACAATATGCTCATGCGGGAATTTTATTGCAATTTTTAGATAAACAATTTATGTATTTAGTTCATTAATTTATCATTTTGGATTATTGTGCAAAATTTAGTTTAGAGTTCACTACTCACTGAAAAATTATGAAACTTAACTTAGAGTGTTTATAGGTCATTATATACATGATTGGAGTTTCTCAGAATTTTTGGAAGTATTTTAGCAGTACTTGTCTTTTTAAAATAATTAATGTAGGTTATGTTCAAAATTAGGTTTAGAGGTCTAAACCTTGCTGAAAAATAAGGATACTTTGAAATTACTATTAAATAGTCATCTAATATTTATCTTAATTTTATGGAGTATTTTGCATTGAATATAAGGGCCGCTTCATATTCAAACTAGGGCATTTGGATTTTTAGGAGAAATAAATAAAATGTCAGATAAATTAGGAAAATTCCAAGTTTCTGGATTTAGTCTATAAGTGTCATGATAGGCCTCCATTAATTATCTTAGGTTGTTTGGATGAGGATTTAGTGTACCTCCTATCATGCACGTCATATAGCATAAGATGGTCTGCATTTAGTAAAACTGTGGAAATCGAGTTAACTTGGGTAATGGTCGTAGGGAGATGGGATTCTTGTTTAATAATTTTGGGTAAGTGGATTGGAGTATACCATTGAAGTTAGGAAGAGTAGGTAGTGGAGTTGTCTAAGTTTAGGTGGTATTCGGGATCGACGAAAGATCGTCTATCTTGTGAAGGGAGAGATAGGGTCAAAACACTTTAGGGTTAGAACCAGTGTAATACTAAAGGGATCATGAATCGGGTATTAACCAATAATAATAAGTGCATTGAGAAAGGGAGCTTTGGGCTTCAGCCCATCGTAGTTCCTAGTGCCCTTTGAGAGCCCTTCACGGGGTATGCCGGGGGTAGTCCTGGGCTAACCTAAACTGTAGGCAAAATAAACTGCATGAGTAACTAGCATAACTAGGGAATTCACTTTCACTCACCTCGATGTCTCGGGATTTAGGTTGGATCACTCGGTTTGTAGGCTCTGTGGTATTGGTGATGGGCAGGTTGGCCCGACGAGCTTGTCTCGGTTGTTGTTTGTGACGGACGAGATACTCCAGGGAGAGCTTTGGCTCGGTAGGTGATACATAAGGTTGCATGTGCATCAAGTATAAGGTGGCGGTCTTCGGTATTGGAGGGTCGATGCACCGACGCCAATACGTTGACTCGACAAGTGTTGTTTTTCACTTCGCCAAATTAAGTCTGGTGCGCCAGCCGGCAAGAGTACGCAGGGGCTCCGTTTAGTGCACCAGCATCGAGGCGTACGATAGGTCTGACTGGTAGTGCAATTACCAGTTTATAGGTGGGCAAGGCCCAACCCACCGCTTCTGTTTGCCACTACGGAGGTATCGTGGCAGGTTAGGCTTTAGAAATTGGGAACTAAAGGTCTGTGTGCACAGAGTCGAGTGAGTGAGTTGCACTTTCATGTTCACATCATAGCATATTTTGCATGTCATACCATCATCATTGCATATAACCCCTGACACCTATTGTATAAAATGGTATAGGATGCTTTATACATTAGGCCCTACAAAACGACCCCTTGACTTATAAGCTCGCGTGAGTGTGCTTATAAGTTAAGGTTTTTATTCTGTAGATATTTACATGCTTGCTAGAAATACCGACTCCCTATCGTATAAATTTGTATGAGACTTTATATACGATAGGAGCCTTTCAGAAGATCCCTTAGCTTATGTGTTTTCATATAAGTTAAGGTTACATATTATATATTTAGTTTTTCATACTTTCATTCCTGTCACATATACTCTTAGAATTGCTAGATTAGTTCCGCCGTCACCTGTTACTTTATTATTCTCCACCTTCATTGCCTCTCCTTTCCTCCTCCCTGCTCGGTGCCTAGGGGCCACGGGGGAAGGGGTAGGGGATGATAGGACTTAGTATTTTAGACTAATATTTTTCGAACCACATCATTTTAGGGGACCGTGGAGCCCAGTATGGAGTAGCAGCCCCGAAGGTCGGCACGCTTAGAGATGGGACAATCTAGCATCGGAGTTTAGACAGCTGGGACTGTGAGTCCCGATGATTAGTAGATATTTAGTTTTTCTTCTACGCTGAGTGATATGCAGTGAGGATATTGATGTACCGGGCTTGAGCCTTATTTTTTGTACCTTTATTATTTTTGTGAGCTCTCCCTTTGTGGAGATAATTTATTGTATATGTGATTTCTATGGACTTGCCTTTTACTATTTTGCTGCTTTTCTGTGATCGATTTGGCCGGCAGGATCGGCGTTTTGTAGTGCGACTTTCCCGGGCATGAAGGTGTCACCACAAAGAGGCGGTTCTGGGCCTAAGACCCCGGTGGTGTAAAATGAAAAAAAAATGGGGTCTTACATCTGGAGTACTCTGTGATTTGTGTGCTTATTTTTTGCGCTTCGTTCGTTCAATTTTTATTCCGCAAAAAGACACAGACCTCACCTATTCACCCCCCTTTAGGTGATTTAGGTAGACAACTAAAAACATCAATTGGTATATGAGGCATGTTGTTCATCAAAAAGGTTAACACCTTGAACAAATCTCCTCCTAGTTGTCTTTAGAGGATTGATGCATGGAAAGAGATAAGGATTTTACAAAGCTTCCATTATGCACAAAGAATAATTTTGCTTTGTGGAAAGAGAAAATAAAGTTCGTCATGGAAGCTGTAGATCCAACGATATTTATGATTGTGGAAGAAGGTCCTCATGTTCTAATGATAGCCTCCACCATTTGTTGAAACCGAGATATCGGTCTCGATGGAGTTCACCCTTGGGGAAGGGGTGATCGCGCACCTAATTCTCTCCTGCAAGAAAAACAACAAGGAAAAAGAATAGGGGATGGGACAATGGGCCCAGCGTGGAGTACCCACAACACACACGGAAGATCTGTAAGTGCTTCCCCTCCTTAGGTAAATGTCGTGCTAAGGTGCCTCAGAACGCGCTAGAAGGTTAGGAGACAAGTTAGCATGCCTTCTGAGATACCCCTTGGGTCCTATTTATAGATTTCTGAAAACGGCCTTCAAATAGCCAACCTCCGCTTTTCTAAACAGCTATGTGTAGCCTAACTGGGTCTACCAACAGCGTAACTCTGCTGTTTTAACTGGCTATGGGCAGGCCAGCGGGGGAAAAATTGTAAAAACACCTCACAGATCACTGGGCGAGTATCCCTCAACAAACCCTACTCGGCAAGGGCGGCGAGTGCTCGATGGAGCAGGCACTCGCCGCCTATCTTAAACCTTAGGCGAGTACGGGCCCGACCTGCCCTGCTCGCATGCCGCGGGTTTGTTGATCGGTTCGAGCTCGACGAGCGGATCAGAGCTTAACAAACAGGGCTTGCCGAGTACGAGCTCGCCTCCCAAAAAAATCTCACCCCACCTGAGCGAGCCGGAGACTGTCGAGCTCCCCCTTTGGCCGAGCTCACCTAGGGACTCAAATAACTCGATCTGGCAGATCTGGCTCCTGCTGACTCACTTGTTGGATACGGGGTTGTACATAATCCTAGTTCTTTGCGAGGTTGGCACAAGCTTGGAAAGAAACATCCAACCCCACAGGATTCAGGGAATGTGGCAGGAGCCAGAGAATCTTTCGGCAGGGTCCACCAGCAGCTATAAATATGCGCCTGCGTACCTGGGTGACCTTTGTCACTCCCTTTCGCTCTGAATTTCCCGAGATGCCTTTCCCCAAGGAGCTCTAAGAGAGGCTTATGAAGGCTCGCGAGGTCTCCTCTACCCGTGTCGCCATCCTAACCTCCGTTCCCCTTAACATCCCACAGAGCATCCCGTCCGAGTCTAATTTTGCCAAGAGGGAGAAGCCAGATGCAGAAGCGTCTGAGTGCATCCTCCATGACTTTAAAATGACCCTAGAGCCTGAGACCGGCTCCTCTACCCTGCCTGCCCCTGGGAAGGAGGGGAATTTCATTGACCTCTACGTCGACCAGGACTACCGGGATGGGGGAGGCGAGGTCACCTCTCCGCGAGCCAATTTTCTTCCTGCCGACCGGCGGTTTGAGGCTTCGGAGGTTCGTCAACGTGACCCGTCCCCGCCCTTCGGGACTTTTGGGTTGAGCTCGCAAAGACCGGGCTCGCCAGCCCGCATTCTCTTTTCTCAGCTCGCTGAGACTTCAAAGGAGGGTGCTGGAACTATCCCAGTGACGGGCTTCAGCCTTCTTCTGCGCAGAATACATCCTCCGGGTCGTGGTAAAAATCTGAAGATGCCTCCACCCCGCCTCTCCTTCGAGGTGTCGAGCTCTTCAGGCAAGTCGTCCCTTATTGGTCCCCATCTATAGTCCCCTTGTATGCTCCCCCTTCACATTGTTGTTCTACTTTTGTAGACTTCTTCAGTCAGTCGGAGGCCGACGAATCCCAGGAGCGAGCTCGCTACTCGCCCTACCTTCCCCGAAGACCATGGAGTCCTTCCTGGATGCTGAGCTGGGGGCCCCGAGATGACGAAGCGATGAATTGAGGTCCTCAAAAAGATGGTACGCGAGCTCCACCGGTTGCGGGAGGACAATGACGTGCTGCAGCAGTAGTGCGCATGGCTAGTAGGCAAGGCGTGGGAGGACCTGGCGGGCGAGGCGACATCCCTTTCACCGCTACTGGAGGAGCTGGACGAGAACCTTCTGGCCGCCCGGGGATGCTTGAGGCGGATCCGCGAGCTCCGCGATTCGCGCCGACCAGCGGGGAGGGAGACGTGAGACAGGGGGAGGTAGAGAATGGCCCCCAACCGGGCCGACCAGAACTCCCCTCCTGCCCCCTCAGCTCGCGTATGTACCGAACTTACTGCTTCTTTGTTTATTCGCATTTGATTTCTTTGAACAATGTTCTTCCTGGATTTGTAATAACTTAGAATATTTTTAGATTTTATTGCTTGTTGTTCGAATATGATATCCTTGCTTGGCACGTGATGGGACAGGTTTTGGAAGTCGGGGAGCTAGGTTAGGTGAGCTGGGTTTAGTGAGCTGGACCGATCGGTCGCCTCGACCCTTGATCCCTTTTCCTATAAATAGGCCCCCTCACCTACCCTACTTACTCCTTTAATTGCTTACATACCTTCCTCCCCTGCTCACCTTCTTCCTACTCGTACTCACTCCCTACACCTTCCGCGAGCATGGATAAGACTAACCCTTATTCTGACGGTCACTCCAAGTACGCTTAGCACTTCACTTACTATTGTTTATTTGAGGGGAACATGACGGAGGAGGAGTTTGCCGCATTCAAAGCCGACTTCTTGCCTCCTAGCTTCGAGGCGCGCCAGCCCAAGGAGGCGAGGCCATCAACACTTTCTAGCTCGAGGAGCTCTCCTTCCCTATCTCACATTTCGAGGTGGGGTAGCGCCATCCCCTTTATTTGTAAATCCGCCAGATCCTCAAGTACTTTGGTGCGATGCCCGCACAGCTGAACCTGAACCCCATCGCCATGATGGTGGCGTTCGCGAGCTTCTTCCGTCGGGAGCGAATCGAGTTCAACCTGACCGTATTCAGGAAACTCTTCACTTATAAGGCGACCCCCGACGACGTCTCTTACTTTAGGGGTTCCTTTATCATGTTTGCGAGATCACGAACAAACATCACAATTGGATGACCAAGATCGTCTTCATCAAGGGCAGTCTCAACAATGTCCCCTACTCGCCTCAATTGAAGGGCGAGGAGGTATACCGACCCCCCATTATCTCCGGCAACGATGCCGAGCTCCACAAGTTCTTTCTACATAAGGACATCGAGGACGCATTCCTCTGAAGGGACCTCGACTCGCTCCTCCCCATCCTTCCTGATGAAGGTATACCTTTCAACTTTTCTCCCTTATAGTTCTTGCCAAATCAATGAAATTTTCAAACAAGTTCCTTGCACAGGGGAAAGACTGGTCAATGAAAACCCACCCTTTGCGGACTCAGGACTACTCCCTGACCCCCTCGCCCGCGATAAAGCGGCAACGGCCACCTGCCAAGATGAGCTGTCATCATCCAACCCCTCTGGTAAGAAGCGGGCTGACCCTGCCGGGTCCAGATCGCCTCACCGTCATCTACCGCAGAAGAAGCTGAAAGCGGTGGTTTTTTCTCGGATGAAGCAACAACAACAACATCAATAGCTCAAGTACATGAGCTCGCCTGAGCCTTCCTCGGATAGGTCGCCTACGATCCCGCAGAAGGAGACATCTGACAAAGAGCAGGAGGGAGGCGAGCCCTTTGCTCCTGTAGTCAAGAAGACCCCAGCCTGCGAGCTGGGTCCGACGAAGAGTCACCCCCTCTTCGGCATTGGGGGAGGTGGAAGGACTAGGTCGGCGAGCCCGTTGTCCAATAGGATGAGTCGGCCCACAGGATCTCTGTCTTCACCCTCCAACCCTCCTGGGCTGACCGCGAGCCCTCATCCGGCCAAGCCTATGCGCTCGGCTTTGGCCTCTATGGGCGCGAGGATGCCGCAGCCGATAAGCGCATGACCCAACGCCAACTCGGTCAAGAGGGCATGCAGGCCCATATACAGGCATTGGAGCTCCACCACATGGTGGTTCGTCACAGTTTCAACCTCAGCCACCTCCTGCAGAAGGCTGAGAAAAAGCGCGACCTGGCCTAGGACAAGGTCATCGATCTAGAGAGGAGGCTCGGCATTGCCGAGGACTTACTCGCCAAGGGTTCCGGCGGACTGGTGAGCACTGGTTATCCCTTTCCCTTTTTACTTAAGATTTTTCTGCTTCAGATTTACTTACCTGTTCTTGCCTCAGGAAGCCGAGGCCACTAGGGAGCTGCAGACTAGCATTGTCAGGCTGGAGGAAGAGAATAATCAGCTCTGTGCTCGCTCCGCCAAGCAAGAAGCCCGCGCCACAGAGCTGGAAGCTCACACCGCCGAGCTGTAGGCCCTCACCGCGGAGCTGGAAGGTAAGAACGCGAAGTTGAGCGAGGAAAATAAGGGGCTTCAGGGTGAGATAACCCGTCAGGTGGAAGCCTTCCTCCATCCAGGCGGCAGCGAGCCCCCCTTCCCATACAAGATCCTGAGGATCTTCGGCGATGTTGAGGTCATGGAAAGGCTGCGGGTCAACTCAATCGAATCTACCGAATGCACCCTACAAATCATGAAGGATATCCAAGTGGTGGTGGAGGGCTGCGAGGAGGTCACGGTCCGAGACCTCATGCCGAGTCTATTCCCGCCCATGCCGCCGAGCGAGAAGGAATACATCCTCGACTTGTTCTTCAGGAAGAACTTCAAGGACAATCCCTCTGGTTGGGAGGGCGGAGATCGCCAATCCGGGGGAGGAGGCGAGAGTTGACCTCCCCCCTTTTTTTTCTTTCTTGTAACTCTCTCTCCTCTTTTTGTAACCTCGCCCAGGAGAGTTCTCCCTTTTGTAATCCACTTTATACTTAATGAAAAGTAAATTTTTTCTATTTTCTTTTTCTTGAACTTCCTTCCTGTAATGTAATCGCTTGCGAGCCCTCCTCTTTGTTGTACCTCGCTAGGATAGAACTTGTCGTTAGAGTGCCTGTTTAGGATTCGTACCCGCAAATAGATTCCAAGAGCTAGCCCTCCCTAGGTTAACCTGGAATGGACCACCTGCCGAGCTGAGTTCACTGCCACCCAGCTCGCGCGCGAGCTCTCTTCTCTTGCCAACGTCGAGCCAAAATTGTCAAAATATTGCACAAGTAAAACTGAAGGGGGGGGGGGTGGAATTCCTTGTTGGAGCTCGCCCTCCCCAATAGGAGGCTTAGGACGACTCGCCTTCTTTTTGCCGAGCTGGGTCCGCGAGCCCCGACTCACATATAAGGACCTTCTCCTCCACACCCTTAGGAAAGCAATCTTCCAAAACAACTCCTGGAGAGGGTGGGACTCCCTCGAGTGACATAAGCCCTGCCAGCGAGGTGAGAGCCTGATAGCGGGATTTGCATGGGGTCTGGGGCAGACTCACTCAAGTGACATCCAGCCCTTCTAGTTAGGTGAGAGCCTGACAACGGGATCTGCTCGGGGTCTGGGTCAGACTCCCTCAAGTGACATCCAGCCCTGCCAACTCGGTGAGAGCTTGACTTCGGGATCTGCTCGGGGTCTGGGGCAGACTCAATCGAGTGACATCGAGCCCTACCAGATAGATGAGAGCCTGACAGTGGGATATGCCCGGGGTCTGGGGCAGACTGCCTCGAGTGACATCCAGCCCCACCAGCTAGATGAGAGCATGACAGTGGGATCTGCTCGGGGTCTGGAGCAGACTTCCTCAAGTGACATCCAGCCCTGCCAGCTAGGTGAGAGCCTGACAGCGGGATCTGCTCGGGGTCTGGGGCAGACTCCCTCGATTGACATCCAGCCCTACCAGCTAGGTGAGATCCTTACAGCGGGTTCTGCTCGGGGTCTGGGGCAGACTCCCTCAAGTGACATCCACCCCTGCCAGCTAGTGAGAGACTGACAGTGGGATCTGCTCGGGGTCTGGGGCAAACTCCCTCGAGTGACATCCAGCAATGCCAGCTAGGTGAGAGCCTAAAAGTGGGATCTGCTCGGGGTCTGGGGAAGACTCCCTCAAGTGACATCTAGCCCTATCAGCTAGGTGAGAGCCTGACAGCGGGATCTCCTCGGGGGTCTATTAAACGAACACTTCAACCATTCACATAGATCGCAACGAGAGCATTGAGACTTCAAATTTCATTCGAAAAAGGAACGCTACATACATGGCTTTAAGGAAAGAAACGTTTCAAGTCATCACCGCTCCAAGTAATACTTAGGGTCTCACCCTCCACATTCTGGAGGCGATATCCTCCTGACCTAAATTCCTCTTTTACAATGTACGAACCCTCCTAGTTGGGGTTGAGCTTTCCCACGGCGGCTGACCTTCCCGAGGAATCCACCTTCTTTTGGACCAAGTCCCCTTCTGCGAACTGTTTGACCCTGACGTTCTTGTCGAAATACTTAGCCATTCTTCTTTTCACCTCCTCCTGGTGGACGGCAGAGAGGTCGCGTACCTCCTCTACCATTTCGAGGGAGAGCCACAGCTCCCCTTCATTTTCCACTTGCCATCCTTCCCTTCCTGCTCCTGCCTCGACCACCCGAGGCATTCATACCTCGAACTCGATTGGAAGTATGGCCTCGTACCCATGGGAAAGATTGAATGGGGTCTCTCCTGTGGCGGTGTTAGGGGTGGTTCTAAGGGCCTAGAGAACCGAGGGGAGCTGCTCCACCAAGATGCCCTTCAAGTTCTCAACTTTCTTCTTCAGGAGGTTCATTATGATTTTGTATTCCACCTGCGCCTGCCCGTTGCTCCTTGGGTGATGGACTGAACCACATCTGAGATCAATCCCAAGCTGTTCGTAGAAGTTGATGAATTCGGCGCTGGCAAACTGGGGTCCGTTGTCCGTGACAATGGCCTGCGACAACCTGTACCGGCAAATGACCTCTCCTCAAAAAAATTTCTGATAACCTGGGAGGTTACCTTAGCAAGTCTTCACCTCCACCCACTTAGAAAAATAATCTATCATGATGAGTAAGAATCTCCTCTATAACTAGCCTTGGGGAATTGTCCCACCAAGTCCACTCCCCAGATTGTGAAAGGCCAGGGGGCCATGATACTTCTGAGGCGCTGGGCTGGCTGCAATTGGAGTGGGGCATACAACTGACACTTGTGACACTTTTTTGTGAATTCGGCCGCGTCGAGGCCCAGGGTAGGCAAGAAAAACCCTTGCTTGACAATCCTCCCTTCCACGGCCTAACTCCCAGAGTGACTTCCGCACTCCCCGGAGTGGACCTCCTCCAAGATCCTTTGGACCTCCCCCTCGGCCACACAACGTGCCAACATCCCAGAGAGGGTCTTTCGGTACAGCTTCCCATAGCGCATGAGATAGTTTGCCGACTTATACATGAGCTTCTTCTTGTCCATCCCTTCAGGATATTCCCCTGTGGAGAGGAAGGTCATGAATGGGTCCATCAATGAGGGGTGTTGATCCACCTCCATCAGCTCTCCCTCTTTGATGGAAGGGCGGAAAAGATCGGTGATGGTACCTCCTACCCGGGGACCATGCTTCCCCAGTTGGTCAATCTGCTCGTTCTCTTCCCTAGGCACGTGTTAGATGGAGAAAGTCTGGAACATCCCGATGAACCCCTTCATCTTTGCCAAGTATAGCTAAAGGGTAGGCTCCCTTACCTCAAATTCTCCGTTGATCTGGGAGTCTACCACCATAGAGTCAGTGAGGACCTCTACGTCATTCACTCCTAGCTCTTTGGCCAGGCGGAGCCCTGCAATCACTCCTTCATACTCGGCCTGGTTGTTGGTGATAGGAAAGTGCACCACAACCGTTTGTTCGATTCTCGTTCCTTTGGGACTTTCCAAGATCACCCCCACTCACAGGGAATGCCTTCCCGAGGCGCCATCTACCATCACCCTCCAATAAACTTGGTGAGTGAGTTCTTCTTTTGCTAACTCAGCCACATAGTCAGCCAGGAAGTCGGCCATCGCTTGGGAATTCATTGAGAGACGGGGGACGAAGTTGATGTCAAACTCCCTCAGCTCCACCGACCAATTAGCCAATCTACCCGAATGCTCCAACCCCTCAAAGATGTTGTGAAGGGGGTGGTCAGTCACCACTCAGATTGAGTGTGCCTGGAAGTGAGGTCGGAGCCTCTGGGCAGAGAAGACTAGAGTGAAGGCTAGCTTTTCCAAGATGGGATAACGGAGCTCGGCCTTCCTCAATACCCAACTTACATAGTATATTGGGAGTTGCTTTTTCCCCTCTTCCCGAACCAGGATGAAGCTCAAGGCCTCTGCTCTGACCCCGAGATACAAGTATAGATCCTCCCCCTCCTTCGGCCCTTGGAGCAGCGGAGCCTGAGTCAACTGCTTCTTCAGGGCTTGTAATGCCTCCTCGCACTACTCGGTCCACTCTAACTTCCAGCCTCCCCTCAAAGTTTTGAAGAAGGAGGAGCACTTCTCCCCAGCCCAGGAAAGGAACTTGCTCAACCCTGCCAGCCTCCCTGTCAACCGTTGCACCTCTTTGGCATTCTGAGGTGATCCCAGCTCCATGATTGCTCGGACCTTATCAGTATTTGGATCTACCCCCGCGGGGATGAGAAGGTGGCCCAAGAACTTGCCCCTACTGGCCCCGAAGACACATTTCAGGGGGTTCAGACTCATCTTGTACTCACGCAGGGTGGCGAAGGTCTCCTCTAGGTCTCAAAGGTGAGAGTCCACATCTCGGCTCTTGATCATGAGGTCATCTATATACACCTAAAGGTTCTTCCCCCTTTGCTCTAGGAAGACAATGTCCATCATCTTCTGGTAGGTCGCCCCTGCATTCTTCAGCCCAAAGGGCATCATTTTGTAACAGTAGAACCCATCCCTCGTGATGAAGGAGACATCTTTGACGTGGGGGATGGGGGGGTGCATCCTGATCTTGTGATAACCTGAAAATGCATCCGGAAAACTCATTACAAGAAAACCAACGGCTTAGTCAACCAGCGCGTCGATCCGGGGCAAGGGGTAACAATCCTTGGGACATGATTTATTAAGTAGAGAAAAATCAACACACATACGCCATCGGGCGTCCCTTTTTTTAACCATTACTACATTTCAGATCCAGACGGGGTATTGTATTTCGGATACAAAGCCAGCCTTAAGGAGCTTGACCACATCCTTCCTGATCGGCTCAGCCAACTTGTCCGCGGTGGACCTCTTCTTCTGCTGGATAGGGAGTACTCCTAGGTCCAGGTTGAGGCGATGACAGGCCACGTCAGCATCGATCCCTGACATCACCGAGGCGCTCTAGGCAAAAATGTCCACATTCTTTTGGATGCACTCCAAGCATCCTCTCCTGGTCGGCCTGGGTCAACCACCCACTAATGCGGTCATTCTCCACCCTACCTCTGAGGGTGAGAACCTCCATCTCCACCACCTCTTCCGCAGCCTCCAGACGAGACTCCTCTCCCAATTCTCCGGCATCTTCCCCACCCGAGGCAGGAATTTCCTTCTCAACCTCCTCCACAGCCACAACTTTGGCCGGCTCCTGAACTTCCTTCGCCACCTCCACCTGGGTGCGGCTCTCCACCTCCATCTCCTCTACCCCTGCTCCGCCTCCTCCATCGTCTACTCCATCTCCTTAGCCCCCTACTGCCAAGAGATGGAGTTTACCGCCGTGATGTAGCACTCCCTTGCTACCTTGGGGTCTCCCCGAACCCGGATCTGGACCCCCTTGACAATGAACTTTAGGCATTAGTGGATGGACGAAGGGATGCATCAGAAGGCGCTGATGAGGGGGCTCGCAAAGATGGCATTGTAGCTGCTGGGGGCGTCCTTGATGACGAACCAGTAGGTGCAAGACTACCCCCCCCCCCTAGAGAGACATGGAGTCCCACTACTCCTTCGACCTCCTTCCTCTCCCTCGAGAAGCCAAACAGAGGTCTGTCCGAGGCCAGCACCATCATGGCCTCCACCTTCATCATGTCAAATGCCTTTTTGAAGATGACGTTGACCGAGCTCCCATTGTCAATGAGGATCAGGGCGATGGTGAAGTTCTTGATTATTGTCTGAATGACCAGTGCGTCATAAAAGGGGTCCTCATTACCCGGCATATCCTTGATGGAGAAGGCGATCTTCTCCTCTGGGGGTGGGGTCTGGGATGTGGAGACAACGCTCCAACGGTACATGGTGTGGAGACTTGCCTTACAGAAAGCCTCGACCCCCCTGTTGGAACACCCTATTACTAATTTGGGAAAGGATCACTATGTTTTTAGGAAATCAGTTTGACCTAGATGTATAGTTGAAAAGGTCAAGTTAGAATGAGTCTAGGGCTTAGAACTTAGGTTTGAAGCTGCCCCCAGGACCATTCAAGGATTCAGACTTAGAGCTGAGGCAAAGACAATTATCGTCGAGCTTAGGTCGACGAAACGTCGAACTCCGTTCGACGCTCTCTGAGCGCATCTCTGATAAATCGTCGAGCTCCGGTCGACGATCTTCGAGCTCAGATCGACGATCTGTCTTCAGCTTATTCTTCAGGTCGCTGAGATCCGGTCGACGATCTTCGAGCTCAGGTCGACGTTTTCTGTCTGATGTTCATTTCAATCTCTGAGCTCAGGTCGACGATCGTAGAGCTCAGATCGATGTTTTTCCTGAGAGATCGACGACTTTGAGGATTCAAATTCAGTCAGCTTTTGGAATGATTTTCAAATTCTCTCAGCATTTATTTCAAGAGATCTGCTAGCCGTTTTCATTTATTCTGGAGCAAATTTCAAGGGATTTATCAGAGAATGTTTATTGGACTTTCCTCCAGAAGACAAAACATTTATGGAAGACATTTATTAACTGCTAACGACTATCTTGGACAGAGGATCTTCAGAGAATAAATCATTTTTTCTTCTCTAGTCTGATAGAGATATACAACAAGAGACTACACAAGCATAGACAATCTACAACAAGAAATTCTCAATACAGATTCACAGGATAGTGAGATCAATTCAAAAATCAAGTGATCAATCCTGGAGAATTAGTTGGCATACTGAAAAGTGATCATAGCTTCAACATCAAGGACTCCAGACAATTCATATTTCAGCCTCTGCTGAAACCATCTTCTGCTGGAGATCTAAAGCTTCTAAAGACCTATCACCCTAATAAAGCTCTCATCTTTCTCAGGGGGAGGTTTGACAACACAATCAATCCACTAAGTCTTTTCTTAGTGATTGAGACAAAGAAGACAACTTCACCTATTTCTTTTTCTTTTCCTGCTGTATAAGGGTTATCAAAACTCCCTTCAAAAGTCTTGATTCTGGTTCTGAGAGCCTTGTCAAAACTCAGTGGTGGCAAGACACCTGATCAAAAAATCTAGTTTGGTTTTTGAGCACCTTATAAAAAGCTCATTGGTGCCCAGGACACCTGATCAACTCATCCTGTAGTGGATTCTTACCAAGGGTGGTAGAAGAGTGGATGTACCCAGTTTTTGGGGAACCACTATAGTTCCTTGTGTCTTCTGGTTTCTTGTGGATATTCTTTGCTGTGTGCTTTGGTTTTTATTCTTACTGCTTTAGTTTTATTTTCTACATCAAAGCACCTTACACCTATACATAAATTAAGCCTTTACTGCTGTGCATTTTTAAAATTGTAAATTTACTTTAAAATACTCTATTCACCCCCCCCCTCTAGAGTTAAGATAGATCTTACCCTCACTTTCAATTGTTATCAGAGGGAGGTTGGTTGTTCATACAGGCTAACACCTGAACCAAAAGATCCTTGATAAGATCAATCTTTTAAGAGGGTTATTTTCATTATATTTAATTTTATATAAAGACATGGCACAGAACAAAGATTATGCAAGCACCAGGCCTCCAGTGTGCAATCTATCCAAGTTTGCACTTTGAAAAGCAAGGATTAGACTCTATATGAATATTGATGAAGACATATTTAATTCTGTTTTGACAGTGTGCCCAAGTCCACCAGCAAGCTCAAGTACAAATGCTGTTCAACCTCCTTCAGGAACAGATGCTGAAATAAAGAAGTGGAAGACTGCAGATGCCAAGGCCATGAACATCTTAGCTCAGACAATGTCTGATGAGATATTTCAGAAGGTAGCTGAATACAACTCAGCCAAAGGAATTTGGGACAAACTCTCTGAAATTGTCTCAGGATCTGCTGATGAAAGGAAAGACAGGAGATCCCATCTTATAAGCCAATATGAGAATTTCAAAAAGGGAGAAGCTGAATTAGTGGCTGACATGTACAATAGACTAAGTCTGATTGTCAATGAGTTAAAGACTCTTGATAAAGAAATCTCATTGACTGAGCTGAATGACAAAATCCGAATGTGCTTCCCCAGCACTTGGGATTCAAGAATCTGGCCAATCAAAGATGCCAGAAGTCTAAATGAGATTACCACTGAAGCTCTCCTAGGCAAGCTCAAATCTTATGAGCTGCTCATTAAAAATAGAGAAGAAGAGCAAAAGGCTACTTCTCCAGTCATCAGAAAAGAGAAGACCATACCCTTCAAAGCTACAGAAGAGGAGCCTGAAGATAAAGCTACAGGAAATGATGAGCTCCTAAGTCTAATAGCCAAAAGATTCTAAAAAATGGCCAGAAAAGACTTCAGAAAGAGATCATACAAGGGACATGATAAGCCAAGGTATGATAAATCAAATAACAACAAAGAAATTATATGTTTTGGTTGCAGGAAACCAGGCCATATTGTGCCTGACTGTCTAGAAAACAAAAACAAGGACAAGAAAGATAGAAGGAAAAGAAGAAAGGAGAAAGACTTCAAGAAAAACACCTCAGACAAACCCCCCTACAACAAGAACACACATACAAGGAAGAGATTTGTTACTGAGACATGGAGTGAAACTGAAGAGGATTCTGAAGCCTCATCCAGTTCCAGTGATTAGGATGATGCTGATGAAAAGGAATTTTGCATGATGGCTATCAATGCCTCTCAAACAGATTCAGAAGCAGAAGAGTCAGAATCAGATTCAGAAGTTCAACTAGAAGAAGATCAGGTAATCAATTCTTTTGATTTCAGTTCTGAGGACTTTAGACATGAGTTTAAAGTACTATGCCTAGATCTATTGGAGTCTGAGAAGGAAATCACTTCCCTCAGAAAACAACTGTCTGAGTATAGCACTTTAAAATCAGAGAACCTCAAACTCTCTGAAGAGTTAGAATGCTATAGGGAGGAGATAGCTTCACTGAAGAGTGAACTATCCATGGCCAAGCAGTTTGAAGAATCCCTTAATGGGAGGAGCATCAAACTGATGGATATCACAAGTACAGTGAACTCTAGACTTAATAGTACACTGGGCTTGGGAGCTTCATCCAGCCAGCCTATAGTTCTGACAGCTCCAATCAAATTTATCTCTGATAAAGGGAAGGAAGTTGTAAAGGTAGCTAGGAAGAATGCAGATTTGCCAAAGAAAAATATAGTTCAACAGAATGCATCGAACAGAGCTCGACGATCGTTGAACGGCGCTCGACGATCCAAGAAACGATCGTCGACCTCATCTCGACGACACCTGAACTCTGAACTTCAGGATAGTCGATCTTCGAACAGAGATCGACGATCAGACCCAAGATCGTCGACCTCAGCTCGACGATCGTCGAACAGAGATCAGGACTTTGAACAATCCATCAAAGGTACATCTGGATTCAATCCTAGAAGTCCTACATCCCAAGGTTTCAACCCCTATACTGAATGGATAGTACCTCCTAGGAGATACCATCCTGAAGTTATAAGAGTCAACCTGGGATGTATTTCATTTCTGAATTTAAGGGATATCAACCTAGGCCCAAGGTAAACTGGGTCAAAAACATATAAGCTGTTTATGTGCAGGTGAAGACCTATCCAACATCAAACTAGCCATGGTATCTGGATAGTGGGTGCTCAAAGCACATGACAGGGAACAAGGACAACTTCACATCCTTTAAATTCAAGCTTGGACCCAAAGTAATCTTTGGTGATTCAAACTTTGGAACAACAAAAGGATATGGTGCAGTCCAAATTGGAACATTACCTTCAAGAAAGTAGCTTATGTTGAAGGACTCAAGCACAACTTGATAAGTATAAGTCAACTTTGTGATGAAGGATATCAAGTGACTTTCAACAAAGCTATATGCAAGGTCAAGTCAGATGACAACACAACTATGTTGATAGGTAACAGAAGAGGTAACATTTACATAGTAGATTTTCATTCATCTAAAGTAGATATTTGCCTGTTCAATTCCATATCTAGACCTAATATTCTATGGCATAAGAGACTAGGACATATTAACCTTAAACCATTGCTAGGCTATCCAAGGACAACCTTGTTAGAGGACTACCTTCTGGCCCGTACAAGAAGGAAGGACTTTGCAAGGCTTGTCAATTAGGCAAGCAAACTAAAAATAGTTTTAAATCACTTAACAAGAGTGACTCACCAAGGATTTTGTATCTATTGCACATGGATCTTTTTGGACCCATTACAGTACAAAGCTTAGGAGGGAAATCCTACACTTTAGTGGTTGTAGATGACTTCTCAAGATTCACATGGGTGTTCTTTCTGAGGAAGAAGTCTGATAACTTCAAGTGTTTGACAGAGCTTCTCAAATGCATACAGATTGAGTTCAACACTCACATTGCCCTGATCAGAAGTGATCATGGGACAGAGTTTGATTCTCTTCTTATGCAAGAGTTCGGTCAGAGTGAAGGGATCAGGCATACATTCTCAGCTCCTAGAACTCCTCAACAAAATGGGGTAGCAGAAAGGAAAAATAGAACCCTAATTGAATCAGCAACTACATTATTGACAGATGCTCACCTTCCTCTGTCCTTTTGGGCTGAGGCAGTGAACACCTCCAATTATGTGTTGAATAGAAGTCTAATACATAAACTGAAGGACAAGAATCCCTATGAATTGCTCAAAGGGAAGAAACCTAAAGTAGACTATTTTAAAATCTTTGGTTGCATTTGTTATATTCACAACAATGACAAGAGATATATAACAAAATTTCAAGCAAAAGTTGATGAAGGAGTGTTTCTGGGATACTCCATGATCAGTAAAGCTTATAGGGTTTATAATAAAACTACTCTAAAAATAGAAGAATCTGTTCATATTTCTTTTGATGAAACTAATATGTCTTTCAAGGAGAAGAATGCTTCTACCATAGAACAATTGCAGGTTCATTCTCTAGCTGAAAACTTGGATAGAGTATAAGTTACTCAAAAGGATAAAAGTAGTGAAGATGAAGAAGCTGCTCCACATCTAGAAGAAAATCCTCTTGAAGAGCCAGTTGCTGTTCCACAAGAGGAAACAACAACACAGGTTGGTGAACAATCAACACCACCTGTTGATTTAGTAACATCAAGAGATCATCCAATCTCCCAAGTGATTGGAAACATCTCAGCTGGTTTGCAAACCAGAAATCAGGTCAATCAAAACCTGATGCACACTTGCTTTCTCTCTCAAATTGAACCTCAATCCATTTAAGATGCAAAGCAAGATCCACACTAGATCATTGTAATGCAAGAGGAGTTACATCAATTTGAAAGAAACAAAGTCTGGGAACTAGTGGCTAAGCCAAAGGATCATTCCATTGTTGGAACAAAATGGGTGTTCAGAAATAAATTGGATGATCAAGGAATTATTGTAAGGAACAAGGCAAGGCTAGTTGCTCAAGGATATTCTCAAGAAGAGGGGATAGACTATGACCAGACCTTTGCACTAGTTGCAAGGTTAGAGGCCATAAGAATCTTCCTGGCTTATGTTGCTCACAAGGGATTCAAAGTCTACCAAATGGATGTGAAGAGTGCTTTTCTCAATGGGGAGATCAAAGAAGAAGTCTAGGTCAGACAACCCCTAGGTTTTGTCTCTCCAACTCATCCTGATTATGTTTTCAAACTGCATAAAGCATTATATGGTCTAAAGCAAGCTCCTAGAGCATGGTATGAGACCCTAGCATGCTTTCTTCTGGAAAATGATTTTATTAGGGGGAGAGTAGACCAAACTCTTTTTATTAGAACCCATAAGTCTCATACCCTACAAGTACAAATCTATGTAGATGATATTATATTTGGTTCTACTGATTCAAACTTGTGCAAAAAGTTTTCCAAGCTTATGCACTCTAAATTTCAAATGAGTAGCATGGGTGAGCTGTCCTTCTTCTTAGGATTGCAAGTCAAACAACATGCTGAAGGCATATTTATTTGTCAAACCAAGTATGCAAAAGAACTGGTTAAGAATTTTGGTATGTCTGATGCATCATGTATGAAAACACCCATGCCTACCAATGTTGTATTGGATGCTGATGAACATGGGAAACAAGTTGATCAGACAACATATAGAGCAATGATTGGCTCTTTATTGTACCTTACAGCCAGTAGGCCTGATATAATGTTTGCTACATGTATATGTGCTAGATTCTAAGTTAGCCCTAGAGAGTCACACTTAACTTTAGTAAAGAGAATTTTTAGGTATGTTAAAAGCTGTCCAAATCTAGGACTCTGGTATTCAAAAGATTCAGCATTTGAATTAACTGAATTTTCAGATGCTGATTATGCTGGATGCAGAAAAGAAAGGAAAAGCACCAGTGGAACTTGTCAGTTTCTTGGTGATAGACTTATCTCATGGTATTGTAAGAAACAAACATCTGTGTCAACTTCAACTGCTGAAGCTGAATATATGGCTGCAGGCAGTTGTAGTTCACAAATATTGTGGACAAAACCAACTCCTATACTATGGTTAAAACTTAGAGAAGTCTAAAATATTTTGTGACAACACCAGTGCTATTTCCATTGCACAAAATCCAGTCCTCCATAGTAGGACAAAACACATAGAAATTAGGCATCATTTTCTAAGGGATAATGTTGAGAAAAATAAAATTGAACTTCAATATATTCCAACTGATTTGCAAAGGGGAGATATTTTCACCAAGCCTTTGGATGAAAAGAAACACAACTTCTTCCTCAATCAGTTAGGCATGTTAGATGGAGGAAGCCTAAAATAAATTACAAGATTTTGAAAAGCTAAAAACAGACCAAGATTAGGCTAAAAACTCATCTCTTTTTGTGTCTGAAGGATAGATTCTGTCTCTGAACTGCGCTCGACGTTTTCCCCAGAAAGCGTCGAACGGAGATCGACGTTTTCCCGAGAAACGTCGAACGGAGATCGACATTTTCCCAAAACGTCAACCTGAGTTCAGAGCATGTCAGATAGTTGTATACTATCTCTTTCAGGCCTTCGATCGTCGAACTGAGATCGACGTTCGCTCTAGATCGTCGAACTGAGATCTACGATATTGAAGACCTTTCAGCTTCCATCAGGAGTCCTGATCGTCGAACGGAGATCGACGATCCTTCCTTTTTCGCGTCAAACCCTAATATAAAATCATTTTTCGGCCGCCGCTCATCGTTTACGCTTTCATACTCTCTGCAAATTTTTCTCTTTCCCTCCAAACTCTCTACACTTGGTCGTGTTTGTTGAATCTTTGCAGGTACAAATGGCAATGTCGGTCGCCGCCCTCTCCAAAATGAAATTTGATACATGATTTGACATTGATATGAACTCCTTCGATGGGATCGATCAGCGATTCAAGGATATTCTTAACCTATTCCGCGAACAGCAGTTAGTTCAGTTGATGACAACAAGAATAAAGATTGCAGTAGATGAAGTAAAAGAATGGGTTTATACTGCCACCAGCGAGAGTGAAAATTCTATAGTCGGCACCATCAATGGAACTCAGGTACCAATATCCCCAGCTCTTTTGACAGAAGTACTCGCATTAAGTACTGGGAATATTTCCATCGATTTGTCTAGAGAGGAATATGATTCTTTGTTAGATCGAATGGGTCACTCTACTGTGAACCCTAATAAACTGTTGAAAAAGAATTTATCTATTGAATTTCAATTCTTGGCTGATGTTGTTGGAAAAGTGCTTCTAGCAAAGCACTCCGCCCATGATACAATCTCAAGGTATCAATTATGCTTAATGGGACCCTTAGTTAATAAGAAACATATGGATTGGGGATCAATTTTCTTTAATTTGATCAAGAAGAAAGTTAGCAAAAGCTGTGTCAGTTTTGGGAGGATTATAGGGGTTTACCTACATCACAGGTGCCCTGATCTGTTGGTTTCAAGTGGGATGCACATCAATACATCCAAAAGACTCATCGGTGCCCTCTTCAGCAGGTGGGATAGGCAGATCATAAACCCCAACAGGGCTGCTGCAGCAACCTCTACTTCAGGCACAAGGACTGCGTCAGTCACTCCTCCTCAGGTCTCTGCCCCAGCAGAAGATTTGCCAGCTTCTCCTCCTCCTCCAGCTGTCTCTGCACCAGTCATATCAACCTCAACACTCATCTCAACCATAGCCATATCTTCCCCCATTATAATCTCATCACCCATTTCACCTCCTCCAGCCACTACCTCAGAATCATTCCATCCCTTGCACTACTATCCACCTGTCACCACTCTATCATTTCATCTTCTGGATGACTCCTTCATGGATGATTCTCCTCCTACTCCTCCTGAAATTCCATCTACATCTTCCTACCAACAACTTCTTCAGGACATACTTTCCCAATCATCCTTCACCTCATCCTCTACCTCTCCCATATCATCCATCTCTTCTTCAGTAACATCAATCTCAACGATTCCTTCTACTGAGCCATCCATCCCTATACCTCCTGCCCCCTCACCATCCATTCCATCAGTCCCAGCCAACATCATTCCAGCTACATCAACTCCAACCTCTACTCAAGCCCCTCTTGAGCATGTAGATCTTTCAGCTTTGGCAGACAGGTTGTATGAGCTGCTAGCCCCCAGGCTAACCTCATTGCTGGAGACCACCTTGGCTCCACTTCTGAAAAATGTTCAGGAGCTGTCTACCAGGCTATCTATCTTCCTGTCCTCTCAAGCAATGCCTTCTTTTGGGTGCCTTGATCCAGTTTTCACTGAATCCAGGCAAGGGTAGATGCCTAATGAAGCTCTAGTTTTGCCTGAGGCTGCTGAAATTTCAGAACCTGCTCCAGTATTTGAAGTAGATCTTCAGAGCCTGCTGTCAGTTTTTGATTCTGTGTACTTCAATTCTCTGCCAGTTCTACAAGTTGAAGACCTTACTAAGGCCATTGTGCCTGTTTTAGAATGTGATCCTAGCCTGATTGTATCTTATATAAACTCTTTTAAGGCTGAGGATATTATTGCTTCAATTTTTACTGCTGGTGCTACTGCTGTTACACCTATTGGATTTTATGATATTGAAATGTTGTCTGTTGTTGCTGATGCTGCTGCTTATCTGGAAGAACCTGAACCAGCTGCTCAAATTACTTCTGCTCCTATTGCTTCTTCCATAAGTTCTACTTCTGTTGCTACTGCTCCTGCTCTGACTTCTGAACAACTGAAACAACAAGAAAAGTACATCAAAAGCATTGATGATCTGTATGATAGACCCCAGAGCTCAGAAAGTGATCAGTTTCACACTGACTCTGATGACTCTTCTAGTACTATTGCAAAGAAAAGGAAGGCCAGAAGCAAGGCCATGATGAAAGTCCCTCCTGCTAAGGCCAAGGATGCTGATGATATACCCTACTATATTCTGTATAATTGCCAAATTACTGAACCATGGATGCAATATTCTAAAAATCAACTAAAGGCCATGAAAAAGAAAAGAAAGTTTGATAAGTATGAGAAAAGTTCATCCCAATTTCAGCCTCCTCCTCCTCTAGATTCAGGATCAGGTGGAGGCTCAGCTTCTCTAACCTCAGCTCCAAAGCAAAGTTCCTCCCAATCCTCTCAAAGATATCATCCCAGGGGGCAGTATCAGTCCAGAAGGGGACAATATAGAGGAAATCAAAGTGGACACAAATTTCAAGCAAGGGAAGGACAAAGTCACATGGACTCAACTCAAGGTCCTTTCCCCTATAAACTCAGAGAAATTGTTGATACAAGATCTCCTACTGCTTTAGAAACTGTCAATAGATATGAACCTGCAGTTCCTTTTGATGATCCAGAGAACAATCCATTATCATGGACTGCTAGGATGAAAGAACTTGCTGCCTTAGATCAGCTGAAGATGGCTAGAGAACAAGGGAAAGACACTTCCAACATTACTACTTTGTCAGATCAAAGAAAGGCAGAACTGGAAAGGTATGCATCAAGGAAATTCTTTGACCCAGTGGACTATATGAAACTGCATCCTGAGGCTGTGGTTCCCAGGCCAAGATCTCAAACCTCCTTAGGTGTAGAGGATGATAGAAGGTCAAAGAAAGAAGCTCTAAATCCCAATAGGGAAATCTTATTTAAGAAGGGAAGTGAAAAGAAATGACATTTGTAAGCAGACAGTATACTCATCTTGAACATTTGCTGATATTCCATCTATTTGCTGCTATGTTGCATGATCTGCTCTTTTGTGTTAGATTTTTGTTTCTATGTATGATGATTTTGTATTTATTACTCAGTTCTGTAAATAGTAATCCTTACCCAAATAGAGGGAGATTGTTGGAACACCCTATTACTAATTTGTGCAAGGATCACTATGTTTTTAGGAAATCACTTTGATCTAGATGTATAGTTGAAAAGGTCAAGTTAGAATGAGTCTAGGGCTTAGAACTTAGGTTTGAAGCTTCCCCCAGGACCATTCAAGGATTCAGACTTAGATCTGAGGCAAAGACAATTATCGTCGAGCTTAGGTTGACGAAACGTCGAACTCCGTTCGACGCTCTCTGAGCGCATCTCTGATAAATCGTCGAGCTCCGGTCGACGATCTTCGAGCTCAGATCGACGATCTGTCTTCAGCTTATTCTTCAGGTCGCTGAGCTCCGGTCGACGATCTTCGAGCTCAGGTCGACGTTTTCTGTCTGATGTTCATTTCAATCTCTGAGCTCAGGTCGATGATCGTAGAGCTCAGATAGACGTTTTTCCTGAGAGATCGATGACTTTGAGGATTCAAATTCAGTCAGCTTTTGGACTGATTTTCAAATTCTCTCAGCATTTATTTCAAGAGATCTGCTAGTCGTTTTCATTTATTCTGGAGCAAGTTTCAAGGGATTTATCAGAGAATGTTTATTGGACTTTCCTCTAGAAGACAAAACATTTATGGAAGATATTTATTGACTGCTAATGGCTATCTTGGACAGAGGATCTTCAGAGAATAAATCATTTTTTATTCTCCAGTCTGATAGAGATATACAACAAGAGACTACGCAAGCATAGACAATCTACAATAAGAAATTCTCAGTACAGATTCACAGGATAGTGAGATCAATTCAAAAATCAAGTGATCAATCCTGGAGAATTAGTTGGCATACTGAAAAGTGATCATAGCTTCAACATCAAGGACTCCAGACAATTCATATTTCAGCCTCTGCTGAAAACATCTTCTGCTGGAGATCTGAAGCTTCTGAAGACCTATCACCCTAGCAAAGCTCTCATCTTTCTCAGGGGGAGCTTTGACAACACAATCAATCCACTAAGTCTTTTCTCAGTGATTAAGACAGAGAAGACAACTTCACCTCTTTCTTTTTCTTTTCCTGCTGTAAAAGGGTTATCAAAACTCCCTTCAAAAGTCTTGATTCTGGTTCTGAGAGCCTTGTCAAAACTCAGTGGTGGCAAGACACCTGATCAAAAAATCTAGTTTGGTTTTTGAGCACCTTATCAAAAGCTCATTGGTGCCCAGGAGACCTGATCAACTCATCCTATAGTGGATTCCTACCAAGGGTGGTAGAAGAGTGGATGTACCCAGGTTTTTGGGGAACCACTATAGTTCCTTGTGTCTTCTGGTTTATTGTGGATATTCTTTGCTGTGTGCTGTGGTTTTTATTCTTACTGCTTTAGTTTTATTTTCTACATCAAAGCACCTTACACCTATACATAAATTAAGCCTTTACAGCTGTGCATTTTTAAAATTGTAAATTTACTTTAAAATATTCTATTCACCCCCCCCCCCTCTAGAGTTAAGATAGATCTTACCCTCACTTTCACCCCCCCCCCCCACACGAGTGGATCACTCTGATCCCTCCCCGGGTCCCAACATCTGCCCAGTCTTCACACATGTCCTCTTCTGCCCGAGGCAGAACCTCCTCGATCCACACTCCCTGGCAGTCTTGTTGTTGTTGCTGCTCCATATTTCCTCTCATCTCGAGGAACTCCAGGCACGTGGCTGTGGCGTGCCCTTTCTCCTGATGGAATTCACAGTAGGGTAGCTCCACCCTAACCTCCCTCCTTCTCCTCTGCGGTGCTCTCCTCCTCTCTCCCATGGCGATAGCCATAGCTTGCTCCTGGTCGGGGAGAGGTGGCATTTAGCCTTTCCTCACTCCTTGGGGATAAAACTTGCTCTGGCCTCCTTGGCGGTTATCCCCCCCCCCCATGATGACCTCTCCTCGGCACTTGATCTTACCAATCCGGCCTCCACCCTAGTCGATGGTTCAGCTCCTGACGCCCCTATCTGGGCTGCTACTGCTGCTGTTCTCTCTGCCGGGGTTCAACTCTCCTCTACTCCTGACCTCTGCCCCCTCTTGGCCTTTCCTCCTTCGTAGCCCAACTTGCTAACTTCCGGGCAAACTCCGGGTTTGACGCTTCCCCGTCAACTTCTCTTGCCGCCCTCTCCATTAGCTCCTCATAGGAGAGGGGTGGCACCCTCTTTAGCTCCATTTGAAAGAAGCCCTACTGTAGCCCCAAAGTGAAGGCCATCATCAGGGTATGCCCTTGCATCTCCTGGACTTGGGTCACCTCCTCCTGGAATCGATCCACGTAGCTTCCCTAGGTCTTGTTCACCTCCTGTTTGATGTAGACAGGGACTCCGACTCCTTCCTCCTCTTGGAGGTGGTGAACCTCAACATGAACCCCTGGCGTAGGTCCTCGAAGAAGTAAATGGAATTGGCCAGCAACTACTAGAACCACTCTCTTGCCTTCTCCTTGAGGGTGATGGCGAAGAGCCTGCACTTGAATCCGTCCGACATCTGTCAGATCGAGACCACATCCTTAAACCATTGGATGTGCTGGACCGGGCCACCCTTCTTAGTGTAGTAGGAAATCTCGGGCTCCCTGAACCCCTCTTGAACCGGAGAAGAAGAAACCAGCTCGCTGAAGGGGCTGTCTCCCCATACCGGGCAAGTTAGGGGGTCTTTTACCCCCATCTCGCCAAACTTATCGCCGCTTGCCGAGCCAGGGAAGAGCACCCACCCGGGGAGCTCATCGTCGTTCCCTTCTTCGATACCTCCTTCCCAGCTCACCTGCCAGGAGCGTCCTCGCCGAGAGCTATAACCGCGAGAACAGGGGCCGCTGGTGTCGAGCACTCGGCACGCACAATGAGTGAAAATCTAACCAAAACGAGTACTTCCTGCCTGAAGTCCTCGAACATCGACATCGTTGCGAGAGGGGGAGGGGGTATCATTGAGCTCGCTGAAGATTTTCTGTGCTGACCACGCTCCACGCTCACCGCACCAAAATGTTGAAATCGAGAAATCGATCTCGATGGAGTTCACCCTTGGGGAAGGGGTAATCGCGCACGTACTTCTCTCCTGCAAGAACAACAAGAAAAAAAGAACAGGGGACTGGACCAAGGGCCCGGCGCGGAGGACCCACTACACACTCGGAAGATCTCTGAGCGCTTCCCCTTCTTAGCCAAATGTCGGGCTAAGGTACCTCAGAAAGTGCTAGCAGGTTAGGAGACAAGTTAGCATGCCTTCTGAGGTACACCTTGGGTCCAATTTATAGATTTTTGAAAATGGCCTGCAAATAGCCAACTTCCGCTATTCTAAACAGCTATGTGCAGCCCAACTAGGTCCTCCAACAACGTAACTCTGGTGTTCTAACTGGCTATGGGCAGGCCAGCGGGGGCAAAATGGTAAAAATACCTCGCAGATCACAGGGCAAGTAGACCTCAATAAACCCTACTCGGCAAGGGCAGTGAGTGCTTGATGGAGCAGGCACTCGCTTCCTATCTTAGACCTTAGGTGAGTACGGGCCCGGCCAGCCCTACTCGCATGTCGCGAGCTTATTGATCGGTTCGAGCTCGGCGAGCGGCTCAGAGCTCAATGAACAGGGCTTGGTGAGTATGAGCTCGCCTCCCAAAAAATCTCATCCCGCCTGGACGAGCCTGAGACTGCTGAGCTCCCCCTCCGGCCGAGCTCGCCAGGGACTCAGACTGCCCGATATGGCCAATCTGGCTCCAACTGACCCACTCACCGGATAGGGGGTTGTACACCATTGATCCAACTAAGCAAGTTCCAAAGAACCTCATAGATCTTGATAAAGATGAGATTGCACTTGTTTCCTTAGACAAGAAAGCCAAGATTATCATCGCATGTGCAGTCGATGATTCTATGTTGCAGAACTCTATTCACTGCCAATCTACCAAGAAAATGTGGCAGTCTCTTATCGTCTTGATGGAAGGCACTGAAGAAGTTAGGGATGACAGAAGATCCCTTTTAAATCAGAAATATGAAGCATTCCGACAAGGTCCCAAGGACTCCATTGCAGATACGTTTGAAAGTTTCTTTAAGATTGTCAACTGCCTAACAGTCTATGGCCGAGTCATTACTAATGGAGCACTGAATGATAAGTTCCTGAGATCCCTGACTAAGGAATGAGATAACCAGGTTTGTGCTATCCGAGAGTTTGGCAAGCTAGTAGAGACTGACCCTGAAAATCTCTTCAGAAAGCTTATGTCATATGAATTGCAAATCAACTCAAGAAAAGCTGAAGAAGAGAATAGTTGGTCTTCATCCAAGGAGAAGTATGTCGCTCTAAAGGCAGACATCTCAAGTATGTCAAAAGCTGCTTCTCCCACCCCAGCACAGGAGGAAAGTGAAGAAGAATCTTCATAGTTAAGTACCTCAGGCTCTGAATTATCTGAAGGAGAGTTTTCTCTTCTTTCAAGGCAGTTCAAGAAGTTCTTGAACAAGAAGAAACATTGGAAAGGCAAGGATGCCTCGTTCAGAAGATCACGTCACGATGGTGATCGCCACAATAAAGGCTCAAGTAGCCAAGATAGGTATTAATCCAAACAGAACAAACATTTCTATTGACATTCTTTGTTATTGATGCAATAGTCAGGACACGTCATAGCTGATTGCCCACAAGAAGAGGAGGGTGGAAGAAGAGAGAAAAAGAAAACTTCTTACAATAAAAAGAAGACTGAAAGAAGACTGGTAGCCAAGAAGGGCAAGACCCTCAGTGACACAGATTCATCTGAGTCTAGTGATGAGGAGGAAGCCTACTTTGGGCTCATGGCACATACAAATGAAGAATAAGAACCCCAGTTCACTGGGAAGGTAAATTTGCATACCCCTCTCTCTAAATCTTATGCTATCGGTCCGAAGTCAAGTTTAAGGAAAAGTAAGCATGCATGCCCTCCGCCACGCCCGTGTACCACCACCAAAGGCGTGTCTATGAGGCGTGGCCCGCCAAGTCCCGAGAAATCACTACAGTGCGATTTTTCCACGGTCCATAGTCACGCCGGATCTGACACGCCCCTTGTTCACAGGCGTGTTCTAAGGGCATGAAACCCATATACCGTGCCAGTAACTCCCGGACTTAAATTTCAACCATCAAAGTCACGTCGCATCTGACACGCACCAGGTACACGCCCGACCCGGGTGTGTAAGGGGTGTGTGTACTCCCCGAAAAATTTCTATAAATATAAAGCATCTCCAAGGGTTGAGTATCAAGATTTTGGGAAGAGAGGTGCTGCCATTTTAGAGTTGTTCATGTTTTAAGCCCTTTTAGCTCTCCTTCTCATTTCAAATCTTTATATTTTTTTTGTTTTCATGCAAGTCCTTATAGCGTTCTTGTACTTCTTTTTTATCGCACTTGTAATCTTCGTGCAAGCTTCCCTTATAGAATCTGTATGCCCTTGTTGTGACTCCTTTTCATTAAGAATTTAAATAATTCATTATTCTATTTTCCTTCTGCTCGGTCTTAGTTTTAATGTTCTTAATATAATTTTCAATTTCTGCACCATGAGTAACAAAAGCCTCCTGGCACTCGATCTTGATGATCCGAGGTTGAGTTGATTAAGTTATGATGCTTTAGTTTACTTTCTCATTTGAAGGTTTTGTCCTTTGATTTACTCTTGAATAATCATGTTTGGAATTATATCATCGATATATAATTTTCATCTAGGTTTTCACTCTTAGATAGCCGAGAGGCTCATAGTTTTAAGTAAAAACTCAAGAGTAAAGAGAAACACGAACCCCTCGAGAAAGGCAGACGTTAAATCTCCCGGATTGGATTGAAATACAATAGTGGGGTTCACCACTTAAGGCGAGCTTTAGGCTGCCGAATACGAACGAGAGTTCGATCGGACCTTCCTAAACTAAGTTGGGAACGACTTCGAGAGAAGCCTGTTCAAGCTTTGGGAACCCCACGGTCAATGACTTTTACCTTTAAGATCAGGTTCGTTATCGTATCTTTGATTAACTTATGTCGAGGTGATTCACGATCGAGTGCTGCCTCCTTTTCACCATTTCAACATCTCTTTTAATCGCAAGTAGTTGTCTTTAATAGTGCAAGTAATCTTCTTTTCACGATTGCAAGTAGTTTCCTTTCTTTCTAAAGTAGTTAACATTTCCTAAAAGATTTTTCGATAAGATAATAGTTTTTCGTATGAGTAGAATTACTTAATAGTTCCCGAATTTTTAATACGACACATGTGTCCCCTCACTACAATTCGATAGGTATACTTGCCTTCATTGGATTGCTAGTTCGATTTTATTTTCATAACGATCAGTAAACATCAATTTTTTGGCGCTGTTGCCGGGGAAGCAACTTTTGTTGAAAATTTGAAAACACAAACCTATTGCTCTTATCTTTTTTCTTTCTCATCCTCTTTCTTAAAAAAATTAAAAATCAAAAAAATATTAACGCTCTTAATGGAAACCCGCATCAAATTTTTCTCTACTCTCTCGAAAAGGGCAATGTGGCTTAAATACCACTATTGTGTCTAGTATCTTGTGAACCCCGCATCGGGTAGCTCTTGGGAAGTTCAGGAGTTAAACCAAAAAATCTATTTAATAAAAAAAATTAGCTTCTCCTTTTTCTTGTTTATTTTCTTTTTCTTTATCCTCTCTTCTCCTAGTGCATGACCCGCAGAAATCCGTCGATTATTTTGGACTTGGACCACGAAATTGAGCATACTCTTCAGAGAAGATCGTGATTTCAAAGCCCTACTCTCCAAATACCGGTTGAGGATTCCGAGTCATTTCCTACTTTAAGAATGGAAGAGCTCATCGTAGAGGAAGCCCTTCATAGGCCTATGTCCTATTATGCACTGCCGAATCTAGAGGGTACAGAATCAGGCATCTTCGCCCTGCTATAACTAATAATAATTTTGAACTTAAGCCAAGCATAATTCAAATGGTGCAGCAGTTTGTGCAAAATGATGGACTTCAAGATGAAGATACAAACGTGCATATAACAAGCTTTCTTGAGATTTATGAAACCTTCAAGATCAATGGTGTTACAAATGATGCTATTAGGCTAAGACTCTTCCCCTTCTCCCTTAGAACTAAATCTAAACAATGGTTGATGAATCTGCCAAGAGGGAGCATCACATCTTGGGATCAACTAACCGAAAAATTTCTGACGAAGTATTTTCCGCAAGCTAAAAATGCAAAACATAGGAACAATATTTCTGCCTTTTTTCAAATAGATTTTGAATCTCTTTATGAAACTTGGGAAAAGATTTAAAGAACTCTTAAGACGATTCCCCCATCATGCGCTGCCTGTATGGTTACAAGTGCAGACGTTTTATAACAGGCTAAATAAAAATACAAAGTAAATGATAGACACAGCTTCCGGTGGTACTTTATACCACAAAACACCAGAAGCAGATCTTGAGCTTTTCGAGGACATGGTCATGAACAATATCAGTGGAATATGCCTAGACCTCGCCCAAACAAACCAGCAGGTATTTTTGAAGTAGATAACGTCTCCCAGCTAGCTCTGCAAGTGGATGTATTAAGTAAGAAGATAACGGAGATTACTGCTGCCTCTACCCCTCAGGTATGGGAATCTGCACCTCCTGCTACCGAACAAATAGATTATGTTAGCAATATGCCTAGGAATGCTTTTAATAAATTTTTTGCTGCAAATTTTCCTGCATCGGGCTTTGTTTTCTGAATAGTTATAATCCCGCTTTACGAAACCACCCAAATTTCTCGTGGAGTAACCCTTCGAACGTAATATGCCTGCCACAACAAAATGATTTTTCTGCACCACCTCCACCTCTTCAAAATTATCAAAAACCTCCAAGCTTGGTGGAAATATTTTCAAAATATATGAATGTTAATGACACAACTATAAGAAGCCTAGCCGGATCCGTTAAAAATCTAGAAAATCAAGTAGGACAACTAGCTAAAATTATATCTGAGCGACCCGCCGGGTCTTTTCCTGCCAATACCTAGCCCAACCCGAGAGAGCAAGCGAAAGTTATAACTCTTCGGAGTGGGAAGCAAGTTAATGGCATGGTTAGCGAAGAGCCTGAGGCAAGCTCTGCCCCTATTTTAAAAAAATCAAGCCTCCGCTGAGAAAAATCATATCATTCCACCACCCGCTGAAAAAGAATTTATCACCTCGCCCTCTACTTTGAAAAAAGATTCTACCCCACCTTATCTATCCCAACTTAATCAGGAACGTTTAGACGATCAGTACAATCGCTTCTTAGAAATCTTTAAACAAATCCACATAAATTTACCCTTCCATGAAGCCATCTCACAGATGCCCAAGTATGCAAAATACTTGAAAGACCTCCTGACAAATAAGAAAAAGTTAGAGAAATTATCACACGTCACGTTAAATGCCGAGTGCTCCACTATATTGAAAAATGGCTTACCAAAGAAAATCAATGACCCAGGTAATTTTTCTATCACATGTGTCTTTGGTGACCTATTCGTCGAGCACGTGCTAGCCGATTTAGGTGGTACTTGTTGGAGTTACCATGGTGATCTAGAAGTGGTCAAACATGTAATCTCATTGCCAACGCGATATGAGCCTGCAGGGTCGCACATAAGAGCGTGTGGAGAAGTTGGAAGATTGACTGTGTTGGTAAAGGTTACCAATCACCATAGAGAATAGGATCTGGCAAATGTTGCCAAGGAGGTTTGTCGAGAATCGCCGAGAATCGTCGGCTATGGTTCGTCGAGAATCATCGAGTATCATCGACTATGGTTCGTCGAGAATCGTCGGCTATGGTTCGTCGAGAATCGTCGACTGTGGTTCGTCGAGAATCGTCGACTATGGTTCGTCGAGAATCGTCGAGAATCATTGAGAATCATCGAGAATCGTCAAGAATCGCCGAGAATCGTCGAGAATTGAACGGTTCGATAATCGATGAATGCTGATTCCCGATGAATTATTTTAGAAACCCTAATTCTCTGTTGTCTGTGGATAGCGATTTTTCCTAGGTCTGTTTTTTTGCTTTGGGTATATATAAGAACTTAGGTTTGAGGGTCAATGGATGACTCCCCGGCCAGACGGAAGTGTTCCGCCGATCCGCTCGTTCTGCTGATTCGCTCGCTCCGCCGACCTCCTCTCCGATGACAGTCGCTGGTGCTTGTCTTCCTGTAGTAGACCTAGCAGTCCGTGGAAGTGCAAGGTGCATTCGATCTCCCTTCCCATTATTCGTGCGACGAAGATCGTCGTTCTCCCGCTCGTGTGGATTTCTGCAGAGACGTAGACGCAATTCTACGTGGGACTCACCGCCGACTAGAACTCATACATTGGAGCATCTTTGTTGAGTTGTTACTCAACACCGCCAAGGTAATTTTACCTAGTTTTTCTTAACTTCTTGATTCAACATTCATGGCCCGATCCCAAATCTCTTTTGGGTTATTCTTGATTTTATTCTTTTCGCTGCGTGCACAACTTTTGTGCCACCCCCTCCTAGAAAACCCAATAGTGGAATCAGAGGGAGGTTGCGGCCATGATTGTTGTATTGGAAGTTAGGTTATTCCAGCACGTGTAAACCTAGGGATTTAGAAGTGTTCTAAATGTCTAGATTTAATCCTGGATCATAAATTGTTGATGAGCTTGGAACCCCGCCAGGAACGTCTGGGATTTCGTGATAATTTTTAATTGTTAGAAATTGTTGTCTCCTTAGCAATAACTGTCCCTCGAGTGGTTAATGAACCCGTGTATTGTTTTGGATTTTGAATCCAACAAGGAGAGACGAGCTTGTCTACTGCTTTAAGTCGAGTTGCATTTGCCTTTGTCCAATGCATGTAAATCTGAAGATTTGGAAGAGTCCAGATGTTTAGATTTAGCCCTTTCTTCCATCAAATATTGATAGTACCATGTTGTGCACATAAGGGAAGCATGTGGATTTTAGAAAAATGTTTTTTTATGGATGTGCACATTGATCAAATGTTGATCATGGTTAATTGTTAACCTATTATAACAAATCCCTACATCAAATATTAAGTGTTCGGATGCCTTCCGATGGATGACACTCTTCCTGCCTCGATAGATGAATTGTGGGCTTGCCAAAGCAAGGTGCATTAATCTATCTTGGTAAGGGTGCGAGCAGATAATTGTGATATCCCACTGTCGACATCGGGTCTAACTTAACTAGGTGACCTCAAAGGTTGAGTGCCTAGAGGCATAAGGTTGGCATGCACCATATGATGGATGCGAATAAGGAGTTATTCACCAACCATATAAGAATTGCATGAGAATGCAATTGGCAAGCGTTACCTACCTAAATAACCACATCGTGAGAGAAAAGCCAAAGCTGACTTATTGTGTTGGTGAAATACGGATCTTGTCCACTAAGAGAGTAGCTCGCATGAACTCTCCGAATTGATAGTGAGGGCTATCATTTTGAATAAAAATAGTGGGAGTTTTAATTGAAGTCAAAATTAAAAATAAATTGTATTTTGAATTTTTTGTACTGATATTATTCTGCATGAATTCTTATAGAATTCCATGGCAAGTGGTTCACACTCCACTCTGTCTCTAAGAGCCATCCTTGAGAAGGATAAGCTTAGTGGGACCAACTACATGGACTTGTACAGGAACCTGAGAATTGTTCTCAGGCAAGAGCGAAAGCTCTATGTCTTGGAAGAAGAAGCCCCCAAGGTGCTGACCGGGAACTCTTCTCGCGCTGATAAGGATACTTATAAGAAGTATACTGATGATGCCTTAGACGTCGAATGCCGTATGCTTGCCACCAAGAACTCTGAGCTTCAGAAGAAACATGAGAACATGGCGTGCAAGGAGATTGACGAGCATCTCAAGAAAATGTTTCAAGGGCAGGCTCGTCAAGAGATGTTGGACATCACAAAAGCGTTATTTCAGTGCAAGATGGGAGTTCGAGACTCAGTAGGGACACACGTACTCAAGATGATTGGGTATATAGAGAACCTTGAAAAGCTGGGTTTTCCTCTAGGTCAAGAGTTGGCCACAGATCTGATCCTGCAATCGTTGCCGGACAGTTATGAGCAGTTTGTCTTGAACTACAACATGAATGAAATAGACAAGACACTGCCCGAGCTCCTAGGCATGTTAAGAACTGTCGAGATCAACATGAAGAAGGCCAAGCCTGCCAGCCCCATACTAATGGTGCATAAGGGAAAGGGCAAGGCCAAGGGCTCTAAGAAGACGAAGGTGGGACCTAAGTCACATATTGAGCCCAAGTCTTCTACACTGAAGAAAAAGAAGAGCACGGTGAAGGAAGGGAAATGCCACCACTGTGGAAAGGTTGGTCATTGGAGGAGGAATTGTCCTTCTTATATTGAGGGTCTGCAGAAAATGAAGGGAGGTATGACTTCCGCTTCAAATATTTACGTTATAGAGATAAACCTTTCTGCTCCTTCATCGTGGGTATTGGATACCGGATGTGGTTCACACATTTGTACAAATGTGCAGGAACTGGGAAGGAGAAGATTGCTGAGTAAAGGGGAGGTGGACCTGCGCGTCGGCAATGGAGCAAGAGTTGCTGCTGTAGCCGTAGGGGTTTACCGTCATTCTTTCCCTAATGGGCTTGTAATAGAACTAGATAATTATTATTTCGTTCCGGCCATAACTAGAAACATTATATCCATTTCATGCTTGGACATGATTGGATTTTCTTTTATAATTAAGAACAACTGTTGTTCTATATTTAAGAATGATGTTTGTTATGTTGTTGCCCAATTGTTTAATGGTCTTTATGTTTTGAACTTGGATCATCTGATATATAATGTAGAAAATAATAAATGACTAAGAACAAATGACTCAAATCATACATATCTCTGGCATTGTCGTTTGGGCCATATAAACGAGAAGCTCATATCCAAGCTCCATAAAGATGGACTTTTAGACTCATTTGATTATGAATCATTTGAGCAATGCGAATCTTGTTTGTTAGGCAAGATGACTAAAGCCCATTTCACTGGTTATACTGAGAAGGCTGAGGATCTCTTGGGTGTTGTACATAGTGATGTATGCGGACCCATGAGCTCCATGGCTAGAGGTGGGTATTTCTACTTCGTTACATTTACTGATGATTTCAGTAGATACGGATATGTGTATCTTATGAAGTGCAAATCTGAGACCTTTGAAAAGTTCAAAGAGTTCAAGAATGATGTAGAAAACCAGTTGGGTAAAAGGGTTAAAGCACTCCGTTCTGATGGAGGTGGCGAATACCTGAGTCATGAGTTCTGTGATCATCTGAAAGAGTGTGGTATTGTATCACAGCTCACTCAACCTAGAACACCATAACATAATGGTGTGTCTGAGATGAGAAATCTTACTCTGTTAGATATGGTACGTTCGATGATGATTCATGCAGACTTGCCTGTTTCCTTTTGGGGTTTTGCTTTAGAGACTGCTGCAATGACACTGAATCGCGCTCCAACGAAAATGGTTCTGAAGACACCATATGAGATATGGACTGGGAAGCATCCTGTATGTTATTCATTGAAATTTGGGGCTGTGAGGCATACGTGCGACGTCAAATGCCTGACAAACTGGAACCCAAATCGGATAAATGTTATCTGGTGGGATATCCTAAGGAAACGAAAGGGTATTACTTTTACCCACCGTCCGAGGGCAAAGTGTTTGTCGCAACGACTGGCGTCTTATTGGAGAGAGAATTCTTATCAAGAAAGACTGAAAAGGTGGAACTTGAAGAAGTTCAAGAACCACAAGTAGTGAATGAACCGGAATTGGATTCTGAGATAGGACTACAATATGTGGTAGCTAGAGAACTTGCTCAAGAAACACAAGTCCTACGTAGATCTGGTAGACCAAGATTTGAGCCTGAGAGATATGGATTTCTTGTGTCTCAAATAGGTAATTTGTTGCTTATGGATCATGATGATGAACTAGAAACTACCAAGAGGCAATGAATGGACCGGACTTCGACAAATGGCTTGAGGCTATGAAATCCGAAATTTACTCCATGTACGCAAACCAAGTATGGAACTTGGTTGAACCACCTGAAGGGGTACGACCCATAGGGTGCAAATGGGTCTTCAAGAAGAAGACCGACATGGATGGGAATGTACAGACATTCAAAGGGCGACTGGTGGCTAAGGGTTTTAAGCAAATTCATGGTATTGACTATGATGAGACCTTTTCCCATGTTGCCATGGTAAAGTCCATAAGGATATTACTTGTTATTGCTGCGTATTATGACTACGAGATCTGGCAGATGGATGTCAAAACGGCTTTCCTTAATAGAAACCTCCTTGAGGAAGTGTACATGACACAAACCGAGGGTTTTGTATCCCCAAATGAAGCCACTAAAATATGCAAGCTGAATAGATCCATCTATGGACTGAAGCAGGCCTCTCGAAGTTGGGATCTTCGTTTTGATGAGAAAATCAAAGAGTTTGGTTTCATCAAGAATGAAGATGAGCCTTGTGTTTACAAGCGAATCAGTGGGAGCATTGTTGTCTTCCTGATTGTTAACCCAGAATCCACAACATATCCAGCTAGACGTCTCGTTCCTCCTTGGCCGGATTCCAGATATCAGTCCGCCAAGGTCGCCCTTGGTTCTCAACTCAGCTGGATCGTCGACCTCCCATCGACGATAGTCAAGCTCAGATTGGCGAGCTCCAAGTCAGGTCGCCCAGGTCGCTCAGGTCGCAACTAGTCTGACAGGATCGCGCTCGAGGCGACCAAGGGAGGATTCCAGCTCGCTGGCCCAGTCCGCCGGTCCCGCGCGGACTGCTTCTTCTTCTTTCCTTTTTGTTTCCCGTCACCGCTGCCCGGCTCCTTTGTACCCCAGGCAGCCGGTTATTTTAGCCCTGCCCGTTTGGGCAGGCCCCCAGCCTATAAATAAGGGGAAGTGGTGCACTCAAAGCACGCTGACTCGAGCCCAGGAGCCCACTTGTTAAAGGCTGCGGACTCGAATCTCTGGCTTTGCGGTCTCCAACTTGCTTTCTGCATTGCTTTCCTTTTCCCTTCTTATAACCCCTTCTTTGCAATCAAAAGCAAGCCCGTCGCATGAGAGGCATTTAGGCCGCGACGGGCGAAGTCTGGTGTTGCCGTGCTCCACGGCTCTTGCTTTTCTGTTCCTTTTCTAGTCCGCCAAGTAGACTGCTGCTCGCAGTTTGTTTTTCCATTCTTCCCCGAGTGCTCGAACAGTTAGTTGCTGGTGCTCGTTTCCGCCTTAGCTTTTCACGCATCAACAGTTAACACACGACCTTCAGATTCGAGCAGTTTTTTGAAATCGCGGATAGAAATGTCGGACCGCCGAGCTCGCCGCTCCGATCGTTTTAGCTCGCCTGATGATTCATTGTGGGAAGCGTTGGAGCAGTCCCGCTGGGAAGCTGAAGTATCTCGAAGGGGCAGTTGCATTAAGGAGCCTCTCCGATGCCTTGAAATGTAAGCTTCTGGTGACCACTCTTGATGGTCAAGCAAGAGAATGGTTTTACGAGCTGCCTTCGGGCACGATTTCTTCCTTCGCTGAGCTTCGCAGCGAGCTGCTCCTGAGGTTTGCAACCTCTAAGAAGAGAAAGGATGGGCCGGCAGCCCTTTTTGACATCAAGCAGAGAGACAACGAATCAGTGGCAAGATTCGTTGATCGGTTCCAAAAAGAAATCCAAGGGGTAAGGAATGTGAACCCCGATTATTACAAAGTTGCCCTGATTCACGGCCTCCTGGAGGGCCCATTAAAATTCAAAGTGACAACAAAGGCACCATCAACTTATCAGGAGCTCATAGCAATGGCTAATCGCTTTATTGAGGGGGAAAATGCCAACCCGACCTATATCTCATCCCTGACAGCCAAAGCTGGAGGAAGGGATGCCTCCAACTTCTCCAACAATCAATATCACAGCAAGCCTCCTCGGCCTGATTTCCAACCTCCATCTCAGAGGGGACGTAACCTCCGCCATAAGAAACCCTTCCTCGGCCATCAACAGTTTCATGGTCAGAGACTGCCGTTGGCCGCCACTCCCGCCGTTCCCCTTCAAGCGCTCCCCATTCTTCAGAGCGCCCTGCCAGCTTCAAATCCTTATGAGAGCAGCCCTATGGAAGAGCTTGCAGATCTGGGCCTTGACTTTGAAGAGGTCGTCCAGATAATCCAGAGGAGGGCTGAAGAAAAGAGGCAAGGGCCTCAGAGAGACTGGAAGCCCAGGGACAACTCTCAGTTCTGCAATTTCCATAAGGAGAAGGGCCATCTGACTAAAGATTGCAAGGCTCTTCAGAAGCTAGTTTAGAGGTTGCTCGCCGAGGGTAAACACGAGGACCTGGGCAGGAAGAGTGACTCTTCAAAGCCTTCCACCTCTAAGGGCAAGGAGGTGGCTAAAGTTCAGCAGGAGTGTATAGAGATAAGGGATGAGGGCCATCTAGGGCTCGTTGATATACCAAGTGAATGTACTGACATTGTCGACGAAGGAGCCCTGGGAAGACTCTTTTTCATCCATGGTAGAGCAGGGACTGAGTGTGCTCGGAAGTCTTCTCTGTCAAGGCTTTCCCGAACTGAGATTGCTTCTACTTCTTCTTCTGCCCCACCTTCTGAAATCGTCACCTTTGGCCCTGCAGACCTTCCTATGACCGCTAATCCCTTCGATGATGCCATCGTAGTTCAAGCAGCCATTGGAGATTTCACGGTCGATAGAATTCTCATCGACACTGGCAGTTCCGTGAATCTCCTCTTCAAGTCAACTTTCGAAGCCCTGAGGACAGGAAAGTCTTTGCTTCCCACCGAGGGGCCGCTTTATGGCTTCTCGGGCAAAAGAAAGGAAGTTGAAGGAAATGTCACACTCCCGGTGGTGCTTGGAGGGGTGATCAAAGAGATCCAGTTCATAGTGGTGGATGCTCCAAGCAGCTATCATGCTATCTTTGGAAGACCGTTGTTGAATAAGTATCGAGCCATCATTTCAACGTACCATTTGGCCATCAAGTTCTGCAAAGATGGCCGTCAATGCAGGGTCAGGAGCGACCCAAGGCAGGCTCGAGAGTGTTACCTCCGAACAGTCAGCATGACTGAGGTTTCCCCCCAAGCTTTTCCAGCAGCAGCAGAAGCCACTCCTCCGTCAGAAGCTGTTGTGGATAGAGAAGGTGCTCACCTGGAACCTGCCCAGGTGTTGCAAGAAGTCCCCATTGCAGAAGGGGAAGAAAGAAAGCTCTCCATCAACTCCGAGTTGCCAGAAGATCAGAAGGCGGAGTTGATATCTTGCCTGTTGAAGAATCTGGATGTCTTCGCTTGGTCAGTGGAGGACATGCCGGGGGTGGATCCTGACATGGCTTGCCATCATCTCAACGTTGATCCAGCTGCCAAGCCCGTCCATCAGAAGAAGAGGGATGTAGTTGTCAAGTTAGCAGAGCCCATCAAAGAGGAGGTTGCCAAACTCCTCAAAGCGCGCTTCATTCAAGAGATTCAGTATCCCGAGTGGGTCTCAAATGTTGTAATGGTTAAGAAACCTGGGGGGAAGTGGCGTATGTGTGTAGATTTCACCCGTTTGAATAAAGCATGCCCGAAAGATTTCTACCCCTTGCCTCGGATAGATTTATTACTTGATTCTGCGGTAGGGTATCTGTTTATGAGCTTTCTAGATGCGTTCTCTGGTTATCACCAAATAAGAATGCACAAACCTGACATCCCTCGCACATCGTTCACACTAATGATGGTTGCTATTGTTATCTTGTGATGCCCTTTGGGCTTAAAAATGCTGGCGCGACTTATCAACGCATGATGGACCATGTGTTTAAAGAGCAAAAAAGTAGAAACCTCGAAGTGTATGTAGATGACCTATTGATTAAGAGTAGGTCTCTTCCACAACACTTGATAGATCTAGCAGAGACCTTTTCCACTCTGCGAAGGCACAAAATAAAGCTTAACCCGTTAAAATGCATCTTCGGGGCGAGTAAGGGGAAGTTTCTCAGCCATCTCCTTACTCCTGAGGGTCTTGCTCCCAATCCTGATAAGGTCAAAGCCATCCTTGATATGGCTCCTCCCCGTTCTCCAAAAGAGGTTCAGCAGTTGGGGGGGAGGTTGGCAGGACTCGGGAGATTCATCTCTCGAGTTGGGGATAAGAGTGCGCCGTTCTTTAAGACTCTGCGGGGAGCGTCCAAGTTCCAATGGACAGAAGAGTGTACTTTGGCTTTCGAGCAGTTGAAAAAACTGCTAACCTCGACACCTTTACTCCAAAGCCCCCGAGCAGGGGAGATGTTGTTCCTGTACCTGGGGGTTGGTCCCGAGGCAGTTAGTTCCATCCTGGTCCGAGAAGAGAGTAGGAGGCAGTTCCCCGTTTACTATGTCAGCCACATTCTGAATGATGCAGAGGCAAGGTACCCCATCCTTCAGAAGCTAGCTTTGGCATTGGTTATGTCTGCCCGCAGACTCCGTCCATATTTCCAGGCTCATTCAATTCAGGTGGTTACTGATCAACCTTTGAAGAATGTGCTAGAGAAACCAGAGCATTCAGGCAAGGCTAGCTATGTGGGCAATTGAGCTGAGCGAGTTTGAAATTTCCTATGTGCCCGGACAGCTATCAAGGCACAGGTACTTGCAGATTTTCTGATTGACACAACAAAATCTAGCTCGGATCAGGCAGCAAGATCTCTTTTAGCTTGGACCATCTATGTGGATGGAGCTTCTGGAAGAAACTCTTCAGGGGCAGGGGTGGTTTTGATAAACCCAAATGGCATCAAGCTTGAGCAGGCCATCAAGTTCTATTTTCCAGTGACTAACAATCAGGCAGAGTATGAAGCTTTATTGGTCGGCTTGAGGCTTGCAAGAGAGCTTGGAATTGATCATGTCCATATTAAGACTGAATCTATGGTAATGGCTTCACAAGTTCTTGGTAACTACGAGACCAGGGAGCCGGTGTTGAAAAAGTATCTTGCGCTGGTAAAAGTTGAGGTCGGCAGGTTCAAAATTTTTACTATTGAGCACATTTCGAGTGCAGAAAATGAGGAGGCTGACGTTCTTGCCAAATATGGGCTCCCGTCAGGAGGGACAATCTCTGAACTTTTTCACCTAGCAGTGGAGGAGGAGGGGTTAATGCAAATCGATCAGTGTTCCTCTTGGATGGACCCATTCATTCTCTACCTATCGACTGGGAACCTGCATCAGTCGGTAAAAGATAAGAAGAAATTCAGGTTGAAAGCAGCACATTATTACTTGATATCCGATATTCTCTATAGAAAAACCTTCTTGTCTACAATGGCAAGATGTGTCTCAGAAAGTGAAATTCCTACTGTTCTTCGAGAAGTGCATTCTGGCGAGTGCGGGAGTCACTCAGGAGCAAGGACATTGGAAAAAAGGATCCTGCGGCAAGGTTACTTCTGGCCTACAATGAAGAAAGATTCGGAGACCTATGTGAGAAAATGTGTTCAATGCCAGAAATTCGCTCCTCTTCAGCATCAAGCAGTTCAATCTCTCAGATCGATTGCAACCCCTTGGCCCTTTGCTGTTTGGGGAATGGATCTCATTGGTCCTTTTCCCATGGCTAGTGGGCAGCGGCGTTTCGTTATAGTTATGATCGACTACTTCAGTAAGTGGATTGAGGCTAAAGCACTGGTAAAGACAATAACATAGGTCGTGAGGAATTTTATTTGGGGGGAGATAGTCTGGCGGCATGGAATCCCTATGGCAATAATCACTGATAATGGACCACAGTTCAATAATGCAGAGATGATAGACTTTTGAAGACAGATCGGAACAGAGCTGCGCTTTGCATCAGTTCATCATCCCAGAAGCAATGGTCAAGTAGAAGCAGCTAATAAGCAAATCCTCAACCTGCTTAAGAAGAAAGTTCAAAATCTCAAGGGCAGTTGGGTTGATCAACTTCCCTCAGTTCTCTGGACCCTGAGAACAACGCCTTCATCTGTAACAGGGGAAACCCCGTTCAAGCTTTCTCACGGGTCCGAAGCATTAAATCCTGTTGAGTTTGAAGTTCTGTCACCTAGAGTGCTGCTTGCTAGGCAATGTACGGAGGATTGGCTTGAACTGAATAGCGAGGAGATGAGGTTCAGTTTGGAATATGTTGAAGAGATTAGAGACAAGGCTACCATCAGATAAGAAGAAGCTAAAAGAAGAATGGCCCGTTACTTCGATAAGAATGTAAGGATCAAACACTTTCAAGTGGGAGATCTAGTTCTTAAAAAGGTCGACGCTGCTGCAAGAGCCAGCTCAGTTGGGAAGCTTAATCCTAGTTGGGCGGGACCTTTCATTATCAAGGAAGCACTTGAGAATGGAGCCTACCGGTTACAAACATTTGAAGGAGAAGATATGCCGCACACGTGGAGTGGAGATGACCTAAAGCGGTTCTATTCCTGAACTTCTTTTCTTTCCTTCTTATGTAAACTCTTTAAGAGGTTCATTATTAATGAAAGTTCCTTGCTAACGCTTCATCAAGTGTCTTTGTGTTTCAAGTGTTGACAGTTAATATGTTGAGCAAAGACAACTCTAAACGGTTCTATTTCTGAACTCTCTCTTCTATGTTATACGAATCTCTCAAAATTGATATTTTTCTAAATACTCATACTAACACTTCTTCAAGTGCCCTTTTCTCTCTTACCTCCTCGAGCAACTCCCGATAGTTGCTTAATGCCAGGAGATATCGCCGAGTTCAGCAAAAACCTCCCCTAGAACCGTTGGTGTCAGCATAACACCACGAAGACCACGTGTTGTGGGGAGATTTCGCACTGTGTAGTGGGAGCCTACCAACTCTAGTGCGGCAAGATACTGGATTTCGGATCCCGGCTAGTACCTAACCCCACTTCTGCATTATGGAGGAGCAGAGTGGTGGTCAGCTCTACCACGCCACTTAAGGGATATCGTTACAACCCAGATGATCGCGCGGGGAAAGCAATGCCGCTCCGGCCGCACCTACCCCCAGATCATCTTAAGGTTATAACCCTCGAACACTCCTTGGTACCCTCAAGCAGTGCCTGCAGGAGACCCACAGTCTTGTCGATCTCGAAGGAAAGAAATGCCGCTCCGGCCGCACCTGCCCGAGAGATCGACTTAGACTGTACTCCAGGCAAGAGGGCAGTGATTTGGGTTGTTAAGTCTGCAGATCTTGAGGTCCTGTGAGGAAAGCAATGCCGCTCCGGCCGCACCTACCCACTTGGCCTCTAGACTGCAGCTTTTTTCTTCACGGGTATTTAATTATTATTGATGCAGTGTAGACTCCGTATATCCTATCCGCCCAGTCCGCCGGTCCTTGGGTTGATTCTGTAGTTCATAATCCTGTGAGGAAAGCAATGCTGCTCCGGCCGCACCTACCCGCTTGGTCATGAATTACGGGTCATTTCTGATATTATTATTGATGCAGTGCGGACTCCATATATCCTATCCGCCCAGTCCGCCGGTCCTTGGGTTGATTCTGTAGTTCATAATCCTGTGAGGAAAGCAATGCCGCTCCGGCCGCACCTACCCGCTTGGTCATGAATTACGGGTCATTTCTGATATTATTATTGATGCAGTGCGGACTCCATATATCCTATCCGCCCAGTCCGCCGGTCCTTGGGTTGATTCTGTAGTTCATAATCCTGTGAGGAAAGCAATGCCGCTCCGGCCACACCTACCCGCTTGGTCATGAATTACGGGTCATTTCTGATATTATTATTGATGCAGTGCGGACTTCATATATCCTATCCGCCCAGTCCGCCGGTCCTTGGGTTGATTCTGTAGTTCATAATCCTGTGAGGAAAGCAATGCCGCTCCGGCCGCACCTACCCGCTTGGTTATGAATTACGGGTCATTTCTGATATTATTATTGATGCAGTGCGGACTCCATATATCCTATCCGCCCAGTCCGCCGGTCCTTGGGTTGATTCTGTAGTTCATAATCCTGTGAGGAAAGCAATGCCGCTCCGGCCGCACCTACCCGCTTGGTTATGAATTACGGGTCATTTCTGTTATTATTATGGATGCAGTGCGGACTCCATTTATCTTATCTGCGTAATCCGCAGGATTCATTCAACTTATATAATTTAATGATTACTTAGAAAAGATTCACTGCAAATATCTGCGGGCGGTGACCCTAGTCCGCCCAGTTCGCTTATTCACGTTATTTGAGTTAGCAGATTATGGTTTTCGTCATCTTGGTTCTCGCAAAAACTGAAAAGTTCTGCAAGATGCGGACTGCAAACCGAACTTGTCCAAGTCTGCATCATTCGTTCTCTTCGCTAAGAAGGCATTCCGTTCATATTGCAGTGAGATGTGGTTATGCAATTTCAGCCAGAGTTTTTAACAGGCAATAAAGCTATAACGAAGATTGATATGAGAAGTGCGACCTCTAAAGTATAAGCAAGAAATAAGCAGAACATCTCAGAAGTCAAAAAATATCCTTTTTTCTATTCATTCAAAATTATATACATGTCCTGGCAAACTCGCGCAGAGTCCGCCCCCCTTTTACATTGAAAACAAAAAATTACAATTTATCCTTCTATTCGGTCCTCTGCTTCTTGTCTGCAGGCTCTTCCGGGCTTAACCCGTCCACATCCACTACAGGCGAATAACCGCCCGACTCACCGCTGCTGCTGCCGCTGGAACGAGAAGCGGCCAAGGGTTCTGTCCGCGTGCTGCTCTCATCAGAGCCAGAGTTAGAGGATTGGTCAGATTGGCCTCCTTGCTTATGACTGGAGGCCGCGTCTTCAGGAGCTTCCTTATCAGCGGACTCCTCCTCGTCGTCCTCAGAAACCTCTTTTCCTTTAGCCGCTCGCTCGAATTCGGCAACCTTGTCCTTTAGCTCCGGGAAAAGCTCCAGGAAGGGAATGGAGTCCACCCCTGCTTTTGCATACCCTTCGCTGATAATGCGTTCAATGGCCACCTCCACGCTTTCCCTAACAAAAGGAAACATAGCCTTCTGGAAGTCGGGGTTTGTTATCTCATATGCGGCCTGGAGAAGAAACCAAAAATGTCAGTCCGCGAAAGATAAGCGAGATAAATGGCGACTAACTGACACTTACAGCCTTATCCTCTTTATATTGGTTGATCTTTGCGCCAAGTCGCTTATTTCTTTCTTTCAGCAAGCTGCTTTCTTTCCTATGCCGCGCATCTTCCTTAAGCAGCTCGCGCGTGAGCCTGCCCATATAGTGGTTGGTGACGGCGCAGTTTGCACTGGCTTGTGCGACGAGAAGTGGAAGGTCGTCAGGAGCCACACTCTGCAGTTCGCGAAGGTTTTGCTTCCCGTACAAGGCATAGAGGGCGACATGGGCATGGCGAGAAGGGCGAGGGCTCCTCCAGGAGGGAAGAGCCGTTGACAGACGGACATATTTTTTCTTCTCATGCCAATGGATCATGGGGTTACCCCTTAGATCCTTCTGCTTCTCGCCGAAGCCCGCAATATTAAAGCTATCATCAGAAGAATAACTCGCGGCGGGATCTCCGTCTTCTTTCCATTTTCTCGCAATTTCTTTTCTTCTTTCTCCTTGTGTAGGAGTCTCTCCAGCCGGCGCGAAGGGCAGATTTGCGGGTACCGCCAAGGTCGCTGCAAGAGGAAAAATTAGCAACTTCCAGGTCGCGGCAGATACAAATGAAAGTCATGAAACTTACTCTCCAGACGGTTTACGGCGTCCAGTCCGGGCAGCAGTGGGATATAGTAGTCAATGTCAAGCCTCGCTCCCTCAAGGAACTTGATGATGGCGGTCTCGGTGTCATTCAGCCGCACGCTTTTGAAGTCGGCGTCTGAGCGCAGCTGCGGGTTGGTGTGAAGGAATCCAAGGTCGCCTTCAAAGATAAGATACCTAGAACTCCAGTTGTGGATCTTATTCGGCAAACCCACAACTTTCATCCCCCTGTAGTAGAAGTAGATGATACCTTTGTACTCGCGGTCTCCTTGCGGGGTTATAGAGCGAACAGAGAAAATCTTCCTGAAGATCTTCAAGGAGAACTCGACCTTCTCAGCTCGCAGGTAAGCGAGGTAGCAATAGATGTCGACCATGCTGTTCGGCGCGAGCTGGCCTGGAACCACCCTATAGTGCTCGAAGATCTCTGCGATCTCCCAAAGCAGGGGGAATTTGAACCCGTAATCAAAATGATCGATTGGCACCGCAAGCTGGGTGGCTGTGGAGAAGTTCAATCGCTCCTGATGCTCCGGAAGACGCGCAAGTACTGGAGAGCCCGCCATGTGCTTCTCCAAAAAAGCTTCCAAATCAACTGCGGTTTGCCTGCTTCGTTTGTGCTCGGCAGCATGGAAGGCGGCTGCGGCATCAGTACGCGCGGATACCATATTTTCAGACCGCATGGCTTCAGCTCTAACCGTTTCCTATACAAAGAGAAGATTAAGACCCTATTTATAGAAAACCGTATGACATGACAGCAGTTAATCCGCCCAGACTGATTTCTCAGTCCGCGCAGTTGGCTTCTTCCCTGTTTTTCCTGCAAATTCAGACAATTCTAAAGGCTTTGCGGATTCAAAGGCAGTCCGCGCAGTTCGCTTCTTCCCTGTTTTTCCTGCAAATTCAGACAATTCTAAAGGCTTTGCAGATTCAAAGGCAGTCCGCGCAGTTCGCTTCTTCCCTGTTTTTCCTGCAAATTCAGACAATTCTAAAGGCTTTGCGGATTCAAAGGCTGTCCGCGCAGTTCGCTTCTCCCCTGTTTTCCTGCTCTTTATCTACAAGTAACCGCGAACTCACAGGAGGCCCGCAGAGACCACAATTTCCAGTAAACAAAATAAGCGAGCATAAAGCCAGCCTGCACAATTTACGTTCAACAATAAGGTTATCCAAAGTTTAAAAAATAACATCATACAACAAACAGAAGTAGCATCATAGCACAAATACAGTTATACAAGATGTTCAAACATCGAATCATACAACAATTTTTTCGGCTTCAGCGCCTTCTGCGGTCTCGCGGGGCAGGTCGCTCCTCCTCATCCATCCCAACATGAGCCGCCTGGTCGCTCCCTCGCAGGATCTCACAGTAAAGTTGAGAAACTAGGTGGTGCATATTGTTAAAAGTGCGGTGCATATGAGCGACATCCCTGGCTACCCGCGGGAACGGAATTAAGGGAACACCTGCTGGGGTCGGATCTGCGACCACCGCGGCCTGCCCGCTCGCCGCCGGGGCTGACCCCTCTCCCACAACAGGTTGAGAAGACGGTTGCGGCCTTATCCCAGCAGCTTCGCTCATTTGTCTCTTCCCTTCTCTCGCCAAGACCAAGTACTTGTTTCTATAGTGGCTGGCATCTCCGCTTAGTCGGTTCTTCTCTTTCTTCACTCCTTTGAGCGCTGATGAAAGGCTGGCGACCTCGTTTTCTAAGATCTTTTCTCGCTCTTTACTTTTCTTTAATTCGGCCCGAATTTCGCATAACTCCTCCTCATACTTTCTCGCTAATAACGTGTACGTTTCCTGAGCAGGTCGCTCCTCCTGTACGAGTTCAGCATCAGTCCACGCCGCAATTTCCATTGATATATCTGGTGGCGTGGGCACGATCTCGCCGGCCTCGACGGAATCAGGTGTTGACTTCTGAACTGCAACAAAAAATAAAATTCGCTTCAGTATCCAAGTCGCAATAGGCCCAGAAAGGTAAAAAATAAAAAAGTTCAATTCACTTTTGGTAATCCTTGCGGCGATCTGGCGACTATCAAGGATAGGTCGCCTCACGCGCTCTGGATCAAAAGCGTCTAGGTGACGCCTCCATTCTCGGCGGACTACCACTCTCGTCTCGGCCAGCGATCTTCTTGAGGCGACTATATCACCGGTTTCTGTAATGGTCTTGACCGGCCGCGATTTCCGTGGAGGGGATTTATATAACCATGAGCTCTGGAATCGCTTGGGCGCCGGCTGCAACTTACCTGACCTTATTAGCTCGGCAGCGGCCCGAAGATCCTCAGCCCGCTTATCCGCGACAAGCTTCTCCGAGACCGCTTTGACCTTTGCCTTCATTACGGCAAGCTGCTCCTTAGTCTTTTCCCTCTCTACAGCTGGAAGAAAATAAGGATCAGCGAGTTTCTCTCCTATAATCTCGGCATCGGGCTGCAGCACTTCCAGCAGAGAGCGATTCATGCTCGCAAGCTGCTCGTCATCTATTGAGTCAAGGATCTCTGTAGTTGATAGGCTAAGCGTCGAAGGGCGATCACCTTCTGTGGACAGAGGGGCAGGGGTGACGTGATCGCTGTCTTGAACCTCCTTTTCTCTCGGCTTATGCTGCAAGCTCGCAGCCCCAGTCCGCTTGGAGATATTCTTCTCTTTCCTAACCTTCAGCCTCTTCTCTATTCGCTCCGCAATAGTACTCTTCTCTCTTTTCCTCTTTTTTTCAGGCGTCTCATCCAAGTCAATAACGACCTGCTGCTGTTCGCGGACTGATGTCGGTGCGACAACCAGAGCCGGGGAAGACACTGGCTCCTTAGCTTGCTCAACGGAATCTTTAGCTGCGACTTCGGCGGCCTCTTTAACTCGTTCCTCAGCAGCCTCTTCTGCCCTTTCCTCTACCTGTTCGTCAGCAGGAAGCTTCTCCTCGATCATCTGCTGCTGGACTTTCGGCGACGATACTTCCTTGCCCGTGTCTATCCGCAGCATAATAGTCCTAGAAGCAGAGCGGTGTACCTCCATGCTGGAAGAGCTCGCAGGATTCTTGTCGGAAACAGATGACGGATTCAATTTCTCATTTGGTGGGTTTGGAGGAACAACAGTCGTGACTTTCTCAGGCTCTATATCACGGGCTGGGTCTGGTTTCTTTTGACCTGAGCTCTCTCCTCGGTTGCGGGGTGGATTATCGTGATGGTGACTGGTCTTTTTAGGGCAGGAACTGACCTTGGGCTTCTCAGTCGAAGTAGCAAGGTTACCAAAGAAATCTCCTAATCTTGCCTTGCCGGTCTGAAAAGTTGAGACCGCAAGAGGTGAGCAACGACCCGTCGCGCAGCCAATTCTGACAGAGGACAGGGCATCCGGCGGTATTTATAGCGCAAACAGCATTAATGATAGTTGCGGACTCGGCGGTTAAGGAAACATTTTTGGAATTTTCCAAAACTCAAAAATGTGCGGGGATTATGTTAACCCCACAATCCACAACATATCCAGCTAGACGTCTCGTTCCTCCTTGGCCGGATTCCAGATATCAGTCCTCCAAGGTCGCCCTTGGTTCTCAACTCAGCTGGATCGTCGACCTCCCATCGACGATAGTCAAGCTCAGATCGGCGAGCTCCGATTCAGGTCGCCCAGGTCGCTCAGGTCGCAATTAGTCTGACAGGATCGCGCTCGAGGCGACCAAGGGAGGATTCCAGCTCGCTGGCCCATTCCGCCGGTCCCGCGCGGACTACTTCTTCTTCTTTCCTTTTTGTTTCCCGTCACCGCTGCCCGGCTCCTTTGTACCCCGGGCAACCGATTATTTTAGCCCTGCCTGTTTGGGCAGGCCCCCAGCCTATAAATAGGGGGAAGTGGTGCACTCAAAGCACGCTGACTCGAGCCCAGGAGCCCACTTGTTAAAGGCTGCGGACTCGAATCTCTGGCTTTGCGGTCTCTAGCTTGCTTTCTGCATTGCTTTCCTTTTCCCTTCTTGTAACCCCTTCTTTGCAATCTAAAGCAAGCCCGTCGTAGGAGAGGTATTTAGGCCGCGACGGGCGAAGTCTGGTGTTGCCGTGCTCCACGGCTCTTGCTTTTTTGTTCCTTTTCTAGTCCGCCAAGTAGATTGCTGCTCGCAGTTTGTTTTTCCTTTCTTCCCCGAGTGCTCGAACAGTTAGCTGCTAGTGCTCGTTTCCGCCTTCGCTTTTCGCGCATCAACACTGATATTGTATGTAGATGACATACTGTTGATTGGGAATGACATTCCTACCCTTAATGTTGTTAAGAACAACCTAGGGAACTGCTTTTCTATGAAGGACTTGGCTGAAGAGACTTATATACTCTGTATTAAGATCTATAGAGATAGATCGAAGAAGTTGCTGGGTTTGACCCAGAGTACATACATCGAGAAGGTGTTGAAGCGGTTCAACATGCTTGAGTCCAAGAAAGGATTTTTACCCATGTCTCATGGTGTGAATCTCTCTAAGGACCAATGTCCAAAATCTTGTGAAGATAAGGACTGCATGATGTTTATTCTATAGGCTTCAGCAATTGGATCAATCATGTATGCAATGTTATGTACTAGACCCGATGTCTCCTTTGCTTTGAGCATGACTAGCAGATATCAGTCAGACCCCGGTGAGTGTCACTGGATTGCAGTCAAGAATATCCTGAAGTACTTGAGAAGGACAAAGGATGTGTTCTTGGTGTATGGTTTATAGGAAGAGCTCGTTGTAAGTGGTTACACGGATGCTAGCTTCCAAACTGATAGGGACAATTCAAAGTCTCAGTCAGGGTTTGTGTTTTGCCTTAATAGAGGAGTTGTGAGCAGGAAGAGTTCCAAGTAAGAGACAGTTGCTGATTCTACAACAAAAGCCGAGTATATCGCTGCAGCTAATGCAGCGAAGGAGGTTGTATGGGTTAGGAAATTCATCGGCGAGCTTGATGTAGTTCCTAATATTGTTGGTCTCGTAGTTCTCTACTGTGATAACAATGGTGCAATTGCACAATCTAAGGAACCTAGATCCCATCAGCGCTCCAAGCATATACTTCGGCAGTTCCATCTTATTTGTGAGATTGTCGAATGAGGAGATGTGAACATTTGCAGAGTGCCGACTGAGGAGAATATTACAGATCCACTGACAAAGCCTCTCGTGTAGAGAAAGAATGATGGTCATACTAGATCAATTGGTATACGATACCTAAATGATCAACTCTAGTGAGAGTCTTGTGGGTTGCGTGTAAACATATATTCTGTTGGCTATTTGTTATTATTCATATGATGAATTGTATACCAAAATTTTTCTTTTACAATTAATGGGCAGTTCTTTTATTATGATTTCTCAATGCGATAGTTAAATATTAACATAATAAATACCCTTAGAATGTTCGCTTCCATAGGACATCAAGTACGTGACTTGAATGTGAGAGCCTATGATTTATTTTAAGCTTCATTCTTAAAAGGTCCCTGGTCGTTGTATCATCATAGAAACCAAGGGTGATGATGATACATTAAGACTAGCACGTGCGTTGACTGATGACCAGTTCTCACAGGTCATGATATTGTGATATCAAGTCATCACGTGGGTACTTGTTAATGAACAAGTTGTACTGGACAGACCCAACCTGAGATTACTTTGTGGATTATTATCTAATCGTGTCACGAGTAGGTCTCAATTGACAATGGTTTTGTGGTCCTTTGACCTGAAGTCACAGTATTCATCAAGTGAGGAAAAGCGTGCTTTGATGTCATCTAAAGTCTTCCTTGAGAAAGGTTGATGATAAGGGTGGTTGTTGGGCAAGTTTTGAATCATTTGGGAATTTGTGTGTGAGCAAATATGGGATTTGTCCTCCTATATGACAGGGGTTGCATCCATAGGCCCCTTGATGGAACTGTACTGAGAAATGCATGGGCATGCTTTGTTGAGTCAATATGTGATATTGGACTCACCATTCTCTGGAAGTCTGTTATAGATCAAGATAATTGGATTGAGCTATTATGAGGGTGACACAGTCCATGCCTCTAGTTCTTTCTGGATGTAAGGGACAAAGGGACAAAGACAATGCTGGAAAATTGCTCATAAAGGCTTATGAGTTATGAACTCTTATTGCTTGGGTAGCAATGATGCATTGCTAGATGCCGCTCATTGTTTGTGAGGTTTTTGGGTTGATACTTTCAAGATCAAGTGGGAGACTGTTGGAGTTACCATGGTGATCTAGAAGTGGTCAAACATGTAATCTCAATGCCAACGTGATATGAGCCTGCAGGGTCGCACATAAGAGCATGTGGAGAAGTTGGAAGATTGACTGTGTTGGTAAAGGTTACCAATCACCATAGAGAATGGGGTCCGGCAAAAGTTGCCAAGGAGGTTCGTCGAGAATCGTCGAGAATCATCGAGAATCGTCGAGAATCGTCGAGAATCGTCGAGAATCGTCGAGAATCGTCGAGAATCGTCGAGAATCGTCGAGAATCGTCGAGAATTGTCAACTATGGTTCGTCAACAATTGTCGAGTATCATCGACTATGGTTCATCGAGAATCGTCGGCTATGGTTTGTCGATAATCGTTGACTGTGGTTCGTCGAGAATCGTCGACTATGGTTCGTCGAGAATCGTCGAGAATCGTCGAGAATCGTCGAGAATCGTCGAGAATCGTCGAGAATCGAACTATTCGATAATCGACGAATGCTGATTCCTGACGAATTATTTAAAAAACCCAAATTCTCTGTGTTCTGTGGATAGCGATTTTTCCTAGGTCTGTTTATGCTTCGGGTATAAATAAGAACTTAGGTTTGAGGGTCAATGGATGACTCCCGGGCCCGACGGAAGTGTTCCGTCGATCCGCTCGTTCCGGCGATTTTCTCGCTCCGTTGACCTCCTCTCCGACGACAGTCGCCGGTGCTTGTCTTCCTGGAGCGGACCTAGCAGTCCGTGGAAGTGCAAGGTGCAGTCGATCTCCCTTCCTGTTTTTCGTGCGATGAAGATCAACGTTCTCCCGCTCGTGTGGATTTCTGCAGAGACGTAGACGCTATTCTACGTGGGACTCGCCGCCGACAAGAACTCATACATTGGAGCATCTTTGTTGAGATGTGACTCAATACCACCAAGATAATTTTATATAGTTTTTTTTAACTTCTTTATTCAACATTCATGGCCCGATCCCAAATCTCTTTTGGGTTGTTCTTGATTTTATTCTTTCTGGTGCGTGCACAACTGTTGTGCCACCCCCTCCTAGAAAACCCAACACTACTATCAACTTAATGCCTTTCTCTTTATTCAAAAGCTAGGATTAGGTAGCCTTAACCCATGCCAATGAGTATCCAGCTGGCTGATAGATCTGTTAAGTACCCATTAGGAATAGTTGAGGATGTTCTAGTCAAAGTCGACTAATTCATCTTCCTGGTGGATTTTGTCATATTTGACATTGAAGAAGACGTTGAGGTTCCCCTGATCTTTGCCGACCCTTCCTTGCCACCTCCTGAGGTATCATTTACGTAAGCAATGGTAAGCTCTTCCTACATGTAGGAGACGATGAGGTTATTTTTTCTATCACCCCATCGATGAAGACCACCCTGGAAAACGATGACTCTTGTTTTTCCATAGATTTATTAAGTGATGACTCTTCCTACTTCCTTTCTGAAAATGAATCTTCTTATTTTTGTTCTTCCTCAACTATTTCTCCTGATGGTTTGTAAGAAACAGCCCTGGCCGCTGATTCCACTCCTTAAAATTTTCAAAATAAATCAAAAGTGTACGGAGAAATGATTTTTGAAAAAGAAAAATCTTAAAAATCATCTTACGAAGACCCTCCTACTTTAGAACTAAAAGAGCTACCTAAACATCTAAAATACGCCTTCCTCGAAAAAGACCCTCTATTACAACTATCGTTATCAAAAGAAAAGAATCAAATGCAAGAAACTCCGAACACATGGGAGATAGATGACATATGTAAAAGAAAGACAAACAAGATACTACTGCGTCAAACACTTCCACTATTTCACAACAAAATCTGCATTTGCAACATCCGCTTTGTCAGCGGAAAATGTGCTAGAGGATCATAGGACAACATAGTCTTGTAATTTCCCTGCCTTTGCGAATTGATCTGCTAGTTTCCGAAGAGCCCGACAATCTTCTGTGTTGTGACCAATATCCTTATGATATTTACAAAAAAGTTATCCATGCCGATGTTCAATCTTTGATTTCATACGTCGGGGCTTTTTGAATTTTTTCATACGCAAGAACCGGCAGAAGATCTTCCATAGAAATTTTGAACTTTACATACCTGTCTGAGTACCTTTCATACTTGAGTGTTTTAGGATCAAAAGACATGATAGGGCAAGCTTCCACAAACTCTGATGATTTATTCTGTTGTGGAGGTTCCGAAGCGTTTTGGGAAGAACCGGGTTGATGACAAGAATTTTTATGATGTTCCCTAGCCATCTGATTCAAGAAAGATATATAGTTAGCATTTGCTTCTTCACCCATTATGAATCGATTAGCTATTTTAATAAGATCCCCATAAGTATTTGGCTCTTTTTTGCTAACTTTAAATTTGAGAGGACTTTCTCGAAGTCCACTTATCAAGGCATATTTTTAAAAGTCTGGATGAATGTTAACGATATCGAGCGTTTCCTTTTGAAATCGATCAACGAAATGAGCAGTAGACTCGTCAACTTCCTGCTTGATTTGGAAAAGAGCTACTAGGTTTCTATTCCGCTTCCTGAAGGTATCGAATCTCAACAGGAACTGTTTTTGAAAATCCCCAAAGCAAATGATAGACCGAGAAGGCAAACCATGAAACCATTCCTGAGCAAGACCGTCGAAGGTCATTAGAAAAAGCTTACACTTGATTCTATCCGACACGGCATTTAAAGAAACAGCCGCTTCAAATGCTTGTAGATGTGAAATTGGATCACTAATCCCAGAATAGCGTGACAAGCGAGGCTCTCTGAAATCATCAGCAACGGTATCCCAGCGAATTCGATCGATGAACAGAAAAGAAACTTCCTCTTCCCTCTCTAAGAGATCCCGAGTTGATGATAAGAAATTACTGTAATTCCTCGGAAGATTCATTGCAAATAATAACAATAAACACATATCTAGAGAACGCCGAACAGCTGCTGTTTGACCAAGCGGATAGAACAACAAGCGGTTACTGAACAGGCTAACCGCCCTTGCCGCTGCTTGCTCGACTAGCCGCTAAGCTCAAGCGGTCGCGCAGTCTGACAATATCTAGCCGCGGATTTTCACCGGCCAACCGAGATCTGAAGGTCACGTGTTAACTGTTGATGCACGAAATGCGACGGGGAAAACGGGCACCACAAGCTAACCGTTCGAGCACTGGGGAAAGGTATAGGGAAAAGACTGTCGGCTAGTCGGTTACTAGCGGCTAGGAATGGCGGATAAGATCAGATAGAAAAAAGAAAGAAAGGGCAGCTACCAGCGGCAACACCAGAGTTCGCCCGCCGCGGCCTGAATGTCTCTCCTACGGCGGGCTTTCCTTTTATAAGAAATTAAGCGATTACACTTAGAAAGGAAAGAAGAAAAGAAGAAGCCGGCCGGACAATAGACCGCAAAGGACAAAAATCGAGGCCGCAGTTCTTAACAAGCGAGCTCTTGGACTCGAGTCAGCGTACTTTGGGTGTACTCTCACCACCTATTTATAGGCTTGGGGCCTGCCCAAATGGGCAGGGCTAAAATTACCGGCTTCCCGGGGTACAGGAGAACCGGGCAGCGGTGACGGGAAGCAACCAAGAAAGAAAAGAGGGCAGAGGAAAGGCCGCGCGGCCTGGCGGGCTTCCTCCGGCGAGTTGAGAGTCCTGGCCTATGGACGGGCTGAGCTGGACTCCCTCTGACGGCAACCTAGGACATAGGTCACGCGGCTTGGGCAAGGACAGGCCAGTTTGCTGAGAATGGAGGCTAGGAAGCACAAGCCTCTCGGACTTGTAAACCTGGAGAACTAGTCGCGGATTCTGGGTTAACATAATCCCCGCACATTTTTGACCGAGCGGATAGAACAACAAGCGATTACTGAACAGGCTAACCGCCCTTGCCGCTGCTTGCTCGACTAGCCGCTAAGCTCCAGCGGTCGCGCGGTCTGACAATATCTAGCCGCTAATTTTCACAGAAACATTGCAGTTATCAACCCGCATCTTCCGCGCTTTCCTCTCCATCCTTTCCTCAAGGGTCTCGACCTTTTTCTTACGTCGCTTCAAGTGGCTGACTATTGTCTCTGTCCGCTTCCTCTTCTCAGTCAGAGACCGCTCGGCCTCTAGTGGCTTCTCTGAGTCATCCTCATCAACGACAATCAAATCAGTAGATGCGGGAAACTCGCGCGGTTTGGAAGAGTCGTCACTCTTCTCCTTCGCCCCAGTGATCTTCAGAAGGGGTTCACCTGATGGCGAGTACGTAATGTCGAAGGATTTGGTGGCTCCGGCTGGCGGGAGAGCAGATTTTGAAACCGCTTCGACTTTGGTCGCGACCTGCAAGGATTCCGCAACGACTTCCATCGGTTTCTTTCCAGAATCAGAAGCCGCCGGTGTGATCGGCTTCTCAGTCTTCTTCTCAGGCTGTTGGTCGGAACTGTCCTCTTTTCTGCTCCTCTTTTTTGAACCAGACGACTTCTTTTCGCGAGCTAGCATCGAGGACATGACGTCCATCTTGTAGAAGTCTCTGTCGGCTTGGAGGATTCTAACCACAAGTGGCGAATAGTGACCCGTGGATTGATAGAAATCTTGACGAAATGGCAGAGCCCTCGGCATTTTATAGACGCAGAAGCATTAATGGCAGTCGCGGTCTCCGGCTTAGCTCTACATTTTCGAAGTTTTTCAGAAACTTAAAAATGTGCAGGGATTATGTTAACCCGGAATCCGCGACTTGTTCTCCAGGTTTACAAGTCCGGGCGGCTTGTGCTTTCTAACCGCCATTCTCAGCAAACCGGCCTGTCCTTGCCCAAGCCGCGCGACCTATGTCCCAGGTCACCGTCAGAGGGAGTCCAGCTCAGCCCGTCCATAGGCCAGGACTCTCAACTCGCCAGAGGAAGCCCGCCAGGCCGCGCGGCTTTTCCTCTACCCCCTTTTCTTTCTTGGTTGCTTCCCATCACCGCTGCCCGGTTCTCATGTACCCCGGGAAGCCGGTAATTTTAGGAAGCCGGTAATTTTAGCCCTGCCTATTTGGGCAGGCCCCCAAGCCTATAAATAGGGGGCGGGAGTACACCCAAAGTACGCTGACTCGAGTCCTAGAGCTCGCTTGTTAAGAGCTGCGGCCTCGATTCTTGTCCTTTGCAGTCTATTGTCCGGCCGGCTTCTTCTTTTCTTCTTTCCTTTCTAAGTGTAATCGCTTAATTTCTTATAAAAGGAAAGCCCGCCGCAGGAGAGGCATTAAAGCCGCGGCGGGCAAACTCTGGTGTTGCCGCTGGTAGCGGCCCTTTCTCTCTTTTTTTTATCCAGTCTTATCCGCCATTCTTAGACGCTAGTAACCGACTAGCCGACAGTCTTTTCCCTATACCTTTCCCCAGTGCTCGAACGGTTAGCTGGTGGTGCCCGTTTTCCCCGTCGCATTTCGTGCATCAACAGTATTGCTACGTGTTCTGCCCTCTTCAAATATGGGGAGATTATTGGGAATATTGCCCTTCAATATTCCCTAAATTTGAAGAGGCATCACCATCAATGCTAAGTGCATAATTGTATTTGATGTATGTTCAAGTTCAATGTATATAGGTTTTCTACCAAACAATGATTAGACAGGATATCAGGGTCACAATACTAGTAGGACTTAAGAAATGATGCTGGCAAAGTAGAAATCTGTCTAAGTCTAGAGGCGTCGAGTGAAGGCAGTTCACTCTACGCCAATAGGCTGAAAGTGTTGAGAGAAGCTCAAGTAGTCAAAACCTTAGAGGTCCAGACAGGAAATCTTTCTAAGTTAAGAAGCATTGAGTGATGGCAGTTCACTCAACGCTAAGAGGCTAAAAGCATTGACAGAACTACATGCAATAAAAAACGCAAGGTTACTGTCAAGAAATCTGTCAAAGGATAGAAGCATTGATTGAAGGCAATTCACTCAATGCCTACTCAACAAGGATTCTATCAAAGGTAAAAGGTGTTGAGTGAAGACAGTTCACTCAATGTCTACTCAGCAAAAAATCTAAGGACAGAAGCGTTGAGTGAAGATATTCCACTCAACGCCTCATCAAGGATCCAGGCAAAGGGAGAAAGCATTGAGTGAAGAAACTGTACTCAACGCATTCATACAGAGAAAATTCATCTAAGTCTAGAAGCATTGAGTGATGAAGGCTCAATCAAAGCCTTTTTAGTTAGACTATAAAATTCAAGATGCGTTGAGTGATGAAGGCTCACTCAACGCTTATATAGTTATACTATAAATGTCTATATGCGTTGAGTGATGAAGGTTCACTCAACACCTAGAGATGGAGAATTCAGCTAAGTGTTTTTTCATTGAGTTACAAGGCATAACTCAATGCCAGTGCAGATCATCTAAATTTTGCTAAGTCCACAGGAGCTGAGTCTTGCCGACGTCAGCAGAAATTCAAATATCGCGGGTTTTGCATGCTAGAAGACAAAAGGTGCCGCTTGTCTTTAGTATTGCAGTTAATGCAAAACTTATGCTGCAATTGAACATTCCATGGGTCCACACTATGCATAGAGTTGTTGATCGGCGGGATACAAAAGCAAAGTATAGAGGTAAGAAGAAAGATAGCTTGGAAAGAGAAAAGCAAAATAAAGCTTTTTCGATCATCTTCTTCCTCTCGACAAAGGAGAAGTTTTCTAAGAACTTGTTCTACAGTTAGTCTGTGATTCACAGACAGTGTTGGCTGTTGAATATATAATTCATTAAAAATAAATCTATCTTCAATAGCAAGTTTGGAGAGTTTTCTCTCTGAGTTTGAAGGTGAAGCAAAGCTAAAGTTAGCTGGTTGAAGAAAGTCTTCAACAGTAAGGTCTGAGATCTTTCCCTCTGAGCAAGAAGAAGAGGTAGGTCAAGCCTAAGGTGATGTTCATCTTCAAGGCCACTGCAGTCAACTAATCTACAAAAAAGGCTTGAACAAACAGATCTCTGCACTTTCTTTCCATCACAAGCAGAATCATCTTGTAGATCTACTTCCTTGGTGTTGTGAAGAAGTCAGGGCTGAGTTCCCTCAGTTCAGAAAGAAGGCTCAGAGAATCATATCTCTTGAGTCAGTGATCTGTAGTTTTCTTCTCAACACAAGCAGAACAAACTGAAGATCAACCATCTTGTTGTTGTGAAAATGATAAGACTGAACTTTCTCAGTTCAGGAAGAATATGGCTCGAAGAATTATTTCTCTGGACTTGTTTGGTCATATGTTAATTAATAGTTTAGGATAGAAGTCATACACATTTGTGATTATTCATGATTACTCTAGAGTTACATGAATGTTCTTTTTAATATGAAAGTAAGATGCAATAGACACTTTTATATCTTTTATCAAACAAATATAGAATGAAATTAATAGTGTTGTGGTTAAAATAGTAAGTGACCATGGTACAGTATTCCTGTTTGGAGTTGTCACAAAATTTTGTAATGGTCTTGGTATCTTTCAGAAGTTCTCCTTACCTAGAACTATACAGAAAAATGGATTAGCTCAGAGAAAGAACATAAAAATCATTAAGGTTAATATAATTATTTTGAGTGAAACTTCATGAACAAAATACTTTTGGGCTAAAGCAGCCAACATAGCTTATCATGTGTAATGTAGAGCCTTAATTAACAAATATCATAATAAGATTCCCGATGAACTAATTATGGGTAGAAAACAAATACTTTCTTACTTCAAAATATTTGGAAGTCAATTCTATATGGTTAAAATGGGAGGTCATACCCTACCCTAAAAATACTTTGAAGGCATATTTGTGGAGTACAATGGCCACAGTAAATCCAATAAAATTTATCGCAAGAAAATGAAGTGTGTTGAAGAATTAATTAATTTTTTATTTGATTTAACGAGCTTGATACAATAAATCCCATCTGGATCTTCTATAGATGCATGTTTAAATTCATGGCTCAGAGATCTGAATATTGGTGACCATGAAGTAGCTAAAGAGTCAACCTCACCAGATGCCATCATTAAAGATGATGGTCAAACTCAAATAGAGGCATTAGATCTAGCAAAAGCAGAATATCCTTTGTAAGAAGATGCGCCAGAGATTACAAGAAGACTACCAACAACTATAAGAAATCAAAGAGACTATCCTCTACACCATATTATTGGATACATAAGTAAGGGTGTGTAGACAAAATAGACTTTCCTAATTGAAGCTATGTACCTCGGCTTCCTATCCCAGTTTGAGCTAAATAAGTTTGAAGAAGCCAACATAGATCCAACATGTATCATGGCTAAGTAACATGAGCTCAATTAGTTCATGAGATGCAAATTGTCGAATTTAGTTCCTAGACCCCAATATTTGAATGTAATTGGAACAAAGTGGGTCTACATGAACAAGATGGATGAGAATGGAAATAAAATTAATATTAATGCAAGGCTTGTAATAAAAGGTTATAGACAATAAGATGGAATAGTATTTAATCCAACTTTTACACCAGTGTCTAGATTAAAGGATATTAGACTGTTCCTAGTACATACAACTCACAAAGAATTCAAGGTTTATCAAATGGATGTGAAGTTTGACTTCTTTAATGGATATCTAAAGGATGAAGTATATGTAGATCATCACATAGGTTTTACTGTACCTAACCATTCTAAACATGTTTATTTTCTCAAAAAGGCTTTGTTTGGGTTGAAACAAGCACCTAGAGGTTTGTATGAAACCCAATATAAATTTCTCATTAAAAATAAGTTTACAAAGGGAAAGGTAGTTAAGACATTATTTCTAAGGGATGTCAAGGGTAAGATATTGTTGGTACAAATATATGTAGATGACATCATCTTTGGATCTACTGATGCAAAACTTTGCAAAAAGTTTACTAACTTGATTTAAGCGAAGTTTTAAAATAGTAGTTTGGGAGAGCAAAAATATTCCTTAGGCCTACAAGTGAAATAATTTGAGAATGAAATTTTCATCTGCTAGAGTAAGTTAACTAAGGAGTTGACCAAAAAATTTATAATGGAGAGTGTATCCTCAATGAGGACTCTAATTGGATCAAATGTGTCTGTCGATTAGGATAGAAAAGGGAAACCTCTTGGTTAAACCATGTTTAGATGAAAGTCTTTGTTTCAAGAGTAGCTTAAAACCTAGGGGGGTGAATAGGTGTTTGTGTCATTTATGACTATCATTTTGGTTTGGTGTGTTGTGATTTAGTTATATGTTAGCTTTTAAGAACACACAACATCACACAAGTATTTATAGTAGTTTCCCGAGGTATGGGTACATCCACTGTCCCTCCCACCTATCTAACAGTGTGTTAGATAAGGATAACTTCTCCAATCTTAGCTCAATAAGCTTACAATGAAGATCCCTCAGGATCTCTCAAACTCCTACAAGTCCTACCTACAAGGCTCTACTCTCAGAGATATAATCTCCTACAGTTTAGTTATCTGCACCAGTACACCTACCTCAGACTTTATCAAAAGTCCTACACTTAGGCTTGGATAATAGCCCTACACTCAGATCCACACCAAGATCCTATCTCAGAGAATAAATCTCTTATAACTCAAACACGCAGGCCATACCTCAGATCTACAAATGAATCCTACAACTCAGCCTTTATATATCATGCTTATAGCTTAGATCTGTTAAGATCCTACAGAGTGTGAGTTTTTTGTGAATGACTTGCTCTAGAGGAAGTGTCCTCTAAGCCTTCTCTCTTGACTGAGTGAACTCAGCCCTACTTTTTCTCAGCACCAAGGAAGTAGATCTTCATGATGTTTCTACTTGTGCTGGGAAGAATCTTAGAAAGAAGAGCTTCTTAACTTGTTGATGAAGACTAAATTATATTGCTGTTAATTTCTTCTTCAATCATTTAACCTTGTTTGAAGTTCTCAAACTTACTGTTAAACTCGAATTGTAGAGGTCTTCTTCTTTTTTTCAGAAAGAAGTTGAAGCAGAGTAATTTTCTCCAAAAGTTCAACCCCTGAATAATTTCCCAGAACACTACTTTTTATTTCCCGTATATCAAAAGGCTCTTTGCGCAATAAGACTTGTTAGAAATGGATACTGCTCCATCACTTTTGCATTTACAACTGTACTAAGGGAAAGAGCCCATTTTGTCTTCTAGAAAGCAAATCCCGCAATATTTGAATTTTCGCTGACGCCAGCATGACTCATCGCTTCTAGACTTAGTAAATTCAAGACAGACTTCTCAGGCATTGAGTGAGGCCTTGCCACTCAACGCAAAAGTACTTAGCAGAATTATGCATCTCCAGACGTTGAGTGCGTTGAGTGTACCTATATCACTCAATGCTTTCTATCTATTATAGTCATAACTGATTAGGCATCGTGTGATCCTTCATCACTCGATGCTTCTGGACTTAGGTTAATTGTCTATTGAGTAGGCATTGCGTGAACTGTCTTCACTCAATGATTCTGAATTTAGATATATTTTTCATCTGCTCCTTCTAAGGCTATGACTGCTTGAGCTTTTGTCAACACTTCTGTTCTTCTAGCATTGAGTGAAGTGAGTTAACTCAATGCTTCTGGAGTTGGTCGATTTTCTGCATGTCCAGTAACCAGTCTTCTTGATTGAGGCATTGAGTGAACTATCTTCACTCAACGCTTCTGTCCTTAGCCAGATATCTTATTGAGTTGGCATTGAGTTAACTGCCTTCACTCAACGCTTCTGGACTTAGATAGATATCTTATTGAGTTGGCGTTGAGTGAACTGCGTTCAGTCAACGCATCTGGACTTATATAGATTTCTAGTCAACAACATTACGACTTCGACTGTATATAGTTCTCTCAACGCTTTTTTTATTCTAGCATCGAGTGAACTGCCTTCACTCGATGCTTCTAGACTTAATCAAATTTTTTCTTTGCTAGCATCTTGTCATGAGTCCATCTGTCATTATGAATCAGATATCCTGTCTAATCATTATATAATAGACAACCTGCATTCACTGAACTTGGAAATACATCAAATACAATTATGCACTTATCATTGATGGTGATGCCTCTTCAAATTCAGGAGCATTGAAGGGAAATATTCCCAACAATCTCCCCCTATTTGAAGAAGGTAAAACACACAGCAATATTAAGATGCATTAATACAAAAAATATATCAATTAAGCAAATGTAAGCTTGGTTAAAGTTCCCTAGTTTAATACAGTGACTTGGCATGCCAAGTCATTGCCCTCCTCATATAGCTTTATACAAGTTCCCCTCTCCCTTTTTGGCTCAACATGTTAAGTTAATGCAGCGACTTGACATGTTCAGTCATTGCTCTACTCCCCCATTAAGGCCTCTTCAATTGGAATTCATCTATTAAGGGTGGAGAAAGGATCATGGGTGAACTTCTCTCTTGGTCCTTTTGATCATCATGTTCAGGAAGAGTTTATTACTCAACTAACAAGGTGGATGGAATGACCTCATCCTAAGTATGAACATGTGAATGCTCCCCCTCAACTACATCATTATATTTGGAGGAACATGATTCTTGTCTAACACTGTATCTTTCTCAGCTGATCTCACTGAAGTTTAACCTAGCAAGTTAAAGTGATTAACTGCTATGCATCCCATCTATCCTTTCTAATCTTGTACTTTAACACTAAGGCAGATGGACTACATTATGAATTGAGAACCAAAATATAGACATGTATATCTATAACTGAAACACTTAATGTACATGGGTCATTCAATATTAAGCATTCCTAACTACATTTTGAAATAATTGAACTTAGCATCATCTAATGACTTAGTGAAGGTGTCATCAACTTGATTGTCAGTGGGGACAAATTCAAGGCAAATGACTTCACTTCTTACAGGTTCTTTAATAAATTGATATCTAAATCCTATAAGCTTAGTCCTACTATGTGAGACAAGATTCTTAGCAATAGAAATTGCACTAGATGAGTCACACTATAAGGGTGAATGACTTACCTTTAGATTGTAGTTCTCCAGCTAATGTTATATCCATAGAAGTTGTGCACAATAGCTCCCTGTCTCCTTGTCAGAGACATCTTCATTTTTGTCCCTGACAGAAAATCTTTCTTCTAAGTTAGCCATCATATACTCTGATGAATGTGCATCATCATGTGCATCAGCAGCAACATTACCTTTGTTAGACTCAGAGGAGTCAATGTTATACATTGTATCTCGAGTAGGGAGTTCAGAGTGAATCTCCCCCTCAACCTTAATATTGTCCTTAGAGATAATCTGTACTCATGTAGTAATGTTCTGAACCTTTTTTGTCTCTGTTGCAAGAGCTTGTTCATCCTCAATAGAAGTATTGGGAACTTGATATAGAGGTGCGTCAGGAATTTTATCTAATCTTTGCTGGAGAGTAGCTAGAAAAGAGTCAAGCTTGTCCTTAATATCAGATTTAACTTACTCTTCCGCAATAAGAGAATCTCTCTTCTCAGCCTATAACTCCTTTGTTATCTGCAGGGATTAATACTACCTGCAACAAAAATGCATGAAGAGCTACTAAAGCTATACTAAGTTCATCATACCAAATTCAAATTTGAAGGTGTTGAACTTGGCTTCATCTAGCGGCTTGGTGAAAATATCAGCCACTTGCTTGTATATAGAGACAAATGCAAGACTGATGTCCTCACATTCCATATGCACTCTAATGAAATGATACCTAATCTGTATATACTTAGTCCAGTTATAAGAAACAAGATTCCTAGCAATAGAGAATGCACTAGTAGAATCACAAAACATTGGAGTTCTACATAGCTTGAGATTGTAATCCTGGAGCTGATGTTGGATTTATAATTGCTGTGCATAGCAAATTCCAGTTGAGATATACACTGATTCAGCTGTTGAGATAGCAACACTTGTTTGCTTCTTACTGCTCCAAGAGACCAATCTTCCTCCTAAAAATTGACAAGTGTTAGAGGTGCTTTTCCTATCTTCTCTGCAACCTGCAAAGTCTACATCTGATTGCCCAGTTATTTCAAAGTCATTATTCTTAGGGTACCTCAGACAAATATCAGGTATACCATTGAGATTTATCAAAATTCTTTTAGCTGTAGAATAATGAGATTCCTTAAGGCTAGCCCGGTATCTAGCATAAACACATGTAGCATACAAAATGTCTGGCCTACTAGCAGTAAGGTAAAGGAGGGAGCCAATTACACCTCTATTCAAGGTTTCATCAACAGGTTTCCCAGTTTCATCCTAGTCTATTGACACACTTGATCCCATAGGAGTTTTCAATATGGAGTCACTCTCCATTTAAAATTTTTTAATCAACTCCTTGGTGAACTTAGACTGAGAGATGGATATTCCATCCTCTGATTATCTAACTTGGAGGCCCAAGAAATAATTGAGTTCACCCATACTGCTCATCTCAAACTACCCTTCAATAAGTTTGGCAAACTTTTTGCAGGGTCCATCATCAGTAGACCCAAATATTATGTCATTTACATAAATTTGGACTAGAATGATCTTACCCTTGACTTCCCTAAGGAATAATGTCTTATCTATCTTTCCCCTTGAGAATTTGTTCTCAATGAGAAAGCTAGACAAGATTTCATACCATGCCCTAGGGGCTTTCTACAACCCATATAAATCTTTTCTAAGCTTAAAAACATGATCAAGAAAGTTAGAATTAATAAAACCTGAGGGTTGCTCAACATAGACCTCTTCTTTTAAGTTACCATTTAGGAAAACTGACTTCACATCCATTTGGTAGAATTTGAATCCTTTATGTGCATCATATATAAGGAATAGTATTATAGCTTCCAATCTAGCTACTAGTGCAAAGGTTTAATCAAAATCAATACCTTCTTTTTATCTGTATCCTTTGGCCACCAATCTAGCTTTATTCTTTATTATAACAACAATTTCATCAAGCTTATTCTGTAGATCCACTTGGTTCCAATGATATTAGTCCTTGTAGTCTGGGAACCAGCTTCAGACCTTGCATCTCTTAAACACGTTCGGTTCTTCTTGCATTGCTACAATCCAAAATGTGTCTATGTTGGCATCTTCAAACCTTTAAAGTTCAACTTGAGACAGAAAGCTGGAGTACAAAGAAATGTTGATGCTTCTGCTCCTTGTTGTAACCCCTTTGCTAACATCTCCAATGATCTAATTTCCGGGATGATCCCTCAAATGCCTTACTACAGGAGGCATTCTTACTTCATCATCATGAACTTCAGTGGCTAGATCCTACTAGTCTTCAGCCATATCCTGTGTACTTTATCCTTCTTTAGGAATGTACACACCATCATACTCTTTTAAGGTAGTTGGGGAAGTGTCCTTAATGGTTAGTTTTTTAATCTTCAACTCAACACCTGTAGATCTAGAGGAGCTAGGCATCTCACTTATAATCATTGATGATTCATCAAAGACTACATTCACAGACTCTTCTATAACTTGATTTTTCAAGTTGGAGACTCTATATCTTTGCTATGATTGTCATACCAAACAAATATCCCTTCATAGGATTTGGTAGCAAACTTGGTCAAGTAGGACTTCCCATTAGTAAGCACAAAGCACTTGCTACCAAAGATCCTGAGATATGTTAGATTTGGTTTTCTGACTTTCATAATCTCATAGGGAGACTTCTTGTGATACCTGTTGAAAGAGGCTCTATTTAAGACATGACAAGCAGTGTTCACTGCCTCAGCCAAGAAGTATTCTGGCAAATAAGTGTCACTGAGAAGTTTCCCGCCAGCCTCTATGAGTGTCCTATTTTTTCTCTCAGTTATCTAATTTTGTTGGGGTGTTCTTGGAGAATAAAACTCCTGACAGATCCCTAGTTCTTTACAGAACTTTCTCATCCCTTTAGATTGAAATTCAGTACCATGGTCACTTCTAATTTTGACAACAGAACTATCTTTTTCATTATGAACTTGCATAACAAAGGTCATAATGATGTCTAGGGTTTCAGATTTTTTCTTTAGAAAGAAAACCCAATTTTATTTGGAATAGTCATCAACTATCATAAGTGTATAGTCTTTCCTACCTAGACTATGAACTAGTATAGGATCAAATAAGTACATATGCAGCAGGTACAAATGCCTCACTGGATCCTTGGCCCCAATGTTCTTAAAGGATGTGTTGGTGTGCTTGCTCTTTTGCCAAGCAGAGCAAATCCCTCCTTTGTTCATCTTAAATTGGGTCCATTTCTGACTAGCCCTTCAATTAGAAGCTTGCTAATTGACAAGTAGTTCAAGTGAACAAGTCTATTGTGCCATTGCACAGAGTAAGAGACTTTCTCATATGCTACCTAAACATATTGGAGTGTTAGAACTTAAATATAAAAGCTCCCCGGACCAATCCGTCTGTCTCTTAACTAATCGAGTTGAAGCTCCCTGGACCATTCCGTCCGTCTCTTAACTAATCGAGTCGAAGCTCCCAACTATCTTCCTGTGCTAACAGTGTTTGTGAAATGTGCAACCCTAATTACTAAGTTACTCTTTTCAGCTTGTTAATACAGTTTACGTTACCCCAGGACTGCCCCCGGTATTCCCTGTGAAGGGCTCTCAAAGGGCACTAGGAACTATGATGGTAGCTGAAGCCCATCGTTCCCTTTCGCAAGGTCCTTATTATTATTGGTTGATTCCCTTTACTCATTCCCTTCTCATATTACGATAGACTAACCTAGTGTAATTTTTAACCTTCCTCTCTTCGGGAAAGACGATCTTTCATCGAACCCGAGCACCTCTTAACTCTAGCAAACACCACTTCTCACTAACCTTCCCATCCTTATATCGTGAACACTTTCACATCCATCCAATTCAGCAGATAAACTAATTCCAACGCTGTGTCTCATCATATCCTATGACTGTTAACACAAATTACTAATTGCAGACTATCCTATGCTATAAGTCGAACCGGATAGGAAATGATCCAATACTCATCCAAAAGCCCTAACTTATTTACTGGAAGTATTTCAGGATATAATTAACCTATAATCAGAAAATTATAATTTTTCCTAATTATCTGGCATTTAATTAATTTCCTCAAAAATTCAAAGGGCTACCAGTTTGTACATGACCTACACTAAGTACTCATGAAAAATGTCCAAAAAAATTATTATAAATATATGCTATCTCAATATTGTAAATCCAAAGTATCACAATTTTTCTATCATCAAAATGGGACTAAAAATAATTTAGCAATATTTTCTATCTTTAGTTATTTATGAATCAAGTACAAAGAATATCCATCTAAAAATTATAAGTTAATTATACTATGCAGCTACAACCTTAAAAATAGCATTGGCCAAGTTTTATAATTTTTCAGCAAGTATTAATCTCTGAATAAATTAATTATCAAAATATCCAAAGGTGGACTTGTAAAGAAAGTTCCATAACTAAGATTTTAAAAATTATGAATAAATGTCTACGAGCATATAATAGTCTGAAAGTCTTAATTCCTAAGTCTCATAATTTTTAACAGCAATATCATCCATAATTAATTTTTAAACCATAAAACCCCTTTTTAACATTTGTGAATGAAGAAATAGATTTACTCAATGAAAATTATAATAAAATTCTGGAGCAATCATTCTTATCTAAAACATTCACTTCCAAGATTTCATGGGGTTTTAATGAACAGAAAGATCTAAAAAATTAAAACGTCAATTAGGGCTATAACAAACTTTACAATTGAAGTGCTAGAAATAAATATCATAAAATTCTAGTAAAATTGCTATAGGTTCTACCCATTATAAAACTCACTCTACTTGAGTTTCACAGCTTTTAGGTAATGTTTAGTGACTGATTTTACTTATTTGAGATTTTACCATAAAACTAAGGTTAGGGTTTTGAGGTATCTACCTATCTCCAAATCCTCCGAAATTCCATCCAGATGATTTAAATTATGCTAACGTTGACTCTACTGAATTTCAAGGCAATACGAGGGCATTTGTCCCCATGTCCTTCACAACCCTCAAAACCCTCCCTTTAGGGTTTGAGTTTGGATCCTAGGGTAAATCAACCCTAAACCACCGCATTTTTAGCCAAGTGGGTTATAATAACCCTTCTAAGTCGGTGGTAAAAATATCAGCCTCTGTTGAGGTGATTTGACCATTCCAACCTCTTAGTGCACTTTTTACTCAAAAATGCCTCATTAATACCTAGTTAAGGATAGGTGATTTCCTACCCAAACTCATCCAAATGAGTTGGAATTTTGTACGAAGCTAGGTTTTATAGCCAGAGACCACTCTCCAAAATTTGGGAGGGTTTGGAGGTCATTTGACCACTTAAATAAATTACTCTCACTTTATTAAATTAAAACAAAAATCTTAGGCAAAGTATCTCCAAAAATTCCCATTTTTGGACAGCCTCTAGGTATGGCAAAGGGTAACCCCCTGCCCATATTTCAGGTCGTTTGGACAAGAGACGAAGAGTGGGCATTCATTTTAGTTTCTGCCCAACTCTTGGTACAACCCCCACTAAAACGGGTGCTGTGGTCAAACCATTATCCAAACGAGTTGAAATTAATTTTATATTAATCTAGACTTGAAGGGCTACAACTTTCGTGACTGGACATTTTTCCTAAATCGGCTTCTAAATGCCTCGTTTTGCAGCATCAAAATGCGTCCATTTAATTTATCTTTTCCTTATATACTATATACATAATTTTTACATTATAAAATTTTTTTTACGATGGCTATCGGTCGGCGGTGGTTTGGCCTCCGGAGGTGGCGGTGTCCGGAGGACCCGAAAATATATCCTTCATGGTTTTTCCATGAAAACGCGAGATAGGTCCCGCTCCGTTGAGCACGAACTTTCTTTCTAAGATCCTAAGATCTACCCATAAGAGAAGAAGTAGAGGAGGACCTTGTTCGCGGTTTGGAGGCGAGATGAATGTCGGGTTGCCATGGCGCGGTTGTGGCGTTATCGAACTTCTCCTATAGCAAGAACAACCACTCTAATCCGTTTGGTCAAGAGTGTAAACTTCTCATCTTGCTCTAAGGGGTCTTTTATAGATCACCAAGTGGGGAGGGGAAAGGGTAAAGCATTTAAGGCCATGAAGGTGAAATTCGGCCATGGCATATCCCTTGTATTCAGCCACCTAGAGGCTGATGTAAACCCTTGGTCTCCTCTAAATAATGAGGGGAAAATGAATCAAGGCTTTGGAATCAATTGGAGAGGAACTCTTGCTCTCCCATGGCCATTAATGGCTTTCTCTCCCCTCTTTCTCTCTCTTCCTTATGGGAGAAAATAAATTCAGCCACTTTTATGGCTGGTTATGGTCATTAAACTCTTCAAAAATGATGAGGGAGAATATATTCAGCCCTTGGAATCAAATGGAGTGGCCCTTGGTCTCCCTTGGCCATGAATGGCCCCTTTAAACCACTTTCTCTCTCCTCCATTAAAGGGTAAAATGGAGTTTTCTCTCTCCTAGTCATCAAGGATGAATTTGTTCATCTCCCTAGCCTATTGGCAGCCAACTAATTCATACTATTAATTAATTAGGAGGTGGTTAGCCAAATGGAAAAGGGCTTGAGCTTGGTTTAGCTCATTTAGGCTAATTTGACCTATTTCAAGGATTGAGTTGACCTTGGTCAAATTGACCATTTGGGTTGACCCCAATGGGTCCTTGGTGACCCATTGGCTTCCCCTAAGGTCTAAGTAGGGTTGGGTATGGTTTACTTGGCACCTTGGAGGTCACTTGACCCTTAGTAAGGGCACTTTGACTACTTTGGGGCTAGAGTTGACTTGGGTCAACTTAGCCTCTTGGGTTGTCCCCAATGGGTCCTTGGTGACCCATTGACCTAACTTAAGGTATAGGAAGACTTAGGTAGGGTAGGTTGGGCATATTAGGGGCACATTGCCCTTAGTTACGGCACCTTGCCCAATTTAAGCCTATGGTGGTCTTAGGTCAATTTGACCACTTTAGGTTGATTTCAATTGAAGCTTAGGGCTCTAATGGACCTTCCAATAGTTTAGGGATATTGTGGTGGGGTCATGGAGTCATGGTGAAGCCCTATGGTCTTCCTAAATTAGTGTTTAGAATTCTACTATTTACAGACCATGGTGATCTCCACCTTCATGCCTAAGCTCACTTGGTCTTCTTGGGCTTCTTAGGGTTTTGTCATGACCTAGTCATGACAAAACCACTCCTAGGGGTCATGCTGGAAATGGGATGTTACAAATCCCAATAAACAAAAACCAAAATTTCGTCCTCGAAATTCAAGTTAGGCCTGCGGGGTTTCTACTGAGGGTAACTACTTGTAACATCCCATAGGAAGTTGAATGTATACTTTACCCGGAGAGATCCGGGTACCTCCGCTGCATTAGATTCGGTGGCTCTATGGTATGCTCCTCCTGCCCATGGTTCGTCTACAATACCTTGACCAGTGGGACCTTCTTATGCTGCAAGACCCGCACCGCTGCGTCATCTATCCTGACCGGCTCATCTTGTTACCGATTGATCAAAATCTGTCGAACCATCTATGCCAAGAACCTATTGTTCCGGCCGTAGTAGAGCCATCCTGAGAAAGGAGATGTGGAATACATTGTGCAAACCCGCTAACTCCGGCAGTAGCTCCAGCCTGTAAGCCAATGGGCCGATCTGCTCCTGGATCCTATAACACCCCATATTCCATGGACTGAGCTTCTTCTGCCCACGTACCCGCGAGACTCCTTGCACCAGACGTATATTCAGGAATTATGGTCTCCATCTTGAGACTCTACTTGGAAATGTCGCGCATCATAATATTTGGCTGGTCTGCTCTGGGCCTCCAGCATCCAATCGTGAATTAGTCACACCCAGGTGTCGGGGTTCATCATAAATTCCGAGTCGAGTGCCTTTGGATCCTCTTCCTAGATCAATGACAGTGGAATCCTGTACCTCCGTACGAGGGTGGAGAGCTGTGTTAAATGTCGGCCGAGAGTCCAGATAAGCCTGGGCTGACATTTTCTCCTTGGACGTACACTATCCATCCTGATTTGACATGATCACCTTAAGCATACCATGATAACAGACTTCTACTCCCAAACTTCCAGAAATAACCATGGGAGTTTTCTTCCGGGTCGGGGTGACCCTAGCTTCCTCGGCTAGTCTATCCTCAATGTTCCCTTTCTAATTATGCCCGGAGTGGGGATGAGGAATCCTGTGTATTAAAATCCCTAATTATACCCTCGAACATCTACTCCAACTTGGGCAGTGGCTGTAATAGTTCCCCAAAAACTCTTTCACATAGCCTACATCAACTGACGGACATTACCGAGCATCACCAAACCCATGACACCTTTCTTCACTCCGGGGGTACATGTTCTGAGATACACCATACTTCCGATGATATAACATAGCGATTAAATTTTTACCTTCTCAGATATCCTGAATCTTGTTATCCGTCATCTAATTTTACATGATAATAGTTAATCCTAAAAATTACTGCGTCTTATTACCATGTCATTGTCTTGGTAATGCTACAGGTCAACATTCCAAACATGTTTTTACAAAATCTTATCTTCGCCCGAATAACGTCGAATTATATCGACTTCAACCTCACTATGTTTGTTATGCCGTATTCTCTAAATTAAGTCTAAGAAAACCCAAGTCAATACTAATTTGCCCAATAAACAAAGGGCAAGTCCCCAATAAACAAAAGATAAGCCCCCAATAAACAAAAGATAAGTCCCTACCTATCTTGGACTAAGTATCTTTGATATTACCATGCAATATCAGTCCTAGCTGGGTGCACAATCCCTAGGGCATCAATCTTCGATTTGGGGTTCCACCCTGAAACTTGTCAATATACTCCATACTTTAAACTCTATGAGTCACATTTACGACGACCTTATCGGGGTCAAAATGTTCCCAATCCCAAATGGTTTTCTTCCGAACTTGAATTCCTATCCGACCCCCAGTGTTTGTTTCGGTGGTTGCCTCCATGTAATTTTGTTACTGGTACGAGGGTCGAGATAAAATGACTTCTGCCATTCTGCTAATAGATCATTGTCCTCAATTCTCCTTAAGGTCGTCCTACCACTTTGAGTAATCCTTGTTTGGGATAGTAGGGACACCTGTGTTTACGTCTTAGGTAGTAATTCTCATGCTAAACTCCTCCTTTATTCTCTTTGGGTATCTCCTTAACTTAACCAAGTTCATACCCAAGGTGTATTTTGAACTAGGGCATACTACAAGTCGTCATGGTTAGTCGTGAGTCCAAGTGGGTTGAGTCTAAGTCGTTGGTTAGAGAATTATAAGATGAGATTTTTTTAGTCAGAGGTGCTCCCTGCTGGGGGCAGGGTTTGCCGCAGGCTACAAAGAAGAATTCCAATTATTGATGAAGTGGACTTTTACATGTGATTTCCCTTATGGGCACACCACTGCTTCCGCTGCTAGTTTGTCCTCAAACTAAGCTCGCGCGGGAGTGACCAAGGGTAAGTGGACTTCTACTTTTCTGATCGAGGTTTCCTCTGATACCACTTGTAAGACCCCATTTTTTTCTTTTAAAACACCAGAGTCTTAGGCTCGGAATCGCCGCTTTGCGGTGACACCTTCACGCCCTAAAGTGTCATCACCACAAAGCGCCGATTCTGCCGGCCAATTCGATCATAGAAAGGTAGCACAATAAAGTAAAAGCAAGTCCACAGAAAAATCACATATCAGATTACTAAAATACGGGCATATGCCCGGTACATCATGTCCTCACTACAAATCACTCATGCGAAAGCAAAAACAGAACATCTACTCAAGGTCGAGACTCACGATCCCGGCTGTATGAACTCCGGAGCTAGATTGCCCCATCTCCAAGTGCACCGGTCTCTGGGCGGCTCCCCCGTGCTTGGCTCCACGATTCCCTAAAATGATGTGGTTCGAAAACCGTTAGTCATAAAGACTAAGCCCTATCATCCCCTACCCCTTCCGCCATGGCTCCTAAGTACCGAACAGTGAGGAAGAAAGGGAAGGACTTGAAGGTGGAGATTAAATCAAAAGAAACAGGTGGCAGCGGAACTAATCTTGCAATTCTATAATAAATAAAGGCAATAATACGAAATATGAAAAGTAACCTTCACTTATGTGATAACACATAAGCCATGGGGTCTTCTGCAAGGCTCCCATCATATAAAAAGTCCCATACCAATTTATACGTTGGGGTGTCGGTTATCAAACAGCAGTATATATATATATCAAAATTGACCTTAATTTATAAAATTGCCCATATAAGCTTATAGACCAAGGGGTCATTTTGCAAGTCCTAATGTATAAGCGTCCCATTCCACTTATACCTTAGGTGTCAGGGGTTAAATGAATCGATTATGCTATGACATGCTAGTGGGTATGATGGAATATGCAAGTGCAACACACACACCCGACTCTGTGCACACATACCTTTAGTTCCCCCTTTCGGAGTCGTTACCTCCCAGGATACCTCCGTAGTGGCAGACAGAAGCGGTGGGTTGGGCCTCGCCCACCTCTAAACTAGTAAAGCACTACTAGTAAGACCTATCGTACGCCTCAACGCTTGGTGCATGAAGCGGAATCCTGCGTACTCTTGACGGCTGGCGAACCAGACTTCTGTTGGCGATGTGCTAACCACACTTGCTGAGTAAGCGTATTGGCGTCGGTGCATCGACGCTCCAATACCGAAGACCCACCAACTTAATTTTTATTTCCTTTTATGCACATGCAAATTTAACGTATTCAAACCAATCGAGCCAAAGCTCCCCGGACCATTCCGTCCGTCTCTTAACTAATCGAGCCGAAGCTCCCCGGACCATTCCGTCCATCTCTTAACTAATCGAGCCAAAGCTCCCCAACTATATTCCTGTGCTAACAGTGTTTGTGAAATGTGCAACCCTAATTACTAAGTTACTCTTTTCAGCTTGTTAATAAAGTTTACGTTAACCCAGGACTGCCCCTGGTATTCCCTGTGAAGGGCTCTCAAAGGGCACTAGGAACTATGATGGTAGCTGAAGCCCATCGTTCCCTTTCGCAAGGTACTTATTATTATTGTTTGATTGCCTTTACCCATTCCCTTCTCATATTACGATAGACTAACCTATTGTGATTTTTAACCTTCCTCTCTTCGGGAAAGACGATCTTTTGTCGAACCCGAGCACCTCTTAACTCTAGCCAACACCAATTTTCACTAAACTTCCAATCCTTATATGCTGAAAACTTTCACATCCATCCAATTCAGCAGATTAACTAATTACAATGCTGTGCCCCATCATATCCTACGACTGTTAACACAAATTGCTAATTGCAGACTATCCTATGCTATAAGTCGAACCGGATAGGAAATGATCCAATACTCATCCAAATGCCCTAACTTATTTACTGGAGGTATATCAGGATATAATTAACCTATAATCAGAAAATTATAATTTTTCCTAATTATCTGGCATTTAATTAATTTCCTAAAAAAAATCCAAGGGCTACAAGTTTGAACATGAACTACCCTAAGTACTCATGCAAGATGTCCAAAAAAATTGTTATAAATATTATGTTATCTCAATATGGTAAATCCAAAGTATCACAATTTTTCTATCATCAAAAAGGCACTAAAACTAATTTAGCAATATTTTATATCTTTTGTTATTTATGAATCAAGTACAAAGAATATCCATCTAAAAATTATAAGTTAATTATACTATGTAGCTACAACCATAAAAGTAGCATTGGCCAAGTTTCATAATTTTTCAGCAAGTATTAACCTCCGAATAAATTAATTATCAAAAATATCCAAAGGTGGACTTGTAAAGAAAGTGTCGTAACTAAGATTCTAAAAATCATGAATACATGTCTACAATCATATAATGGCCTAAAAGTCTCAATTCCTAAGTCTCATAATTTTTAACAGCAATATCATCCATAATTAATTTTTAAACCATAAAATACCTTTTTAACATTTGTGAATGAAGTAATAGATTTACTAAACTAAAAATTATACAAAAATTTTGGAGAAACAATTCTTATCTAAAACATTTACTTCCAAGATTTCATGGGGTTTCAATGAACAAAAAGATCTAAATAATTAAAACATCAATTAAGGATATAACAAACTTTACAATTGAAGTGCTAGAAATAAACATCATAAAATTCCAGAAAAATTTCTATAGGTTCAACCCATTCGAAAACTCACTCTACCCAAGTTTCACAGCTTTTAGGTAATGTTTAGTGATTGATTTTTCTTATTTGAGATTTTACCATAAAACTAAGGTTAAGCTTTTGAGGTATCTACCTATCTCCAAATCCTCCGAGATTCCATCCAGATGATTTAAATTATGCTAACATCGACTCTACTGAATTTCAAGGCAATACGAGGGCATTTGTCCCCATGTCCTTCACAACCCTCAAAACCCTCCCTTTAGGGTTTGAGTTTTGATCCTAGGGAAAATCAACCCTAAACCACACCATTTTTCTCCAAGTGGGTTATAATAACCCTTCTAAGTCAGTGGTAAGCCTCTATTGAGGTGATTTGATCATTCCAACCTCTTAGTGCACTTTTTACTCAAAAATGCCTCATTAATGCCTAGTTAAGGATAGGTGATTTCCTACACAAAACTCATCCAAATGAGTTGAAATTTTGTACAAAGCTAGGTTTTATAATCAGAGACAACTCTCCAAAATTTGGGAGGGTTTGGAGTTCATTAGACCACTTAAATAAATTACTCTAACTTTATTAAATTAAAACAAAAACCTTAGATAAAGTATCTCCAAAAATTCCCATTTTTGCACAGACTCTAGGTATGGCTAAGGGTAACCTCCTGCCCAAATTTCAGGTTGTTTGGATAAGAGACAAAGAGTGGGCATTCATTTTAGTTTCTTCCCAACTCTAAGTACAGCCCCCACTAAAACGGGTGTTGCGGTCAAACCACTTATCCAAACGAGGTGAAATTTATTTTAAATTTATCTAGACTTGAAGGGCTACAACTTTCATGACTGGCTATTTTTCCTAAATCGGCCTTTATGTGCCTCGTTTTGCAGCATCAAAATGCATCCATTTAATTTATCTTTTCCTTATGTACTATATACATAATTTTTATATTATAAAAATGTTTTTACGATGGCTATCGGTCGGCGGTGGTTTGGCCGCCGGAGGTGATGGTTTCCGGCGGACCCGAAAATATATCCTTAATGGTTTTTCCATGAAAATGAGAGATAGGTCCCGCTCCGTTGAGCACGAACTTCCTTTCTAAGATCCTAAGATCTACCCATAAAAGAAGAAGTAGAGGAGGACCTTGTTCGCGGTTTGGAGGCGAGATGAACGTCAGGTTGCCATGGCGCGGTGGTGGCATTGCCGAACTTCTCCTACAACAAGAACAACAACTCTAATCCATGTGGTCAAGAGTGTAAACTTCTCATCTTGCTCTAAGAGGGCTTTTATAGATCACCAAGTGGGGAGGGCAAAGGGTAAAGCATTTAAGGCCATGAAGGTGAAATTCGGCCATGGCATATCCCTTGTATTCAGCCACCTAGAGGATGATGAAAACCCTTGGTCTCCTCTAAATAATGAGGGGAAAATGAATCAAGGCTTTGGAATCAATTGGAGAGGAACTCTTGCTCTCTCATGGCCATTAATGGCTTTCTCTCCCCTCTTTCTCTCTGTTCCTTATGGGAGAAATTAAATTCAGCCACTTTTATGGCTGGTTATGGTTATTAAACTCCTCAAAACCGATGATGGAGAATATATTCAGCCCTTAGAATCAAATGGAGAGGCCCTTGGTCTCCCTTGGCCATGAATGGCCCCTTTAAACCACTTTCTCTCTCCTCCATTAAAGGGTAAAATGGAGTTTTCTCTCTCCTAGTCATCAAGGATGAATTTGTTCATCTCCCTAGCCTATTGGCAGCCCACTAATTCATACTATTAATTAATTAGGAGGTGGTTAGCCCAAATGGAAAAGGGCTTGAGCTTGGGTTAGCCCATTTAGGCTAATTTGACCTATTTGAAGGATTGAGTTGACCTTGGTCAAATTGACCATTTGAGTTGACCCCAATGGGTCCTTGGTGACCCATTGGCTTCCTCCTAAGGTCTAGGTAGGGTTGGGTATGGTTGACTTGGCACCTTGGAGGTCACTTGACCCTTAGTAAGGGCACTTTGACTACTTTGGGGCTAGAGTTGACTTGGGTCAACTTAGCCTCTTGGGTTTTCCCCAATGGGTCCTTGGTGACCCATTGATCTCACTTAAGGTCTAGGAAGACTTAGGTAGGGTTGGTTGGGCAAATTAGGGGCACATTGCCCTTAGTTAGGGCACCTTGCCCAATTTAGGCTTATGGTGATCTTAGGTCAATTTGACCACTTTGGGTTGATTTCAATGGACCCATAGGGCTCTAATGGAGCTTCCAATAGTTTAGGGATATTGTGGTGGGGTCATGGAGTCATGGTGAAGCCCTATGGTCATCCTAAACTAGTGTTTAGAATTCTACTATTTGTAGACCATGGTGACTCCACCTTCATTCCTAAGCTCACTTTGTCTTCTTGGGCTTCTTAGGGTTTTGTCATGACCTAGTCATGACAAAACCACTACTAGGGGTCTAGCTGGAAATGGGATGTTACATCTTGAGGTGTAAGTCTTGAAGAAATCTTAGTGGTCCCGCAGGAACCTGTTGTAAGCTCCTTGGAGCCGATTTTTGGGGGGAAGAGCCTTGTCTAACACACTATTAGAAGGGCGTAGAGGGATAGTCGACATACCCAAACTTTGGGGAACCACTATAAAATATCTATATCATCTGGTTGATGTTCTTGAAAGCTTAACTTAATAAATCACCAAGCTCCGCAAATAAGGTGTAGGTCTAAATATTTAAAAAGAGACCTAAACCTATTCACCCCACCCCCTAGGTATTAGCTGACCTTGAAAACAATGTCTTTCAAGTGTTATCAGAGGGAGGTTACTCTTTAAAGACTTTACAGTCTGAGTAGATCCCCAAGGTCAGCAAGAAAATCCGTACTTATAGGTTCAGGAGTGAACTATAAGGAGCTGGGTGCCATGAAGTTTCCCATCTATAGGAAGGAAGGGTTTGACATCTAGAAGGAAAGGGTTAGGCTATTTATTTAGGCAGCTGCCCCTAGAATCTTCATCACTGTCAAGGAAGGGCCTTTCATTCCTATGAAAGTTTCTGCTCTAGATTCAATTGTCCAGACCCCTAAGACCTACTCTGAGATGACAAAGGATGAAGAATTCTAGCTATAATGGATAAGAGGGCACAGAATATAATTGTCAGTTCCATAGATGACTCCACCTTCCAAAATCTGATATACTACAAGACTACAAAGGAGATGTGGGGCACAATAGTTGTCTATATGGATGGTACAGAGGAAGTGAGAGATGACAGAAAATCTATGCTTAATCAAGAGTATGAATCTTTCAGGCAGAGCAAGATTGATAGCATAACTAAGTGCTATGAAAGATTCTTCAGGATTGTCAATGAGCTGAAGACAAATGGAAGAGTCTTCAGCACCTATGAGCTGAATGACATGTTTCTAAGGTCTCTAACTAGAGACTTGGATATCAAAATCTGTGTCATCAGAGAGGTGTCAAAGCTTGCTGAAACTCCACCAGGAACACTATTTGGGAAGCTACTATCTTATGAAATGTAGCTGACAACGAGAAAATAGGAGGAGAAAGTCAGCAAGTCCTAAGCTAAAGAAAAATCAGTGGCCCTCAAAGATGAAGCCATAAGGAGGAGCAGAAGGAAGACACCTTCTTCACCAGGGAGGGATGTTGAATCTAACTTGGAAAGATCAGAGACCAGCACATCATACTGCCATATTTCTGATGAAGACTTTGCTGCCTTCTCCAGGCAGTTACAGAAGTTTATGAAGAAGAAACACTAAAGAAGCAGGCCCTCTTCCTCCTCTCATCCCAAAGAAGACAACTACAAGGGCAGGAAGAAATCCTCTAAGAAGGATAGGTATGGTTCTAAAAAAAACATGTTTCATCTAAAGTGGTTTGCTATGGCTGCAGCAAGCCAAGGCATATAATAACAAACTTCCCTGTCAAAAAAAAAGGAATCTGGTGAGAAGGACCACCAACACAAAGGCAAGAAGGAGAAATCCTTTATTGCTAAGAAGAAGAGCTGGACTTACTCTTCCTCTTCAGAGTAAGAAAGATAAGAGGATGATGAAGCCTACATTGGGCATGTTGCAGTTATGCTGGAAGATGAAGAAGACAGCTAATGCTTTGGACTGATGGCTCTGACTGATGATGAATCTAGCCAGGAACAACCTGGTCATCTAAAGGTAAATTCTCTGTCCAAGTATTCTTCTAAGTTAGGTTATAAGACTAGCCCATATTGTGAAGCTCATTCATCAAGAGATGAAGGAGATTCTGAGTCGGAGGAATACGTTATTTCTGTAATTGACAAATATGGTATCCTTCTGAGTGATTTCAAGGAAAACAAGGTGCTGGCTAAGAAGCATGCCAAGGAAATTACCTCCCTTCAGCTTGGTGCTTCCCAGCATGCTGATTCAACTTCACTACTTTATAAGAAAATAAAAGGGATCAGTGAGCTGGAAATTATCTCCTTCATTCAGATAGTTACCATAGAGTACCAGATAAACAAAATAAGGGACCTGGAAGTGCTGCTGTAGAGGGAGATGAGAATAGTGTCTAGCTATTCAAAGCCCAGTTTAGTGCTTCCCTTGACAGACACCTTCACTTCCCAAAAGGGTAAGAAGGGGTTGGGATTCAAGGGATCCACAAGAGTTGCCAATTCCAAAGGAAATGGCAAAGCTCCAGCACAGCCACTGGCCTCAAAGCCTGATGTTCCATTCAAGAGAATGGTGCTACCTTCCAACAAGTATGACCTAAAGAGCACCTATGGTCACTGAAAGAATGTTAGTTACACTAGTGTGAGCAAAGATGCTCCACACTATAGTGGTAGATATAACAAGGGTGCAAGTGCCTTCAAAGTAGCCCATGAGGAAATTTAAATGGCCCGCTCTGGACCATTTGTTTTTGGTGTACCAGCCACTTCACTTAAGGGTAAAGCTGCAGACTCTTCTCAGAATATTCCAACCCACTCTAAGACTAAGAGCAAGTTTGTTAGTAGACCTTATTTGGGCTTCTCATAGGCCATCAAAAGTGTGCTTTTTGAAAAGAAGACAGATACTGGCAGGGCTAAAGATATCCCAAGAACTTCTACTGTCATACCCACCACTTATCAGACTAGGGCTGAGAAACAAAATAACAGGATTGCTCCTGCACCTCCTAGACCAAGAGCTGTTATCAATACAACCAATAGACTAGCTCTTAAAAGAAGGTACAATATTTATGAGTGCTAGTGTTGTAGCAAAGTGGCCACTATGTTATAGATTGCTGGCACAATGCAAGTTTGACAAGAGTAAGAGAGAGCTTACCTGTTAGAAGAGCTATAGGTAGGCATGGTTATTATCAGACTAACATGCATCTAGGATCTAATAAGAGTTGGGGTCCTAAGGTTAACTGATTATATGCCTTGCAGGTTACTCCAAGTGGCCATAACCCTAAATGGTACTTGGACAGCGGATGTTCCAAGCACATGACTAAAACAAGAAGCATGTTGAAGGAGTACACTCCATCAGAGAATGGACCCAAAGTCATCTTTGGTGGTTTAGAAAGGGGAGTGACTAAATGGTATTGTAAATATCAAATGGTATAATCACTGTCACACAACTAGCTTATGTGAAAGGGTTGTAATACAACGTCATAAGCATAAGCCAACTATGTGATCTTGGCTATGACATTTCTTTCCTCAAGGAAGAGTGCTAAATTAGGAGGTCAAGTGACCAAGGGGTCATCTTGACAGACACTAGGAGAGGAAATATCTATTGTCTAAAATTTGATTGTGAAAGTAAGGACTCTCCCATATGCCTAGTTACAGATGAGAAAGCCTCATATTGTTTCCAATGGCACAAGAGGCTGGCTCATCTGAACTACATGACCATGGGCAAACTCTTTAGTGAAGAGTTAGTCAGAAATGACCCCGTGTTAAAATGCACTAACGAGGGTATCTGCTCTACATGCCAAAAGGGCAAACAGACAAAGAACTCTTTCAAGAGCATTGGGTTCAAAGACTCAGTGAGGTGCTTATACCTCCTGGATATGGACTTGTTTGGTCCTATGTCAGTTCAAAGTCTAGGTAGGAAAGTCTACACCCTTGTGGTTTTTGTTGACTTTTCCAAGTTTGCTTTGGTGTTCCTACTTAAGATAAAAGATAAAACCCTTGAAGTCTTCATGACTTTTGTCAAACAGATACAGAATGAACTAGATAGTATTGTGGTCAAAATAAGAAGTTCCCATAGGACTAAATTTCAGTCTGCCAGCATGACAAAGTTCTGTGAAGAGCAAGGGATTCACCAGGAATTCTCCTCTCCCAGAACACCCCAACAAAATGGAATTACTTAGAGGAAAAACAAAACCCTTAGAGGATGGTAGGACCTTGTTTTGTGACACATCTCTCCCAGAATATTTCTGGGCTGAGGCAGTAAACACTGCATGTCATGTCCTTAGCAGGGATTCTATCACTAAAAGCCACAAAAAGACTCCCATGAGATCTTGAAAGGTAGAAAACCAAATTTATCCTACTTCAGCATTTTTGGTAGCAAGTGTTATGTACTGAATAATGGAAAGTCCCATGTGACAAAGTTTACTGCCAAGTCCCACGAAGGGTTCTTTGTTGGGTAGAATAATAATAGTAAGGCATATAGGTTCTACAACTTGACAAGTCAAGTAGTAGAAGAGTCAGTTCATGTTGTCTTTGATTAATCAAACATGATTAACTGTGAGCTGCCTAGCTCCTCTTCTAGTTATGCAGGCATAGAGCAAGTGATGGACAAGATTACCATCAAGTAAGAAACTCCGTCCAAGATAAGAGAAAAGATGTGTACTGTCCAAAGTGAGCTCAAGACTCACAAAGTGAGGATGAAGAACAGCTAGCTAAAGAAAATGAAGTACAGCAAGCTGAAGTTAGATTGCCTCCAGCTGTAAGGAATCTGAGGGACCATCCAGCCCACCAAATCAATGGTGATGCAAGCAATAGAGTCCAGACCAGAAGCAAGAGTATCAATACAACTCTTTACTCAAGCTTTCTATTTTAAGAAGAGCCCAATAAGTTTGAAGAGGCAATCAAAGACCAATTCAGTATTGGAGCAATACAATAAGAATTGAACCAGTTCAAGAGATGTAGAGTCTGGAAGCTAGTTCCCATACCTAATGGACATAATGTCATAGGAACTAAATGGAACTACAGGAACAAGTTAGATGAGAATGTCATTATTGCCAAGAACAAGGCTAGATTGGTGGCTAAAGGATACAAGCAATAAGAAGGGATAGATTTTGATTATACATTTGCCAAATAGCCAGATTGGAAGCAATGCGACTCTTCCTTGCATTTGCTACCTATCAATAATTCAAAGTCTACCAGATGGATGTGAAGTCACCCTTCCTGAATGGGGACTTAAAAGAGGAAGTTTATGTGGATCAACCACTAGGTTTTGTTAACCCTAACACTCCCAATTTTGTTTATAGGATTAGGAAAGCTCTATATGGGTTGAAGCAAGCCCCTAGAGCATGGAATGAAACCTTGTCTATTTTCCTCAATGAGAAAATATTCTCAAGGGGGGAAATAGATAAGACCCTATTCCTAAGGGAATATAAGGGCAAGATCATCCTAGTCCAGATATATGTTGATGATATTATCTTTGGATCTACTGATGACAATCTCTATAGGAAGTTTGCTAAACTTTTGCAAGAGAAGTTTTGGATGAGTAGTATGTATGAGCTCAAGTTCTTCTTAGGACTCCAATTTAGATAGACTAATGATGGCTTGTCCATATCCCAGTCCAAGTTCACCAGGAAGTTGATTAAGAAATATGGAATGGAGAATTCCTCCACCATGATAACTCCTACGGGGAGGGGTATGTCTTTAAATAAAGATGAAGCAGAGAAACCTGTTGATGAAACTTTGTATAGAGGGATAATTAGCTCCCTCTTATACCTCATTGTAAGTAGGCCTGACATCATGTATGCTAAATGTGTTTGTGCTAGGTATCAGGTCTGCCCTAAAGAATCTCACTACTCTACTGTAAAGAGGATCTTAAGATATCTTCAGGGCACACCAGATCTTGGCCTATGGTACCCTAGAAATAGGGATTTTGAATTAACAGGTTATTCAAAAGTAGATTTTGCAGGATGCAATGATGACAGAAAAAGCACTACATGCACCTGTCAGTTTTTAGGAGGAAGACTAGTGTCTTGGAGTAGCAAGAAGCAAACAAGTGTTGTTATATCAACTGTAAAGTTAGAGTACATTTCAGTAGGTAGCTGTTGTGCTCAGTTGCTATGGATTCAACATTAGCTCCTAGATTATGACCTCAAGGTAAGTAGAACCCCTCTTTATTGTGATTCTACTAGTGTTATTTCTATTGCTAGGAATCCTGTCTCGCACAACAAGACTAAGCATATAGAAATTAGATATCATTTTATTAGGGAGCATGTGGAAAAGGAAGATATTAGTCTTGAGTTTGTCCCCACAGACAAGCAAGTGGCTGAAATCTTCACTAAGCCACTAGATGAAGCAAAGTTCAACACATTCAAGTTTGAGTTGGGTATGTTGAACCTAGTCTAGCTTTAGTCACTCCCTATAGATTTAGTTTTGGTGCATGATATGTTCTTCTTGCAGGAGATAAAGACCTTAAGTGGAAAGAAGACCAAAGTGACCATCAGTAAAATGATGGCAAAAGTGGCTCCTATTGAGGGGGAGTATGTCCAGCAGCTGCAGGAGCAGAATCAACCACATATAAAGAAGTAGCTTGCAGTTATACCAAGGGTATCAAATGCAACCAGATAGAAGGAGAAGTATGAAAGTGAGGGGATAGATCTGTCTTAACTCTAGAGGGGGGGGGGGGTGAATAGAGTGTTTTAAAACTTTAATTAGTTTTTATTGCAGAATTAAAATAAGTGATATTAATGTATATATGGAGAAGTAAAAACAAAATTATCACAACACAGCAAAACAAGAAATAGAATAACCATATGACACAACGAAATTATAGTGGTTCCCCAAAACTGGGTACATCCACTCTTTTACCACCCTGGTAGGAATCCACTAACATGTTTTTGTTCAGGTGTCCTTCCACCACAGGTTTTTGCTCAGGTGCCCTATCACCACAAGATCTATTTCAAGGGAGATCTCACAATCCTTTGAGCTTTTGATCAGGTGCTTAAAAACAACCCCAAGTCTTTTGATAAGGATACTTGACAAGCAAAAGTTAGTTTTGAAGGGAGTTATAAAACCCTTATACAGTGAGGTAAAGAAAAAATTATGTTGTCTTCTCTTTCTCAATAGCACTGAGAAGACTAGTGGATTACTGTGATGTCAAAGCTACCCCTGAGATGAAGATTTGTTCAGGAAGCTTAAAGCTTTGCACAGGGTGTAAGCCTTCAACTTGGATTATTGATCTTCAAGATCTTTTAGATAGATATTGATTGTTGTCTCTTGAAAGGTCCTAAAGCAGAAACTGAAGAAGAATGAAGATGGGTGTGAGCTGTTCTTCTTCAATTTCCTGTAAGCACAATAACAAAAAGAATTTCTTCTCTGTGTCATGTATCAGTAGTTTCAATATCTCCCTGACTAAAAAAAATCTTCTATATACTGAGTAGGTTTTAGCCTTTGAATTTTGAATAATATCCTTGATTTATTGCTGAAATCCTGGGAGTAGAATAGCTGGAATTTGTCTTTAATATGTTTCCTCAACTGTCCCAGTAAATAAGCCAAGTAATTAACTCTGTAAAGGCTATAATTAATGCTACCATGAAACGACTATATTCTTGACAATATGAGCATTAATTATTAGAGAATTACTGCCTTTGGATAAAATAGTTTGAAGTTATGCTGATAGAAAATATGACAAACTGATTTTGAAAGGAATTAGTCAAACTCAGGACAGATTTCGTCGACCTGAACTCCAAGTTTGTCGAGCTGAGAAATCTTCTTAGTCGAGCTGAGCTCAGAGATTATTTTTTTGGAAATAACTGTCAATACTGAGTTCCAAGATCATCGAGCTGAGATAGCCTATCGTCGACTAGAGAATCTGAGTAGAAGAAAAAATTGTCGACCTGAGCTCGGATATCGTCGAGCTTAACTCAGAGTTGAAACTCTGAGTTCGTCATTATGCGATCGACGATCATCGAACTGAGTTCGAAGAACTTCGAACTGATTTTATGAATTCTTTAAAACTATATTTCTTCTAAGTCCGAGTCTCTGAAATCTTCTAAAGGCTGGATCAAAGTAGTCTAACCTAATCAGACTAACCTTAACCTTGGAACTAACAGATGACCCTAAGCTATATATGTTGGGTCAACAAACCTAATAGGAAACTTAGCCCAAATCCAAACTAGGGTTCCAACAATCTCCCACTATTTGGGTGAGGTCACTATGAACAACAACAAGAAAAATCACAAAGCATAAAAGTAATATCTGGCAAAATCATAAAATTTCAGCAGATATAAACAACAGTTCCTTGTGACAAATATTACATCAAAAAAAATAAAAGATGAGTTCAAAATAAAAAAATGAGAAATCTATCAAACTCTTTTAGATGATCCCTGAGAAGATCCTATAGATGGCTTAGTGAAGATGATTTCTCTGTTAGGATTAATAGCTTGTTGCTTGGACATCTTTAAATCTTCAGCTCCAAGAATTTTGATAGAGGCAGCTCTTGGAATAACTGCTTTAGGATGCAGAGTCATATAAATATCAACATTAAAATTGTTTTGCTGTACCTGATATTTTTCAAGTTCTTTCTTTCTGAAAGAGGACATAGTTGTAAATTGTGAAGAGTCTTGTCCTTCTTCTTGAGCTTTCCTGATCTGAGAAAGTACAATCAGTTTTTTAAACCTGGCAATCCTAGAATTGGGGTCCATTTCTGGATCACGTGCTGGGGACAGAGGCCTTTTAGGACTAGCTATCTGAACATTTTGAGCTTGCTGCTGCTGTTGTTGTTTGCTGTTGTGTTGAGAATCTAATTTGGAGGGTCTGTCCTTGCTGCTGTAGGAAGATCTTGATCGATATGATTAAGATGTAAATCTTTGACTTTGAGAAATATTCCTAGAGGATCCAGCTTCTGGAGGAGGAGGAGGACCTCTCCTGAATGGAGGTGGAGAAGAGTATCTCCTACTCTTTTTCCTGGCTTTCATTTCATTTTTAGAATATCTCAGCCAATTTGGAGAATTTGGAGAATTTGGAGTGAGAGTTACATTATGAAGAATGTAATAAGGGATGTCAACATTTGGATTGGGCTTAGGAGCAGCCTTAGGAGGGGCCTTTTAATAGGCTTTTCTCTTTTTAGAGCTTATAACTTGAGAATCATCAGAATCTTCACTATCATCATCATCATCATATTCAGAAGAGTTTGCTGGATGATTATAAAGATCATGAATCCTTTGCAGCATGTCATCAGAAAGAAAAGGATGTGCCTGAGTTTGTACAACTGCAGCCTGAGGCTGTTCTTGAATTGTTGGCTCTGTAAAAATTTCTGTAACAACCTGGTTACTTTCTTCTTCCATGTCTTCAAACATATGATCATTAAGGTTCGGCATAGGGTACTCAACCCAGTTAATAGTTGGAGGGTCGAGAGCCTTTTTCTCTGAGCAACTGCAGGCTCTATAACATTATTATAAGCTGATAAGCTTATCCTGATTTGGTCCAAAATTTTAGGATTTATTGGGGAGGAGTAACAAACAGTGGCTTTAGATATTTCTGGAACTGGGAGCCTGCTGTTATATAAAGAATCAAATGAATGCAGTAAAAAATCCAAATCAATTGTGGGATTTATAATGAAATCACCAACAGTGCTTATTGCATCATCTATATCACAAACTATATCAAAATCTGAATCATTAATAATATCAATTATCTCTGCTGCTAGAATATCTGCCTCTAGAGAAACTACTGCTGCTACTGCTGGAGGAGGAGCTGGAACTTCTTCATTGAACATCTACCCCTACCTGGTTTCAGAAGGCCCCGAAGCCAGGCCCCCAGAAGAAGGGACAGAAGTGAGTGCAGTAACTTGAGTAGAGAGAGAGTAGATAGAGGCAGAAATAGGAGCAATAGCCTGAGCTAATAACTGCTCTAGAGTTGGATATATAAATTGTAGAAGGTCTTTTGCAATATCAGAGATTTTTATGTACAAAGGTTCAGGAGTAAGAAGTGGTATAAGTGGTGTGATGACCACAGTTAGAACATACAAAAAAAGAATGTAGGAAGTCTATATGGAAGTATTCTGGGAATGTGGAAGGATGGTTGGATGGAATGGTGGATGGAATTGTAGTAGTGGTGGTAGGAATTGTGGTATTTTCCTGAAGGGGGGATTGAGCTGGGGAATAGTGTGGAGATGGTGGAGGAGGAGACAACAAGTTGAAGTTTGGCTGTGAGGAGGTGGATGGAATATCATTTAGATGATTTTAAAGTGGAGATTGAGGTGGTGGAGATGGAATATCCTCATGGATGATGATTGGTAAATGTGGATGTGATGGTGGTGGGCGAGGTGAGTAGGAGGGATAATTGAGGATGTTTGTTGTTGTGGAGGAGGTGAAGGAATTATGATGGAAGGGAGACCTTTTGGTGGTGGGGGAGTGGCTATTACTGCCCTGGTGTCCTCTGAAGTCTAGGAAGAGGAGGCCCTAGAGGGCTTAGGGATGGTCCTCTTCCATCTACCAAATAAGGCAGAAGTTAGCCTCTTGGAGGTATTGATGAATATGGTCTGGGAGACCAAGAGTTCAGGAGCCTTGGCCTGTTAGAAGATTCCCAAAATCCTCCCAAAACAAACTTCCTTCTTGGAATTCTTTTTCTTGATCAACTCAAATAACAACTTACCCCAATTTACTACTTTCTTATTAACCAAGGCACACATCACCAAGATTTGGTGCCTGGTAATATAATCATGGGCAGTGTGCTTTCCTAGCAAAACATTCCCAACAACATCAGCCAGAAATTTATATTGTACAGATAAATTTTTCTTCAATAACTTATTAGGGTTTTCTTCAGAGTGACCCATTTTAATTAACATATCATCATAATAAGAACTATCTAGTTCTATGTCATCTTCTCCAATATCCAATTCAAAAATTACCGTAATTATAACAGGTGTTAGAGAAAACTGTTGACCTGCGATGGTGCCAATCATGGTTGTTGCATCTGGGGAGGTTGAGGTATACACCCATTCTCGTATCTCTGTTGCTGGCAGTTTTATCCTTGTAGTCATCAGTTTCTTGAGTTGCAGATCTTCAAAAAGTTTCAGAATATCCGTGAATACTTGATCAGAATGGCTGAAGGAATCAAAGTCAATGTCGAATTCTTGTGTCATATTTCATGCTGGAGAGAGCAGTCGCCGAAATCACCATTTTTTCCGGCAAAAACGAGAGAGAGATCAAGTGCAAGAGAACTAGAAAGTGCGGGATGTAGTTCGATGAAAACCTAGATATAAAGGTTTCAGAATATGAAGCGGTGAACACCATCCTGCGAAAAGAAAAGCTTCAAGCTTACTTTGATGAAATTATCCATAACGAGATAAGCTTTGTCGACCTAAGTTAGAAGGGCGGGAAAATAGATCGTTGATCTCCGTTCGACGAAATATCTTCAAAAATAAATTCGTCAATCTTCGTTCAACAAACAAATTTCAAAAGAAATTTAGTCGATCTCCGTTCGACAAAAGTCTCTAGAAGAGTTTACAGATCGTCTATCTCCGTTCGACGAAATGTGACCAATCTTGAAAACTCAGACAGAAATCAAATTAAGCCTTCCCCATTAATCATACCTAACTGATTTAAGAAGAACATATGTTTCTTCTCATCCAAAGGTTTGGTGAAGATGTCTGCTCTTTATAAATCAGTAGAGATAAAGACAAGGTTAATTTTTTTTTGTCCACACAATCTCTAATAAAATGATGCCTAATTTCTATATGTTTAGTCCAACTATGATGTACTGGATTTTGTTCAATGGAAATTGCACTAGTACTATCACAAAATATAGTTGAATTATTTAGATTGTAATCATAATCCAGGAGTTGGTTTTGAATTACAATATTTTTGAACAATAACTACCAGCTGCAATGTATTAAGCTTCTGCAGTTGAAGTGGACACAAATGTTTGTTTCTTAAAAAACCAAGACACAAGCCTATCAGCAATGAACTGGCATGTTCCTGATGTGCTTTTCCTATCAACACTACATCCAGTAAAGTCAGCATCTGAGAATCCAGTCAATTCAAATTCTGACTCAGTTGGATAAAAGAGTCCTAGATTTGGGCAACCCTTTATATATCTCAAAATTCTTTTAAGTAAAATATAGTGAGATTCTTTAGGGTTTACCTAGAACCTAGCACAAAGACATATAGCAAACATTTTGTCTGGCCTACTAGCTATGAGATACAACAAGGACCCAACAATAGCCCAATATGTTTTCTGATCAATTGGCTTGCCATGTTCATCAGAATAAATCACAGCATTGGAAGCCATGGGTTTTTTGTTGGCTAAGGCATTAGTCATCCCAAATAATTTAATTATCTCCTTAGAATATTTGGATTTGTAGATGAAAATGTCATTAGGGGATTGCTTCACTTGGAGACCAAGGAAGTAAGAAAGCTCACTAATATAACTCATTTCAAACTTGGAATGCATCAGGTCAAAAAAACTTTTGCATAGTTTGGAATCAGTAGAGCCAAAATAATGTCATCTACATATATTTGTACTAACAATATGTTATTATTATGATGCCTAGTAAACAAAGTTCTATCTTCAATGCCCTTAGTGAACTTATGCTCTAAAAGAAAGCAAGCTAGGGTCTCATACCAAGCTCTTGGAGCTTGCTTTTAACCATAGAGAGCTTTATGCAAATTGAAAACAAAGGAGGGATGAGTTGGAGAAATAAAACCTGGTGGTTGTTCAACATACTTCCTCTTTGAGTTCACCATTCAAGAAAGCACTCTTGACATCCATTTGGTATACTTTGAACTTTTTGTAGGCTGCATAGGCAAGAAAAATTATGGTAGCTTCAAGTCTTGCAATAGGTGCAAAGGTTTGATCATAGTCAATTCCTTCTTCATGTCTGTATCCTAGTGCTATCAACCTTGCTTTGTTTCTTATGATAGCTCCTTGTGCATCCAATTTATTTCTGAATACCCATTTAGTTCCAATGACTAGGTAGTCTTTGGGTCTAGGAACTTAATCCCAAACTCTTCATCTCTCAAACTGATTGAGCTCCTCTTGCATTACAATAATCCATTAGGGATCTTGCTCTGCATCTTTTATGGATTGGGGCTCTAGTTGAGATATGAAGCAAGCATGCATCAAATTTTGGTTGAGTTGATGCCTTTTTTGCACACCGGCCAACTGATATGTCTCCAATCACTTGAGATATAGGGTGATCTCTAGGTGTGACAAGATCAGTTGGACGAGTTGGATCAGAAACAACATTGAGAATTAAATCCTCTTGTGGAATTATGTTTGTTGTTGGTGGTTCAACAATCATTTCCCTGAATTCTTCTTCACTGTCTACATCAACAAGTGGAGAAGGATGTGATATAGCCTCATTGGTGAGGTTTAAATCATCCGATTTCTTACAGAGTTGGGGTACCTGCTATAAATCTTTGGTAGAAGAATCATTCTCCTTGTAATACATGTTAGCTTCATCAAATGTTATATGTACAGATTCTTCCCTTTTTAAGGTAGATTTATTAAAAACCCTATAGACCTTGCTGACTTGGGAATATTTAAGAAAAATTCGCACTGCAGTTTTGGCCTCAAATTTTTTAAGATGTTTCTTGTTATTATTATTAATATAACATCTACAACCAAAAATTCTAAAGTAATCTATTTTAGGTTTCTTCCCTTTAAGTAATTTATAGGGAGTCTTACCCTTAAATTTATGTATAAAACTCTTGTTCAGGACATAATTTGTTGTGCTTACAGCCTCTGCCCAAAATGATAGGGGCAAGTAAGCATCTGCAAGTAATGTTCCTGCAGCTTCAATGAGGGTTCTATTTTTCCTTTCTGCTACCCCATTTTGTTGAGGAGTTCTAGGAGCAGAGAAGCAATGCCAGATACCTTCCATCTCACAGAATTCTTGCATAAGAAGAGACTCAAACTCAGCACCATGATCACTTCTGATCAATGCAACTGGAGTGGAGTACTCAATATTAATGCTCTTAAGAAATTCTGTAAGAACTTTAAAGTTATCTGACTTGTTTCTCAAGAAGAACACCCAAGTGAACTTAGAGAAGTCATCTACAATAACTAAGGTATAAAATTTCCCTTCCAAGCTCTGTACAACAATGGGTCCTAATAGATCCATATGTAGCAAGTACAGAATCCTGGGTGAATCACTCTTATTAATAGATTTAAAACTATTTTTGGTTTGCTTGCTAAATTGACAAGCCCTGCAGAGGCTTTTCTTCTTGTTGGGGCTAGAAAGCAATCCTTTAAAAAGGTTGTCCCTAAAGAGTTTAGCAATATTTTTGAGATTAACATGTCCTAATCTTTTATGCCATAATTTATTATTATTACTAATTTGATTGAACATGCAAATTTCTGAACTAGCTGACTTAAAATTAACTATATAGATGTTCCTCTGTCTAAGTCCAATTAAAACAGTTTTGTTATCTATAGAAGTAATAAAACAAGTATATTGGTTGAAAGATACCTAATAACCTTCATCACATAACTGGCTTATGGATATCAGGTTATGTTTTAGACCACTCACATATACTACCATCCTGAAGGTGACAGCTCCAATGTTGACATTCCCATAGCCTTCTGTTTGGCAATAGTGGGAGTCTCCAAATATCACTTTTGGTCCAAGCTTAGACATGTAGTTGGTTAAGTTGTCCTTGTTGCCCGTCATGTTCTTTTAACAACCACTATCCATGTACCACTATTCCTCTATGGTAGGATAGTTCTTCACCTGTAAAATGAATAATTAGGTGTTCTTGACCCGGTAACCTTGGGTCCTTGATTCTTTTCAAATTTAAAGCTAGAGATATAGGACCGTTCAGGTTGACTCTTATATCTTAGAGGCTGAAATTTCCTAGGTGAAATTATCCACTGAGTAAATGGGTTAACCAATTTTCTTGGTTGATTACTAGTTCTGGAATAATTCAAGTTTCTGTTAAAATGAATTGGGATCGACGAATTTTGATAAGTTCGTCGATCTGCGTTCAAAGAATAGGGAAGAGTTTGTCAAACTCCGCTCAGAGAATGAAGGTATTTATTTTCTGTGCCCCAATATCGTCGATCGCAGCTCAAAGAACCATATTGGTTTCGTTGATCGTAGTTCGAAGAATAATTATAAGAAAAATTTGCGTTCAACGTTCTTCGATCTGAGTTCGACGAACTGTATGCATTTCGTCGATCTGAGTTTGACAAAAGCGTATGAGCATAGTTTTTATTATAGTTCTTATTTTTCTTTCTCTTTCTTTTGGGTTTCTGAATTATTTCAACTTGTTCATTATTCTCATCTAGTTTTTCTTTTCCCTTTTCAGATATAAATTTTATGGGGGTTGAGAGAATATTTTTCTGAATAAGATGAGGTTGGATTGATGAAGTGCCTAAGCCCAGTTTACCATTTAGCCTGACATTAATAGTGTCTGTGATGTTCACCAATTTGATGCTTCTCCCAATCAGGGATTCTTCAAATTGCTTAGCCTCACTTAATTTAGTTTTTAAAGATATGATTTGTTCTGAGGCTAAACCTAGTTCATCTTTTAGCTTTATATTTTCAGAAAATAGGTTATCATGTTCAGTTAATTTATCTCTGAGAAGTTTTATTTCCTTCTCAGATTTAATTAGGTCATTATATAATAACTTAAACTCAGTTTTAAAATGATCTGAATAAAAATCAAATGAGGATATTACCTGATTCTCTTCTGATTTAGAATCTTCATTTTTTGAATCTTCATCTTCTGAAGGATTTCCTGATGCATTGATAGACATCAAGCAAATTTCTTTTTCTTTAGCCACTTCTTCATCTTCATTGGAGCTAGAAGATGAATTTTCCTCTTCTATCTCACACAAAGTTTATGTAACAAAGCCTTTTTACTTCCTCTTATGCTTGCTAGGGGAGGGCTTGTTGTAATGCTTCCTGTATTCCTACTCTTTTCTCTTATCCTTCATTTGGGCCTTTGGACACTCAGGTAGAATGTGTCCAGGCTTCCTACAACCATAAAAAACAACTTCCATAGTAGGAGTCTTGTCATATCTTGGTCTGTCTTCTTTTCTGGATGATTTTCTTCTGAAATCTTTTCTGGCCATCTTGTAAAATCTTTTGGCCTGTAAGCTTAGGAGTTCATCATTTGCTTATAAAGCTTCTGATTCTTTAGATGCCTTGAAGGCAATGCTTTGCTCCTTCCTTCCTGAGGTAGAAGACTTCTGTTCAGCTGCTTCCCTGGTCTTGACAAGCTGCTCATAGGACTTGAGCTTGCCTAGCAAAGATTCAGTAGAGATTTCATTTAGGCTTCTGGCCTCCTTGATTGGCTAGATCCTAGAATCCCATGTGCCGGAGATCGAAGCATATAAGGATCTTGTCATTGATTTCAGTCAGGGATATGTCCTTGTCCAGTGTTTTCAGCTCATTGATGACTAAGCTGAGTCTGTTGTACATATCGGCCACTGACTCTCACTCTTTTTTCTTGAAGTTCTCATATTGGGAAATGAGATTTGATCTTCTATCTTTTCTCTCCTTAGCTGATCCTACTACCATTTGGTTTAGGGAATCTCAAATGGCTTTTGTTGATGTGCATTCAATAACCTTTTTGAAGTTGTCATCTGACATTATTTATTCCAGAATGTTCATAGCCTTAGAATCAATAAATTTTGCTTTCTTTTGTGCATTAGTCCACTCAGGTGGTGGAACTGCACTTGAACTTGAAGTAGTAGCAACTGGAAGTGGAGAACCTGTCAAAATGGAATTATAGATATCTTCATCAATTGAGTTCATATACAATCTAATCCTTGCCTTCCAGATTACAAACTTATTAAGGTTGCATACTGGAGGTCTGGTGCTTGAATATCCCTTATTCTGTGCCATGATATAAAAGATACACTAGAAGTATTAAGATCTATCAAAGGATCTTTTGATTCAGGTATTATCCTGTGAAACCAAAAGAACCTCCCTCTGATACCAATTGAAAGTGAGGGGATAGATCTGTCTTAACTGTTAACCCCAGAATCCGCAACATATCCAACTAGACATCTCGCTCCTCCTTGGCCGGATTCCAGATCTCAGCCCGCCCAGGTCGCCCTTGGTTCTCAACTCTGCTGGATCATCGACCTCCGGTCGACGATAGTCGAGCTCAGATCGGCGAGCTCCGAGTCAGGTCTCCCAGGTCGCTCAGGTCGCAACTAGTCTGACGGGATCGCGCTCGATGCGACCAAGGGAGGATTTCAGCTCGCAGGCCCAGTCCGCCGGTCCCGCGCGGACTGCTTGTTCTTTCTCTTTTGATTCCCGTCACCGCTGCCCGGCTCCTTTGTACCCCGGGCAGCCGGTTATTTTAGCCCTGCCCGTTTGGGCAGGCCCCCAGCCTATAAATAGGGGGAAGTGGTGCACTCAAAGCACGCTAACTCGAGCCTAGGAGCCCTACTTCTTAAAGGCTGCGGACTCGAATCTCTGGCTTTGCAATCTCCAGCTTGCTTTCCGCATTACTTTCCTTTTCCCTCCTTGTAACCGCTTCTTTACAATCAAAAGCAAGCCCGTCGCAGGAGTGGCATTCAGGCCGCGACGGGCGAAGTCTGGTGTTGCCGTGCTCCGCGGCTCTGTTGCTTTTCTGTTCCTTTTCTAGTCCGCCAAGTAGACTGCTGCTCGCAATTTGTTTTTCCTTTTTCTTCCCTAAGTGCTCGAACAGTTAGCTGCTGGTGCTCGTTTCCACCTTCGCATTTCGCACATCAACAGTTAACACGCGGCCTTCAGATTCGAGCAGCTTTTTGAAAACCGCGGATAGAAATGTCAGACCGCCGAGCTAGCCGCTCCGACCGCTCCAGCTCGCCTGATGATTCGTTGTGGGAAGCGTTGGAGCAGTCTCGCTGGGAAGCTGAAGTATCTCGCAGAGAGACAGACCAGCGGCTCGATACAATCAGCCAAGCCCTGTTAGCACTGACTCAGCGGCTTGCTCCCCAGGTCGCTGAAGAAGTTGCTGAGACTCCTGTCCGCCAGACTCCGGTCCACCGGACCCCGGCTCGTCATACCCCTCTTCAGCAGTCGCCTGCGACCGCACCTCCGCCTCTCCACCAAGCTCAGTCCGCAGCTCCCCTGCGACCTCAGGCTGGTCAGTTCGCCCCCCTGATGGATTTCTTCAGGGAAGCAGCCTGAGGGACTCCGGCTCGCCGACTAGATTTTGTTGATCGGCAGTCCGCAGAGCTTCGCCCTCCAGTCCGCCCTTCTGCTAATTCAGAGACACTCCCTCTCCCTTCGTCGATCAAATCCGGTGGGAGTCAGCGCCAAACAATTTCAGAGAACCTCGTCTCCCTTTTTATTCAGGGGAGACTAATCCGGTCTCCCACCTGCAGGCATTCGAAGGGGCAGTTGCATTGAGGAGCCTCTCCGATGCCTTGAAGTGTAAGCTTCTAGTGACCACTCTTGATGGTCAAGTGAGAGAGTGGTTTTATGAGTTGCCTTCGGGCACAATTTCCTCCTTCGTTGAGCTTCGCAGGGAGCTGCTCCTGAGGTTTGCAACCTCTAAGAAGAGAAAGGATGGGCCGGCAGCCCTTTTTGACATCAAGCAGAGAGACAACGAATCAGTGGCAAGATTCGTTGATCGGTTCCAAAAGGAAATCCAAGGGGTAAGGAATGTGAACCCCGATTATTATAAAGTTGCCTTGATTCACGGCCTCCGGGAGGGCCCATTGAAATTCAAAGTGACAACAAAGGCACCACCAACTTATCAGGAGCTCATTGCGATAGCTAATCGCTTTATTGAAGGAGAAAATGCCAACCCAACCTATATCTCATCCCTGACAGCTAAAGCTGGAGAAAGGGATGTCCCCAACTCCTCTTCCAACAATCAATATCACAGTAAGCCTCCTCGGCCTGATTTCCAACCTCCATCTAAGAGGGGGCATAACCTCCGCCACAGGAAACCCTTCCTTGGCCATCAACAGTTTCATGATCAGAGACTGCCGTTGGCCACCGCTCCCGCGGTACCCCTTCAAGCACTTCCCATTCTTCAGAGTGCCCTGCCAGCTTCAAATCCTTATGAGAGCAGCTCCATGGAAGAGTTTGAAGATCTTGGCCTCGACTTTGTAGAGGTCGTCCAGATAATCCAGAAGAAGGCTGAGGAAAGGAGGCAAGGGACTCAGAGAGACTGGAAGCCCAGGAACAACTCTCAGTTCTGTGATTTTCACAAAGAGAAGGGCCATTTGACCGAAGATTGCAAGGCCCTCCGACAGCTAGTTGAGAGGTTGTTCGCCGAAGGCAAGATCAAGGACCTGGGCAGAAAGGGTGAGTCTTCAAATCCTTCCACCTCCAAGGGCAAGGAGGTGGCTGAAGTTCAGCAGGAATGTATAGAGGGAAGGGATGAGGGCCATATGGGGCTCATTGATATCCCAAGTGACTGTATTGATGTTGTCGACGAAGGACTCTTGGTAAGACTCTTTTACAACCATGGCGGAGCAGGGGCTGAGTCTACTCGGAAGTCTTCTCTGTCAAGGCTTTCCCGAACTGAGATTGCTTCTACTTCTTCTTCTGCCCCTCCTTCTGAAATCGTCACCTTTGGCCCTGCGGACCTTCCTGTAACCGCTAATCCCTTTGATGATGCCATCGTGGTCCAAGCAGCCGTCGGAGATTTCACGGTCGATAGAATTCTCATTGACACAGGCAGCTCCGTGAATCTCCTTTCAAGTCTACTTTTGAAGCCCTGAGGACTGGAAAGCCTCTGCTTTCCACCGAGGGGCCACTCTATGGCTTCTCGGGAGAAAGAAAGGAAGTTGAAGGAAATGTCACACTCCCGGTGAGGCTCGGAGGGGTGACCAAGGAGATCCAGTTCATAGTGGTAGATGCTCCAAGCAGCTACCATGCGATCTTTGGAAGACCATTGTTGAACAAGTATCGAGCCATCATTTCAACATATCATTTAGCCATCAAGTTCTGCAAAGATGGCCGTCAGTGTAGGGTCAGGAGCGACCCAAGGCAAGCTCGAGAGTGTTACCTCCGCACAGTTAATGTGACTGAAGTTCCCCCCCCCCAGCTTTTCCAGCAGTAGCAGAAGCCTCTTCTCCATCAGAAGCTGCCGTGGATAGAGAAGGTGCTCACCTGGAACCTTCCCAGGTGATGCAAGGAGTCCCCATTGCAGAGGGGGAAGAAAGAAAGCTCTCCATCAACTCCGAGTTGCCAGAAGATCAAAAGGCGGAGTTTTTATCTTGCCTGCTAAAGAATCTGGATGTCTTCGCTTGGTCGGCGGAGGACATGCCAGGAGTCAATCCTGACGTGGCTTGCCATCATCTCAACATCGATCCAACTGCCAAGCCCGTCCAGCAGAAGAAGAGGGATGTAGCTGTCAAGTTGGCAGAGCCCATCAGAGAGGAGGTTGCCAAACTCCTCAAAGCACGCTTCGTACAAGAGATTCAATATCCAGAGTGGATCTCAAACGTTGTAATGGTTAAGAAACCAGGGGGAAGTGGCGTATGTGTGTAGACTTCACCCGTTTGAATAAAGCGTGCCCGAAAGATTTCTACCCCTTGCCTCGGATAGATTTATTAGTTGATTCTGCAGTAGGGTATCCGTTTATGAGCTTTCTAGATGCGTTCTCTGGTTATCACCAAATAAGAATGCACAAACCCGATATCCCTCGCACATCGTTCATCACTAATGATGGTTGCTATTGTTATCTTGTGATGCCCTTTGGGCTTAAAAATGCTGGCGCGACTTATCAACGCATGATGGACCATGTGTTTAAAGAGCAAAAAAGTAGAAACCTCGAAGTGTACGTAGATGACCTTTTGATTAAGAGTAGGTCTCTTCCACAGCACTTGATAGATCTAGCAGAGACCTTTTCCACTCTGCGAAGGCACAAAATAAAGCTTAACCCGTTAAAATGCCTCTTTGGGGGCAAGTAAGGGGAAGTTTCTCGACCATCTTCTTACTTCTGAGGGTCTTGCCCCCAATCCTGATAAGGTTAAAGCCATCCTTGATATGGCCCCTCCCCGTTCTCCAAAAGAGGTTCAGCAGTTGGGGGGGAGGTTGGCAGGACTCGGGAGATTCATCTCTCGAGTTGGGGATAAAAGTGCGCCATTCTTTAAGACTCTTCGGGGAGCGTCCAAGTTCCAGTGGACAGAAGAGTGTTCCTTGGCCTTCGAACAGTTGAAAAAGCAGCTAACCTCGACACCCTTACTCCAAAGCTCCCGAGCAGGGGAGATGTTATTCCTATACCTGGGGGTTGGTCCCGAGGCAGTTAGTTCTGTCCTGGTCCGAGAAGAGAGCAGGAGGCAGTTCCCCGTTTACTATATCAGTCACATTCTGAAAGATGCGGAAGCTAGGTACCCAATCCTTGAGAAGCTGGCTTGGGCATTGGTTATGTCTGCCCGCAGGCTCCGTCCATATTTCCAGGCACATTCAATTCAAGTGGTTACTGATCAACCCTTGAAGAGTGTGTTAGAAAAACCAGAGCATTCAGGCAGGCTAGCTAAGTGGGCAATTGAACTGAGTGAGTTTGAAATTTCCTATGTGCCCAGAACAACTATCAAGGCACAGGTGCTTGCAGATTTTCTGATTGACACAACAGAATCTAGCTCGGATCCGGCAACAAGGTCTCCTTTAGCTTGGACCATCTATGCGGATGGAGCTTCTAGAAGAAACTCTTCGGGGGCAGGGGTAGTTTTGATAAACCCGAATGGCATCAAGCTTGAGCAAGCCATCAAGTTCTATTTTCCAGTAACTAACAATCAAGCGGAGTATGAAGCTTTACTGGCCGGCTTGAGCCTTGCAAGAGAGCTTGGAATTGATCATGTCCATATTAAGTCTGAATCTCTGGTAATGGCTTCACAAGTTCTTGGTAACTTCGAGACCAGGGAGACAGTGTTGAAAAGGTATCTTGTGCTAGTAAAAGTTGAGGTTGGCAGGTTTAAAAGTTTTACTATTGAGCACATTCCAAGGACAGAGAATGAGGAGGCTGACGTTCTTGCCAAGCATGGGCTCTCGTCAGGAGGGACAACTTCTGAGCTTTTCCACCCGGCGGTGGAGGAGGAAGGGTTAATGCAAATCGATCAGTGTTCCTCTTGGATGGACCCATTCATTCTCTACCTAACGACTGGGAATCTGCATCAGTCAGTAAAAGATAAGAAGAGAATCAGGTTGAAAGCAGCGCACTATTACTTGATATCCGATATTCTCTATAGAAAAACCTTCTTGTCTACAATGGCAAGATGTGTTTCTGAAAGTGAAATTCCTACTATTCTTCGAGAAGTGTATTCTGGCGAGTGCGGGACTCACTCGGGAGCAAGAACGTTGGAAAAAAGGATCCTGCGGCAAGGTTACTTCTGGCCCACAATGAAAAGAGATTCGGAGTCCTATGTGAGAAAATGTGTTCAATTCCAGAAATTCGCTCCTCTTCAACATCAAGCAGCTCAATCTCTCAGATCAATTGCAACCCCTTGGCCCTTTGCTGTTTGGGGGATGGATCTCATTGGTCCTTTTCCCATGGCAAGTGGGCAGCGGCGTTTCATTATAGTTATGATCGACTACTTCAGTAAGTGGATTGAAGCTAAAGCACTGGCAAAGACAACAACTCAGGTTGTGAGGAATTTTATTTGGGGGGAGATAGTCTGCCGGCACGGAATCCCTATGGCAATAATCACTGATAATGGACCACAGTTCAATAATGCAGAGATGATAGATTTTTGCAGGCAGATCGGAACAGAGCTGCGCTTTGCGTCAGTTCATCATCCCAGAAGTAATGGACAAGTAGAAGAAGCGAATAAGAAAATCCTCAACCTGCTTAAGAAGAAAGTTCAAAATCTCAAGGGCAGTTGGGTTGATCAACTTCCCTCAGTTCTCTGGACCCTGAGAACAACACCTTCATCTCCAACAGGGGAAACCCCGTTCAAGCTTTCTCACGGGTCCGAAGCATTAATTCCTGTTGAATTTGAAGTTTTATCGCCCAGAGTGCTGCTTGCTAGGCAAGGTATGGAGGATTGGCTTGAGCTGAACAGCGAGGAGATGAGGTTCAGTTTGGTGTATATTGAAGAAGTTAGAGACAAGGCTGCCATCAGACAAGAGGAAGTTAAAAGAAGAATGGCCCGTTACTTTGATAAGAATGTAAGGATCAAACATTTTCAAGTGGGAGATCTGGTTCTTAAAAAGGTCGATGCGGCTGCAAGAGCCAGATCAGTTGGGAAGCTTAATCCTAATTGGGCAGGACCATTCATTATTAAGGAAGCACTTGAGAATGGAGCCTACCAGTTACAAACATTTGTAGGAGAAGATATGCCGCACACGTGGAGTGGAGATGACCTAAAGCGGTTCTGTTCCTAAACATCTTTTTCTTTCCTTCTTATGTAAACTCTTTAAGAGGTTCATTATTAATGAAAGTTCCTTGCTAACGCTTCATCAAGTGTCTTTTTGTTTCAAGTGTTGACAGTTAATATATTGAGCAAGGACAACTCTAAACGGTTCTATCTCTGAACTCTCTCTTTTATGTTATGAAAATTTCTAAAAATTGATATTTATCTAAGTATTCGTGCTAACACTTCTTTAAGTGCCTCTTTTCTCTTACCTCCCCGAGCAACTCCCAACAGTTGCTTAATGCCAGGAGATATTGCCGAGTTCAGCAAAAACCTCCCCTAGAACCGTTGGTGTCAGCGTAACACCACGAAGACCACGTGTTGCGGGGAGACTTCGCACCGTGTAGTGGGAGCTTACCGGCTCTAGTGCGGCAGGATACTGGATTTCGGATCCCGGCTAGTACCTAACCCCACTTCTGCATTACGGAGGAGCAGAGTGGTGGTCAGCTCTACCATGCCACTTAAGGGATATCGTTACAACCCAGATGATCGCGCGGGGAAAGCAATGCCGCTCCGGCCGCACCTGCCCCCAGACCATCTTAGGGTTATAACCTTCGAACACTCCTTGGTACCCTCAAGCAGTGCCTGCAGGAGACCCACAGTCTTGTCGATCTCAGAGGGAAGCAATGCCGCTCCGGCCGCACCTGCCCGAAAGATCGACTTAGACTGTACTCTAGGCAAGAGGGCAGTGAATTGAGTCGTTGAGTCTGCAGATCCTGAGATCCTGTAAGGAAAGCAATGCCGCTCCGGCCGCACCTGCCCACTTGATCTCTAGACTGCAGCTTTCTTCTTCACATGGGCTTTCGATTATTATTGATGCAGTGCGGACTCCATTTATCCTATCCGCCTAGTCCGCCGTCCCTTGGGTTGATTTTGTAGTTCATAACCCTGTGAGGAAAGCAATGCCGCTCCGGCCGCACCTGCCCGCTTGGTTGTGAATTACAGGTCATTTCTGATGTTATTATTGATGCAGTGCAGACTCCATTTATCCTATCCGCTCAGCCCGTCGTCCCTTGGTTGAATCAATTGCTATTCAGTTTATTACGGGCTTCGGTTTTCTAGTTCGCCGGATTCATTCAATTTATATGACTTAATGATTATTTGGAAAAAGATTCAACAGTAAATATCAGCGGAAGGTGACCCTAGTCCGCCTAGTTCGCTTATCAACGTTATTTGAGTTAGCAGATTGTGGTTTTCGTCATCTTAGTTCTCGCAAAAAAAAACTGGCAAAGGTTCTGCAAAATGCGGACTGCAAACCAAACTCGTCCAAGTCCGCTTCATTCGTTCTCTTCGCTAAGAAAACATTTTCTGTTCATATTGTAACAAGCTGTGGTTATGCAATTTTAGCTAGAGTTTTAAACATGCAATAAAGCTATAACGAAGATTAATATAAGAAGTGCGACCTCTAAGTATAAGCGAGAAATAAGCAGAACATCTCATAAGATATCAAAAATATCCTTTTTCTATTCATTCAAAATTATATACATGTCCTGGCGGACTCGCGCAGAGTCCGCCCCCTTTTACATTGAAAACCAAAAATTACAATTTATCCTCCTATTCGGTCCTTTGCTTCTTGTCTGCAGGCTTCTCCGGGCTTAACCCGTCCACATCCACCACAGGCGAATAGCCGCCCGTCTCACTGCTGCTGCTGTCACTGGAACGAGAAGCGGCCGAGGGTTCTGTCCGCGTGCTGCTCTCATCAGAGCCGGAGTTAGAGGATTGATCCGACTAGCCTCCTTGCAGCTGACTTGTGGCCACATCTTCGGTGCTTCCTCATCGGCGGACTCCTCCTCGTCGTCCTCAGCAACCGCTTTCCCTTTAGCAGCTCGCTCGAACTCGGCAACCTTGTCCTTCAGCTCTGGGAAAAGCTTCAGGAAGGGAATGGAGTCCACCCCTGCTTTCGCATACCCTTCGCTGATAATGCGTTCGATTGCCACCTCCACGCTTTCCTTAACAAAAGGAAACATGGCCTTCTGGAAGTCGGGGTTCGTTACCTCATATGCGGCTTGGAGAAGAAACCAAAAATGTCAGTCCGCGAAAGAAAAGCGAGATAAACGGCGATTAACTGGCACTTACAGCCTTGTCCTATATTGATTGATCTTTTCTCCAAGCCGCTTATTTCTTTCTTTCAGCAAGTTGCTTTCCTTCCTATGCCGCGCATCTTCCCTAAGCAGCTCGCATGTGAGCCTGCCCATGAAGTGGTTGGTGACGGCGCAGTTTGCACTGGCTTGTGCGGCGAGAAGAGGAAGGTTGTCAGGAGCCACACTCTGCAGTTCGCGAAGGTTTTGCTTCCCGTACAAGGCAGAGAGGGCGAGATGGGCGTGGCGAGATGGGCGCGGACTCCTCCATGAGGGAAGAGCCGTTGACAGACGGACATATTTTTTCTTCTCATGCCAATGGATCATTGGGTTACCCCTTAGATCCTTTTGCTTCTCGCCGAAGCCCGTAATATTGAAGCTGTCATCGGAAGAATAACTCGCGGCGGGATCTCCGTCTTCTTTCCTTTTCTTCGCAATTTCTTTTCTTCTTTCTCCTTGTGTAGGAGTCTGTCCAGCCGGTGCGAAGGGCAGATTTGCGGGTACCGCCAAGGTCGCTGCAAGAGGAAAAATTAGCTAAACTTCCAGGTCACTGCGGATACAAATGAAAGTCACGAAACTTACTCTCCTGACGGCTTACGGTGTCCAGTCCGGGCAGCAGTGGGATGTAGTAGTCGACGTCGATCCTCGCTCCATCAAGGAACTTGACGATGGCGGCCTCGGTATCGCTCAGCCACACGCTTTTGAAGTCTGCGTCTGAGCGCAGCTGCGGGTTGGTGTGAAGGAACCCCAGGTCGCCTTCAAAGATAAGGTACCTAGAAGTCCAGTTGTGGATCTTATTTGGCAAACCCACAACTTTCATCCCCCTGCAGTAGAAGTAGATGATACCCTTGTACTCGCGGTCTCCTGGTGGGGTTATAGAGCGGACAGAGAAAATTTTCCTGAAGATCTTCAAGGAAAACTCGACCTTCTCAGCTCGCAGGTAAGCGAGGTAGCTACAGATGGCGACCATGCTGTTCGGCGCGAGCTGGCCTGGAACCACCCCATAGTGCTAGAAGATCTCTGCAATCTCCCAAAGCAGGGGGAATTTGAACCCGCAATCGAAATGATCTATTGGCACCGCGAGCTGGGTAGCTGTGGAGAAGTTCAATCGCTCTTGATGCTCGGGATGCCGCGCGAGTACTGGCGAGCCCGCCATGTGCTCCTCCAAAAAGGCTTCCAAGTCAACTGCGGTTAGCCTGCTTCTTTTGTGCTCGGCAGCGTGGAAGGCGACTGCGGCATCAGTACGCGCGGATACCTTGTTTCCAGACCGCAGGGCTTCAGCTAACTGTCTCCTATGCAAAGAGAAAATGAAGACCCTATTTATAGAAAAACCGTCTGACATGACAGCAGTTAATCCGCCCAGACCGATTGCTCAGTCCGCGCAGTTCGCATCTTCCCTGTTTTCCCTGCAATTTCAGATAATTCTCAAGGCTTTGCGGATTCAAAGGCCGTCCGCGCAGTTCGCTTCTTCCCTGCTTTCCTGCACTTTATCTACAAGTAATCGCGAACTCACAGGAAGCCCGCAGAGACCGCAATTTTCCAGTAAACAAAATAAGCGAGCATAAAGCCAGCCCGCATAATTTACATTCGACAACAGGATTATCCAAAGTTTAAAAGATAATAATATCATACAACAAGCAGAAGTAGCATCACAGCACGAATACAGTTATGCAAGGAAGATGTTCAAACATCAAATTATACAAAACAGTTCAGAACAAATATTTCGGCCTCAGCGCCTTCTGCGGTCTTGTTGGGCAGGTCGCTCCTCATCATCCACCCCAACATGAGCTGCCTGGTCGATTCCTCGCAAGATCTCACACTAAAGTTGCGAAACCAGGTGATGCATGTTGTTGAAGGTACGATGCATGTGAGCGATATCCCTAACTACCAGGTTGAAAGAAATAAATGGGACGACTGCTGGGGTCGGATTTGCAACCTCCGCGGGCTGCCCGGTTGTCGCCGGGACTAGCACCTCCCCTACACGAGGTTGGGAAGACGTTTGCGGCCTCGCCCCAGCAGCTTCACTCACTTGTTTCTTCCCTTCTCTCGCCAAAACCAAGTACTTGTTCCTGTAGTGACAGGCATCTACGCTTAGTCGCTGTTTCTCCTTCTTCATTCCTTCAAGCGCAGATGAGAGGCTGGCGACCTCGTTCTCTAGAATCTTTTCTCGCTCTTTGCCCTTCTTTAATTCAGCTCGAATTTCGCATAGCTCCTCCTCATATTTCTTCGCTAACAGCGCGTACATTTCCTGTACATGCCGCTCATCCTGTGCGAGCTCAGCGGCAGACCGCGCCGCAGCCTCCTACTGACATGTCTACGGGCGAAGGCACGATCTCGCCAGCTTCGACAGAATCGGTGTGTTGACTTCCGAACTGCAACAAAGAAAATGAAATTCGCTTCAGTATCCAGGTCGCAACCGGCCCGAAAAGGTAAAAAGTTTAATTCACTTTTGGTAATCATTACGGCGATCTGGCAGTCCATCAAAGGCGGGCCGCCTCGCGCACTCTGGATCAAAAGCGCCTAGGCGATGCCTCCATTCTTGACGGACTATCGCTCTTATCTCGGCCAGCGATCTGCTCGAGGTGACTATATCACCGGTTTCTATAATGATCTTGACCAGCCGCGATTTCCGTGGAGGGGATTTATATAACCATGAGCTCCGGAATCGCTTGGGAGCCAGCTGCAACTTACCTGATCCCATCAGCTCGGCAGCGGTCCGAAGATCCTCAGCCCGCTTATCCGCGACAAGCTTCTCCGAGACCGCTTCGACCTTTGCCTTCATTGCGGCGAGCTGCTCCTTAGTCTTTTCCCTTTCTTCAGCTGGAAGAAAGGAAGAAGGATCAGCGAGTTTCTCTCCTCTAATCTCGGCATCAGGCTGCAGCACTTCCAGCAGAGTGCGATTCATGCTCGCAAGCTGCTCGTTATCTATGGAGTCAAGAATCTCAGTAGTTGATAAGCTGAGCGTTGAAGGGGGATCACCTTCTGCGGACAGAGGATCAGGGGTGACGAGATCGCTATCTTGAACTTCCTTTTCTCGCGGCTTATGCTGCAAGCTTGCAGCTCCTGTCCGCTTGGAGATATTCTTCTCTTTCCTAACCTTCAGCTTCTTCTCTACTCGCTCCGCAACGGTACTCTTGTCTCTCTTCCTCTTTTTCTTTTCAGGCATCTTGTCCAAGTCGATGACGACCTGCTCTAATTCGCGAACTGAGGTCGGTGTGATAACCAGAGCCAGGGAAGACACTGGCTCCTCAGCTTGCTTCTCAACGGAACTTTTAGCCGCGGCTTCGGCAGGCTCTTTAGCTCGCTCTTCGGCGATCTCTTCTTCCCTTTCCTCTATTTGTTCGTCAGCGGGAAGCTTCTCCTCGATGATCTGCTGCTGGGCTTTCGGCGACGATACTTCCTTATCCGAGTCAATCCGCAGCATGATAGTCCCGGAAGGAGAGCGGTGCACCTCCATGCTTGAAGAGCTCGCAGGGTTCTAATCAGAGACGGATAACAAGTTCAGTTTCTTATTCGCGCTCTCTAACGGAAGATTCTGAGCAGGAACAGCAGTCGCAATTTTCTCAGGCTCTATGTCGCGGGCTGGGTCTGATTTCTTCTGACCTGAACTCTCTCCTTGGTAGCGGGCTGGAATATCGCGACGGCGACTGGTCTTTTTAGGTCGGGAACCCGCCTTGGGCTTCTCAGTCGAAGTAGCAAGGCTGTCGAAGAAGGATCCTAATCTTCCCATGCCGGACTGGAAAGTTGAGACCGCAAGTGGTGAGTAATGACCCGTCGCGCATTCGATTCTGACAGAGGACAGGGCTTCCGGCGGTATTTATAGCACAAACAGCATTAATGATAGTTGCGGACTCGGCGGTTAAGGAAACATTTTCGGAATTTTCCAAAACTCAAAAATGTGCGGGGATTAGGTTAACCCCAGAATCCGCAACATATCCAGCTAGACATCTCGCTCCTCCTTGGCCGGATTCCAGATCTCAGCCCGCCCAGGTCGCCCTTGGTTCTCAACTCTGCTGGATCATCGACCTCCGGTCGACGATAGTCGAGCTCAGATCGGCGAGCTCCGAGTCAGGTCGCCCAGGTCGCTCAGGTCGCAACTAGTCTGACGGGATCGCGCTCGACGCGACCAAGGGAGGATTTCAGCTCGCAGGCCCAGTCCGCCGGTCCCGCGCGGACTGCTTGTTCTTTCTCTTTTGATTCCCGTCACCGCTGCCCGGCTCCTTTGTACCCCGGGCAGCTGGTTATTTTAGCCCTGCCCGTTTGGGACAGGCCCCCAGCCTATAAATAGGGGGAAGTGGTGCACTCAAAGCACGCTGACTCGAGCCCAGGAGCCCACTTGTTAAAGGCTGCGGACTCGAATCTCTGGCTTTGCGATCTCCAGCTTGCTTTCCGCATTACTTTCCTTTTCCCTCCTTGTAACCGCTTCTTTACAATCAAAAGCAAGCCCGTTACAGGAGTGGCATTCAGGCCGCGACGGGCGAAGTCTGGTGTGTCGTGCTCTGCGGCTCTGTTGCTTTTCTATTCCTTTTCTAGACCGCCAAGTAGACTGCTGCTCGCAGTTTTTGTTTTTCCTTTTTCTTCCCTAAGTGCTCGAACAGTTAGCTACCTGGTGCTCGTTTCCACCTTGGCATTTCGCGCATCAACATTAACTCTAGAGGGGGGGGTGAATAGAGTGTTTTAAAACTTTGATTTGGGTTTATTGCGGAATTAAAATATGTGATATTAATGTTTATAAGGAGAAGTAAAAACAAAATTATCATAGCATAATAAAATAAGAAATAGAACAACCAGACGACACAAGGAAATTATAGTGGTTCCCCTAAACTGGGTATATCCACTCTTTTACCATCATGGTAGGAATCCACTAACAGGTTTTTGTTCAGGTGTCCCTCAACAACAGGTTTTTGCTCAGGTGCCCTGTCACCACAAGATCTATTTCAAGGGAGATGTCACAACCCTTTGAGCTTTTGATCAGGTGCCCAAAAACCAACCCAAGTCTTTTGATAAGGAGACTTGACAACCAAAAGTAACTTTTGAAGGGAGTTATAAAACCCTCTCTACAGTGAGGTAAAGAAAAAATTATGTTGTCTTCTCTTTCTCAATAACACTGAGAAGACTAGTGGATTGTTGTGATGTCAAAGCTCCCCCTGAGATGAAGATTTGTTCAGGAAGCTGGAAGCTTTCATTGGGTGTAGGCCTTAAACTTGGATTATTGATCTTCAGGATCTTTTAGACAGACATTGATTGTTGTCTCTTGAAAGGTCCTGAAGCAGAAACTGAAGAAGAATGAAGATGGATGTGAGTGTTCTTCTTCAATTTCCTATAAGCACAATAGCAAAAAGAATTTATTCTCTATGTCGTGTATCAATAGTTTCAATATCACACTGACTAAAAATAATTTTTTATATACTGAGTAGATTTCAACCTTTGAATTTTTAATAATATCCTTGATTTACTGCTGAAATCCTGGGAGTAGAATGGTTGGAATTTGTCTTTAATATGTTTCCTCAACTGTTCCAGTAAATAAGCTAAGTAATTAACTCTGTGAAGGCAATAATTAATGCTACCATGAAACGGCTATATTCTTGAGAATATGAGTATTAATTATCAAAGAATTACTGCCTTAGAATGAAATAGTTTGAAGTCATGCTGATAGAAAATATGACAAACTGATTTTGAAAGGAATTAGTCAAACTCAGGACAGATTTCGTCGACTTGAACTACAAGTTCGTCGAGATGAGAAATCTTCTTCTTTGAGCTGAGCTCATAGATTATTGTTATGTAAAATAACTGTCAATATTGAGTTCCAGGATCGTCGAGCTGAGATAGACTATCGTCGACCACAGAATCTGAGTAGAAGAAGAAAAAATCGTCGACCTGAGCTCGGATATCGTCGAGCTTAACTCAGAGTTGAAACTTTAAGTTCGTCATTCTGCGATCGACCATTGTCGAGCTGAGTTCGAAGAACTTCGAACTAATTTTTTGAATTCTTTAAAACAATATTTCTTCTAAGTCTGAGTCTCTTAAATCTTCTGAAGGCTGGATCAAATTAGTCAAACCTAATCAGACAAACCTTAACCCTTAGAACTAACAGATTACCCTAGGCTATACATGTTGGGTCAACAAACCTAATAGGAAACCTAGCCCAAATCCAAACAGGGTTCCAACAAAGTACATCAAAACAAGCCAGCTCTTCCCTGACTATTCTTCAGAAGTAAAAAGGGGGAGAGAAAGAAGTGACCACATCATTCAAATGACCTCATGATTGATCAAGTGTAACATCATCAAGTGTGGCATCAGAGCTTGATTAAGAGGTACCAGATTCAGGGGGAAAAAGAAATGCTGCTCTAATCAAGTGGTATCAGATTTAGGGTGAGAAAGAAATGCTCCCATGTTGCATTCAAGTGGTATCACACAACTTGCAGCCAAATAGGGGGAGCAAGTGATGCACACCAAATAGGCAGGAAATGTGGAAACCTTCCAAGTTCTGCTTTGTTATAATAATACTTTTTATTGCTACATATGTTGTGTGTGTCATTAACAAAGAAATGTGAACAATTTGAATAAGGGTTTTGAATTTTTCAAATAGAGGGAGATTGTTGGGTCCATTGATCCATATGACCAAGATTTGTAAGAATTCAAATAAGTCAATGATATACACACTAGTTGTATTTGATGTGTGTTTGAGTTTATGCAAGCAGGTGGACACCAAGCAAGCTGGTGTACATGCCGGAATTTGCCTAAATCCACAGGTGTTGAGTGAAGCAAGCTCACTCACCGTAAGGCGCATGCTGAAAACTTGAAAAAATGACTAAGGAAAAAAGTGTCTAGACAAAAGTGTCGAGACAGCTGTGTCGAGACAATTCAGTTATCTCGACACCATTAAAGATCAAGTCAGCTAGAAGATACTAATAGGCTGGAAATCGCCCAAGTCTACAAGCATTCAGTGAAGTCTATTCAATCAATGCCAGGTAATCAAAATCATTGAGTATAGCTAGGTTAGTCTAAGCCTAACAATTGCAAGCTGAAATGTGGCTAAGTCCACAAGCATTGAGTGTAATCTACACACTCAACGTCATACATCAAAAAGTTATGAGACAGGCTGAGGAAGTCAAAGCCTAATGAGAAATAGGATGAAATGTGGGTATGTCCACATGCATTGAGTGAAGTCTACTCACTCAATGCCATGCAACATAAATCATTAAGTATAGCCCAGTAAGTCAAAGCCCCAGAAAATCTTTGTAAATAATTGACTAAGTCCAGAGGCGTTGAATGAAGCTCACTCACTCAATGCCATGTGATAAAAAGCATTGACTGAACCTTAGTCAGTAAGACTATGATTTCCAAGAAATTTGGCTAAGTCCAAATGCGTTGAGTGTAGTTTACTCACTCAATGCAAGATAACAGATGAATATCTGTTAAGTAGTTTGGCATTGGGTGATGCTTACTCACATAATGCCAAGTGTCAAAATCTGTCTAAGTAATATGGCATTTTGTGATGTAGACACACTCACCGCTCTCGACGCTTCCCAAGCAGAAAAATCGGCTAAGTCCAAAAGCATTATGTGAAGTTTGGTCACTCAACGCCAGGTGACTACAATCATTTCTAAGTGGGATGGAGTTGAGTGAAGCTTAATCACTCAACACCAAGAGGCAGATAAATTCTTTTTAGTGTTTTGGCATTAAGTAAAGGTTGCTCACTCAACACCTAATAGTAGAGAAATTTTTCTCACTCAACGTCTTGTGACAGAAATTCTGTCTAAGTGTTTTGGTGCTGAGTGATGCTTACTGACTAAATGCTTATACTACTGATGCTTGATTTTGGATATGTCCACAGATGGTGACGTTAGCACAAGTCAGTAAAAGTAAATAAAGTCAATGAAGTTCCAAATTCGTTGCGGGAAAGATCGAGTAATTAAGCCATTGATGGCGCCAACAGACAGCTTTTGTCGTCTTCTGTAAATGGAAGGTGGTAAATCGAAAAGTAAGGCTGGGCCCCACATCACAAAGAGTCGTTTATCGACAAGCAATAAAAGGAAAAGATTGGTTGTGTCAATAACAAGCAATTAGGGTTTTCTGATTTCGCAAGTGCGGCTGAACATCATCTTCTTTCTCGCCATTGCTGCCAAGCCTGAAGGTCCTGTTCAGTTTAGTCAACCTAAAAGCAAAAAGTGGTAGTTGCTGCGATATTCATCTGCGATAGCAAGGTCAAGACTGATTCCTAGAAGAGAAGAGGTAGAGATTGCTGCAAGCTACTTCCAGAACAAGCTGTTGATTTATCTGAAGATATCTGTCAACTTGTAACTGTGAAGAAGAAGTTAGGGGAGACTCAGTTTTTGCCCAGGATAACAGACACAGAATTTTCTCTAGTGTCTGATTGTTTCAAATCTGTGTTATTTGATGTAGGATCCAATCTTGGATCTGAGTATAAGATTCTTGAGTGAATATGAGTGTAGACCTGTGTTATATAGGCTAAGGTAAGATTTGTTGTAGATCTGAGTGTAGGATTCTTGTGTGAATTTGAGTAGTAGGCCTGTGATATAAAGGCTGAGGTAGGATTCAGTTGGGATCTGAGTGGTAGGGCATATTTCCTGAGGTGTAAGTCTTGAAGAAAACTGAGTGGTCTTGTGGGATCGTGTTGTAAGCTCTTTGGAGCATAGTTTTGGGGGGAAGTGCCTTATTTAACACACTATTAGAAGGGTGCAAAGGGATAGTGGACGCACCCAAACTCTGGGGAACCACTATAAAATATTTGTGCCATCTGGTTGATGTTCTTGAAAACTTAACTTAACAAATCACCAAGCTCAGCAAATAAGTTGTAGGTCTAAATATTTAAAAAGAGACCTAAACCTATTCACACCCTCTAGGTGTTAACTGACTTTGAAAACAAAGTCTTTCAAAAGTTCTCATCATAGTCAACACCATGAATTTGCTTGAAATCCTTAGCTAGGAGTCGCCGTTTGAATGTTTGTACATTACCATCCATATCAGTCTTCTTCTTGAAGACCCACTAGCACCATATGGGTCATACCCCTTCAGGTTATTCCACCAAGGTCTAAACTTTGTTTTTATACATGGAGTCCATTTGAGATTTCATGGCCTCAAGACGCTTCTCGGAGTCCGGTCCACTCATAGCCTCTTGGTAGGTTGCAATCTCATCATTATGATCGATAAGCAACACGTAACCTATTTGAGACATGAGAAATCCATATCTCTCGGGCTCAAACCGTAGTCTGCCAGATCTACGTGGAACATGTGTTTCTTGAGCAGGGTCTCTAGCTACAGTAACTTGTAGTCCTGGCTTAGGTTCCAATTCCGGTTCGTTCATGGTTTGTTGTTCTTGAACTTCTTCAAGTTCTACCCTGGTAGTCTTTCTACTTAAGAAATCTTTCTCAAGAAAAACACCAGTCTTTGTCACAAATACTTTGCCCTCAAACAATAGGTAGAAGTAGTACCCTTTTGTTTCCTTAGGATACCCAATAAGATAACTTTTATCCGACTTGAGTTCTAGCTTATCAGTCATTTAACGTCGCACGTATGCCTCACAACCCCAAATCTTAATGAATGACATACTTGGACGCTTCCCAGTCCATATCTCATATGGTGTATTTAAAATCGCTTTCGTTGGCGCATGATTTTGTGTAAAACAGCAGTTTCTAGAGCAAAACCCCAAAAGTAAATAGATAGATTTGCAAGACTCATCATCAATCATACCATGTCTAATGGAGTATGATTTCTCCACTCAGAAACACCATTATGCTCCGGTGTTCTAGGTGGAGTGAGCTGTGATACAATACCACACTTTTTTAGATGATCACGAAACTCATGACTCAAGTATTCGCCACCTCGATCATATCAGAGTGCTTTAACCTTCTTACCCAGGTAGTTCTCTATTTCATTCTTATACTCTTTAAAATTTTCAAAGGTTTCGGATTTGTACTTCATAAGATACACGTATCTGTATCTACTAAAATCATCAGTAAATGTAACAAAGTAGAAGTACCCACCTATATCCCTATAACTCAAGGATTCGTACACATCACTATGTACTATACCCAAGAGATCATCAGCCCTCTCATTGAAACCGGTGAAAGGAACTTTAGTCATCTTTCCTAACAAACAAGACTCACATCTCCCAAATGATTCATAATCAAATGAGTCTAGTAGTCCATCTTAATGGAGCTTTGATATGCACTTCTCATTTATATGGCCCAAATGACAATGGCAAAGGTACGTAGGGTTCGAGCCATTCATTTTTAGTCTTTTAATATTTTCTATATTATAGATCTGATGGTCTAAGTTCAAAACATATAAACCATTAAACATTTGGACTATACTATAACAAACATCATTCTTAAACATAGAATAATAATTGTTCTTAATAATAAATGAAAATCCAATTATGTCCAAACATGAAATAGATATAAGGTTTCTAATTATGAAAGGAACATAATAACAATTATGTAGTTCTATTATAAGCCCACTGGGCAAAGAAAGACGATAAAATCCTACGACGATAACAAAAACTCTTGCTACATTACCAACATGCACATTCACCTCTCCTTTACTCAGCAATCATCTCCTTCCCAATTCCTACACATTTATTCAAATGTGAGAACCACATCCGGTATGTAATACCCAAGATGAAGGAGAAGAATGATTTATCTCTATAACATAGATACTTAAAGCAGAATTCATACCTCTATTCATCTACTACAGGCCCTTAATATAAAAAGGACAGTTCCTTCTTCAATGACCAGCCTTGCCACAGTGGTGGTATTTCCCTTCTTTCGCCAAGCCTTTCTTTTTCAGTGTTGAAGACTTGGGCTCAAGAGATGATTTAGGTCCTACCTTTGTCATCTTGAATCCCTTGTCCTTGCCCTTTCCTTTATGCACCATCAGTATTGGGCTACCAGGCTTGACCTTCTTCATATTAATTTCTGCAGTTCTCAACATGCCTAGGAGCTCGGGCAGTGTCTTGTCTATTTCTTTCATATTATAGTTCAAGATGAAATGCTCATAACTATCCGTCAACGATTGCAGGATCAGGTCTGTAACCAAATATTAGCCCAAAGAAAAACCTAGCCTTTCAAGGTTCTCTATATACCCAATCATCTTTAGTACGTGAGTCCCTACTAGGTCTCGAGCTCCCATCTTACACTGAAATAACGCATTGGTGATATGAAACCTCTCTTGGCAAGCCTGCCCTTCAAACATTTTCTTGAGATGCTCATCAATTTCTTTGTAACCCATATTCTCATGTTGCTTCTAAATTTCAAAGTTCATGATTGCAAGCATGAGGCATTCGACATCCAAGGAGTTTTCTTGATACTTCATATAAGAATCTTTGTCAGAATGGGACACATTCTCGGCTTGCTCTTTAGGGGATTCCTCTTCCAAAACATAGAGCTTACGCTCTTGCCTGAGAACAATTCTCAGGTTTTTGTATCTGTCCAAGTAGTTCGTCCCACTCAGTTTCTCCTTCTCAAGGATGACTCTGATGGATAGGGTGGAATGAGATCCACTTGCCATAAAAATTCTACAAGAATTTAGCAAAGAAAAATAAGTATTACATTTCAAAATACATTTTTATTTCAATTAGGACTTTAATCAAAATACTCCCACTATTTTAATCAAACTGATAACCCTCTATATTAATTCGGAGAGTTAAAGCGAGTTACTCTCATAGTGGACAAGATCAATATTTCACTAACACTATGAGTCAGCTTTGACTTTTCTCTCACAATGCAATTATTTAGGTAGGCAACGCTTGTCGATTCCATCACTATGCAACTCTTGTATGGTTGGTGAATAACTCCTTATTCGCATCTATCATATGATGCATGCCAACCCTATGCCTTTGGGCACTCAAGCTTTAAGGTCACCCAGTTAAGTTTGACCCAATGTCGACAGTGGGATATCACAATTATCCGTTTACACCCTTACCAAGATAGATTAACGCACCTTGCTTTGACAAACCCACACTTCATCGATCGAGGCAGGAAGAGTGTCATCCATCGAAAGGCATCCAAATACTTAATATTACATAAGGGATTTTTTGAGATAATTGATTAACACATAATCATGGTTAATAATTAACTAATGTGAACATCTACAAAATAAAACTTACAGCAACCATAATCCAAATGCATCTCAGATGTGTACAATAAAATCATCAATAGTTGACGAACTGGGGTAAATCTGAACATGTAGAACCCTTCTAAATCATCATGTTTACATGCACTAGACATGAGAAACACCAACTCCACTTACGCAGTAGACAAGCTCATCTCTCTATGTGAGAATCTAAATCTAACACACACTTTGTTTCACAAACCAATAAGAGGGACAGTTACTGTTGTGTAACAAAGATATCAACTAAGATATCACAACGAAATCACATGCGTTCTTGGCAGGCTTCCAAGAATATATTTGGGTATTTAGAACACTTCTAAAATTTCCAGATCTACACACAATAGATTTAGCAACTACTAAAACAATGATTATCACATCAACCTCCCTCTAATACCACTGTTGGGTTTTATTATACATCACAACACATGTGCGCATTAAAAATGTAATAAGAAAATATAAAATAGTTCGAATTTAGCGATGAACATTGATAAAGAAGTAAAATCGCTGTAAATAAAATTTTACCTTTGAGGGATTTAGTCAATCCTCAACCAAGGTCCACCGAATGATTCCAACGAACGGCAACGGTTGGAGTTTCGAGCGTAGAATAGTTTCCTCGCCTCTACATATGATCCACACGAGCATGGATAACCCTAGACTCTTGTCACACAAGATCTAGGTTGGAAGAAAGCACTCTGCGTTTTCACAGACTGCTAGGTCGGCTCTAAAAGAGGCGGCGATGACGAACACGATGCCTTGGAAACACTTTCTGGCGACGGCGGACGGTCGGCGGTGAGATCGGCGTTCACGGCCTTGGCGAAACTATTCCGTCAAGAGGATGAAGAAGCCGACTGTAATGCCCCAAAACTCAAAAGAGTGACGGGTGGCGTTTTGAGCCAAGTCTGGGATTTGGTAGTGGTGACACGGCCTGGGACACGGGCATGACCCAGGGGCATGTCGTGCTCAGGGTCAACGATGATTGCGTGGTCAACGAAATTACAGTCAACGGTCATCGAGGGGTGAACACGGCTTGGGACACGGGCGTGTCCCAGGGCGTGTCAGCCACTCAACGCCTTTCACTCAACGATCATTAAGAGAGGACGCACGACCTAAGCCTAGGCGTGTTTGAGTCCGACACAGGCGTGTCAAATACCCGTGTCCTGCTCGGGTCAATTGGCGAGTTGTGCTAAGGAAGCTACACGGCGTGTCCCAGGGCGTGTCAAGCACACGGCATGTGACACGGGCGTATAACATGGCCATGTCGTGCTGTGGACGTTTTAGTCCTGAGTCGTTGGGGGAACACGCCCAGCTACACGGGCATGTACTAGATGACACGGGCGTGTCAAGACGGACACGTGCATGTCGAGTGCCCGTGTTCTTTTTGGGACACGAATGTTTTGACGGTGAATGAGTTACACGGCCTTGGACACGGGCATGTCGCAAGCCGTGTTCGGCCTAAGAAGTTTATTTTCAGGACGAATCACAGCCGTCTGTTTCCTTATTTTGGGATCTAGTTGCTCAGGGCTGTCCTGGTTGGGTTTTAAGCCAGGAATAGGGTTCAAACCCTCATTTCATCTTCATCTTCTCTTTCTAAAAGTTAAGAGAGAGGGGAGAGCTAGAAAGATGAAGGAGGTCAACTCCGGTCGCCGGTGGATCTTTGGAGCTTCGATTCTCGATCCGAGTACAGATCCGCGAAGGCGAGGTTGATACGGTGCTTTCCATCCGACTGGATCGTCATGGAGCCAAAGAGAAATGCTAGGGTAACGATTCTCATCTTGAGCATGTGAAGCTCTTCTTCTTTTGTATGGGGAAAACCCTCTCCCGCGAGTGTGTGGTGAGTTGCGGTGTTCCTTGGGGTAGATATGTAAAGTCCCCCTCTTATTTAGAGTCCGGAATTGTAGTACGGACATATGCATGGTGTGCGAAGCCTACCCGGACATGTTGGTCTGGATCGGTGATAATTTGCTATGCATGATTAGCTGGAGAAGACTCTGTGCCTTTAGTTGTTTTCGGGTTTCTACGTGGTAGATTGTAGTAGGAATCCTTGGGGATTAACCCCAAGGCGTACCCGAAAATCTGGGAAGAAGTGTGATTCTGCCATCGTTTGTGGCACGAGACACATCATTGTACATAACCGAGTTATGTACGTTGGTTGATCAATTTACGGGTTATGGGGAAACTTAGCTCGCTCCGATGATTTTTAGTGTCGTGGCAGTATGAGCAGCGAGTTGAGTGAAACCGTACCTGCTCAATGTCATTCGGTTTAGTGGCCTGCCGATGGCATAGAGGGAGGGTCTTCGGCTTAAGCCATGAAGACTTTATTGCTCATGTGTTTGCCGTCCTGGGGGCGGTGGTGGACTGAGTTCACCGAGTAAGTGCCCTGAGAGCACGGGTGTATGGTCGTGTGTGCGTGCACCCGTGATGTTGTGTTTATTCACTATATTGCTTGTTTTGCTAACAAGTGCAGGGAAGGAGCTTTGTCGTCCCGAGTTTCGGGGCGGAATTGTTATACTTTGGTTAGCTTTAGCTGATCGTTATTCTTGTTTGAACTATTGCGGTGATTTGTGCTTGCAAGTGCTGCGGAGCCGAGCAGCAAATAGCGTGCCAAAGCTCAAGTTGCTGAGCCGGCCCTCGAAAGCCTTGTTTGTTTATTTATTTAAATCATGAGTGGCCGGCCTGCGAGCCAAAGTTTGTAAGACACTGTTTAATTATTGTGAACTCTTGTAAGTCCATAAGGCCAGTACTTTTGTGTATTATGTAGTTCATTCCTATTGGGTTTTGTTAGTGGACATTCGTGCATGTGGCTGGGTTCTTACTTGTGCAACTTAAGAAATTGCTTCTACTAGATGCTCTGTGTAGGACGTGTGTATTGGTTGAATGGTTTCATTGAGTAACCCACCGGTCTGTCCGTAGTATATGGCGTCGGGCCCCGACCGGACCTACTGCTATATGCTATGTGACAGATAGGGGTGTTATAATTTGGTATAAGACTACCGGTTTCGGTCAGGCTTAAATGAATTTGTGGACGAATTCACTTTAAGGGGTGGTGAGCACATGTGTGTGCGTCATCGTTATAACATGAAAAAACCCATGAATGTCCACTAAGGAATGAAAATACACATGTTTGTGGAACCTGCATGTTCCTATAATTGCTTTTTGCAATTTTGTTCGGTCTCTTAATGGTGTTTTGTAGGACTATCGGTGTCCACGAGTGGAGCATGGCAGTCTGAATGCACGTTCTCTGAGAAAATTACTGCACCAAGCGACGTACCTGAGACCCCTACTTCTTTTGAAACCATAAGAAGGGTAGTTGAAGCGGTGTTCGCTGTGACCAACGCACAACATGGAAGAAATGTGCAACCCTCTGTCCCTGAGATGGCCCCAACACCGGGCTGTGTGATGGAGGAAATGGCATTTTAGAGGCCCATTAGGGTAGCAGATGAACATGATTGTGTTGTAGGGAGCGCACTCAGTTGACTAATATTTGCAGATGTTCCTTATGATAAGGCGCTACCCAGGCTTTGAATGGGAAAGCGAGCAGTATATAGTCGATAGATTTTATAATGGTCTGCGCGGCGAGTTGCGTATCCTACTGCTAGGACCAAAGCTATTGGGATTCCGAGCCTTGGTGGAGTCGGCCAGAATTTTTGAAGTAGAGTTGGGGAAAACTCATCAAATACCAGTGAATAGGGTACCAAACCCTGCAGATCCTATAAGGACTGCCTACCGCAGAACGCTGAGAAAAGAGGCTAGATCATCTACTAGCAAAGCTACTTACAATTGCAATTCTTGTGGCAAGAAAGGGCACTTTGCCCGAGATTGTCGGGAGGGTGCTCCGAAGACAATGAAAGCTATAGTTGAAGACTCTAGTGCAAAGGAGACGGTGTCCAAAATGCCGAGCTCCTCAAAATCTGGGTACCGTAGGTGGTACAAGAAGGCTAAGATGTCGGGTCTAGTCCCTTCCTCTAGCGCATACGCAGCGACTACATGCCAAACCCCGGGTGCATGTTATAGCTGTAGAAAGCCAAGACACTATGCCCGGGATTGTCGGAGTGGATGCCCAATGTCCGAGAAGAAGCAGGGGGCAACATATGAGGAGAAGCGCAAGGCGGTGGAGTCCACCACATCACTGTATACTCCGGACCAACCGAGAGTGTCCATCCTTGGCCAGAAGGAGGTCTTATGGCAGACCATCGGGATGTCAGGTATGGTTTAATTGATAGCAATTTAGTTTCTCATACCTGTTACCTTATGCGTGTTAGCTTAGGATTTGAAGTTCTAGGCTTTGTTTTGGATTTTTGGTCATTTGGCGAGGGCATAGTTTCGATACGGGAACTTCGCACTCCTTTTGTCCGAAGGATTTGTATTGCGCATCGAAGTATCTCCTTCGATGGTAAAGGACAATTTGGATGTGTTATTGCTTAGTGGTCGTTCGATGCGCGCAGAGAGAGAGTCTGTGTCGCAAGGTTACGGTTTGGGAGTCAGGAGTTTGACTTGCAAGCGTCGTTACTGCCACCATGGGAGGCTTCGAAGCCTAAGCCTACATTGGATAGTGTCTCGGGTGTATCCGAATGTCCTGATGTGTTCCCCTGACGGTCTCCCTGGAGCCCCACCGTAGCGAGAGATCGATTTCACGATTGAGTTTGTGTCAGGTGCCAAACCTGTGTCACGCTCTTCTTATAGGTTGGTACCTAAGGAAATGGCAAAGCTAAAGGTTCAACTTTACTAGTTGTGGGAGCAGGGTTATGTGTGTCCAAGTTCGTCGCCTTGGAGCGCACCGGTCCTTTTCGTTAAGAAGAAGGACGAGAGTTTACGGCTCTGTATCGATTATGGAGAACTGAACAAGCTAACGGAAAAGAGCAAGTACACGATCCCAAGGATTGATGATCTTTTTATCAGTTGGTCGGGTCATCGGTATATTTAAAATTGGATATTAAGTCAGGTTACTATCAGCTGAAGATAAGGGAAAGCGGTGTCCCAAAGATAATATTCAGCGTAAGGTATGGGCATTTCGAGTTTACGGTCATGCCGTTCGGGCTGACTAATGCGCCATCAGTGTTCATGGATTTGATGAACAGATCATTCAGGGAGTACCTAGACCATTTTGTGGTCGTCTTCATCGACGACGTATTGGTGTACTCGCAGAGCAAAGAGGATCACTTCAAACATCTGCTTTTGGTGTTGGAAACGCTAAGGGGAACCATCTCTATGCCTAGTTCTCCAAACGCGAGTTTTGGGTTATCCTAGGTAGCGTCCCTCGGTCATAAAGTTAGTAGAGTGGGTGTTATAGTGGATCCAGCGAAGATAGTTATTATACGTGAGTGGCCTGTGTTGCGTTCGGGTGTGGAAGACCAGAGTTTTCTGGTGCTAGCCGGCTACTACAGGCGCTTCGTAGAGAACTTATCGCGGATAGAGTTACCACCTCACAACTTTGACGAGGAGAGTTCAAAAGTTGTTTGGATGCCTGTGTGCGCACAAGCTTTCGAGGAGCTGGAGAGACCATTGACCACGACGCTTATTCTATGTTCGCTGGTTTGGGACCGAAGGTTTCAAGATCTACGGTGATGCTTCGGGCAGTGGTTCAGGGTGTGTCCTACCGTAGCATGAGAGAGTGAGAGTGTATGACTCGCGTCAGCTGATAGTGCACGAAAGTAATTATCTGGTTCACGACTTGGAGTTGGCGGCCGTGAATTTTGCGCTAAAACTGTGGGGGGGCGGACATTTTTTGGACGACGTAAAGGTCGATATCTATACTGACCACAAGAGCCTTAAGTACCCGGTTGATCAGGAGGATCTGAGCTTAAGATAGCAGAGATGGATGGAGTTACTGGGGGACTATACGTTCAAAATTCATTTTGTGCCCGGGAGAGGCAATGCAGTTGTGGATGCGTTGAGACGCAGGGCCCCCGCCCAAGCCAACTGGTTGTCGATTCATGATGAGCGGTTCATTCGGGAGTTGGAGGCGTTAGACATCTATTGTGTTGACAAGCAGACTAGCGCCGAAGCATTGTTGAACTGGACGGAAGTTCATTTTTACCTGGCTGATCGGATTCAGCAAGCTATGGGTTTGGATAGCTGTATGAAGGAGATCATGGATGCAGCTTCGGATGAGAAAAATTCCAAGTTTTTAGTTGAAGATTGGCTGCTAAGGAAGGACAATCGTTTGTGCCCCAAACGTGGGAAATCTATGGGCAGAGTTGATGTACGAGGCTCTTCATACTAAGTACTCAATTCACCCAGGGAGCATGAAGATGTACTCAGATCTAAAGAAGTTGTTCTGGTTGCCAGGACTCAAGAAGGATGTGGCACTATATGTGGCTAAATGTCAGACTTGCGCCTTAGTGAAGGCAGAGTGCCAAAAGCCAGGGGGTTTCTTGAAATCCTTGCCTATTCCGGAGTGGAAGTATGATGACATTTCGATGGACTTTGTGCATGGCTTGCCAAGGTCACAGAAGGGAAATGACGCCATTTGGGTGATCATAGATCGGTTAACAAAAGTGTTAGACTACACAGTGTGCCCCGCAGCATCGTGAACATTAGAGATGGATGTTTTACGTCCAATGACTGGAGGTTGGTGCAGCAAATGCTGGGATCTAAGTTGAAGTTCAGCGCAGTCTTTAATCCGCAGATGGATGGGCAGAAAGAGAGGGTCAACAGGACGATGGAGGACATGCTTCGCGTGTGCGTTCTGGACTTCGGAAAGCAGTGGGAAGATCGTCTGTATTTGATGGAGTTTGTGTACAACAACGGCTACCAAGCGAGCATATAAATGGCGCCCTTCGAGGCCCTATATGGTGGAACATGTCGCACGCCATTGTCGTGGTTAGAAACGGGTGAGGCGAGGTAGTACAAAAAGCTAGAGGTGGAAAGCGCCACTTCATTGGTGTGAACTATTAAGGAGCGTTTGCTGATTGCCCAGGTTAGGCAAGCCAAATACTACAATGCGAAGCTTCCGAACGTGGAATTCAAGGTTGGAGATTTGGTATACTTGAAGATAAAGCCGTTCAAGCATGTCTCACAGGTGCGGCGCTTGAAGAAGCTGAGCCCGAGATACCTTAGACCATTTGAGATTCTGGAGCGGATCGGTGAAGCGACTTACCGTCTAAGGATATCAGTGGAGTTTAGTGGTCTATATGACGTATTCAACATATCAGTGTTGCGGAAGGCGATGCAAGAGCCTTCACAAGTCATCGCGGTTGATCAAGTATCAGAGGGCGAAGGGTTGACGACGAGGGTCAAGTACGTTTGTATTGAGGACTCTAAAGTCAAGCAACGTCGTAACAAGGAGATCAGACTGGTCAAGGTCCGTTAAAACAATTGCGGTCATGAGGAGCTCTCTTGGGAACGGGAGCAGACCATGCTTGAGTAGTATCCAGAGTTATTTCACTCAGGTACCGCTTTTGGTTTTCTGAATTCTTTTCCTTTGGTAATTTCGTGGACGAAATTCTTTTAAGAGGGAGAGAGTTGTAACGCCCCGAAACTCAAAATAGTGACGGGTGGCATTTTGAGCCAAGTCTAAGATTTAGTAGTGGTGACACGGCCTGGGACACGGGCGTGTCCCAAGGGCGTGTCATGCTAGGGGTCGGCAATGGACGCGTGGTCGACAAAATTGTAGTCAACGGTCGTCGGGGGATGAACACGGCCTGGGACACGGGAATATCCCAGGACGCACGGCCTGAGCCCAGGCGTGTTCGGGTCCGACACGGGCGTGTCAGATTTGACACGGGCATGTCAAATACTAGTGTTCTGCTCGGGTCGTTTGGCGAGTTGTGCTAAGGAAGCTACACGGCCTAGAACATGGGCGTGTCCCAGGGCGTGTCTAGCACACGCAATGTGATACTGGCGTGGCACATGGCCGTGTTGTGCTAATGATGTTTTGGTCCTGAGTTGTTGGGGGAACACGCCAAGCTACACGGGCGTGTACTGGATGACACGGGCGTGTACTGGATGACATGGGCGTGTTAAGACGGACACGAGCGTGTCGAGTGCCCGTGTTCTTTTTGGGACGCGATGGTTTTGATGGCGAATGAGTTATACGGCCTTGGACACGGGCGTGTCGCAAGCCATATTCGGCCTAGGTAGTTTATTTTCAGGACAAATTGTAGCCGTCCGTTTCCTTATTTTGGGATCTAGTGGCTCAGGGCTGTCTAGGTTGGGTTTTAAGCCGAGAATAAGGTTCAAACCCTAATTCCATCTTCATCTTCTCTTTCTAAAAGTTAAGAGAGAGGGGAGAGCTAGGAAGAAGAAGGAGGTCAACTCCGGCCGCCGGTGGAGCTTCAAAGCTCCGATTCTCGATCCGAGTCCATATTCGCGAAGGCGAGGCCAATATGGTGCTTTCCATCCGACTGGATCGTCATGGCGTCGAAGAAAAATTCTAGGGTAACGATTCTTATCTTGAGCATGTGAAGCTCTTCTTCTTTTGCAAAGGGAAAACCCTCTCCCGCGAGTGTACGGTGAGTTGCGGTGTTCCTTGAGGTAGATATGTAAAGTGCCCCTTATTTAGAGTCCGGAATCAGAGTACGGACATAAGCATGGTGTGTGAAGCCTACCCGGACATGTTGGTCTGGATCGGTGATGATTTGTTATGCATGATTTGCGGAGAAGACTTCGTGCCTTTGGTTGTTTTCGGGTTTCTATGTGGTAGATTGCAGCAAGGATCTTTGGGGATTAACCCCAAGGCGCACCCGGAAATCTGGGCAGAAGTGTGATTCTGCCATCGTTGGTGGCCCAGGAGCCGTCATTATACATAACCGGGTTATGTACATTGGTTGATCGATTTACGAGTTACGTGGAAACTTAGCTCGCGCCGATGATTTTTATTGTCATGGCAATGTGAGCTACGATTTGAGTGAAACCGTACCTGCTCTATGTGATTTGGTTTAGTGGCATGCTGATGGCATAGAGGGAGGGTCTTCGGCTTAAGCTATGAAGACTTTATTACTCACGAGTTTGCCGTCCTGGGGGTGGTGGTGGACCGAGTTCATCGAGTAAGTGCCCTGAGAGTACGGGGTGTATGGTCGTGTGTGGGTGCACCCGTGATGTTGTGTTTATTCACTATATTGCTTGTTTTGCTAACAAGTGCAAGGAAGGAGCTTTGCCGCCCCAAGTTCGAGGGTGAAATCATTATAATTTGGTCAGCTTTAGCTGACCGTTATTCTTGTTTGCCACCGTTGTGGTGATTTGTGCTTGTAGGTGCTACGGAGCCGAGCGGCAAATAGCAGGCCAAAGCCCAAGTCGCTGAGCCGGCCTTCGAAGGACTTTTTTGTTTACTTATTTAAATCATGTGTGGTCGGCCTGCGAGCCGAAGTTTATAAGACACTCTTTAATTATTGTGAACTCTTGTAAGGCCATAAGGCCAGTACTTTTGTGTATTATGTAGTTCATTCCTACTGGGTTTTGTAAGTGGACATTCGTGCCTGTGGATGGGTTCTTACTTGTGCAACTTAATAAATTGCTTCCGCTATATGCTCTGTGTAGTACGTGCGTATTGGTTGAATAGTTTCATTGAGTAACCCACCAGTCTGTCCGTGGTATATGGCATCGGGCCCCGGCCGGACCTACTGTTATATGCTATGTGACGGATAGGGGTGTTACACCGACTCATGATTAGGTCAAAACATATCGTCTCTTATTTAGTTTACTGCACATAACAATTATATACTAAGTATCGAACCAATCGTTAAATGCAAACCCCAACCGAACCAAACTTAGAGGAAATAAACTGGCTGAAACAGAATTCATCGAGTATTCACGTTGATATTCGACAAATCAACACTTGACTTGACAAATCATTTAGTTTACACAATGAACTCAGTGCTAGACTCGTCAAATCAACACTTGACTCGATGAATCGTTGAATGAACTCAACACACTCAATGCCAGACTCGTCGAATAAACACTTGACTCGACGAATCGTTGAATGAAATCAACGCACTCAACGTACTCAAAGCCAGACTCGTCAAATCAACACTTGACTCGACGAATCATTGAATGAACTCAACACACTCAACGCCTAATTCAATAAGTCAATATTTAACTCGACGAAGGTGTCGAATGGTCTCTGTTGATGCACGAAATGCGACGGGGAAAACGGGCACCACCAGCTAACCGTTCGAGCACTGGGGAAGGTATTGGGAAAAGACTGTCGGCTAGTCGGTTACTAGCGGCTAGGAATGGCGGATAGGACCGGATAGGAAAAAGAGAGAGAGGGATGCTGCCAGCGGCAACACAAGAGTTCGCTTGCCGCGGCCTGAATGCCTCTCCTGCGGCGGGCTTTCCTTTTATAAGAAACTGAGCAATTACACTTAGAAAGGAAAGAAGAAAGGAAAGAAGAAAGGAAGAAGCCGGCCGGATAATAGACCGCAAAGGACTAGAATCGAGGCCGCAGCTTTTAACAAGCGAGCTCTTGGACTCGAGTCAGCGTGCTTTGGGTGTACTCCCGCCCCCTATTTATAGGCTTGGGGGCCTACCCAAACGGGCAGGGCTAAAATTACCGGCTGCCCGAGGTACAAGAGAATCGGGCAGCGGTGACGGGAATCGAGAAAAAAGAAGAAAAGCCAAGAGACAGGCCGCGCGGCCTGGCGACCTTCTTCTGCCGAGCTGCAGGACTCGGCCTCTAGGCAGGCTGATCTGGACCTCCTCTAACGGCGACCTGGGACACAGGTCGCGCAGCTTGGGCAATGACAGGCCGACCCTTAGATGATGGCTAGACCGGAACTGGCGGCTGTCTGACGTAGAGGCCGCCCGGCTTGTCTGATAATAAGCCGGCTAGCTGAGAACGACAGCTAGAAAGCACAAGCCGCCCGAACTTGAAAACCTGGAGAACTAGTCGTGGATTCCGGGTTAACATAATCCCCGCACATTTTTAAGTTTCTGAAAAACTTCGAAAATATAGAACTAAGCCGGAGACCGCGACTGCCATTAATGCTTCTGCGTCTATAAAATGTCGAGGGCCCTGCCATTTCGTCAAGATTTCTGCCAAGCCACGGGTCACTATTCGCCACTTGCGGTCAGAATCCTCCAAGCCGACAGAGACTTCTACAAGATGGACGTCATGTCCTCGATGCTAGATCGCAAAAAGAAGTCGTCTGGATCGAAAAAGACGAGCAGAAAAGCGGACTGTTCCGACCAACAGCCTGAGAAGAAAACTGAGAAGCCGATCGCACCAGCGGCTTCTGATTCTGGAAAGAAACCGATGGAAGCCGTCGCGGAATCCTCACAGGCCGCTACAAAAGTCGAAGCGGTTTCCAAATCTGCTCTCCCGCAAGCTGGTGCCACCAAATCCTTCGACATTACCTACTCGCCATCAGGTGAACCCCTTTTGAAGATCGTCGGGGCGGAGGAGAAGAGTGTCGACTCTTCCAAACCGCGCGAGTTGCCCACATCTGCTGACTTGATCATTGTTGAAGAGAACGACTCGAAGAAGCTACTGGAGGCCGAGCGGTCTCTGACTGAGAAGAGGAAACGGACAGAGACAATAGTCGGCCACTTGAAGCGACGTAAGAAAAAGGTCGAGACCCTTGAGGAAAGGATGGAGAGGAAGGCGCGGAAGATGCGGGTTGATAACCGCAATGTTTCTGTGAAGACTGGAGAGGCTAGTGTGCAATTTAAGCCGCGGGAGAAAGACGTATCTGATGGTCTGTCGACTCCATCTTCCAAGCCAGACGAGCCAGAGAGTACGCCTTCGGTTAGCGAATCCCTGAGCGATATCCTGAAGGGCATGGAGAAATTTCAGCAGCAGGACGAGTTACTGGCAAATCTGCCGGCTTCTGCGGAGGTCGCCGTCACCGATGTCGAAGTTACAGGAGAGAAGCTTGGCGAATCGGCTCCTGCGGTTTCAGAAGGAGCTGAAAAATTAAAACTCAGAGAGAAGATAGAGGAGATGAAGAAGTTAATCGCCGGGAAGCAGGTGGCGACTACATTTCCTGCCCTGCAAGGTAAACACGAAGAAGTTAAGCGTATTGTAAAATTCTACAAGCCGCGGTCACGGAAGAAGGGAGCGGACACAATTTGCAATCCGCCGGCGAGCTTCTTCCTGACCACGGCTGAGCTGAAAAGCAAAGCTAAGGAGACCGCGCGGCTATGGAAAGAAAAGCTAAAGCGAATAGATTTAGAAAGGTTTAGGCGACCAGCGGCTAGACTTGATACTGCGGCTTTCGAAGGAGAGATAACCATGAGCTGCGGTCTCATTCTAACGAGATCTTCTACCAGGTGCCGGTCATGTCACTGAATCTAACCGCCTGTGTATTCGCTGCAGGTGCACACGAAACTGCCGTCAAGCCGGGCGATCTGACGACTTTCTTACCTCCACTGATTCCGCCGCTACCTCCAAGTGTTCGTGACCAGAGGACGGCCGAATTCCAGGAGGAGGTCGCCGCCTTGCAGGCTAGGATAAGGGAGCATGCCGAGGCCCTTCAAGCCAAGGAAGAAGAGTGGCGGCTTCAAGAAGAAAATCATCGGTCTATGCTAGAGGCCGCTGAAAGGAGAACTCAAGAAGTGCTGGAGGACTTGGAGCAGGAGAGAGGAATGATGCGGTCTGAGGTGGAGGCCGCTGAGAAGAGGACGCACGAGGCCTTGGTCAGCTTGGAGTTGGAGAAAACGACGATGCGGATTACGCAGGAGACCGCTAACGAAAGGGTGCTGGAGGCACTGGCCAGCGCGGACATGGAGAAAACGACAATGCGGACTGCGCTGGAGGCCGCTGACAAAAGGATGCAGGAGTCCCTGGCCAGCTGGGAGGAGGAGAAGACAACGATGCGGACTGCGCTTGAGGCCACTGAGCAAAGAACTCTGGAGGCGCTGGCCCACCTGGAGCAGGAGAAGACAGAGAAACTTGACCTGCAGGCTTTAGTGCTAATGCTCGGCCGGATTGAGAGGGAAAGGGCGAACGCCGCTCGACTTGACGAGGAAAAGGATAAGGATCGACCAGAGGAGGCCGGCAGAGGCTTGCGACCTGCTGGGACGACTGCTGAACAGCAGCAACTACCAAATTGCCCGGCTTCCGGAGAGACTTCGGACTCACCAGTAGTCGCGGCGGTTAGGCAGGTCGCTGCTTCTGGCGACCCGGGAGATCGCGCTCTTTCACTGGTTCCATTTACCCGTGTAGAGCGTGATACCTCGCGAGTTCATCAGACTCTGCACAATATCCACAACCTTGTTAGTCAAGTGTATGTCCAGCTGGTACAGGCCGGCGACCAAGTCGCGCGGGTTGGGTGAGAGGCTCCAGAGAGTGGAGAGAGATAATTATGAGAACTTTAATTTGGCGTTGTAATAAGCATCAACTCGTGATGCCGGACAGTTTGATTCCTGTGGACAACTGTTGTATGTTCGATTGTATATTACTGCGAATTGCATGCGGCTTTGTGCGGTTTGAATACTTCTAGTCGCTGTCTTTTCTTCTTTAAAAATTTCGCCAAGTACTGGAATTTTAGTCGCTCGAACTGCCGAACTAGAATGCGGTTAGAATACTTTACCTTGCAGGTTGAGCCGTGCGGCCTGATATCTAACCGCGATTTGACAACCGCTACTGTAGCTGCGTAGGAAATCTATAAATCGAGATGATCCCGGAGTCTTCGGCACAGAAGATCAAAATGCGAGCTAAAGCACTAGCGATGCGGTCTGACAAAGCTCCAGCCGTTAGGACCGACGCGGCTTCTGCTTTCCATTCGGCGGATCATAAGGAAGGCCGACTTACCCAAGCCGAGCTCGACAGCTTTGTAGAGAAGCATATGAAAGACAGCCCGCTGCTCGCGCAGCTTCTGCTGCCTCACGAGCGGATTAACACCTCCGCAGCCAACAAGATCGCTATCCCAATCGATCACTTTGACTGCGGCTTCGGCTTCCCTGTGCTAATGGAAGTCGTCGCGGTCTTCGACCATTACAGAGTAGTGCCAGGACAGCTTCCCCCGAACTCTATTGTGGCGATTTACAGCTTCATCTCCTACCTTAGGTCGGAGCGAGTTCGTTTCTCGATAAGGCTGTTCAGAGAATGCTTCTCTGTGCGGTCTATTCCGGACTCGGGAACGAAGATATTCAGAGGCCATCTTTACTTCGGCTGCCGCGACCTGAAAGTCGTCAACTTGGCGAACAAAATCGCGAATTGGTTAGAAAGATACCTGATCTTTGAGGGTAACCTCGGACTCCTGCCGGTCCATCCTAAAGTTCGCGACGAAGCCGCTTTTGGCAGCAGCGGACTGGACGGCGTGGAGAAGGAGATCTTCAAATTCTTCAAGGGCGAGCGGCTCAACGTCACCCACTACCTCCCGCTGCTCCCGACTTTGGAGGATGTCCATGCGCAGGACAGTAAGTATCACCCAGCCGAACTGCTCTGCTAGCCGCGCGGCTTACCAACTGACTTGTTAACTTTGCCTTGCAGCTGCCGTCGCGGTCCCGCTGAACAAACTGCTTACTCCAGGCGGCCTAACCCTTACATAGAGGGAGAATAGGGCGAAGAGGGCCAGGCCGGAGCGGGCTGAAGTGGAAGTTGAATCGGATTCCTCCAGCGGCTTCACGCTGCTTGGTATGGGCAGCCGCTTGAAAGACCTCCACGGCAACCCCACCATGCAGTGGAGTGCCGACGGCGAATCGGTACAAGTTTCCACCGCCCTCCCGAACTGGGGGAAGGAAACCGTAAGCCGCCATGCCTCTGCGGCTGGCGCGGCTTTGTATGGAAGGCGCAATTTGAAGGCGCTAAAAAAGATACCTGCAGAGGACTTCTCGCGGTTTGCCGCACAGGTCGGCGCGAGAAGCTTTGTGGCTAACCACTATATGGGCCTGGCCCATAGGCGGTTAGTCGCAAGTGAAGGCGACCTGAAGCGGCAACTCGCCGAAAAGGATGAAGAAATCGCACGGCTAAAGGAGCTCAATGCGGTAAGATATTACCTGATTTATGCGACCTCATTTAACAAGCCGCTCGGACTGACCTTCTTCCTTCCTTTGCAGAAAATGTACGATCCGGCCAACTCGGCCTTTCAGGACGCGGTCTTTCCGCAGCTTGTGCAAGGGATCGACGGAGCGCTGAAAAGCCTTCGAGATCGCAGCGGCCTCGCCCTGGGATTCACCAACTTCACCTGCACCGACCTGTATCCATCCTTGAAGAAAAGGGTGGCCGCGGTTTATCGAGCGCTGAAAGGCAAGGAGAAGATCGGCGGAGAGGGCGAGGCAGAAGAGGAAGAGGAGGACAGCGAGGGAAGCAGGAGCGAGAGCGCTTCTTCAGAAACCGGCGGTCAAGCGTCTGAGACCGCGCGGGTTGTTGCCAGCTCGTCAGAGACCAGGGGCACTGGCAGTTCGCGTTCATCCTCGTCTGTTAGTGGCGACTACTCGCCTTCTGAGATCGACATCGACAGTGAACCGGACTCCGGTACTCCTGCTGTTGATGCACAAAAAGCGATGGGGGGAAACGGGCACAACCAGCTAACCGTTCGAGCACTGGGGAGAAGGGGAGAAAGCTGTCAACCAGTCGGTTTCTAGCGACTAGGAATGTCGGATAAAACCGGGCAGAGAAAAGAGAGAAAGGGCCGCTATCAGCGGCAATACCAGAGTTTGCCCGCCGCGGCTTCAATGCCTCTCCTGCGGCGGACTTTCCTTTTAGCTATGAAAAATCGGTTACAGCGGTTAGAAGAGAAGAGCCCGAGCGAACAAGTATCCCTAAAGGAGAAATTCAAACCCGCTGCCACAGGAGGCAAGCTTGGGAATCCGAATTCTGTCCCTAGGAGGGTACTGTTCACATCTATTTATAGGCTCGGGGACCTGCCCAAACGGGCAGGGCTAAAAATACCGGCGGCCCGATGTACAGGAGAAGCGGGCAGCGGTGACAGAACACAGGGAAGAGAAAAAAGAGGGGACCACCTAGCCGCGCGGACAGGCGGATAGACAGCTCCTGACTGATTGCACCTGGACGCCTGCGAAGCCAGGGAGGCACCGCGGGTAGACGGTCAGGCGGCTAGGTGTTGGCTTGCCGCTGGGAGTTGGGGAGCGGTCAGATCCAGTGTTAACATAATCCCCGCACATTTTTAAATTCAGGAGGAATTTCGAAAATGTAGTTAACCGTCTGACCGCGAGCACAATTAATGCCTTCAAAACTATAAATAGCGCTGGCGTTGATGCTGCTTTCATAAAACTTCCTTCGAGACGGGTTGCTTCTCTCCAACTGCGGTTAAGATTCTGCTGTCTGCCATGCCTTCCAGGAGGAGCATCCTAGTGCAGTTTAGCGACGAGGGGCTGGCCGCATCCAAATCGCCGCCGGAGACATCTAACCGCAAAGTCGATGAGACACCACGCAAGATGCACACTGCCAAGGCGGTTTCGCAGAAACCGAGCTCGGTTAACGAAAAGTCGAATAACGAACAGTCCACCAAGCCGGCAACGGAGATAATAATCGCTATGGTCAAGCCTTCTGAATAGCTGCCCGGGAATACGGAGGGTGGCTTCGTTCCAGAGCCTGTCCGGGTGAACACTCCACATCCTTCGGCGGGTTCCGACGTGAATATCACGTCACCCTCCAGCGAAGACGGCAAAAGGGGCGCCGAAGATGAGACCGGGCGAGAAAGCGGAGAGATCTCTGATGTCATTGACAGGGCGAAAAGGGCTGCTAAGATTTCCGCCGATAATCTTAGGGAAAACCTTTATGTCGTGAAAGCCGCCCTCCTGACGAAGAAAAGGAGGCACAAGCCGACTTCATCGGTTGAGGAGAGGACAGAGGCAATCCTCCTAAAGAAGAAGAAAGGAAACCAGATATTCGCGACGGCTATGAAAGCGACCAGCAAGATTGATGTGCCCGATCAATAGGAGAACGAGCCCGCGCGAATAGAAGAGGTAAATGCTTTCAGATAGCTTGATCTCCATACTGAAAAGGGGAGCGGTTAGGCGAGCAGTGTTAACCTTGTCGCCCACTATGATTCCATTGCACGAAAAGGAAAAGGAAACCAGCAGCAAGCAGCTATCCGGGAATGAGTCCGACTTGGAGGTCTTGTCAGTGAAGACTGGAAAGGAAGTGCCCGATCCATGCGAAGGTGAAAACAAGCGGAAACTGCGAGAAAAGATCGCTGCCGAGAAGAAGATTCTAGCCGCTGGAGAAGAACCAAGTGGTTTTCGGGCTCTCTCTGCCGAAGAGAAGGCTGAAGCTGACCGCCAGACCGCCGCAAAGCTTCTGCAGTCAGGTATGCTCAAACTTGCCCTGAAGAAAATAAAAGTTCCACCACCTTACAAGGAACCACCGCGATTAAAGAGACCTATCCGCATAATAACTGAGACCGACGACTTGCTTTTGTCGCGCGAGGAGCTTGAAAAGAATAAGCGGGCCGAGCGACTTCTGAGGGACAATTACCTGAAGAAGATTGACCCTGAGAGACTGAGGCGACCTGCTTTTTCTAGCCGTCAGATAGAGGCCGCGACTAGAGAAGGTGGCCTTTGCTCGGGTGCCTATTCTTTTAGCATCGTTGCTTGTCGATCTTGCCGCGCGACAACACTAATTTTGCCCGTCTTTTCTTTGCAGACTTCGCGGAACCAAACCCTCAAGATGTTGCGGATGAGACCACACGGCGGCTTCAGGGTGATGAAGGCCAACGCACCATCTCCAAGCTGTTTGCTGACCTCGAGCGACTAAAGGCGGAGCTCAAACTCGAGGAAGAAGCAAGGGCAGGCCAGGACGAGCGGATAAAGGATCTGTCCGCGGAACTATCCAGCAGCCGGGAGCGAGAAAGGGCTGCTGTGATCAAGTTTCGATCTTGGGGAGGCGACTTCAAAGGGCAGAGGATGACGCTGCGCACTACAAGAGGAAATACTACGAGACGATAGAAAAGGAGAAAGGCCGGCGACATGACTCCACGAGTTCGGGGAAACCGGGCGAGTCAAGTCACGGCCTTAGCAGGGGGGGAACTTCTGCCCCGGTGACCGACAATGTAAACCTAACCGCGCGACCTATCGAACAGGTGCCTTTTGTTGAGGCATCTGTCCCAATGAGCCGCATAGTTCGGGATACATCCCAGATTCACCGAGCTCAGAATACCCTTAGCCACCACTTGATCAGCGCGATGTCCGTTTTACTGGGCATCAGCGATCAAGTCGCGCTTATTGGCAGGGACCCCGCAGAACCTAGCGGCGAACGGCGCGAGGAGAGGCGCGAGGAGAGATAGAGAGAAAATCTGTAATAATGTGTTCGAGCGAACTAACCTGATTAGCCGTGTTTGTTTTTTAATACCTTGCAACATTGTGATTTGCTTATTCGCCCGACCTATCTGAGATTGTCGCGTGATCTTATTATAATGCTTTGGATGTTGGCGGTTTGAATCTTTTGTGTTCGACCGGTCTTCTGTATAGCGCTTTGCTAAATCTGCGGGAAACAAATGACCCAGGGAACTTGTTAATATAACCGCGCGAACGGTAATGATTGATTGTGGTTGAAAGGACGTCTGTAGGAAACAACGAATGTCCGGAGGCTTCTTTGATTTAGCCGCTCGAGTAGTAATGCGCTGAATGATTGAAAAGACGTTTGCAGGAAACAACGATTATCCGGCAGCTTCTTTCATGTAACCGTGCGAGCAATAAGTCGTCCTGCAGGCTCTCTAAATACGGCCTAGCTCCGCATTATAAGGAAAAGTTTAAAGTGCAGAACTTCTTGCGGGAAGAATTGATGGTGCCCGCGCGAGCTTCAGCTGCCACCGCTTTCCTTGACGCCGAGCATAGGAGGTTGGAAATGACCAACAGCGAACTGGAGCGCTTTATCGCGGCTCACATGATGAATACTGATATAGTCGCGCGGTTACCCCTTGAAAACGAGTGGATAAACACTTACGGAAGGAATCTGGTGGCGATCCCTGTCGACCACTTCGATTTCGGTTTTAGCTGGCCGCCGCTGATCGAGCTTGTGGAGATTCTCGACTTTTTCGGAATTGTACCCGGCCAACTTTCGCCGAATACAATAGCGTCAATGATGAGCTTCATCATATACCTTCGGACCGAGCGGGTAAGATTCACTATGGATCTTTTCCGCCACTGCTTCGTTATCCGCTCCATCGTCTCCGGCAAGAAGGACAGCCGGGTCTTCAAAGGTGTAGTGTACTTCGGCTGCACCGGGATGAAAACGGTTAACCTGACGAATAAGTTTCCCAACTGGTCCACCAGATTCCTCATGTTCGAGAGGAATCTGGGCCTTCTGCCTGTCTGTCCGCAAGTCCGCTCGGCTAAGCTATTCGAACGGTTTGAGGTTGAAGGGATCGAGAAGGAGATCGCTGACTTCCTCGCCAGTTCGCGGCTAGATATCTTGCACTATATCCCATTGCTGCCAGTAGTGATGGAATTCCCTGCAGAAGAAGGTATATTTTTAACGATTAGTTGTTTAATATAACCGCGCGGCTAAATATTTTGTCCCATGGCAGCCGTCTTGAGAGTTCCTGCGAGAAAACCGGTTATACCGGCAGAGCCCGTTCTGACGCAGAGCGAGGCTAGGAAGAAAAGAGAGGATGACAGTCGCGTGGAGCATGATGTTGCCGCCAATTATGACTCCGAGCCCTTCGCATCCCAAGGATCGGGGGAGAACTTAAAAGATCGTCGAGGCAAGGCGGTTATGAAATGGCACCCGCGCGGGAAGAACGTTCAGGTTTCTACCGCTCTTCCCTTGTGGAAGAACGAGAAGATATCCAAACATGCCCGCGCGGTTAGCTGGGCGATGTATGGCAGGGAGAACCTAGCCGACCTGCGGGCCATTCCGACGAAGAAACTTCCGGCCCTAGCCGCACAAATCCGCGCGAGAAGCTTCGTGACTGACCACTTTGTCGCTGAAGCTCTCACCGAAGTGGTCGCTCTTGCTGAGCGGTTAGAGGATGAGGTAGAGCACCTCAAGGAGGAAAATGAGAAGCTGAAGAATATTAACGCAGTAAGTTTTTACCTCGCGGCTTTACCGGTTACCTTAGCATTATCCGAAGGTTTAACTTTATCTTCTCTTGCAGAAAGCTTATGACCCGGGGAACCCGGCCTTCAGAAGAGAATTAACCATGCATCTGCGGGATAACGGGGAAGACACGCTTGACATCTTGCGGGAGAGGGGAGCATTTAAGCCTGGTGACGAAGGCGTAACTCTTGACGAGTTGTTCCCCGGCTTCAAGGATATCGAAGCCGCGCGAGTAGAGTCGGCCGAATAACCTGTTGAGATTCTTGAGGAGGACGAGCATTCAAACGAACAGGAGGGCGTACCTGAAGATGTCCGTGAGGATACAAGCTCGAGTTGATCCGGCAGTTCGAGCGAGGAGGAGGGATCGGGATCAGCTGAGACAAGTAGCTCTTCAAGTTCTTTCAGTGAAGCAGAGTATGAGCCGGAGCGGAAAAAGAAGAAAAGTTGATATGTTATGATATTCTTTTGATCCGGCGGTATGATCTTTGTAAGCCGCGTGGATAATACATTTTGTAATTTTTGACAATATAAATGATACTGTTTGATTTTGCTGGATATGCTTTATTCGCTTGATATTACATTTCTATTCGATCGATTATAATATTTCATGAGATATCTGGATAATACACAAGCAGAATGGATGTGGAGATAAGCCCTGCTAGTTTACTTTTCCGGGCGACTAGAGTGCGAAGTCATCGGATACAGAGTGATTTTCGCGCATAACTCGCGCGGATAAGACTGATGTCCGCTATAATGAAATGAAGATAACCAACCAACTCGCACGATTAATAAAGATATCTGTTGTATTGAACTGAAGATAACCAAATGACTCGCGCGATTAATAAAGATATCTGTTGTATTAAACTGAAGACAACAAATGGCTCGTGCGATTAATAATGATATCCGAGCAGTAAGAATAATATCGGCAACTTCGAATATGAGACCAATTTAAGCAAACCAATTGGTCGAAAAGATAACCGAGCGGTAAGAATAATAATATCCGCAACTAGCTGCTGGTCGGATAACTTCCATTCAGCCTTATAATACCCAATTACCCGAGCGGATACTGTGTCTCTAGCCAGGATATGATAACCGCGCGGTCTGATCTTTGACTGCCGACTAGACTTCTGCTTGAAGAAAAGAAAACACTGTTCTCTTGCCTGGAGTACAGTCTACGTCAATCTTTTGGGCAGGTGCGGCCGGAGCGGCATTGCTTCCCCTGAGATCGACAAGACTGTGGGTCTCCTGCAGGCACTGCTTGAGAGTATCAAAGAGTATTCGAGGGTTACATGCTAAGACGATCTGCGGGGTATGCGTGCGGCTTCCCGCACAGACCCATCTTAGTTGCAACGATATCCCTCTCAAAGCATGGTAGCGCTACCAGCCACCCTGTCCCTCCAAAATGCAGAAGTGGGGGTAGATACCAGCTGGGATCCGCAATCTAGTACTCCACCGCATCAAAGACGGTAAGCTGCCACTACACGGTGCGAAATCTCCCCGCAACACGTGGTCCTCGTGGTGTTACGCTAATAACAACGGCTCTAAAGGGGTATGTAGCTAGACTCGGCGATATCTCATGATTCATTGATCTTTTAATTTTTGGGTTGCAAACCCATAAGAATGATGACTTGCCAGGTGAGAGTACTGATATAGAATCTCTGAAACAAAATATAGAGATGAGTTATAATCCTTCTTAATAGAAATTCATAAGAGGAAATAAAAGACAGAAAAACGTATTGGGTTAAGGAATTGATTGTCAGGATTGCTTCTGTTGCTGATGTCGTGTCTGCCAGCCTAGGAATGAGATGTCCTTTTTAGATCATGCTATGGGATTCCTTTGACTTCTGCATTTTCACAGCTAATTGGAGAGCTCTACAATCTTTTGTTAAATGACCTCTTTCCTTGTGATATTCGCAATACTGATCCTTGGATCTGGTTTTTCCGCCTGCTGCCCGAGCGGGTTTCTTGTGACTTGGCTCTCCCTCCCGTTGTTTAATCTGGTATACGTCTAACAAACTTCTCTGTCCTTTTTCTGAAACGCGGGGCTTCTTCGTAACTGGAAACCTTGTCGGCAACTCGGGCGGACAGATCGGGTAGGAGGTCGAATAGCCCGGCGAATATCCCGGACAGGTAGGCGAGTAGGCCGGCGGATCGACCTGCTTGCTGTCCACTAGGGTCTGGTTGGCTGGTGTAACTGGAATGATTGCGGACTGCAAGTCTAACCGCTTATTGATTGCGGCTAGATTTGAATTGATCGCGGCGAGCTGCCGGATCATCTCTTGGCGAGTTCGATTTTCTTCCCGGCGGGACTGCAGAAGAGCTTCCAAGAGCAGAACTTCGCTGGGGCTGAGGTTGTTCTGAACGGGGTGCCGGTCTGGCATTGTATGGCCGCTGAACTTCAGCGACTAGCCGATATCTGAAGGTCGCGTGTTAACTGTTGATGCACGAAAAGAGATATGGAAAACGGGCACCACCAGCTAACCGTTCGAGCACTGGGGAGAAGGGGAGAAAGCTGTCGACCAGTCGGTTACTAGCGACTAGGAATGTCGGATAAAACCGGGCAGAGAAAAGAGAGAAAGGGCCGCTATCAGCGGCAACACCAGAGTTCGCCCGCCGCGGCTTCAATGCCTCTCCTGCGGCGGACTTTCCTTTTAGCTATGAAAAATCGGTTACAGCGGTTAGAAGAGAAGAGCCCGAGCGAACAGGTATCCGCTAAAGGAGAAATTCGAACCCGCTGCCACAGGCGGCAAGCTTGGGAATCCGAATTCTGTCCCTAGGAGGGTACTGTTTACGTCTATTTATAGGCTCGGGGACCTGCCCAAACGGGCAGGGCTAAAAATACCGGCTGCCCGATGTACAGGAGAAGCGGGCAGCGGTGACCAGACACAGGGAAGAGAAAAGAGAGGGGACCACCTAGCCGCGCGGATAGCCGGATAGACAGCTCCTGACTGATTGCACCTGGACGCCTGCCAAGCCAGGGAGGCACCGCGGGTAGACGGTCAGGCGGCTAGGTGTTGGCTTGCCGCTGGGAGTTGGGGAGCGGTCAGATCCAGTGTTAACACCTGCGTCCACAAGATTGAAGCCGAATTGCTAGGATAGATTACTTGTAAAAGTTTTTACATTTTTTGAGACCGCCGGTAAGATTTTTGTAAACCGCGCGGTCTACCTTTTATACTTGACATCAAAAATGAAAATATTTTACCTTTTGTGAGAATCTATTATAATTTTACTTGTTTGTGTATGCGGCTTAATCTTTCTCACTCGTTTCCGGCTTAAGAAATCTAATCGATGACTTCACCAAATAATAACTACCTTTGCTTCGATTAAACTCGAGTAGAATACCGGTAACCGGATATACTAGTCGTCTGCGAAATTATAACAATCCGGTCATCCTTGAGCGTATATAGAGAAATAAGCCGGGCGGTTAGGCGATTATTCGCCAAGAATATAAGGCAGTTCAACTGTTGAGGGTTCATATTCAACCACGAAGTCCCACGATTAATGTATAGGCCGTAATTTTATTGGAGATGAAGAAGATACATGGCGATCAACAAACCCCCGGCCAAGGGGATAAACCGGATAGATATTGTAAAAAGAAAGCTGATTGTGGCGGCCTGTCCGAACTTTAATACGAAACTCGCTTTCAATAGGGAAACTACTTAGCGATAGAGATAAACATATTGCGACTTCTTTACATAGCAAGCCGCGAATTGATTTGAATGAATACCATAAGCCGGCGAACTGAGCGGATAGGATAACTGGAGTCCGCACTGCATCAATAATAATATCAGAAATGACCCGTAATTCATAACCAAGCGGGTAGGTGCGGCTGGAGCGGCATAGCTTTCCTCACAGGGCTATGAACTACCGAATCAACCCAAGGGACGGCGGACTGAGCGGATAGGATAACCGGAGTCTAGAGGCCAAGCGGGTAGGTGCGGCCGGAGCGGCATTGCTTTCCTCACAGGACCTCAAGATCTGCAGACTCAACAACTCAATTCACTGCCCTCTACTTGGCGGACTAGAATTAATCGACAGGATCAAGTCGGCCGAATTCCAGAATATATTAGTAATAATCCGAGATAGATTTCATAGCCGAATAGAATAAACCGAAATAGGTAACCGCGCGGTCTGCGGACTGTGCAATTTAAACCGGCTAGGTTGTAAGACCGTGAGACGGTGGATAAGCTGGAACGGGCAAAATAATAGCAATATGTGAAAACCATAATTTATCTATCACTGTTACTTGCAGGTTGAAAAGATAACGAAAACTCTGCCTGCACTGTCTTACAGCATAAACTGAGAATCATCACTCTTCTAAAGAAGATCTCATTTAACTCATCCGCGAATGATTCGAGCGGGGTTTACATACGCGACTGATGTCGAGCGAGATTGCTACTACACATCTGCGACTGATGTCGAGCGGGATGTGGAGGGCCAAAAAAGTAGTATTATATTTGTTATAAGCAAATGTCACATAGGTATGTCAATATTAAGTGTAAAGCTAGGAAGCAGAATTTAGAGGGCATATGAATGCTTATTTCTAGAGGAAAGCTTAGTAAAAGGATATGGGCTTGAAGCCTAATTGAACCCAATTGTCGATGATCGTTGAGAGATATTTGTGAAGCTGGATGCTGGTGAGGACTGGTTTGGGGCTATATTTATTACAACTGTCATTATCAAAAGAAAAGAAGCAAATGCCAGAAACTCCGAGCACATAGGAGATATACGAAATATGTAAAAGAAAGACAAACAAGGTACAACCGCTTCTAACACTTCCACTATTTTACAACAGAATCTTCATTTGAAACATCGGCTTTATCAGTGGAAAATGTGCTGGAAGATCATAGGACAACATAGTCTTGTAATTTCCCTGCTCTTACAAATTGATCTGCTAGTTTCTAGAGAGCCCGACAGTCTTCTGTGTTGTGACCAATATCCTTATGATATTTACAAAAAAGTTCTTCATGTCGATGTTCAATCTTTGATTTCATACGTCGAGGCTTTTTAAATTCTTTCATATTAGCAAGAATTGGCAGAAGATCTTCCATAGAAATTTTGAACTTGACATATCTGTCCGAGTATTTTTCATACTTGAGTGTTTTAGGATCAAAGGACATGATAGGGCAAGCTTTTATACACTATGATGATTTATCCTGTTGCGGAGATTCTGAAGCACTTCGGGAAGAACCGGGCTGTTGATGATAAGAATCTTTCTGATATCCCTTAGCCATTTGATTTAAGAAGGATATATAGTTGGCATTTGCTGCTTCACCCATTATGAACTGATTAGCTGTTTTAATAAGATCTCCATAGGTCTTCGGCTCCTTTTTGCTAACTTTAAATTTGAGAGGACCTTCTCGAAGTCCGCTTATCAAGGCATATTTGTAAAAGTCTGGATGAACGTTAACGATATCGAGCGTTTCCTTTTGAAACCGATCAACGAAATGAGCGGTAGACTCATCAACTTCCTGCTTGATTTGGAAGAGAGATAATGGGTTTCTCTTCCGCTTCTTGAAAGTATCAAATCTCAAAAGAAACTGTTTTTGAAAATCCCCAAAGCAAGTGATGGACTGAGAAGGTAAACCATGAAACCATTCCTGAGCAAGACCGTCAAAGGTCATTAGAAAAAGCTTGCATTTGATTCCCTCTGACATGGCTTTTAGAGAAGCAGCCGCTTCAAATGCTTGTAGATGTGAAACTTGATCACTAATCCCAGAATAACGTGGCAAGCGGGGCTCTCTAAAATCATCAGCAACGGTATCCCTGCGAATTTGATCAACGAACGGAAAAGAAACTTCTTCTTCTCTGTAGGGAGGTGTCTGCTCCGTGCCAGCCTGAAATGCATCCTTAGCTATATTCTCGGGATGAGAACCATCTTGCCTCGCTAAGGAATCCAGCATAGATGATAAGAAATCTCTGTAATTCCTCGGGAGATTCATTGCAAATAAGAGATAACAACCAACACAAACTTAGAGACCGCCAGACAGTTACAGTCTGACCGCGCGGATAGAATTGCCAGCGGTTACTGAGAAGGTTAACCACCCTTGCCGCTGCTTGCTCGACTAGCCGCTAAGCACTAGCGGCCGAGCGATCTGACAATATCTAGCCACGTATTTCACCGGCTAACCGAGATCTGAAGGCCGCGTGTTAACTGTTGATGCACGAAATGCGACGGGGAAAACGGGCACCACCAGCTAACCGTTCGAGCACTGGGGAAGGTATTGGGAAAAGACTGCCGGCTAGTCGGTTACTAGCGGCTAGGAATGGCGGATAGGACCAGATAGGAAAAAGAGAGAAAGGGCCGCTGCCAGCGGCAACACCAGAGTTCGCCCGCCGCGGCCTGAATGCCTCTCCTGCGGCGGGCTTTCCTTTTATAAGAAACTGAGCAATTACACTTAGAAAGGAAAGAAGAAAGGAAAGAAGAAAGGAAGAAGCCGGCCGGATAATAGACCGCAAAGGACTAGAATCGAGACCGCAGCTTTTAACAAGCGAGCTCTTGGACTCGAGTCAGCATGCTTTATGTGTACTCCAGCCCCCTATTTATTGGCTTGGGGGCCTGCCCAAACGGGCAGGGCTAAAATTACCGGCTGCCCGAGGTACAAGAGAATCGGGCAGCGGTGACGGGAATCGAGAAAAAAGAAGAAAAGCCAAGAGACAGGCCGCGCGGCCTGGCGACCTTCTTCTGCCGAGCTGCAGGACTCGGCCTCTGGGCAGGCTGATCTGGACCTCCTCTAACGGCGACCTGGAACACAGGTCGCGCAGCTTGGGCAATGACAGGCCGACCCTTAGATGATGGTTGGACCGGAACTGGCGGCTGTCTGACGTAGAGGCCGCCCGGCTTGTCTGACAATAAGCCGGCTAGCTGAGAACGGCGGCTAGAAAGCACAAGCTGCCCGAACTTGAAAACCTGGAGAACTAGTCGCGGATTCCGGGTTAACAGTCTCGATGCTCTCAATTCCTGATTCAACAATTCAACATTTGACTTGACGAAGGCATCGAGTTGTCTCGAATTACACAACGACATCATTCGACGAATCAACAAATGACTCGACGAATCGTCGAGTGTTCTCAACACTCTCAATGATAACTTGATGAATCATCACTTTACTCGACAAAAGCGTCGAGTGATCTCGACGAACTCATCACCTTGCTGAATAGACTTGACACACTCAATGCCTGGCTGAGTCAAGTCCTTCACTCATCTCATGCCAGTGCAAGGTCCTTCACTCATCCTATGAGTAAGACCAACATAATCCAATCTTCCAAATTCTCCAAACTTTCTTATATGCAACCCTAATAGGCTCATACTATGTTGGCATTAAGACTACATGCTTGATCACTTCCAGATCACAATGGTAACACCAACATTTTTCCTGTCCTCTCTACAGCCTGCAAAATCTGCATCTGGATACCCAGTTAGCTCAAAATCACTATTCCAAGGGTACCAAAGGCCAAGATCTGGTGTGCACTTAAGGTATCTCAGAATTCTTTTAGCAGCAGAATTATGAGACTCCTTGGAGCAAGCTTGGTATCTAGCATAAACACATGTATCATACATGATGTCTGGCATACTTGCAGTAAGGTAGAGGAGTGAGCCAACTATGCCTCTATGCTTGTTTCATCAACAGGTTTCCCTGTTTCATCCTTTTCTATTAACGTATTGACCCCATGGCAGTTTTCATTATGGAGGCACTCTCCATACAAAATTTCCTAATTAACTCCCGAGTGAACTTAGACTAAGAGAAGGATAATCCATCCTCAGACTTTCTTACTTGGTGGCCCAAGAAGTACTTGAGCTTACCCATACTGCTCACTCAAATTTCCCTTGTATAAGTTTGGCAAACTTCATGCAATGGTTTTCATCAGTAGACACAAAGATTATGTCATCTATATAAATTTGGTCTAGTATGATCTTACCCTTGTATTCCCTTAGGAAAAAAGTCTTGTTTATCATTCCCCTTGAGAATTTATTCTCAATAAAAAAGCTAGACAAAGTCTCATACCATGCCCTAGGGGCTTGTTTCAACCCATACAAAGCTTTCCTAAGTCTATAAACATAATTACGAGAGTTAGGAATAATAAAACTTGATGGCTGCTCAACATAGACTTCTTCTGTTAAGTCACCATTTAGGAATACTAATTTCACATCCATCTGGTTGACTTTGAATCCCTTATGGGCAACATATGCAAGGAACAAGCTGATGGCTTGTAGTCTAGATACCAGGGTAAAGGTTTGATCAAAATCAATGCCTTCTTCTTGTCTATAACCCTGGCCACAAGTCTAGCTTTATTCTTAATTATAACACCATTTTCATCCAACTTGTTCCTGTAGATCAACTTGGTTCAAAAGATGTTATGTCCTTGTGGTCAAGGAACTAGCTTTCAGACCTTATATCTCTTGAACTAGTTCAGTTCCTCTTGCATTGTCACAATCCAATATTGGTCTATGTTGGCATCTTCAAATCTCTTAGGCTCAACCTGAGACAAAAAGCTGGAGTACATAGCTATGTTCATGCTTTTCCTCCTTATTGTAACCCCTTGGTTGGTATCTCAAATTATCTGATGTCTGGGATGAGCCTTAGATGTCTAACAGCTGGAGGCAATCTCTCTTCAACATCAATGACTTTAATGGTTCGATCCTACTGATCTTCATCCATATCATATGTGCCTTGTCCTCCTTAGGAAATGTATACTCCCTGAAAGTGAGGGTAAGATCTATCTTCACTCTAGAGGGGGGGGGGGTGAATAGAGTATTTTAAAATAATTTACAATTAAAAACTGTAAAGCAGTAGAAGACTTATTTTATGCATATGTGTAAGGTGCTTGTAGTGAAATAAAAACTAAAGCAAAAAATAAGAAATCACACAGCACACAGTGAAGTCAAACACACAGCAGCCAGATGACATAAGGAGCTATAGTGGTTCCCCAACAACCTGGGTACATCCACTCTTCTACCACCCTATGTAGGAATCCACTGCAGGAATAGTTGATCAGGTGTCCTGGGCACCAATGAGCTTTTGATAAGGTGCTCAAAAACCAGATCTAGATTTTTTGATAAGGTGTCTTGCCATCACTGAGTTTTGACAAGGTCTCAGAAACCAGTTGCTGAACTTTTGAAGGGAGTTTTGATAAACCCTTTTACAGGACGGTAAGGAAAAAGAAAGTAGTTTGAAGATGTTCTTCTCTGTCAACAATCTGAGAGAAGACAAGTGGAAGATGTTTGCTAAAGCTCCCCCTGAGATCTGTAAGGGTTCAGGAAGGTGAGCTTTGTAAGGGTGATAGGTCTTCAGTTGCTTCAGATCTCCAGCAAAAGATGATTTCAGCAGATGCTGAAATGTGAGATGTCTGGAGTCCTTGATGTTGAAGCTTTTGAACACTTGAGGATTTGGAGGAGTAGAATAGCAGATGATCTCCTCCACAGAAAAGTTCATTGTGTTCTTGAAGATTTTGACTCAGTGAATCTGTATATTCCAGAAGATGAGTTCTTGATCAGAGTATGTTTTGATCTCTCTTCTATAACTCTTTTTATCAATCTGATAATCCTCTATATCTCTTGTCTATCTTATTAATCTGTTATATCTTTTTCAAAAACATGTTCTATAGGAGTATATCAGATTCTGACTTTGATGGCCGTTACTCAGTCATAAATGACTTCCATAATTGACAACTGTCTCTAGGGAAAGTCCTAAGTTACATTCCTTTTAGCTTTCCTTGAAACTTACTCCAGATTGCTTGAAACAGCTACATAATTCTTTGCAATAAATGCAGGAAATAAATCTGAATGAATTCCATAACTATTCTTGAATTTGAATTCTGAAAACGTCGACCTCTCAGAAAAATCGTCGACCTGAGCTCAGCTATCGTCGACCTGAGCTCAGAGATTGGATTTATACTAGAGACAGAAAACGTCGACCTGAGCTCTACGATCGTCGACCTGAGTTCAACGCCTTACAGAATTGAGCTCAGAGAACGTCGAACTGAGTTCGACGTTTCGTCGACCAGAGCTCGACGAGAATTGTCTTTGTCTTAGCATTGAATCCTGATCTTTGAATGGTATTGGGGGCAGCTTCAAACCTAAGTTCTAACCCTTAGACTCATTCTAATTTGACCTTTTCAACTATACAACTAGGTCAAACCTAATTCCTAAAAACATAGTGATCCTCGCCCAAGTTAGTAATAGGGTGTTCCAACAATCTCCCCTATTTGGGTTAGGATTACTATTTACAAGATAAAATAGGAAATAAATAAGCATACAGACAAAGCGAAAGCTAAACCAACAATTACATAGCAGCATGCAGATCATAGATAGAACATCAGCAGGAGATAGATGTTTGTTCAGCTTACAGAAATCACTTCTTCTCATTTCCCTTTTTAAATAGAATTTCCCTGTTAGGATTGAGGGCTTCTTTCTTTGATCTTCTGTCATCATCTGCACCTAAGGAGGTTTGGGATCTAGGCCTTGGAACTACAGCCTCAGGATGCAGCTTCATATAATCTTCTGGATCAAAGAATTTTCTTGAAGAATATCTCTCTAATTCTATCTTCCTTTGATCTGATAGGGTTGTAATGTTGGAATAGTCTTTGCCTTGCTCTTTGGCCTTTTTCATTTGATCTAGTGCATCAAGCTCTTTCATTCTGGCAGTCCATGATAATGGGTTGTTTTCAGGATCTTCAAATGGGACTGGAGGTTCATATCTATTGATTGATTCTGAATCAGTAGGAGTCTTGGTGACAACTATATCTCTAAATTTGTAAGGGAAAGGACCTTGAGTAGAATCAATAGGACCTTGTCCTTCCCTTTATTGTCTGGAGTAAGTTCTTGTGCTCTCTCTGATTTCCTCTGTACTGACCTCTTCTAGAATGATAGCCTCTTTGATATTGTCCTTTAGGTTGATAACTTTATGAAGATTGAGATGAACTGTACTTTGAAGCAGATGAATGAAAAGCTGAGCCTCCACCAGATCCTGAGTCTGGAGGAGGAGGAGGAAACTGAGAAGATCCTTTCTCATATTTGTCAAGTTTTCTTCTTTTCTTCATAGCCTTTAGCTGATTCTTAGAGTATTGCATCCAAGACTCTGTTATCTAACAGTCATGCAAAATGTAGTATGGTATATCATGGACATCTTTGGCTTTAGCAGGAGTGACTCTCATCATTGCTTTGCTTCTTGCTTTCCTCTTGGCAATGGTGCCAGAAGAATCATCAGAGTCAGTGTTGAATTGATCACTATCTGAACTCTGGGGTCTGTCATAGAGATCATCAATCCTTTTGATGTACTCCTCTAGTTGTTTGGACTTGTCAGAAGCAGCAGTAGCAACATCAGCAGATAACATATCAATATCAGTAGATTCAGCAACTTCAGCAGCAGCAGTAGCAGTAACACAAGCAGAAACTTCCTCATCCTTAAGAGAACTGATATAAGAGATAATCAGGCTGGGATCACAGACAGCAATAGGCACAATGGCCTTAGTAAGGTCTTCAACTCCCTGAGTTGGTAAGCAGCTTCTGTGAAGAAGATCAAATTCAGACAACAGTGACTTGAGGTCCACTGTGAGTACTGGTACTGGAGCTGGAGTAGAAATCTCTGGCAGCAGCAATTCCTCAGGAGTAGCAGGCACTACCTCAGCTTGATAGGGCATCTCCCCCTGCCTTGAATCAGTGATAACTAGATCAAGGCACCCCATAAAAGGGATTGCCTGAGGAGAAGAGAGAGAGGATAGCCTGTTAGATAACTCCTTTATTGATTTCAGGAGTGGAGCCATGAAGGTCTCCAGCAGGTTTACTAGCTTGGGGGCCAGTATCCTATATAGCTTATCTGCCAAAGCTGATAGATCCACTTGCTCAAGTGTGACTTGAGTAGAGGTGTAGGATGGAATGATTTGGAATGGTGATGGATGGTCTGCAGGAGATGGTATTTTGGATGGTAGGATGGTTGGTTGAGAGATTGGGATGGTGGAGATAGATGTTATGGGTGTGGAGATGGATGGTGTGAATGAAGGTTGGGTTAGAATATCATGCAGGAGTTGTTGATATAAAGAGGTAGAGGGAAGTTCAGGAGGTAAGGAAGGGGAAGCATCCATGAAGGAATCTTCCAAAATGTTGAAGGATAGAATGTCAAGAGGTGGATAGTAGTAGAGTGGATGGAATTGTTCTGAGGTGGCTGGAGGTAAAATTGGTGATGAAATGGTAATGGGGGAGGAGATGGATGTGGAGATAGTTGATGTGGAGGTGTAGGTAGAAATAGCAGGAGGTGGAGAAGGAGGAGAAGAGGTGGAGGCAGGCAATTCCACAATGAGGGCAGGGGCCTGAGGGGAAGAGACTGCAATAGTCCTTGTGCCTGAAGTAGTGGTAGTCCAAGTTAGCTTTATAATCTGTCTGCCCTATTTCCCAAACAAGGCACAGGTTAGCCTTTTTGATGCATTGATGTGCATCCCATTTAATACTATCAGTTCAGGGCACCTGGAGTGCAAGAATACCCCTAAGGTCCTCCCAAAGTTCACAAAACTTTTGTTTATTTTCTTCTTTATATGGTCAAAGAAGATGGCTCCCCAGTTCAAGTGTTTCTTATCCACTAGGGCTCCCATCAAACAGAACTGATACCTGGATATGGTATCATGTGCTGAGTGCTTTGCCAGTAGCACTTTCCCCACAACATCAGCAAGAAATCTAAATTCAATAGATAAGTTCTTTTTCAATAATTTGTTAGGGTTTTCTGCAGAGTGACCCATTCTTTCTAACATTGAAGCAAATTCCTCTCCCGAAAGTTCAACAGAATCATCTCCAGTACTAAAATGAAATACTTCAGTCAGGAGAGTAGGTGATAATGATACCTGAGTCCCGCTGATAGTTCCAACAAGGGTATTCTGATCCAGATTATGTGCTGTAAATTCTCATTCTTTAATCTCATCTGCGTCGATCTTCATCCTGGTGGACATTATATGCACTAGCTGTTGTTCTCGGAAAAGTTCCAGAATGTCTTTGAAAACCTGATCGCTGCTGTCAAACGAATCCATATCTATATCAAATCCTGTATCAAATTTCATCTTGGCAAGAGCGGCAACATTCACGGTCATTGTATACCTGCAAAAAGTAACAAACACAACCAAGTGCAGTAGAGTTTGGAGGGAAAGAAAAAGTTTGGAGAGAGTATGAAAGTGCAAGAGAATAACGACGGCGAAAGAATGATTTTATATTAGGGTTCGACGCTGGAAAGGAAAGACCGTTGAACTCCGTTCGACGATCTGGGCTTCTAATGGAATCTGAAGAGTCTTCAATAACGTCGATCTCCGTTCGACGATACTGGAGAACGTCGATCTCCGATCGACCAGAAGAAGATTGCCTAGCGATATCTGGAAAATGCTGAACTCTGGTCGACGCTATTAGAAAGCGTCGATCTGCGTTCGACGCTTTTTGGGAAAAACGTCGAGTGCAGTTTAGAGACTAAAAAAACCTGCAGACACAAGAAATTTCAGGTTTTTAGCCTAGTCTTGGTTTGTTTTTAGAGTTTTAAAATCTTGAGATTCATATTAAACTTCCTCCATCTAACATTCCTAACTGATTTAGGAAGAAGGTATGTTTCTTTTCATCCAAAGGTTTGGTGAAAATATCTCCCCTTTGCAAATCAGTTGGGATATATTGAATTTCAATTTTATTTTTCTCAACATTATATCTTAAGAAGTGATGCCTAATCTCTATATGTTTTGTCCTACTATGGAGGACTGGATTTTGTGCTACAGAAATAGCACTGGTGTTATCACAATATATTTTTGACCTTTTTAAGTTGTAGCCATAGTCTAGGAGCTAGTTTTGATTCCACAGAATCTGTGAGCAATAACTGCCTGCTGCCATGTATTCAGCCTCAGCAGTTGAAGTGGACACAGATGTCTGTTTCTTACAGAACCAGGAGACAAGTCTGTCACCAAGGAACTGACAAGTTCCACTGGTGCTTTTCCTGTCTACTCTACATCCAGCATAATCTGCATCTGAAAATCCAGTTAATTTAAATCCTGAGTCTTTTGGATACCAGAGGCCTTGATTTGGACAACTTTTCACATACCTAAGAATCCTCTTAACTAATATTAGGTGTGACTCTCTTGGCTTACTTGGAATCTAGCACATATACATGTTGCAAACATTATATCAGGTTTACTAGTTGTAAGGTACAATAGAGAGCCAATCATTGCTCTATATGTTGTCTGATCAACATGTTTTCCATGTTCATCAGCATCTAATATAACATTGGTAGGTATAGAGGTTTTCATACAAGATGCTTCAGACATACCAAATTTCTTGACCAGTTCTTTTGCATACTTGGTTTGAGAAATGAATATGCCTTCAGCATGTTGTTTGACTTGCAATCCTAGAAAGAAGAAACGCTCACCCATGCTACTCATTTCAAATTTAGAGTGCATCAGGTTGGAAAACTTTTTGCACAAATTTGAATCAGTAGAACCAAAGATAATATCATCTAAAAATATTTATAATAGTAGGGTATGGGACTTATGGGTTCTAATAAAAAGAGTTTGGTCTACTCTACCCCTTATAAAATAATTTTTCAGAAGAAAGCATGTTAAGGTCTCATACCATGCTCTAGGAGCTTGTTTGAGGCCATATAATGCTTTATGTAATTTGAAGACATGGTCAGGATAAGTTGAAGAGATAAAACCTGGAGGTTGTCTAACATAGACTTCCTCTTTTATGTCTCCATTGAGAAATGCACTCTTCACATCAATTTGGTAGACCTTGAAACCTTTGTGAGCTGCATAAGCTAGGAATATTCATATGGCCTTAACCTTGCAACTGGTACAAAGGTCTGGTCATAGTCTATTCCTTCTTCTTGAGAATAACCTTGAGCAACTAGCCTTGCCTTGTTCCTTACAATAACTCCTTGATCATCCAACTTGTTTCTGAAAACCCACTTTGTTCCAACAATTGAGTGATCCTTAGGCCTTGGCACTAGTTCCCAAACTTGATTCCTCTCAAATTGATGTAGTTCCTCTTGCATAGCAATGATCCAGTATGGATCTTGTTCTACATCTTGAATAGATTGAGGTTCAACTTGAGATAGAAAGCAGGTATGCATCAGGTTCTGGTTAACCTGATTTCTGGTTTGCACACCAGCTTAGATGTCTCCAATCACTTGGGAGATTGGGTGATCTCTTGTTGTTACTAAATCAACAGGGGGTGTTGATTGTTCACTAACCTGTGTTGTTGTTTCCTCTTGTAGAACAACAATTGGCTCTTCAAGATGGTTTTCTCCAAGATGTTGAACACCAAGATGTTGAGTATCCTCTTCATCTTCACTGATTTCTTCTCTCTGCTGGATAGGTGGATGTGTTGAATCCTTTTCTACAATATGTAACCTGTCCAAATTTTCTGAGAGAGAGTGTACATGCAATGGTTCTATGGTAGAAGTAGACTCTCCTTATATAACAAATTAGTCTCATCAAAAGATACATGAGCAGATTCTTCAATTTTAAGAGTAGATTTGTTATACACCCTATAAGCTTTACTTATCATGGAGTATCCCAGAAACACTCCTTCATCAGCTTTAGCTTGGAATTTTGCTAAATATTTTTTGTCATTATTGTGAATATAACAAATGCAACAAATTTTTTTGAAATAGTCTACTTTAGGTTTCTTCCCTTTGAGCAATTCATAGGGAGTCTTGCCCTTAAGTTTATGTATTAGACCCCTGTTCAACACATAGTTGGAGGTGTTCACTGCCTCAGCCCAAAATGATAGAGGTAGGTGAGCATCTCTCAATAATGTAGTAGCAGATTCAATTAGGATTCTATTTTTCCTTTCAGCTACCCCATTTTGTTGAGGAGTTCTACGAGCTGAGAAAGTATGCCTGATCCCTTCACTTTGACAGAACTCTTACATAAGAAGAGAATCAAACTCTGTCCCATGATCACTTCTAATTAGGGAAATGTGAGTATTGAACTCAATCTGTATACATTTGAGAAACTCTGTCAAACACTTAAAGTTATCAGACTTCTTCCTCAAAAAGAATACCCAAGTGAATCTAGAGAAGTCATCTACAATCACTAAGGTGTAAGATTTCCCTCCTAAGCTTTGTACTGTAATGGGTACAAAAAGATCCATGTGTAACAGATACAAAATCCTAGGTGAATCACTCTTATTAAGTGACTTAAAACTATTTTTAGTTTGCTTGCCTAATTGACAAGCCCTACAGAGTCTTTCCTTCTTGTAGGAGCCAGAAGGTAGTCCTCTAATAAGGTTGTCCTTGGACAGCCTAGCAATGGTTCTAAGGTTTAAGTGTCCTAGTCTCTTATGCCATAAATCATTTGGTTTGCAGACTGAATTAAAAAAGCAGATATCTATGTTGGTTAAAAGGAAATCTACAAGATAAATGTTACCTTTCCTTTTACCTGTTAGCACTTTTGTGTTATCCTCTGACTTGATCTTGCATAAGGATTTGTTGATTGTCACTTGATATCCTTCATCACAGAGTTGACTGATGCTGATTAGGTTGTGCTTCAGTCCTTCCACATAAGCCACCTTCTTGAATGTGACTGAGCCAATCTGAACAACACCATATCCTTTTGTTTGACCAAAGTTTGAATCACCAAAATTCACTTTGGGTCCAAGTTTGGTTCTGAAGGATGTTAGGTTCTCCTTGTTCCCTGTCATGTGCTTTGAGCACCCACTATCCAGATACCATTGTTGGTCCATTACTGGATAGGTCTTCACCTGGTCTTCTTCAGTTTGAGTTTCAGATTCTGAATCTGATCCTTGTTCTGCATCAGAATTTTGCTGAGAGGCATTGATAGCCATCATGCATAATTCCTTTTCTTCAGCATCATCCTCATCATCACTTGAGCTTGATGAGGCTTCTTATTCCTTTTAAGTTTCACTCCAGCTTTCTGCTGCAAATCCCTTCCTTGTATGTTTATTTTTGCTGGAGGAGGATTTGTTGTAGTTGTTTCCCCTGGAGTCCTTGTCTTTTCTCCTATCTTTCCTGTCCTTCTTGTACTTATTCTGATTTTCTTGACAGTCAGGCACAATATGGCCTGTTTTCCTGCATCCAAAATAGATTATCTCTCTATTATTTGACTTGTCATACCTTGGGTTCTCATGCCCTCTGGATGACTTCTTTCTGAAATCCTTCCTGGCCATCTTGTAGAATCTTTTGGCCAGCAAGCTCATCAATTCTTCATTGCCTGTAACCTTGTCTTCAGGCAGAACTTCTGTAGCTTTGAATGCTATTGTTTTCTCCTTCCTGACAGCTGGAGAAGCAACCTTTTGTTCTTCCTCTCTGTTCTTGATGAGCAGCTCATAAGATTTGAGCTTGCCCAAAAGAGCCTCTGTGGTTATTTCACTTAGACTTCTGGCATCTTTAATTGGCAAGATTCTTGAATCCCAAGTGCTGGGGAAGCACATTAGGATTTTGTCATTTAGTTCAGTGAGTGTGATCTCCTTATCCAATGTCCTCAACTCACTGACTATCAGACTGAGCATGTTGTACATATCTGCAACTGACTCAGCTTCTCCTTTCTTGAAATTCTCATATTGGGATATGAGATGGGATCTCCTGTCCTTCCTTTCATCAGTAGATCCAGATATAATTTCAGAGAGCTTATCCCATATGTCTTTAGCTGAGTAGCATTCAGCTACCTTTTGGAATATCTCATCAGACATAGTCTGAGCAAGAATATTCATAGCCTTTGCATCTGCAACTTTCCACTTCTTTTTTTCTGCATCTATTCCTGAGGGAGGTGGAACAGCACTTGTGCTTGTGGTCTCTGGAGGTCTTGGACAAACTGTCAAAACAGAATTAAAAATGTCCTCATCAATAGAATTCATGTAAAGTCTAATCCTTGCCTTCCAAAGTGCAAACTTGTAATGGTTGCACACTGGAGGTCTGGTACTAGCATAGTCTTTGTTCTGTGCCATGGTTTTGTATGAAAATAAATATAATATAAAAAGTAATAACCCTCTATAGATGATTTATCTTATAAAGGATCTTTTGGTTCAGGTGTTAGCCTGTTCAACCAATCTGTTGAAGATTCAGTTGTTGAGTAACCAACCTGCCTCTGATACCAATTAAAAGTGAGGGTAAGATCTATCTTCACTCTAGAGGGGGGGGGGGGTGAATACAGTATTTTAAAATAATTTACAATTAAAAACTATAAAGCAGTAGAAGAATTAATTTATGTATATGTGTAAGGTGCTTGCAGTGAAATAAAAACTAAAGCAAGAAATAAGAAATCACACAGCACACAGCAAAGTCAAACACACAGTAGCCAGATGACACAAGGAGCTATAGTGGTTCCCAAACAACCTGGGTACATCCACTCTTCTACCACCCTAGGTAGGAATCCACTGCAGGAATAGTTGATCAGGTGTCCTGGGCACCAATGAGCTTTTGATAAGGTGCTCAAAAACTAGATCTAGATTTTTTGATAAGGTGTCTTGCCACCACTGAGTTTTGACAAGGTCTCAGAAACCAGTTGCTGAACTTTTGAAGGGAGTTTTGATAAACCCTTTTACAGGAGGGAAAGGAAAAAGAAAGTAGTTTGAAGATGTTCTTCTCTGCCAACAATCTGAGAGAAGATAAGTGGAAGATGTTTGCTAAAGCTCCCCCTGAGATCTGTAAGGGTTCAGGAAGGTGAGCTTTGCTATGGTGATAGGTCTTCAGTTGCCTCAGATCTCCAGCAAAAGTTGATTTCAGCAGATGCTGAAATGTGAGATGTCTGGAGTCCTTGATGTTGAAGCTTTTGAACACTTGAGGATTTGGAGGACTAGAATTGCAGATGATCTCCTCCAAAGAAAAGTTCCTTGTGTTCTTGAAGATTTTGACTCAGTGAATCTGTATATTCCAGAAGATGAGTTCTTGATCAGAGTATGTTTTGATCTCTCTTCTGTAACTCTTTTTCTCAATCTGATAATCCTGTATATCTCTTGTCGATCTTATTAATCTGTTATATCTTTTTCAAAAACATGTTCTGTAGGAGTATATCAGATTCTAACTTAGATGGTCGTTACTCAGTCATAAATGACTTCCATAATTGACAATTGTCTCTGGGGAAAGTCCTAAGTAACATTCCTTTTATCCTTCCTTGAAACTTGCTCCAGATTGCTTAAACGACTACATAATCCTTTGCAATAAATGCAGGAAATAAATCTGAATGAATTCCATAACTGTTCTTGAATTTTAATTCTGAAAACGTCGACCTCTCAGAAAAATCATCGACCTGAGCTCAGCTATCGTCGACCTGAGCTCAGAGATTGGATTTATACTAGAGACAGAAAACGTCGACCTGAACTCTACGATCGTCGACCTGAGTTCGACGCCTTACAGAATTGAGCTCAGAGAACGTCGAACTGAGTTCGACGTTTCATCGACCTGAGCTCGACGAGATTTGTCTTTGTCTCAGCACTGAATCCTTATCTTTGAATGGTCTTGGGGGCAGCTTCAAACCTAAGTTCTAACCATTAGACTCATTCTAATTTGACCTTTTTAACTATACAACTAGGTCAAAGCTAATTCCTAAAAACATAGCGATCCTTGCCCAAATTAGTAATAGGGTGTTTCAACACTCCCTCATCTTCATCATGGGCAGTAAGAGGAGAATCCTTTATTATTAGTTTGTCCATCACCTATTATATACTTGGTGATCTAGATGAGGAGCTAGACAACTCACTATTAATCATAGAAGATTCATCAAAAACTACATTTACAGACTCTTCTACAACTTGATTTTTCATGTTGTAGACTTTATATGATTTGCTTTGGTTATGATACCCAACAAATATTTCTTCATAGGATTTAACAACAAACTTAGTTAGATATGACTTCCTATTATTGAGCACATAGTATTTGCTGCCAAAGATCCTTGAATAGGCAATGTTTTATTGTCTATCTTTCATGATCTCATAGGAAGTCTTCTTGTGATATTTGTTGACAGAAGCCCTATTCAAGACATGATTTGTAGTATTTACTAACTCAGCGCAGAAGTATTCTAGGAGAGATGTGTACTTAGTAGTGTCCTTCCAGTTTCTATGAGAGTTCTATTTTTCCTCTCAACTATCCCATTTTTCTGAGGTTTTTTTGGAAAAGAAAATTCTTGGAGAATCCCATGTGCTTCGCAGAATTTTGTCATGCCATTAGAATGAAATTCTATGTCACGGACACTTCTGATTTAGACCACGAAACTATCCAATTCATTCTGAATTTTCTTGAAAAAGGTCCAAAAGGGTTTCATACTTTTTCTTCAAGAAGAAGACCCAAGCAAACCTGGGGAAGTCATCAACTATTACAAGTGTGTAGACTTTCCTACCTAGAATATGAACTGACATAGGACCAAACAAGTCCATATGCAGGAAGTATAAACACCTCACAGAGTCCTTGACCCCAATGCTCTTTAAAGAAGCAATGGTGTGCTTGCCCTTATGGTAGGAAGAGCAAATGCTCTCCTTGGTGCATTTCATTTTGGGACAATTTATTACTAGCTCTTCACTGAAGAGATTACTAATGGTCTTATAGTTCAAGTGAGCAAGTCTCTTGTACCATTGTGCACAGTATGAGACTTTCTCATTAGAAACTAGATATATAAGAGAGTATTTACTTAGACATATAAAGTTTAAACAATAAACATTTCCACTCCAAGTGCATGTCAAGATGACCTCTTGGTCACCTTACCTCTTAATTTGACACTCATCCTTGTGGAATACAATGACATACCCAAGATCATACATTTGTCTTATGCTAACCAGGTTGTGTTGCAACCCTTCCACATAATCCACTTTTGAGATTGTGACTATGTCATTGGTAATCATACCATATCCCTTAGTGACTCCTCTGTCTGAACCTCCAAAGATAACTTTAGGTCCATTCTTCACATCAGCGTAGTCCTTCAAGTGATATCTTATTAAAATCATGTGCCTTGAACATCCACTATCCAAGTACCATATAGGAGTATTGGTACTTGGACTATACTTATCTGGACCAGGCTGATCCTTGCTGGATTCTTCATCTGTCATAGCCATGAGACCATAATTGTTATCATCTTCTTTATCCTCTTTAGTATCACTGTTTGAGTGTGACAAAGGTGCCCTGATGCTTATTCTTGCAGCAGGATAGTCTTGTTCCTCTTCATTAGCAACTATAGCAAACAACCCAATATAAGCTTCCTCTTCTTCAAAATCTGAAGAAGCTTAGTCACTTTGATTCCAGCTTTTCTCCTTTTTGGCAATGAAGGACCTTTCATTCTTGCCGTTTTGATGGTGGTGCTTCTTCTCCTTAGATTTCTTCTGTTCTTTCCTCTTGACTGGGCAATCAACAATAACATGCCCATTCTTGTTACAACAGTAACAAACAACATTATAGGAAAATTGTTTACTAGGTTTAGTGTCATACCTGTCTTCTTTGGAGAACTTCTTCTCAAACTTGTTGTGGTCCTTGTGATGAGAGGAGGAGGAAGGTATGTTCCTCCACTGCCTTCTCTTCATCATCGTCTTTAACTTCCTAGAGAAGGCAGCTAACTCCCCATCAAAAATGTTGCTGTTTGATGAACTTGACTCAGAACTGTCTTAATCAACAAGCTTTCTTGGGGGAGAGACAATCCTCTCCTTATTATTCTTAAAGCAATCAGCCTTGAAGGCCACTATCTTCTCCTTGGCTTGATGTATATTGGTGGTCTCTTCCTCCTTTCTAGTAGATAGCTGCATCTCATACGAGAGCAACTTTCAAAACCAAGTATGTGGATGAGTTTCAGCAAGCTTGGCCACCTCTCTGATGACACATATATTAGTGTCCCGGTCTCTGGTTAGAGATTGAAGGAACTTATCCTTCAGTTCGTAGTTACGGAAGACACTTCCATAGGTACTCATCTCATTCACCACTCTAAAGAATTTTTCATATCATTCAACTATGTTGTCCTTCTTGGTCTACCCGAAGGCTTCATTTTCTTGATCAAGTAGGGATTTCCTGTCATTCATTGGAGAACTTCTTCTTGTGTCATCAATGACACTCACAAAGAAGTTCTGTGCTATCTTGTCCATAGTTGCTAGTATGACCTCATCCTTGGTCATCTCAGAACATTTCTTAGGTGTCTGGGCAGTGGCATCCAGAATTGAGAACTTCATGGGGATGAAAGGTCCCCCTTGTAATGTAATGAAAATCCTAGGCCCAGATGCTTCCATAAACAATCTGACCCTTTCTTTCCCAATATTAAAGTTCTCCTTCCTGCAGATTTGAAGCTTCATGGAGCCCAACTCCTTATGGCTCTCTCCTGAACCCATAAGGATATTCTTATCTAACTTTGGAGATCAACTAAGACTATTAAGTCCTTTTTGAGAAACCTCCCTCTAATATCACAAGAAAGTCTTTAGTTTCAAGAGTAGTTAATCACCTAGAGGGGAGGGGGTGGTGAGGGGTGTTAATAGGTTTTTAGGTCTTTTTAAACACACTATATTCTTTGGTGTGTAGTGATTTATTTTAAGTTAGCTTTCAAGATTACACAACCAACACTTTATTTTAAGTTAGCTTTCTTTGGTGTGTTGTGATTTATAGTGGTTTCCTAGATTATTGGTACATCCATTGTCCCTCCCACCTTTCTAACAGATTGTTAGATAATACAACTTATCCAAACTCGGATCAATGAGCTTACAACTCAGATCCCTCAGGATCTCTCATACTCCTCCAAGTCCTCCCTTAGGACAAATGCCCTACAACTTAGAACAAGCAATGGTCCTACAACTCAGTGATCCACAGATCACCTACCTCAGACTTTTCTCAAAGTCCTACATCTCAGGCTAGAAGGATAGCCTTACAACTCAGAGAGATTTACTCTCCTACATCAGATCTGAACCAGATCCAACAACTCAGGCATAAGGGCCCTACAACTCAGATCCACACCAGGATCCTACCTCAGGAACACAATCCCTACCACTCAGCCTTTATGATTTAGGCTTACAACTCAGATTTGTTAAGATCCAATAAAATAAAATGGTTTTTGTTGATGTAAGACACCAGAGAAATAAACTCAATGTCATTCTCTTACTGTACTGAGATGACTCAGTTCTCCATTCTTCATAGATCCAGGAATGTATCTTCAGGAGTAGTTCTGCTTGAGCTGTGAAGATACTACAGCTAGGGTTTGCTTGTGCTACAACTTCTAACTCAAAGAGAAAGCTCTCTGAACTTGGTGTTGAAGATCATAATATCAGCAACTATCTTTCTTGAACTTTCAGATTAAAAGAAAGAATTATTTCTTCAAGCACTGCAACTCCGTTGAGAGGAAGAAGATGAAGTTCAACACATTCCAAAAGCTTATTTCTCCTTCTTTGATCCCGTCTTTTCTATCCCATAGTCCAACGGCTCTTTGAGCATTGTGCCCACCAAGACTTGGTAGCTGCAGCTCTACTTTTGTATTAAATGCTGTACAACAGGCTAGCAGTTCCATTTGTCATGTACTGTTCACTTCCCATAACATTTGAAATTCTTTGCTGACGTCAGCACTTATTGACTTAGTCAAATTTTGACAATTCAGGAAAGGCGTTCAGTGAGGGCTTATCACTCAAAGCCAAAACACTTAGTCAGTTTTCTGCAAACACCAGGCATTGAGTGATCAGTCATCACTCAATGAAAATAGACTTTTAGCTGTCTAACTGATTAGGCATTGAGTGAACATTCATCACTCAACGCATTTGTACTTAGCTGATTTTCTCTGTATTAAGGAGTCGAGGGAAGCTTCTGCACTCAATGCTCTCTGCCTTTGCCCACCATCTTGCTGAGGTGTTGAGTGAACAACCTTCACTCAACGCTTCTGTACTTAGAGGAATTTTTGTTGAGTTGGCATTGAGTTAACTGACTTCACTCAACGCTTCTGGACTTAGACAGATTTACTTTCTACAGCGTTTGTGGCTTTGACAGTTTGAGCTTTTGTCAACACATCTGGCTCTGGGCATTTAGTGAACTACCTTCACTCAACGCTTCTAGACTTAACCAGATTTCTTCCTCTGCATTGATGAGGCTTTGACTATGTAGTCTTTACTCAATGCTTAAGGCCATCTGGCGTTGAGTGAACTATCTTCACTGAACGTCTGTGGACTTAGACAGATTTCTATTATGCCACATTCTTCCATGTGTCCACTGTCATTGTTACTTTGACAACCTATCTAATCAGTGTAACAAGAAACCACCTGTATACATAAAACAAATAGCATGCATCAGATACAAACATGTGTATATCATTATCCTGTAGGCCTTATTCAAATCTGGGACATTGTGATTAATGGAAACAACACATTTGGTCACTTTTATTTCACTAATTTAATTTGTGACATATTTATAATTAATTAAATACGTATAGTTTTTACCAATTTTATTGATCCAAAACGATAAATAATACAAAGGTATGCCCCCTTATTTATAGAAAATAGGAGAGAGAGGAGAATACAACAAGCGATGTGGGATTTAATACAAGCTAGGCGCCCGATGCGGTTTGACGGTGTCAAACCGCAAAACTATACAGAACTGAGATCACCCAGCAGCAATAGAGATAAGCCGCCAGACAGTCACTGTAGGCCTCAAGACTGCTACTATAGGCTGCCAGACTTCAACTACGTGTTGCCTCCAGACCGCAATCACGGGTTGCCACTAGATCGCCACTGCAGGCCGCCAGACTGCCACTACAGGCCGCCATAGCGTAACTGCGGCATGCCACCAAATCGCAGCTGCGGATATCCATCAAACCGCAGTAGCAGGTAGCTCTTAGGCTGCATCCGCAAGAAGTCCTTCGAGACTGGAAAGCTTTGCGGGAAGCCGACTACTATACTGCCAAGCCCTACTTAAACAGCCAGACTGCCAATCTACCAAGACAAGCCACAAGACATAACCGCTGCCTCTTGTCAAGCTTCCACCTAAAAAAATTATAGGGACAAACATCCAGACCACCTGAACAACAAACCATGATATTATAAATCCCGGATGTGTTTTATGAAAGAGAGAAGATGAAGATGAAAATTATGTTCTCCGAATTTATATTCGATAAAGGCATGTATACCTTATCGTTTATAATAAAGGATATTAAAGCTCAATATCAAGGTCATATTTCTCAGGGGGGATTGATTACTTCTACTTTGAGGAGTTACTATTATTTTACCAAATGATGGTTTTGGGTTGATTTACTTAACTAAATTTCACGTTATAAAAAGGGGGTTCAGATTTATGGAGAAAAGATTAGTACTCGATTTTGAATCACATCGTTAGAAGCTAATCAAAATGCAATAACAAACTAAATCTTAATAAAGTAAACGACAACTTGAACTTGGAGGTTCTCGAAGCTTGAACGCGCTCCTCTCGGAGACGTGCCAAGCTGAGTTTAGGAAGATCCGACCGAACTCTCGTCCAGTATTCGGAAGCCTAAAGCTCGCCTTAAGTGGTGAACCCCGCTATTGGTTTTTACTCCAATCTATGAGATTTACGTCATTCTCTCTCGAGAGGTGTGTTCAACTCTCTTTACTCTGGGGCGATCAATTAAAACTACGAGACTCTCGGCTAGCTAAGAATGAAACTTAAATTAAAATTATATATTCATAAAATAGTCCTGATATATCTGAATCAAGAGTAAATCGAAGGTCGATACTTTAAAAAGAGAAAAAATATTAGAACTTCATAACTTCATCAACTCGTCCTCAAATCATCGTAATCGAGTACTAATGACGATTTAGTTACCCATAACAACGTAGGAAATGAAAATCATGATAAGAATATGCATAATAAGAAAGAGAGAGAGAGAGAGAGAGAGAGAGAGAGAGAGAGAGAGAGAGAGAGAAAAGGAATAAAAAAGTATTTTATTTCTTATTGAAAGAAGTTACCAAAACCACTAAAAGACATTATAAATAGAGTTTCTCAGAAGATTACAAATCAAATAAAAGAGATCGTAAGAACAGTAAAACATGAAAACATTAAGATGAAATACTCTAAATAAACTCCCGACAGCTCTCTAGAAGGCTCTGATATGGTCCTAGAACACATGGAGCTTGCTGCTATTTATAGAAATTTTTAGGGAAGTACATGTTCCTCTAACACGCCTGTGTAGGGGGGGGGGGGTGTCAGCACTATTGATTCTAGTGGATGAAATTAAAGTCTGTATTGGGTCCATTGATCCCAATGTCCTAGATTTATAAGAAGTCAAACAAGTCAATGACATACACAGTTATATTTGATGTGTATTTAAGTTCATGAATGCTTGATAGTCCTTGTCACATTGATTGGTCAAGTGGACACAAAGAAGGATGCTGACTAAAGGTAGGATTCTTGTTAAGGCCATAAGCGTTGATTGAGGATTACTCATGTTGATGCACGAAATGCGAAGGAGAAAACAAACACCACTAGCAAACAATTCGAGCGCTAGGGGAAGAAAGAAAGAAACCAAACTGCGAGCAGCAGTCTACTTAGCGGACTAGAAAAGGAACAGAAAAGCAGAAGAGCTGTGAACCACGACAACACCAGACTTCGCCCGTCACGGCCTGAATTCCACTCCTGCTACAGGCTTGATTTTGATTGCAAACAGGGGGTTACAAGCAGGGAAAAAGGAAATGATGCAGAAAGCAAGCTAGAGATCGCAAAGCTCGAGATTCGAGCCCACAGCCTTTAACAAGTGGGCTCCTGGGCTCGAGTCAGCGTGCTTTAAGTGCACCACTTCCCCCTATTTATAGGCTGGGGGCCTGCCCAAACGGGCATTGCTAAAATAACCGGCTGCCCGGGGTACAAAAGAGCTGGGCAGCGGTGACGGGAACCAATAAGAAAGAACAAGCAGTCCGCGCGAGACCGGCGGACTGGGCTAGCGAGCTGGAATCCTCCCTTGGTCTCTTCGGGCGCAATCCTGTCAGAAAAGTCGCGACCTGAGCGACCTGACTCCGGAGCTCGCTGAAAGCTGGCAAGATCTGAGAGCAAACCAAGGGCGACCTGGTCGGATTGAGAGCTGGAGTCCGCCAAGGTGGCTGGGATAAACACTGGCCAGTTGGCAAGCTGGGTGGACCTAGAGCTTGAGTCCGGCAAGGGAGAGGCAAGATGCCCACCTGGAAATGTTGCGGATTCTGGGGTTAACATAATCCCCGCACATTTTCGAGTTTTGGAGAATTCTGAAAATGTTTCCTTAACCGCCGAGTCCGCAACTATCATAAATGCTGACTGTCTATAAATACCGCCGGAAGTCCTGTCTTCTGTCAAAATTGACTGCGCGATGGGTCGTTACTCATATCTTGCGGTCTCAACTTTCCAGTCCGGCATGGCAAGATTAGGATCCTTCTTTGGCAGCTTTGCCACCTCAACCGAGAAACCCAAAGCGAGTTCCTGATCTAAGAAAGCAAGTCACCGGAACGATATGCCTGCCCGCCACCAAGGAGAGAGTTCAAGTAAGAAGAGGACAGACCTAGTCCGCGATATCGAGCATAAGAAGACCACGACTGCTCCTGTTTCTCAGAATCCACTAACTGAGAGTGTGAATAAGAAACCGAATCCACCATCCGTCTCTGATCAGAACCCCGCGATCTCTTCAAGTAAGGAGGTGCACTGCTCTGCCTCCGGAACTATTATGTTGCGGTTAGATCCAAACAAAGAAGTGTCGTCGCCAAAGGTCCAGCAGCCGAACATCGAGGAGAAACTTCCAGCTGATGAACGGGTGGAGGAAAGAGTAAAAGAGGCGATTGAGAAAAGAGCTGACGAGCCCGCGGAAGCCGCGGCTAAAGATTTGTTGAGAAGCAAGCTGAGGAAACGGTGTCCTCCTAGCTCTGGTTGTCGTACCAACCTCAGCCCGCGAATCCCAGCAGGTTGTTATCGACTTGGATAAGTCGCCTGAAAAGAAAAAGAGGAAGAGAGACAAGACTTCAGTTGGTGAGCGAGTAGAGAAGAAGCTGCGAGTTCGAAAGGAGAAGAATATCTCCAAGCGGACTGGAGCTGCGAGCTTGCAGCATAGGCCACGAGAGAAGGAAATTCCAGATTCCAATCTCGTCACCCCCGATGCTCTGCCCGCAGAAGGCGACACCCCCTCAACGCTCAGCTTATCAACCACCGAGATACTTTATTCCATTGACAACGAGCAGCTCGCGAACATGAATCGTTCTCTGTTGGATGTTTTGCAGCCTGGTGCTGAGACTGAGGGAGAGAAACTGGCTGATCCTTCCTCTTTCCTTCCAGCTGAAGAAAGAGAAAAAACAAAGGAACAACTCGCAGCAATGAAGACAAAGATTGAGGCGATCTCAGAGAAGCTCGTTGCGTATAAGCGGGCTGAGGATTTGCAAACCACTGCCGAGCTGATGCAGTCAGGTAAGTTGCATCCAGCGCCTCGGCATTTTCAGAGCTCGTGGCTTTATAAATCCCCTCCTCAGAAATCGCGTCGGTTAAGATCATTACAGAAACCGATGACATAGTCGCCTCAAGCAAATCGCAGGCCGAGTTAAGAGCGAAAGTCCGTCGAGAATGGAGGCAGCGCCAAGGCGCTTTTGATCCAGAGCGCATGAGCCGACCTGCTTTTGATAGTCGCCAGATTGCTGCCATGATTTCAAAAAGTGAATTACTTTTTTTATCTTTTATGCTTATTGCGACCTGGAAACTAAGCCGAGTTTTATTTACTTTACTGCAGTACGGAAGTCAATACCCGATTCTATTGAGGTCGGCAAGATCATGTCCTCGCCCGCAGATGTGCCCACGCAGGCTGTGATGCGGTCTGGCACTGAGCCAGCGCAAGGGGAGCAGTCTGGCCAAGAGACATATGCTTTATTAGCGAGGAAGTATAAGGAGGAACTGAACGAAATTCGAGTTGATCTAAAGAAAGGTAAAGAGCGAGAAAAGATCCTGGAGACCCAGGTCACCAGCCTTTCTTCCACCATTGAAGGTCTAAAGAAAGAGAAGGAGCGGCTAAGCAGAGACGCCTGCCATTACAGGAGCAGAAACTTGGCTTTGGTGAGAGAAGGGAAGAAACAAGTCGGCGAGGTCGCTGGGACGAAGCCGCAGACGTCTGCTCAACCTACTGGAGAAGAGGCGTCAGCCCCGGCGACAATCGGTGTTAACCCCAGAATCCGCAACATATCCAGCTAGACATTTCGCTCCTCCTTGGTCGGATTCCAGATCTCAGTCCGCCCAGGTCACCCTTGGTTCTCAACTCTGCTGGATCATCGACCTCTAGTCGACGATAGTCGAGCTCAGGTCGGCGAGCTCCGAGTCAGGTCGCCCAGGTCACTCAGATCGCAACTAGTTTGACAGGATCACGCTCGACGCGACCAAGGGAGGATTTCAGCTCACAGGCCCAGTACGCCGGTCCCGCGCGGACTGCTTGTTCTTTTTCTTTTGATTCAGGTCACCGTTTCCCAGCTCTTTTGTACCCCGGGCAGCCGGTTATTTTATCCCTGCCCGCTTGGGCAGGCCCCCAGCCTATAAATAGGGGGAAGTGGTGCACTCAAAGCACGCTGACTCGAGCCCAGGAGCCCACTTGTTAAAGGCTGCGGACTCAAATCTCTTGCTTTGCGATCTCCAGCTTGCTTTCCGCATTACTTTCCTTTTCCTTCCTTGTAACCGCTTCTTTACAATCAAAAGCAAGCCCGTCGTAGGAGTGGCATTCAGGCCGCGACGGGCGAAGTCTGGTATTGCCGTGCTCCACGACTCTGTTGCTTTTCTGTTCCTTTTCTAGTCCGCCAAGTAGACTGCTGCTCGTAGTTTGTTTTTCCTTTTTCTTCCCTAAGTGCTCGAACAGTTAGCTGCTGGTGCTCGTTTCCGCCTTCGCATTTCGCGCATCAACAGTTAACACGCGACCTTCAGATTCGAGCAGCTTTTTGAAAACCGTGGATAGAAATGTCAGACCGCCGAGCTCGCCACTCCGATCGCTCCAGCTCGCCTGATGATTCGTTGTGGGAAGCGTTGGAGCAGTCTCGCTGGGAAGCTAAAGTATCTCGCAGAGAGACTGACCAGCGGCTCGATACAATCAGCTAAGCCCTGTTAGCACTGACTCAGCGGCTTGCTCCCCAGGTCGCTGAAGAAGTTGCTGAGACACCTGTCTGCCAGACTCCGATCTGCCGGACCCCGGCTCGTCACACCCCTCTTCAGCAGTCGCCTGCGACCGCACCTCCGCCTCTCCACCAAGCTCAGTCTGCAGCTCCCCTGTGACCTCAGGCTGGTCAGTTCGCCCCCCTGATGGATTTCTTCAGGGAAGCAGCCCGAGGGACTCCGGCTAGCCGACTAGATTTTGTTGATCGGCAGTCCGCAGAGCCCGCAGAGCTTCGCCCTCCAGTCTGCACTTCTGCTGATTCAGAGACTCCCTCTCCCTTCGTCGATCGAATCCGGTGGGAGTCAGCGCCGAGCAATTTCAGAGAACCTCGTCTCCCTTTTTATTCTGGGGAGACTGATCCGGTCTCCCACCTGCAGGCATTCGAAGGGGCAGTTGCATTGAGGAGCCTCTCTGATGCCTTGAAGTGTAAGCTTCTAGTGACCACTCTTGATGGTCAAGCGAGAGAGTGGTTTTATGAGTTTCCTTCGTGCAAAATTTCTTCCTTCGCTGAGCTTCGCAGCGAGCTGCTCCTGAGGTTTGCAACCTCTAAGAAGAGAAAGGATGGGCCGGAAGCCCTTTTTGACATCAAGTAGAGAGACAACGAATAAGTGGCAAGATTCGTTGATCGGTTCCAAAAGGAAATCCAAGGTGTAAGGAATGTGAACCCCGATTATTATAAAGTTGCCTTGATTCACGGCCTCTGGGAGGGCCCATTGAAATTCAAAGTGACAACAAAGGCACCATCAACTTATCAGGAGCTCATCGCGATAGCTAATCGCTTTATTGAGGGAGAAAATGCCAACCCAACCTATATCTCATCCCTGACAGCTAAAGCTGGAGGAAGGGATGTCCCCAACTCCTCTTCCAATAATCAGTACCACAGTAAGCCTCCTCGGCCTGATTTCCAACCTCCACCTCAGAGGGCCGTAACCTCCGCCACAAGAAACCCTTCCTTGGCCATCAACAGTTTCATAATCAGAGACTGCCGTTGGCCACCGCTCCCGCGGTACCCCTTCAAGCACTTCCCATTCTTCTGGGTGCCCCGCCAGCTTCAAATCCTTATGAGAGCAGCTCCATGGAAGAGTTTGCAGATCTGGGCCTCGACTTTGAAGAGGTCATCCAGATAATTCAGAAGAAGGCTGAGGAAAGGAGGCAAGGGCCTCAGAGAGACTGGAAGCCCAGGAACAACTCTCAGTTCTGTGATTTTCACAAAGAGAAGGGCCATTTCACCGAAGATTGCAAGGCCCTCTGACAGCTAGTTGAGAAGTTGTTCGCCGAAGGCAAGATCAAGGACCTGGGCAGGAAGGGTGAGTCTTCAAAGCCTTCCACCTCCAAGGGCAAGGAGGTGGCTGAAGTTCAGCAAGAATGTATAGAGGTAAGGGATGAGGGCCATCTGGGGCTCATTGATATCCCAAGTGAATGTATTGATGTTGTCGACGAAGGAGCCTTGTGAAGACTCTTTTACATCCATGGCGGAGCAGGGGCTGAGTCTACTCGAAAGTCTTCTCTGTCAAGGCTTTCCCAAACTGAGATTGCTTCTACTTCTTCTTCTGCCCCTCCTTCTGAAATCGTCACCTTTGGCCCTGCGGACCTTCCTGTAACCGCTAATCCCTTTGATGATGCCATCGTGGTCCAAGCAGCCGTCGGAGATTTCACGGTCGATAGAATTCTCATTGACACAGGCAGCTCCGTGAATCTCCTCTTCAAGTCTACTTTTGAAGCCCTGAGGACTGGAAAGCCTCTGCTTTCCACCGAGGGGCCACTCTATGGCTTCTCGGGAGAAAGAAAGGAAGTTGAAGGAAATGTCACACTCCCGGTGGGGTTCGGAGGGGTGACCAAGGAGATCCAGTTCATAGTGGTAGATGCTCCAAGCAGCTACCTTGCTATCTTATGAAGACCATTGCTGAACAAGTATCGAGCCATCATTTCAACATATCATTTAGCCATCAAGTTCTGCAAAGATGGCCGTCAGTGCAGGGTCTGGAGCGACCCAAGGCAAGCTCGAGAGTGTTACCTCCGCACAGTTAATGTGACTGAAGTTTCCCCCCCAACTTTTCCAGCACCAGCAGAAGCCTCTTCTTCATCAGAAGCTGCTGTGGATAGAGAAGGTGCTCACCTGGAACCTGCCCAGGTGATGCAAGGAGTCCCCATCGCAGAGGGGGAGGAAAGAAAGCTCTCCATCAACTCCGAGTTGGCAGAAGATAAAAAGGCGGAGTTGATATCTTGCCTGCTAAATAATCTGGATGTCTTCGCTTGGTCAGCGGAGGACATGCCAGGAGTCGATCTTGACGTGGCTTGCCATCATCTCAACATCGATCCAGCTGCCAAGCCCGTCCAGCAGAAGAAGAGGGATGTAGCTGTCAAGTTGGCAGAGCCCATAAGAGAGGAGGTTGCCAAACTCCTCAAAGCGTGCTTCATACAAGAGATTTAATATCCTGAGTGGATCTCAAACGTTGTAATGGTTAAAAAAACCAGGGGGTAAGTGGCGTATGTGTGTAGACTTCACCCGTTTGAATAAAGCGTGCCCGAAAGATTTCTACACCTTGCCTCGGATAGATTTATTAGTTGATTCTGCGGTAGGGTATCCGTTTATGAGCTTTCTAGATGCGTTCTCTGGTTATCACCAAATAAGAATGCACAAACCCGATATCCCTCACACATCGTTCATCACTAATGATGGTTGCTATTATTATCTTGTGATGCCCTTTGGGCTTAAAAATGCTGGCGCGACTTATCAACGCATGATGGACCATGTGTTTAAAGAGCAAAAAAGTAGAAACCTCGAAATGTACGTGCATGACCTTTTGATTAAGAGTAGGTCTCTTCCACAGCACTTGATAGATCTAACAGAGACCTTTTCCACTCTGCGAAGGCACAAAATAAAGCTTAACCCGTTAGAATGCATCTTTGGGGCAAGTAAGGGGAAGTTTCTCGGCCATCTCCTTACTCCCGAGGGTCTTGCCCCCAATCCTGATAAGGTTAAAGCCATCCTTGATATGGCCCCTCCTCGTTATTCAAAAGAGGTTTAGCAGTTGGGGGGGAGGTTGGCAGGACTTGGGAGATTCATCTCCCGAGTTGGGGATAAAAGTGCGCCATTCTTTAAGACTCTTCGGGGAGCGTCCAAGTTCCAATGGACAGAAGAGTGTTCCTTGGCCTTCGAGCAGTTGAAAAAGCAGCTAACCTCGACACCCTTACTCCAAAGCCCCGGAGCCGGAGAGATGTTATTCCTATACCTAGGGGTTGGTCCCGAGGCAGTTAGTTCTGTCCTTGTCCGAGAAGAGAGCAGGAGGCAGTTCCCCGTTTACTATGTCAGTCACATTCTGAAAGATGCGGAAGCTAGGTACCCAATTCTTGAGAAGCTGGCTTTGGCATTGGTTATGTCTGCCCGCAGGCTCCGTCCATATTTCCAGGCACATTCAATTCAAGTGGTTACTGATCAACCCTTGAAGAGTGTGTTAGAAAAGCCAGAGCATTCAGGCAGGCTAGCTAAGTGGGCAATTGAACTGAGTGAGTTTGAAATTTCCTATGTGCCCAGAACAGCTATCAAGGCACAGGTGCTTGCAGATTTTCTGATTGACACAACAGAATCTAGCTTGGATCAGGCAGTAAGGTCTCCTTTAGCTTGGACCATCTATGTGGATGGAGCTTCTGGAAGAAACTCTTCGGGGGTAGGGGCAGTTTTGATAAACCAGAATAGCATCAAGCTTGAGCAAGCCATCAAGTTCTATTTTCCAGTAACTAACAATCAAGCTGAGTATGAAGCTTTACTGGCCGGCTTGAGGCTTGTAAGAGAGCTTGGAATTGATCATGTCCATATTAAGACTGACTCTCTGGTAATTGCTTCACAAGTTCTTGGTAACTTCGAGAACAGGGAGCCAGTGTTGAAAAGGTATCTTGTGCTAGTAAAAGTTGAGGTTGGTAGGTTTAAAAGTTTTACTATTGAGCACATTCCGAGGACAGAGAATGAGGAGGCTGACGTTCTTGCCAAGTATGGGCTCTCGTCAGGGGGGACAATTTCCAAGCTTTTCCACCCGGCGGTGGAGGAGGAAGGGTTAATGCAAATCGATCAGTGTTCCTCTTGGATGGACCCATTCATTCTCTACCTATCGACCGGGAATCTGCATCAGTCAGTAAAAGATAAGAAGAGATTCAGGTTGAAAGCAGCGCACTATTACTTGATATCCGATATTCTTTATAGAAAAACCTTCTTGTCTACAATGGCAAGATGTGTTTCAGAATTTGAAATTCCTACTGTTCTTCGAGAAGTGCATTCTGGCGAGTGCGGGAGTCACTCGGGAGCAAGAACGTTTGAAAAAAGGATCCTGCAGTAAGGTTACTTCTGGCCCACAATGAAAAAAGACTCGGAGACCTATGTGAGAAAATGTGTTCAATGCCAGAAATTCGCTCCTCTTCAGCATCAAGCAGCTCAATCTCTCAAATCAATTGCAACCCCTTGGCCCTTTGCTGTTTGGGGGATGGATCTCATTGGTCCTTTTCCCATGGCAAGTGGGCAGCATTTCATTATAGTTATGATCGACTACTTCAGTAAGTGGATTGTAGCTAAAGCACTAGCAAAGACAACAACTCAGGTTGTGAGGAATTTTATTTGGGGGGAGATAGTCTGCCAGCACGGAATCCCTATGGCAATAATCACTGATAATGGACCACAGTTCAATAATATGGAGATGATAGATTTTTGCAGGCAGATCGGAACAGAGCTGCGCTTTGCGTCAGTTCATCATCCCAGAAGTAATGGACAAGTAGAAGCAGCGAATAAGCAAATCCTCAACCTGCTTAAGAAGAAAGTTAAAAATCTCAAGGGCAGTTGGGTTGATCAACTTCCCTCAGTTCTCTGGACCCTGAGAACAACACTTTCATCTGCAACAGGGGAAACCCCGTTCAAGCTTTCTCACGGGTCCGAAGCATTAATTCCTATTGAATTTGAAGTTCTATCGCCCAGAGTGCTGCTTGCTAGGCAAGGTATGGAGGATTGGCTTGAGCTGAACAGAGAGGAGATGAGGTTCAGTTTGGAGTATGTTGAAGAAGTTAGAGACAAGGCTGCCATCAGACAAGAGGAAGTTAAAAGAAGAATGGCCCGTTACTTTGATAAGAATGTAAGGATCAAACATTTTCAAGTGGGAGATCTGGTTCTTAAAAAGGTCGATGCGGCTGCAAGAGCCAGCTCAGTTGGGAAGCTTAATCCTAATTGGGCGGGACCATTCATTATTAAGGAAGCACTTGAGAATGGAGCCTACCGGTTACAAACATTTGCAGGAGAAGGTATGCCGCACACGTGGAGTGGAGATGACCTAAAGCGGTTCTATTCCTAAACTTCTTTTTCTTTCCTTCTTATGTAAACTCTTTAAGAGGTTCATTATTAATGAAAGTTCCTTGCTAATGCTTCATCAAGTGTCTTTTTGTTTCAAGTGTTGACAGTTAATATATTGAGTAAGGACAACTCTAAACGGTTCTACCTCTGAACTCTCTCTTCTATGTTATGAAAATTTCTCAAAATTGTTATTTATCTAAGTATTCGTGCTAACACTTCTTTAAGTGCCTCTTTTCTCTTACCTCCCCGAGCAACTCCCAATATTTGCTTAATGCCAGGAGATATCACCGAGTTCAGCAAAAACCTCCCCTAGAACCGTTGCTGTCAGCGTAACACCACGAAGACCACGTGTTGCGGGGAGATTTCGCACCATGTAGTGGGAGCTTACCGGCTCTAGTGCGGTAGGATACTGGATTTCGGATCCCGGCTAGTACCTAACCCCACTTCTGCATTATGGAGGAGCAGAGTGGTGGTCATCTCTACCATGCCACTTAAGGGATATCGTTACAACCCAGATGATCGTGCGGGGAAAGCAATGCCGCTCCAGCCGCACCTGCCCCCAGAGTATCTTAGGGTTATAACCCTCGAACACTCCTTGGTACCCTCAAGCAGTGCCTGCAGGAGACCCACAGTCTTGTCGATCTCAGAGGGAAGCAATGCAGATCCAGCCGCACCTGCCCGAAAGATCGACTTAGACTGTACTCCAGGCAAGAGGGCAGTGAATTGAGTCGTTGAGTCTGCAGATCCTGAGATCCTGTGAGGAAAGCAATGCCGCTCCGGCCGCACCTGCCCACTTGATCTCTAGACTGCAGTTTTCTTCTTCACAGGGGCTTTCGATTATTATTGATGCAGTGCGGACTCCATTTATCCTATCCGCTTAGTCCGCCGTCCCTTGGGTTGATTCTGTAGTTCATAACCCTGTGAGGAAAGCAATGCCGCTCCGGCCGCACCTGCCCGCTTGGTTATGAATTACAGGTCATTTCTGATGTTATTATTGATGCAGTGCGGACTCCATTTATCCTATCCGCTTAGCCCGCCGTCCCTTGGTTGAATCAATTGCTATTCAGTTTATTACGGGCTTCGGTTTTCTAGTTCGCCTAGTCCGCAGGATTCATTCAATTTATATAACTTAATGATTATTTGGAAAAGATTCAACAGTAAATATCAGCGGACGGTGACCCTAGTCCGCCTTGTTCGCTTATCAACGTTATTTGAGTTAGCAGAATGTGGTTTTCGTCATCTTGGTTCTCGCAAAAACTGGCAAAGGCTCTGCAAAATGCGGATTGCAAACCGAACTCGTCCAAGTCCGCATCATTCGTTCTCTTCGCTGAGAAAACATTATCTGTTCATATTGTAACAAGCTGTGGTTATGCAATTTAAGCTAGAGTTTTAAACATGCAATAAGCAGAACATCTCAGAAGATATCAAAAATATCCTTTTTTCTATTCATTCAAAATTACATACATGTCCTAGCGGACTCGCGCAGAGTCCGCCCCCTTTTACATTGAAAACCAAAAATTACAATTTATCCTCCTATTCGGTCCTTTGCTTCTTGTCTGTAGGCTTCTCTGGGCTTAACCCGTCCACATCCACCACAGGCGAATAGCCGCCTGACTCGCTGCTGCTGCTGTCACCGGAACGAGAAGCGGCCGAGGGTTCTGTCCGCGTGCTGCTCTCATCAGAGCCGGAGTTAGAGGATTGATCCGACTGGCCTCCTTGCTGCTGACTTGAGGCCACATCTTCAGGAGCTTCCTCATCGGCGGACTCCTCCTCGTCGTCCTCAGCAATCGCTTTCCCTTTAGCAGCTCGCTCGAACTCGGCAACCTTGTCCTTCAGCTCTAGGAAAAGCTTCAGGAAGGGAATGGAGTCCACCCCTGCTTTTGTATACCCTTCGCTGATAATGCGTTCGATTGCCATCTCCACGCTTTCCTTTACAAAAGGAAACATGGCCTTCTGGAAGTCGGGGTTCGTTACCTCATATGCGGTCTGGAGAAGAAACCAAAAATGTCAGTCTGCGAAAAATAAGCGAGATAAACGGAGATTAACTGGCACTTACAGCCTTGTCCTCTTTATATTGATTGATCTTTGTGCCAAGTCGCTTATTTCTTTCTTTCAACAAGTTGCTTTCCTTCCTATGCCGCGCATCTTCCTTAAGCAGCTCGAGCGTGAGCCTGCCCATGAAGTGGTTGGTGACGGCGCAGTTTGCACTGGCTTGTGCGGCGAGAAGAGGAAGGTCGTCAGGACCCACACTCTGCAGTTCGCGAAGGTTTTGCTTCCCGTACAAGGAAGAGAGGGCGACATGGGCGTGGCGAGATTGGCACGGACTCCTCCAGGAGGGAAGAGCCGTTGACAGACGGACATATTTTTTCTTCTCATGCCAATGGATCATTGGGTTACCCCTTAGATCCTTTTGCTTCTCGCCGAAGCCCGCAATATTGAAGCTGTCATGGGAAGAATAACTCGCGGCGGGATCTCCGTCTTCTTTCCTTTTCTTCGCAATTTCTTTTCTTCTTTCTCCTTGTGTAGGAGTCTGTCCAGCCGGCGCGAAGGGCAGATTTGCGGGTACTGCCAAGGTCGCTGCAAGAGGAAAAATTAGCTAAACTTCCAGGTCGCTACGGATACAAATGAAAGTCGCGAAACTTACTCTCCTAACGGCTTACGGTGTCCAGTCCGGGCAGTAGTGGGATGTAGTAGTCGACGTCGAGCCTCGCTCCCTCAAGGAACTTGACGATGGCGGCCTCGGTATCGCTCAGCCGCCTGCTTTTGAAGTCGGCGTCTGAGCGCAGCTGCGGGTTGGTCTGAAGGAACCCCAGGTCGCCTTCAAAGATAAGGTACCTAGAAGTCCAGTTGTGGATCTTATTCAGCAAACCCACAACTTTCATCCCCCTGCAGTAGTGTAACACCCCAAAATGTTGTAGGAGCGACGGGGATCGAATTTGGCCAAGTCAGATTTTTGGTGCAGGTGACACGGGCCCCGACACGGGCGTGTCGGAGGCCGTGTCTGGCGTGTCGAGCTCGAGCCGTCGAGCTGGCCGTGTCGTCGACCAGTGCAGGTCGACGATGGTCGTGTGGTGGAACACGGCCTAGGACACGGGCGTGTCCCAGGCCGTGTCACACCTGTGCTGTGCGGTTGGGTACACGGGTAATGACACGGGCACGAACACGGGCGTGTCTAGCTTGACACGGGTGTGTCTGATGCCGTGTCACCAAGACGTGTACCTCTCTGACTGCGAAGTGTTGATAAATTGCACACGGGGGGCGTGACACGGGTCCCGACACGGGCGTGTCGCAGGCGACACGGGCGTATCGGAGGCCGTGTCACATGCCGTGTGCTGGTTTTCAGATTTGGTCAAGATGGCGAATGAGCTACACGGCCAGGCACACGGCCGTGTGCCAACCCGTGTTCGGCCCAGATTTTATGATTTTGGATCTAATCCTGGCCGTTCGTTTCCTTGGCTTGGGATCCGACGGCTGGGAGTGATTGCTGGCAGCTTAAACCCAAAGATAGGGTTTGCAACCCCATTTTCACTTGGGTTTTCTCTTTCTAAATCCTAGAGAGAAGGGAGAGCAAGGAGGAAGGAGGAGTCCAAGATCCGGCCGCCGGAGGAGCTTCGGAGCTCCGAATCGCGATCCGAGTCCAGATCCGCGGAGGTGACGCTGTTGCGGTGCTTTCCAACCGCATAGTTTTCGATGGCGCCGCGGAAAAGCGAAAGGGTAACGATTCTCTTCTTGAGCATGTGAAGCTCTTCTTCCTTTGCATGGGAAAACCCCTCTCCCGCGAGTGTGCGGCGAGATCGTGGTATTCCTTGGGGTAGATATGTAAAGTCCCCCTTGTTAGAGTCCGGAATCGTAGTACGGACATAGGCATGGTGTGTGAAGCCTACCCGGACGTGTTTTCCGGATCGGTGATGTTTTACTATGCATATTTTAGCCGGAGAAGACTCCGAGCGTTGTGGTTGTTTTCGGGTTGCTATGCGGTAGAATGCATCAGGGAATCTTGGGGATTAACCCCGAGGTGCACCCGGAAATCTGGGCGGAAACGAAGTTCTGCCATCTCGGTGGCCTGGGTGCCAGCCGGGAACATAGCGAGGCTATGTATCATGTTTTGATTGCAGCAGGGAGCCTTGGGGATGAAACCCGAGGTGCACCCGGAAATTTTGGACGGAAATGCGGTTCTGTCATATCGGTGGCCTGGGAGCCAACCGGGTACTTAGCGGAGCTATGTACCGTGTTTGATCGTTATTTGGGACTGGGGAAAGCTTAGTCCGCGCCAAAGGGCCGAATGGCAGTGGCGGAGTGAGCAACGGACTAGTAGCCCCCTACCCGCTCCACCTGCTCGGTTAAAGCGACCTAAAGTTTTACGTGGGACTTACCGAGGTTTGGAGATCGAGTCTAGGCTGCGGCTGAGAAGACTAAATGCTCACAAAGATTGCCACCCTGGGGGTGGTGGTGGAGTCGAGGACCGGACGGGGTTCGGACTGGCTTCGCCGAGTAAGTGCCCTGAGAGCACGGGGTGTACGGCCGTGAGAGCGTGCACCTATGTTGAGATGCTTGTTTTGCTGTGTTGCTTGTTTTGCTAACAAGTGCAGGGAAGAAGCTTTGCCACCCCGGTTTGGGGGCGGAATCGTTATAATTTGGTCAGCATTGCTGACCGTTGCAATTGTTCGCCACCGGGCAGTGGTTTGTGGCTTGCAGGTGCTGCGGAGCAGAGCGGGAAATAGCGGGCTAAAGCCCTTGTTGCTGTGCCGGCCCTCAAAGGCATAATTGCTTATGTTTCTTTCTCGTTTTTCATGTATGGCCGGCCTGCGAGCCAAAGTATGAAAACACTATTTTTGTTAAGTGAACAGTGTAAGGACTTAAGGCCATTTCTCTTTTGGTGTATGTATACATTCCTGAGTTTGTAGTGTACATTCATGCTGTTGTGGCTGGGTTCTTATTTCTTTTGCAACCTAATAAATTGCTTCCGCTAGGTGTTGTGTAGGACGTGTGATTGGTTGAATGGTTTCAACGCGTAACCAACCAGTCTGTCCGTAGTATATGGCGTCGGGCCCCGGCCGGACCTACTGCTATATGCTATGCGACAGATAGGGGTGTTACAAATTGGTATCAGACTATTGGTTTCGGTCAAGCTTAAATGAATTCGTGGACGAATTCACTCTAAGGGGTGGTGAGCACATGTATGTGCGTCATCGTTATAACATGAAAAGAACCCATGAATGTCCACTTAGGAATGAAAATACACATGTTTGGGGAACCTGCGTGTTCCTATAATTGCTTTTTGCAATTTTGTTCGGTCCCTTATTGGTGTTCTGTACGATTGTAGGTGTCCGAGAGTGGCGCGTGGCAGTCTGAATGCGCACTTTCTGAAAAAAGTAATGCACCCAGCGACGTGTTGGAGACCCCTACGTCTTTGGAAACCATAAAAAGGGTGGTTGAAGTGGTGTTCGCTGTGACCAACGCACATCATGGGAGTAATGTGCAACCATTTGTCCCTGAGATGGCCCCAACATCGGGTGGTAAGTTGGAGCAAAGGGCATTTGGGGGTCAAGTAGAGCAGCAGAGGAGCATGACTGTGGCGCAGGGAGCGCATTCGGTGGACGCATATTTGCAGATGTTCCTTATGGTGAGGCGCTACCAAGGCTTTGAATGGGAAAGCGAGCAATCTATAGTGGATAGATTTTATAACGGTCTGCGCAGCGAGTTGCATATCCTACTGCTAGGACCAAAGTTATTGGGATTCCGAGCTTTGGTGGAATCGGCCAGAGCGTTGGAAGTGGAGTTGGGGGAAACTCACCGAGTACCGGTGAATAGGGTACCAAACCGTTACAGATCCTATAAGGACTGCTTATCGAAAGATGCCGAGAGAAGAGGCTGGGTCATCTACTATCCAAACTACCGTCAAATGTTATTCTTGTGGCAAGAAAGGGCACCTCGCCAGAGAGTGTTGGGAGAGTGCTCAGAAGACAAGGAAAGTTTTGGCAGGAACAGTCGGAGATTCTGTGGCAAACGATTCGGTGGTCAAGCGGACAACCTCAAAATCTGGGTACCGTAGGTGGTACAAGAAGGATAGGAGGTCATGTCTAGTCCCTTCCTCTAGCACATCCGGAGCGATTACAGTCCAAACCCTGGATGAAGGCTTTGTTTGTGGAAAGCCGGGGCACTATGCCCGGGATTGTTGGTTTGGACGCCCAATGTCCAAAAAGAAGTCGGGGGCAATTTTTGAGGAGAAAGACAAGGCGGTGGCGTCCGCCGCATCGCTGATTACTCCGGCTCAAACAGGAGTGAGCATCCTTGGCCAGCAGGAGGTCTTGTGGCTGACTGTTGGGTCGACAGGTATGGTTTAATTGTTAGCAATTTAGCTTCTTATACCTGTTACCTTTTGCGTGGAAGCTTAGGACTGATGTTCTAGGCTTTGTTTGGATTATTGGCAATCCGGCGAGAGCATTGTTCGATACGGGAGCTTCGCGCACCTTTTGTCCAAGGGGTTTATATCATGTATTGAAGTACCTTCTTCGATGACAAAAGACAAATTGGATGCGTTGTGGTGTTACGGATGTTCAATGCGCGCGAAAAGAGATTCTGTGTTGCAAGGTTACGGTTTAGGGGTCAGGGATTCGACGTGCAAGCGTCGTTACTGCCATCATGGGAGGCTTTGAAGCCTAAGCCTACATTGGGTTGTATCTCGGGTGTATCCGAATATCCTGATGTGTTTCCCTGGAGTCCCTCCGTAGCGAGCAATCGATTTCGCGAGTGAGCTGGCGCTAGGTGCCAAATCTGGGTCATGCTCTCCTTATAGGCTAACGCCTAATGAGTTGGCAGAACTGAAAGTTCAATTTGAAGAGCGTATGGATCAAGGTCTTGTGCGTCCAAGTTTGTCGTCTTGGAGCACACCGGCCCTCTTCGTGTAGAAGAAGGACAGGAGTTTGCGGCTCTGAATCGTTTATGAAAAACTGAGCAAGTCGATAAAAGAGATCAAGTACCCGATCCCAAGGAATGGCGATCTGTTTGATCAGTTGGGTGGGTCATCGGTGTACTTAAAGTTGGAACTTAAGTCTGGTTACTATCAGATGAGAATCAAGGAAAGTGTTATCCCAAAGACGGCGTTCAACGCAAGATATGGGCATTTCGAGTTTACGGTCATGTCGTTCGGGCTGTCTAATGCGCCATCGGTGTTCATGGACCTGATGAACAGAACGTTCAGGGAATACTTAGGCCATGTTGTGATCGTCTTTATAGACAACCTATCGGTGTGTTCGCAGTGCGAAGAAGATCGCTTCAAGCATCTGCGTTTGGTTTTGGGGACGCTAAGGAGGAACGAGCTATACGCAAAGTTCTCCAAAGGCGAGCCTTGGTTATCTTCAGTGACGTTCCTTGGTCACTTAGTCAGTAGGGAAGAGTTGCGGTGGATCCGGCGTAGACTGTTACAATACGAAAGTGGCCTGTGTTGTCTTCGATAGCGGAAGTCCGGAGTTTGCTGGGGCTTGCCGGCTTTTACAGGCACTTCGTGGAGAACTTCTCGCGGATAGTGCTACCTCTCATGACTTTGAAAAGGAAAGATCAGAGTTTTGTGTGGGCGCATGAGGGTGCGCAAGCTTTTGAAGAGCTGAAGAGTCGGTTGACCACGACGCCAGTTCTTAGTTCGCCGAGTGGGACCGAGGGCTTCGAGGTTTTTAGTGACGCTTCGGGTAGTGGTTTGGGCTGCGTGCTGGTGCAGCATGGGAACTTGATAGCCTATGGTTTGCGTCAGCTAAAAGTGCATGAAAGGAATTATCCGGTCCGCGACTGGGAGTTGGCGGCCGTGATATTTGCGCTTAAGCTGCGGAGGCGCTACTCGTACGACGTTAGGTCGATATTCATACCGACCTTAAGAGCCTGAAATATCTGTTGGATCAATAGGACCTGAACTTGAGGCAGCGGAGATGAAAGGAGTTCCTGGGGAACTATACGTTCAAGATTTATCATGCACCCGGCGAGGGCAATGCGGTGTGGATGCGTTGAGTCGCAGGGCTCCCGCCCAAGCCAAATGGTTGTTGGTACATGTTGAGAGGCTAGTTCAGGAATTGGAAGCGTTAGAGATTCGTTGTGTTGACAAGCAGACTAGCGCCGAAGCAGTGTTGAACTGGACGGAAGTCCAGTATGACCTAGCGGATCGTAGTTGGCAAACTATGGTTTGTGTAGCTGCATGAAGGAAATCTTGAGTGCGGCTCGTTGGGTCAAAATCCCGAATCGACGGTTGTAGGTGGGCTACCAAGGAAAGACCATTGTTTGTGTGGCCAAGCATGGGTAATCTATGGGTGGAGTTGTGATACGTTATATCAAGTACTCAACCCGCTTAGGAGGCACGAAGCTGTGCCGATATCTGAAGAAGTGCTCTGGTGGCCAGAACTCTAGAAGGTCGTGGCACCATATGTAGCAAAGTGCCAGCCTTGCGCCTTAGTGAAGGCAGAGTGCCAAGTGCCGGGGGATTCTTGAATCCATGCCTAGTTCGGAATAGAAGTTCGACTGGACTATGGGCATGGTTTGCCAAAGTCACAGTGAATTAACGACGCCATTTGGGTGATCGTAGTTGTGTTGACACTAGTGTCGCACTTCATTCCGCATAGGAAGGATGACTCGGTGGAGAAGTTGGCAAAGTTGTATGTTGACAATATCGTTAGGCTGCATGGTGTGCCCCGCAGCAATATGAGTGATCGCGATGGGCGGTTCACGACAAATGATTGGAAGTGGTTGCAGAAAGTGCTGGAGGTTAAAGTGAAGTTTAGTCCAGTCTTACAACCGCGGACGGATGAGCAGACCGAGAGAGTCAATAGAACAATGGAGGACATGCTCCGCATGTGTGTTCTAGACTTCGGGAAGCTTTGGGAGGACCACCTGTTTTGGTGGAGTTCGCGTACAACAACAGCTACCAAGCAAGTATACAAATGGCGCCCTTCGAGGCCCTGTATGGTAGGAAGTGTCGCACGCCGTTATCGTGGCTTGAAACGGGTGAGGCAAGGTTGTACAAGAAGCAGGAGGTGGAGAGTGCTACCTCGTTAGTGCGGATCATTCGGGAGCTCTTGTTGATCGCTCAGGACCGGCAGGCGATGTATTACAATGCCAAGCACCGGAACGTGGGGTTCGCGGTAGGCGATTGGGTATACCTGAAAGTGAAGCCGTTCAAGGGGGTTTTGCGGGTGAGACGCTTGAATAAGCTGAGCCCAAGATACCTTGGACCTTTTGAGGTTCTGGAGCGAGTCGGCGAAGCTGCATACCGTTTGAAGCTATCGGTGGAGTTGAGTGGGTTACACGATGTGTTCCACATTTCTGTGTTGCGGAAGGCGGTGCTAGAGCCTTCGCAGGTGATCGCAGTTGACCAAGTGCCGGTGGACGAGGGGTTGACGACTAGGGTCAAGCCCATTCGTATCGAAGATGTTGAGCTCAAGAGACTCCGTAACAAGGAGATCCGGATGGTTAAGGTCCGGGATAATTGCGGGCGTTAGGAGCTCTCTTGGGAACGGAAGCAGACTATACTCGAGGAGTACCCGGAATTGTTCCCTCAGGTACTGTTTTACGTTAAGCCCTGTTTTTCCTTTATTAATTTCGTGGGCAAAATTCTTTAAGGGGGGTAGAATTGTAACACCCCAAAATGTTGTAGGAGCGACGGGGATCGAATTTGGCCAAGTCAGATTTTTGGTGCAGATGACACGGGCCCCGACACGGGCGTGTCGGAGGCCGTGTCGGGCGTGTCGAGCTCGAGCCGTCGAGCTGGCCGTGTCGTCGACCAGTGTAGGTCGACGATGGTCGTGTGGTGGAACACGGCCTAGGACACGGGCGTGTCCCGGGCCGTGTCACACCTGTGCTGTGCGGTTGGGTACACGGGTAATGACATGCACGAACACGAGCGTGTCTAGCTTGACACAGGCGTGTCTGATGCCGTGTCACCAAGCCGTGTACCTCTCTGACTGCGAAGTGTTGATAAATTGCACACGGGGGGCGTGACACGGGTCCCGATACGGGCGTGTCGTAGGAGACACGGGCGTGTCGCAGGCGACACGGGCGTGTCGCAGGCGACACGGGCGTGTCGCAGGCGACACGGGCGTGTCGCAGGCGACACGGGCGTGTCGCAGGCGACACGGGCGTGTCGCAGGCGACACGGGCGTGTCGCAGGCCGTGTCACATGTGCGCTGGTTTTTCAGATTTGGTCGAGACGGCGAATAAGCTACACGGCCAGGCACACGGCCGTGTGCCAACCCGTGTTCGGCCCAGATTTTATGATTTTGGATCTAATCCTGGCCGTTCGTTTCCTTGGCTTGGGATCCGACGGCTGGGAGTGATTGCTGGCAGCTTAAACCCAAAGATAGGGTTTGCAAACCCCATTTTCACTTGGGTTTTCTCTTTCTAAATCCTAGAGAGAAGGGAGAGCAAGGAGGAAGGAGGAGTCCAAGATCCGGCCGCCGGAGGAGCTTCGGAGCTCCGAATCGCGATCCGAGTCCAGATCCACGGAGGTGACGCCGTTGCGGTGCTTTCCAACCGCATAGTTTTCGATGGCGCCGCGGAAAAGCGAAAGGGTAACGATTCTCTTCTTGAGCATGTGAAGTTCTTCTTCCTTTGCATGGGAAAACCCCTCTCCCGCGAGTGTGCGGCGAGATCGTGGTATTCCTTGGGGTAGATATGTAAAGTCCCCCTTGTTAGAGTCCGGAATCGTAGTACGGACATAGGCATGGTGTGTGAAGCCTACCCGGACGTGTTTTCCTGATCGGTGATGTTTTGCTATGCATATTTTAGCCGGAGAAGACTCCGAGCATTGTGGTTGTTTTCGGGTTGCTATGCGGTAGAATGCATCAGGGAATCTTGGGGATTAACCCCGAGGTGCACCCGGAAATCTGGGCGGAAACGAAGTTCTGCCATCTCGGTGGCCTGGGTGCTAGCAGGGAACATAGCGGGGCTATGTATCATGTTTTGATTGCAGCAGGGAGCCTTGGGGATGAAACCCGAGGTGCACCCGGAAATTTTGGACGGAAATGCGGTTCTGTCATATCGGTGGCCTGAGAGCCAACCGGGTACTTAGCGGGGCTATGTACCGTGTTTGATCGTTATTTGGGACTGGGGAAAGCTTAGTCCGTGCCAAAGGGCCGAATGGAAGTGGCGAGTGAGCAACGGACTAGTAGCCCCCTACCCGCTCCACCTGCTCGGTTAAAGCGACCTAAAGTTTTACGTGGGACTTACCGAGGTTTGGAGATCGAGTCTAGGCTGTGGCTGAGAAGACTAAATGCTCACAAAGATTGCCACCCTGGGGGTGGTGGTGGAGTCGAGGACCGGACGGGGTTCGGACTGGCTTCGCCGAGTAAGTGCCCTGAGAGCACGGGGTGTACGGCCGTGAGAGCGTGCACCTATGTTGAGATGCATGTTTTGCTATGTTGCTTGTTTTGCTAACAAGTGCAGGGAAGAAACTTTGCCGCCCCGGTTTGGGGGCAGAATCGTTATAATTTGGTCAGCATTGCTGACCGTTGCTATTGTTCGCCACCGGGCGGTGGTTTGTGGCTTGGAGGTGCTGCGGAGCAGAGCGGGTAAATAGCGGGCTAAAGCCCTTGTTGCTGTGCCGGCCCTCAAAGGCCTAATTGCTTATGTTTCTTTCCCGTTTTTCATGTATGGCCGGCCTGCGAGCCGAAGTATGAAAACACTACTTTTGTTAAGTGAACAGTGTAAGGCCTTAAGGCCATTTCTCTTTTGGTGTATGTATACATTCCTGAGTTTGTAGTGGACATTCATGCTGTTGTGGCTGGGTTCTTATTTCTTTTGCAACCTAATAAATTGCTTCCGCTATGTGTTGTGTAGGACGTGTGATTGGTTGAATGGTTCCAACGCGTAACCAACCGGTCTGTCCGTAGTATATGGCGTCGGGCCCCGGCCGGACCTTTTGCTATATGCTATGCGACCGATAGGGGTGTTACAAGTAGAAGTAGATGATACCCTTGTACTCGCGGTCTCCTGGTGGGGTTATAGAGCGGACAGAGAAAATTTTCCTGAAGATCTTCAAGGAAAACTAGACCTTCTCAGCTCGCAGGTAAGTGAGGTAGCTACAGATGGCGACCATGTTATTCGGCGCGAGCTGGCCTGGAACCACCCCATAGTGCTCGAAGATCTCTGCGATCTCCCAAAGCAGGGGGAATTTGAACCCGCAATTGAAATGATCGATTGGCACCGCGAGCTGGGTAGCTGTGGAGAAGTTCAATCGCTCTTGATGCTCGGGAAGCCGCGCAAGTACTGGCGAGCCCGCCATGTGCTTCTCCAAAAAGGCTTCCAAGTCAACTGCAGTTAGCCTGCTTCATTTGTGCTCGGCAGCGTGGAAGGCGACTGCGGCATCAGTACGCGCGGATACCATGTTTTCAGACCGCAGGGCTTCAGCTCTAACTGTTTCCTATACAAAGAGAAAATAAAAACCCTATTTATAGAAAACCGTCTGACATGACAGCGGTTAATCCGCCTAGACCGATTGCTCAGTTCGCACAGTTCGCTTCTTCCCTGTTTTCCCTGCAATTTCAGATAATTCTCAAGGCTTTGCGGATTCAAAGGCCATCCGCGCAGTTCACTTCTTCCCTGCTTTCCTGCACTTTATCTACAAGTAATCGCGAACTCACAGGAAGCCCGCAGAGACCGCAATTTTCCAGTAAAAAAAATAAGCGAGCATAAAGCCAGCCCGCATAATTCACATTCAACAACAAGATTATCCAAAGTTTAAAAAATAATAATATCATACAACAAGCAGAAGTAGCATCACAGCACAAATACAGTTATACAAAGAAGATGTTCAAACATCAAATTATACAAAACAGTTCAAAACAAATATTTCGGCCTCAGCGCCTTCTGTGGTCTCGTTGGGCAGGTCGCTCCTCATCATCCACCCCAACATGAGCTGCCTGGTCGCTTCCTCGCAAGATCTCATAGTAAAGTTGCGAAACCAGGTGATGCATGTTGTTGAAGGTACGATGCATGTGAGCGATATCCCTAACTACCCGGTTGAAAGAAATCAATGGGACGACGGCTGGGGTCAGATTTGCGACCTCCGCGGGCTGCCCGGTTGTCGCCGGGACTGGCACCTCCCCTACGGCAGGTTGAGAAGACGTTTGCGGCCTCACCCCAGCAGCTTCACTCACCTGTTTCTTCCCTTCTCTCGCCAAAGCCAAGTACTTGTTCCTGTAGTGACAGGCATCTCCGCTTAGTCGCTGTTTCTCCTTCTTCATTCCTTCAAGCGCAGATGAGAGGCTGGCAACCTCGTTCTCTAGAATCTTTTCTCGCTCTTTGCCCTTCTTTAATTCAGCTCGAATTTCGCATAGCTCCTCCTCATATTTCTTCGCTAACAGCGCGTACGTTTCCTGTACAGGCCGCTCCTCCTGTGCGAGCTCAGCGGCAGACCGCGCCGCAGCCTCCACCAATATGTCTACTGGCGAAGGCACGATCTCGCCAGCCTCGACAGAATCAGGTGTTGACTTTCGAACTGCAACAAAGAAAATGAAATTTGCTTCAGTATCCAGGTCGCAATAGGCCCGAAAAGGTAAAAAGTTTAATTCACTTTTGGTAATCATTGCGGCGATCTGGTGACTATCAAAGGAAGGTCGCCTCGCGCACTCTGGATCAAAAGCGCCTAGGCGACGCCTCCATTCTCGACGGACTATCGCTCTTGTCTCGGCAAGAGATCTGCTAGAGGCGACTATATCACCGGTTTCTGTAATGATCTTGACCGGCCGCGATTTCCGTGGAGGGGATTTATATAACCATGAGCTCTGGAATCGCTTGGGCGCCGGCTGCAACTTACCTGATCCCATCAGCTCGGCAGCGGTCCAAAGATCCTCAGCCCGCTTATCTGCGGCATGCTTCTCCGAGACCGCTTCGACCTTTGCCTTCATTGCGGCAAGCTGCTCCTTAGACTTTTCCCATTCTTCAGCTGGAAGAAAAGAAGAAGGATCAGCGAGTTTCTCTCCTCTAATCTCGACATCAGGCTGCAGCACTTCCAGTAGAGAGCGATTCAAGCTCGCAAGCTGCTCGTCATCTATGGAGTCAAGAATCTCAGTAGTTGATAAGCTGAGCGTTGAAGGGGGATCACCTTCTGTGGACAGAGGATCAGGGGTGACGAGATCGCTATCTTGAACTTCCTTTTCTCGCGGCTTATGCTGCAAGCTCGCAGCTCCAGTCCGCTTGGAGATATTCTTCTCTTTCCTAACCTTCAGCTTCTTCTCTACTCGCTCCGCAACGGTACTCTTGTCTCTCTTCCTCTTTTTCTTTTCAAGCGTCTTGTCCAAGTCGATGACGACCTGCTCTGATTCGCGAACTGAGGTTGGTGCGACAACCAGAGCCAGGGAAGACACTGGCTCCTCAGCTTGCTTCTCAACGGAACATTTAGCCGCGGCTTCGGCAGGCTCTTTAGCTCGCTCTTCGGCGATATCTTCTTCCCTTTCCTCTATTTGTTCGTCAGCGGGAAGCTTCTCCTCGATGATCTGCTGCTGGGCTTTCGGCGACGATACTTCCTTATCCGGGTCTATCCGCAGCATGATAGTCCTGGAAGGAGAGCGGTGCACCTCCATGCTTGAAGAGCTCGCAGGGTTCTGATCAGAGACGGATAATGGGTTCAGTTTCTTATTCGCGCTCTCTAACGGAAGATTCTGAGAAGGAACAGCAGTCGCAATTTTCTAAGGCTCTATGTCGCGGCCTGGGTCTGATTTCTTTTGACCTGAACTCTTTCCTTGGTAGCGGGTTGGAATATCGTGACGGCGACTGGTCTTTTAAGGTCGGGAACTCGCCTTAGGCTTCTCAGTCGAAGTAACAAGGCTGCCAAAGAAGGATCCTAATCTTGTCATACCGGACTGGAAAGTTGAGATCGCAAGAGGTGAGTAACGACCCGTCGCGCAGTCGATTCTGACAGAGGACAAGGCTTCCGGCGGTATTTATAGCACAAACAGCATTAATGATAGTTGCGGACTCGGCGGTTAAGGAAACATTTTCGGAATTTTCCAAAACTCAAAAATGTGCGGGGATTATGTTAACCCCAGAATCCGCAACAAATCTAGCTAGACATCTCGATCCTCCTTGGCCGGATTCCAGATCTCAGTCCGCCCAGGTCGCCCTTGGTTCTCAACTCTGCTGGATCATCGACCTCCGGTCGACGATAGTCGAGCTCAGGTCGGCGAGCTCCGAGTCAGGTCGCCCAGGTCGCTCAGATCGCAACTAGTCTGACAGGATCGCGCTCGACGCGACCAAGGGAGGATTTCAGCTCGCAGGCCCTGTCCGCCGGTCCCGCGCGGACTACTTGTTCTTTCTCTTTTGATTCCCGTCACCGCTGCCCGACTCCTTTGTACCCCGGGCAGCCGGTTATTTTAGCCCTGCCCGCTTGGGCAGGCCCCCAGCCTATAAATAGGGGGAAGTGGTGCACTCAAAGCACGCTGACTCAAGCCCAGGAGCCCACTTGTTAAAGTCTGTGGACTCGAATCTCTGGATTTGCGATCTCCAGCTTGCTTTCCGCATTAGTTTCCTTTTCCTTCCTTGTAACCGCTTCTTTACAATCAAAAGCAAGCCCGTCGCAGGAGTGGCATTCAGGCCGCGACGGGCGAAGTCTGGTGTTGCCGTGCTCCACGGCTCTGTTGCTTTTCTGTTCCTTTTCTAGTCCGTCAAGTAGACTGCTGCTCGCAATTTGTTTTTCCTTTTTCTTCCCTAAGTGCTCGAACAGTTAGCTGCTGGTGCTCGTTTCCGCCTTTCGCATTTCGCGCATCAACAATCGGGCAGCCCGCGGTGGTCGCAAATCCAACACCAGCAGGCGCCCCGACAATCCCGTTTAACTGGGTAGTTAGGGACACTGCTCGCATGCACCGCACCTTCAACAACATGCACCATCTAGTCCTGCAATTGTATAGGGAAATTTTGCGAGGGAGCGACCAGGCAGCCCATGTCGGGATGGACGAGGAGGAGTGCAACCTGCTCATCTGGACCGGAGAAGCCGCTGAGTCTGAAACATTAATCTGAACTCTGTATTGTATAATCTTGTGTCAGAACATTATCTTTGCTTTATTTGCGCTGTGATGTGGCTTTCACTTTTTGTATGACATTATTTTTTAAACTTGAACATTCCTGTTGTGATGCGAATTATGCGGGCTGATTTTATGTTTGCTCATTCTATTACTTTGAAAATTGTGATCTTTGCGGACTGCCTGTGAGTTCGCGATTACTTGTAGATAATTTTTAGAAAAAATAGAAACGCGCGGGCTGCGCGGACTGCCTTTGAATTCACAAAGCTTTGAGAAATTGTCTGAATTTGTAAGGGAAAACAGGGAAGAAGCGAGCTGCGCGGACTGAGCAATCGATCTGGGTGGATTGACTGCTGTCATGTCAAATGATTTTTCTATAAATAGGGTCTTCATTTACTCTTTTCATAGGAAACAGTCGAAGCTGAAGCCCTACGGTCTGATAAAATGGTATCCGCGCGTACTGATGCCGCAGCCGTCTTCCATGTCGCCGAGCACAAAAGAAGCAAACTGACCGTAGTCGATCTGGAAGCTTTTCTAGGTGTGCACATGGCGGGCTCGCCGGTTCTCGCGCGGCTTCCCGAGCATCAAGAGCAGTTGAACTTCTCCACGGCTACCCAGCTCGCGGTGCCCATCGACCATTTCGAATGCGGGTTCAAATTCCCCTGCTTTGGGAGATCGCAAAGATCTTCGAGCACGACGGAGTGATTCCAGGCCAACTCGCGCCGAACAACATGATCGTCATCTGCAGCTATCTCGCCTACCTGCGATCTTAAAAGATCAAGTTTTCCTTGAAGATCTTTAGAAAGATATTTTCTGTCCGCTCTGTAACTCCAAGAGGAGATCGCGAGTATAATGGTATCGTGTACTTCTACTGCAAGGGGATGAAGGTTGTGGGCTTGCCGAATAAGATCCACAACTGGACCTCTAGGTACCACATTTTTTAGGGCGATATGGGGTTTCTCCACACTGACCCGTAGCTGCGATCAGACGCTGACTTCAAAAGCGTGCGGCTGAGCGATGCCGAGGCCACCATCGTTGGGTTTCTTGCTATAGCAAGGCTCGACGTTGACTACTACATTCCGCTGTTGCCTGGACTAGACACCGTAAGCCGCCAGGAGAGTAAGTCCCGCGGCTTTCATTTGCATCCGCAACGACCTAGAACTTTGGCTAACTTTTCTTCTTGCAGCGACCTTGGCGGTGCCCGCAAACTTGCCCTATGCGCCAGCTGGAAAGACTCCTACACAGGGAGAAAGAAGAAAAGAGATTGCAAGGAAAAGGAAGGAGGACGGGGATCCCGCCGCGGGTTAATCCTCCAGCGATAACTTCAACATTGCGGGCTTCGGCGAGAAGCAGAAGGATCTAAGGGGCAACCCAATGATCCATTGGCATGAGAAGAAGAAGTATGTTTGCCTTTCAACAGCTCTCCCCTCCTGGAGGAGTCCGCGCCCATCTCGTCACGCCCATGTCGCCACCTCTGCTTTGTACAGAAAGAAAAACCTTCGCGACCTGCAGAGTGTGGCCCCTGATGACCTTCCTCTGCTTGCCACCTAGGCCAGTGCGAACTTCATCATCACCAACCATTACATGGGCAGGCTTACGCGCGAGCTTCTTAGGGAAGATGCGCGATATAGGAAGGAAAACAACTCGCTGAAAGACAGAAATAAGTGACTAGGCGCAAAGATTAATCAGTATAAAGAGGACAAAGCTGTAAGTGCCGATTAATCGTCGTCATCTTTGTCGCTTATCTATAACGGACTGACGTTTTGATTTCTTCTGCAGACCGCATATGAGGTAACCAACCCCGACTTCAAGGAAGCCATGTTTCCTTTCGTCAAGGAAAGTGTGGAAGTCGCAATCGAACGTATAATTAATGATGGGTATGCGAAGGCAGGGGTGGACTCTATTCCCTTCCTAGAGTTATTTCCAGAGCTGAAGGACAAGGTTGCTGAGTTCGAGCGAGCTACTAAGGGGAAAGCGGTTGTTGAAGACGACGAGGAGGAGTTCGTCGATGATGAAGCTCCTGAAGATGTGGCCTCAAGTCAACAACAGGGAGGACAGTCGGATCAGTCCACCAGCTCCAGATCTAATGAGAGCGGTGAGCAGACAGAAACCACGGCTGGTTCTCATTCCAGCGACAGTAGCAGCAGCGACTCGAGCGGCTACTCGCTTGCGGTGGATGTGGAGGGGTTAAGCCCGGAGAAGCCTGGAGAGAAGAAACAGAGGACTGGAAAGTAGACAATGTAGTTTTTTGGTTTTTAATGTAAAGGGGGCGGACTCTGCGCGAGTTTGCCGGAACACGTGTTTATAATATATTTTTGAATGAATAGAAAAGGATATTTTTTGATGTCTTCTGAGATGTTCTGCTTATTTCTTGCTTGTACTTAGAGGTCGCACTCCTTATATCAATCCGCGTCATATAACTTTGTAGCATTTTAAAACTCTTGCTGAAATTGCTTAATCACAGCTCGCTTCAACATTAATAGAATTAACATGCTTTCTTAACAAAGGGAATGAATGAGGCGGATTCTGACGAGTTCGGTCAGCAGTCCGCGTCTTGCAGAACAACCTTTGCCAGTTTTAAGAGAATCAAGATGACGAAAGCCGCAATCTACTAAAATAATGTTGATATGCGAGCTTGGTGGACTGGTATCATCGTCCGCAGATATTTATAGTTGAACTTTTTCGAATAAATAATCATTAAGTTATATAAACTGAATGAATCCCGCGGACTAGGCGGACTAGAAAACCGAAATACGCACTTAAATTAATGATAACAGAAATGACCCATTGCTCATAACCAGGTTGGCAGGTGCGGCCGGAGCGGCATTGCTTTCCTCACCAGGCTATGAACTATAGAATCAACCCAAGAGGCGGCGGACTGAGCGAACTAGAGAACCGGAGTCCGCACTAAAACCAGTAATAAGAGAAATGACCTATAGCTCATGACCAAGTGGGCAAGTGCGGCCGGAGCGGCATTATATTCCTCACCGAGCTATGAACTATAGAATCAACCCAAGAGGCGGCGGACTGAGCAAACTAGAGAACCGGAGTTCTCACTAAAACCAGTGATAAGAGAAATGATCTATAGCTCATGACCAAGTGGGCAGGTGCGGCCGGAGCGACATTGCTTTCCTCACCGGGCTATGAACTATAGAATCAACCCAAGAGGCGGCGGACTGAGCGAACTAGAGAACCTGAGTCCGCACTAAAACAAGTGATAAGAGAAATGACCTATAGCTCATGACCAAGTGGGAAGGTGCGGCCGGAGCGGCATTGCTTTCCTCGCCAGGCTATGAACTATAGAATCAACCCATAGGACGGCGGATTGAGCGGATAGGAAAACTTGAGTCCACACTGAACCGAATAATAATGGAAAACCCCTGCGAAGAAAAAAGCTGCAGACTTGTGATCAAAGTGGCAGGTGCGGCCGGAGCGGCATTGCTTTCCTCACAAGATCACAAGATCTGCATACTTAACAACACAATCTACTGCCCTCTTGCCTGGAGTACAGTTTAAGTCGATCTTTTGGGCAGGTGCGGCCAGAGCGGCATTGCTTTCCTCTGAGATCGACAAGACTGTGGGTCTCCTGCAGGCACTGCTTGAGGGTACAAAGGAGTGTTCGAGGGTTACAACCTTAAGATGATCTGGGGGCAGGTGCATATAACATTGCTTTTCCCGCACGATCATCTAGGTTGTAACGATATCCCTTACATGGCATGGTAGAGCTGACCACCACTCCGCTCCTCCATAATGCAGAAGTGGGGTTAGGTACTAGCTGGGATCTAAAATCCAGTGTCCTGCCGCACTAGAACCAGTAAGCTCCCACTATACGGTGCGAAATCTCCTCGCAACACGTGGTCTTCGTGGTGTTATGCTAACAACCACGGTTCTAAGGGAGGTTTTTGCTGAACTCGGCGATATCTCCTGGTATTAGGCAACTGTTGGAGTTGCCTGGGGGGCAAAAGAGAGAAAGCACTTGAAGAAGTGTTAGTATAAAAGCTTTTGATTAACATCAATTTTTGAGAAACTTGTATAAGATAAAAAGGAGAGTTCAGGGATAGAACCGTTTAGAGTTATCCTTGCTCAATATATTAACTGTCAACACTTGAAACAAAAAGACACTTGATGAAGTGTTAGCAAGGAGGTTTTATTAATAACGAACCTCTGAAAAAGTTTACATAAGAGGGAAAGGAAAAGAGGTTCAGGAATAGAACCGCTTTAAGTCATCTCCACTCCATGTGTGCGGCATATCTTCTCCCTCATATGTTTGCAACCGGTAGGCCCCATTCTCAAGCGCTTCTTTAATAATGAATGGTCCAACCCAATTCGGATTAAGCTTCCCCACTGAGCCGGCTCTTGCAGCAGCAGCGACCTTCTTAAGAATCAGATCTCCCACTTGAAAGTGTTTGATCATTACATTCTTATCGAAGTAGCGGGCCATTCTCCTTTTGATTTCCTCTTGCCTGATGGCAGCCATGTCTCTAACCTCTTCAATATGCTCCAAGTTGAACCTCATCTCCTCGTTGTTCAGCTCAAGCAAATCCTCCGTGCCTTGCCTAGCAAGCAACACTCTAGGCGACAGGACTTCAAACTCAATAGGAATTAGCGCTTCGGACCCATGAGAAAGCTTGAATGGGTTTTCCCCTGTTGCAGATGAAGGTGTTGTTCTCAGGGTCCAGAGAACTGAAGGAAGTTGATCAACTCAACTGCCCTTGAGATTTTGAACTTTCTTCTTAAGCAGGCTAAGGATTTGCTTAATTCGCTGCTTCTACCTGACCATTGCTCCTAGGATGATGAACTGATGCAAAGCGCAGCTCTGTTCCGATCTGCTTGCAAAAATCTATCATCTCAGTATTATTAAATTGTGGTCCATTATCTGTGATTATTTGCCATGGGGATACCGTGTCGGCAGACTATCTCGCCCCAAACAAAATTCTTCACGACCTGAGTTGTCGTCTTTGCCAGCGCCTTAGCTTCGATCCACTTACTGAAGTAGTCAATCATAACTATAATGAAACGCCGCTGCCCACTTGCCATGGGAAAAGGACCAAGGAGATCCATTCCCCAAACAGCAAAGGGCCAAGGGGTTGCAATTGATCTGAGAGATTGAGCAGCTTGATGTTGAAGAGGAGCGAACTTCTGGCACTGAACGCATTTTCTCACATAGCTCTTAGAGTCTTTTTTCATTGTGGGCCAGAAGTAACCCAGCCGCAGGATCCTTTTTTCCAAGGTTCTTGTCCCCGAGTGACTTCCACACTCGCAAGAATGCATCTCCCGAAGAACGGTAGGAATTTCATATTCTGAAACACACCTTGCCATTGTAGACAAAAAGGTTTTTCTGTAGAGAATACCAGATATCAAGTAATAATACGCTGCTTTCAACTTAAATCTCTTCTTGTCTTTGACTGACTGATGCAAATCTCTGGTTGATAGGTAGAGGAAGAACGGATCCATCCAAGAGGAACTCTTATCGATTTGCATTAACTCTTCCTCATCCACTGCCGGGTGGAAAAGTTCAGAAGTTGTCCCTCCTGACGAGAGCCTGTACTTGGCAAGAACATCGGCCTCCTCATTTTCTGTCCTCGGGATATGCTCAATAGTAAAACTTTTAAACCTGCCAACCTCAACTTTTACCAGCGGAAGATACTTCTTCAACACTGGCTCCCTGGTCTCGAAGTTACCAAGAACTTGTGAGGCCATTACCAGAGAGTCAGTCTTTACATGAGCATGATCGATTTCGAGCTCTCTTGCGAGCCTCAAGCCGGCCAATAAAGCTTCATACTCCGCTTGATTGTTGGTTACTTGAAAATAAAACTTGATGGCTTGCTCAAGCTTGACGCCATTATGATTTATCAGAACTACCCCTACTCCAGAAGAGTTTCTGCCTGAAGCCCCATCAACGTAGATGGTCCAAGCTAAAGAAGACCTTACTACCTGATCTGAGGTAGATTCTGCTGTGTCAATCAGAAAGTCTGCAAGTACCTGTGCCTTGATAGCTGTCCTGGGCACATAGGAGATTTCAAACTCACTTAACTCGATTGCCCATTTGGAAAACCTGCCTGAATGTTCCAGCTTCTCTAGAACACTCTTCAAAGGTTGATCTGTCACCACTTGAATTGAATGCGCCTGGAAATAGGGACGGAGCCCGCGAGCAAACATAACTAATGTCAAAGCCAGTTTCTCAAGGATCGGGTGGGTACCTTGCCTCTGCATCTTTCAGAATGTGACTGACATAGTAAACTGGAACTGTCTCCTTCTCTCTTCTCGAACAAGAACAGAACTAACCGCCTCGGGACCAACTCCCAGGTATAAGAACAACATCTCCCCTGCTCGGGGGCTTTGGAGTAAGGGTGTCGAGGTCAGTTGCTTTTTCAGCTGCTTAAAGGCCAAAGAGCACTCTTCCGTCCATTGGAACTTGGACGCTCCCCGAAGAGTTTTAAAGAATGGCGCACTTTTATCTCCAACTCGAGAGATAAATCTCCCGAGTCCTGCTAACCTCCCTCCCAACTGCTGAACCTCTTTGGGAGAACGGGGAGGGGCCATATCAAAGATGGCCTAAACCTTATCAGGATTAAGGGCAAGGCCCTCGGGAGTAAGGAGATTGCCAAGGAATTTCCCCTTACTTGCCCCAAAAATGCATTTTAAAGGGTTAAGTTTTATTTTATGCTTTCGCAGAGTGGAAAATGTCCCTGCTAGATCTAGCAAGTGCTTTGGAAGAGTCTTACTCTTAATCAAAAGATCATCGACATATACTTCAAGGTTTTTACCCTTTTGCTCTTTAAACACATGATCCATCATGCATTCTTATTTGGTGATAACCAGAGAACACATCTAAAAAGCTCATAAATGTATACCCTACCGCAGAATCAACTAATAAATCTATCTGAGGCAAGGGGTAGAAATCTTTTGGGCACGCTTTATTTAAACGGGTGAAGTCTACACACATCCTCCACTTTCCCCCTGGTTTTTTAACCATTACAACGTTTGAGATCCACTCAGGATATTGAATTTCTTGAATAAAGCGCGCCTTGAGGAGTTTGGCAACCTCCACTTTGATTGGCTCTGCCAGCTTGACTGCAACATCTCTTTTCTTCTGTTGAACTGGCTTGGAAGCTGGGTCGACGTTGAGATGATGGCAAGCCACGTCAGGATCCACTCCTGGCATGTCCTCCGCTGACAAAGTGAAGACATCTAGATTCCTCAGCAAGCAAGATATCAACTCTGCCTTCTGATCTTCTGGCAGCTCGAAGTTGATGGAGAGCTTTCTTTCCTCCCCTTCTGCAATGGGAACTCCCTGTGTCACCTGGGCAGGTTCAAGGTGAGCGCTTTCACTATCCATAGTAGCTTCTGACGGAGGGGGAACTTCTGCTGCTGCTGGAAAAGCTGGGGGGGCAACTTCAGTCATGTTGACTGTGCAGAGATAACACTCTCGAGCTTGCCTTGGGTCACTTCTGACCCTGCACTGACGACCATCTTTATAGAACTTGAGGGATAGATGATAAGTTGAGATTATTGCTCGATACTTGTTCAGTAATGGCCTTCCAAAAATAGCATGGTAGCTTGCTTGGAGCGTCTACCACTATGAACTGAATCTCCCTGGTCTCGCCTCCGAGCCTCACCGGGAGTGTAACATTTCCCTCAACTTCTTTCTTCTCACCCGAGAATCTGTAGAGCGGCCCCTCGGTGGAAAGCAGAGGTTTTCCAGTTCTCAGGGCTGCAAAGGTGGTCTTGAAGAGGAGATTCACGGAGCTGCCAGTGTTAATAAGAATTCTATCGACCGTGAAATCTCCGATGGCTGCTTGGACCACAATGGCATCATCAAAAGGATTTGCTGTTGCGGGAAGGTCTGCAGGACCGAAGGTTACAGTTTCTGAAGGAGGGGCAGAGGAAGAAGTAGATGCAATCTCTGTTCGGGAAAGTCTTGATAGAGAAGACTTCCGGGTAGACTCAGCTCCTGCTCTGCCATGAATGTAAAAGAGTCTTCCCAAGACTCCCTCGTCGACAACATCAATGCATTAACTTGGAATATCAATCCCTCCGTCACCCCAGAATGAAAGGGGTGATCTCGTAGTTCTTGGTCTGTGAAGATGCGTTGTTAGGTGCTCCATTTTCCCATGGAGGCCGAACCTCAATCTATGCTCGAGAGATAGCTGTCCATACACTGATAAGGGGTGTATGGATTCTCGAGAAGAGAAGAGTCGTGGGGGTCCCCCCCGGACCGCCCGGATCCCACGAGTGAAGCCCCAGACGGCCCTCATCTTCTATCTCTATGCACTCCAGCTGAACCTCAGCCACCTCCTTGCCCTTGGAGGTGGAAGGTTTTGAAGAGTCATTCTTCCTGCCCAGATCTTTGATCTTGCCTTCTGCAATCAGCCACTCAACCAGCTGCCGGAGGGCCTTGCAATCTTTGGTTAGATGACCCTTATCCTTGTGAAAATCACAGTACTTAGAGCTGTTTCTGGGCTTCCAATCTCTCTGAGGCCCTTGCCTCTTTTCTTCTGCCTTCTTCTGAATTATCTGGACGACCTCTTCGAAGTCGAGCCCCAGATCTGCAAACTCCTCCACGGAGCTGCTCTCATGCGGATTTTAGGCTGGCAAGGCACTCTGAAGGATGGGAATTGCTTGGAGAGGTATGGCAAGGGTGGTGGCCAACGGTAGTCTCTGATCGTGAAACTACTAATGGCCAATGAAGGGTTTCTTGTGACGAAGATTTCGCCCCCTCTCAGAAGGAGGCTGGAATTCGAGCCAAGGAGGCTTGCTATGGTACTGATTGCTGGAAGAGGAGTTGGGGGCATCCCTTCTTCCATCTTTAGCTGTCAGGGATGAAATATAGGTGGGGTTGGCATTTTCTCCTTCAATGAAGCGATTAGCCATCGCTATTAGCTCCTGATAAGTCGATGGCGCCTTTGTCGTTACTTTGAACTTCAATGGGCCCTCCCGGAGGCCGTGAATCAAGGCAACTTTGTAATAATCAGGGTTCACATTCCTTACCCCTTGGATTTCCTTTTGAAACCGATCAACGAACCGTGCCACAGATTCGTTGTTTCTTTGCTTGATGTCAAAAAGGGTTGTCGGCCCATCCTTTCTTTTCTTAGAGGTAGCAAACCTCAAAAGGAGCTCGCTTCGAAGTTCAGTGAAGGAGGAGATCGTGCCTGAGGGCAACTCATAGAACCATTCTCTCGCCTTCCCGTCGAGAGTGGTGACAAGAAGCTTGCATTTTAAGGCATCAGAGAGGCTCCTCAATGCAACTGCCCCCTCGAATGCCTGTAGGTGGGAAACTGGGTCAATCTCCCCTGAATAGAAAGGGAGACGGGGCTCTCTGAAATTATTTGGTGCTGATTCCCATCAGATTCGATCGACGAAGGGAGATGGGGTCTCAAAATCAGTAGAAGGGCGGACTGGAAGGCGGGGCTCTGCGGGCTCTGCGGACTGCCGATCAACAAAATCTAGTCGGCGAGCTGGAGTCCCTCTAGCCGCTTCCCATAAGAAGTCCATCAGGGGAGAGAACTGATCAGCCTGAGGTCGCAGGGGAGCTGCGGGCTGAGCTTGGTGGTGAGGCGGAGGAGCGGTCACAGGCGACTGCTGAAGAGGGTTTTGACGAGCAGGGGTCCGGCGACCGAAGTCTGGCGGACTGAAGCTTCAGCAATCTCTTCTGCGACCTGGGGAACAAGCCACTGAGTTAGCACTAACAGAGCTTGGCTGATTGTATCGAGCCGCTGGTAAGTCTCTCTACGGGATAACTCGGCCTCCCAGCGAGACTATTCCAACGCTTCCCACAACGAGTCGTCTGGCGAGCTGGAGCGTTCTAAGCGGTGAGCTCGGCAGTCTAACATTTCTACCCGCGGATTTCAAAAAGCTGCTCGGATCTGAAGGTCGCGTGTTAACTGTTGATGCATGAAATGCAAAGGAGAAAACGAACACCACCAGCTAACTGTTCGAGCGCTAGGGGGAAGAAGAAAGAAAAAAAACTGCGAGCAGCAGTCTACTTAGCGGACTAGAAAAGGAACAAAAAAGCAGAAGAGCCGTGTGAACTACGATAACACAAGACTTCGCCCGTCGCGGCCTGAATGCCACTCCTGCGACGGGCTTGATTTTGATTGCAAACAGGGGGTTACAAGCACGGAAAAAGGGAATGATGTGGAAAGCAAGCTGGAGATCGCAAAGCTCGAGATTCGAGTCCGCAGCCTTTAACAAGTGGGCTCCTGGGCTCGAGTCAGCGTGCTTTAAGTGCACCACTTCCCCCTATTTATAGGCTGGGGGCTTCCCAAACGGGCAGGGGTAGAATAACCGGCTGCCCGGGGTACAAAAGAGTCGGGCAGCGGTGACGGGAACCAAAAAAGAAAGAACAAGCAGTCCGCGCGAGACCGGCGGACTGGGCTTGCGAGCTGGAATCCTCCCTTGGTCGCGTCGGGCGCAATCCTGTCAGAAAAGTCGCGACCTGAGCAACCTGAACAGGAGCTCGCTAAAAGCTGGCAAGATCTGAAAGCAAACCAAGGGCGACCTGGGCAGACTGAGAGCTGGAGTCCGCCTAGGTGGCTGGGATAAACACTGGTAAGCTAGCGAGCTGGGCGGACTGAGAGCCTGAGTCCGGCAAGGGAGAGGCAAGATGCCCACCTGGAAATGTTGCGGATTCTGGGGTTAACAGCTCACTCAATGCCAGATGAGCTAAAGCACTGAGTCAGGTGTGGATCGTCAAAGCCAAGCTTCAGCAAGCAGAAAGATCCACTAAGTCCACAGATGTTGAGTGATGTCAACTCTCTCAATGCCATGCAGCAAATTCATTGAGTAAAGTTGCCTAAGTCAAATCCAGAGAGATTCTGTCAAAGGAAAAGTTTATAAGTCCAAAAGCATTGAGTGAAGCCGGTTCACTCAACGCCATTCTGATTCTGTCAAAGCTTTTGTAAAATGATAAGAAAAATCTGTTTAAGTACTAAAGCGTTCAGTGAAGCCAGTTCACTTAGTGCTAAAGGAAGAAAGCTTTGAGTCATGTTGCTGCAATCAGAGCCTAAGAAGAAATCGGAATTTGACCAAGTCCAAAAGCATTGAGTGAAGCCTGTTCACTCAACACCTAGTCATATGGTAAGGAAGAAGGGAGATGGCTTTGAGAGAAGTCAACACACTCAATGCCCGCATGTAGAGCAAAATTATTTAAAGTATAGAAGCGTTGAGTGAAGCCAGTTAACTCAACGCCTCAATAGTTGGCAGAGTTCAGAAGGATCTAAGGCAAATGGCAGTGAGTGAAGGCCAACCACTCAAAGCTCTCAATGCCATTGAGGCAGAAAGAGCTTAAGAATAAGCTAAGTACAGAATAATTGAGTGAAACCAGTTCACTCAACGCACTTAATGCCTGGAGTAATTCTGTGAGTTTGGCTAAGTCCAAAATGGCTGACGTAAGCAAAAGTCAACAAAGTCAATGCAGTTAAAATTCTTTGCAGGAAAGCTGTAGTATGGCTTTAATGGCGTCGACGGATAGCTGTTGTCATTTTCTGCAACTATAAGGTGGTAACTCGACCGTTTTTGGTTGGGCCCACAGTACAAAGAGCCGTTGATCAGCTGGCTATAAAAGGATAAGATTGGCTGAAATGAAAGAAGCTTTTAGGATTTTCTGATTACACATTGCGTCGGAACATCATCGTCTTCCTCGCCATTATTGACGAGCTTGAATGTTTTGTTCTGATCAGTGAACCTGAAAGCGACAAGAGTTAGCTGTTGTAATCTTTACCAGCGACAGCAATTCAGAAAAACTTTCTGATAGAGAAGAGTAGCTGAGCCGACGGATTCAACAAGTCCAATTGCTGATTGAAGAAGAACTTTGTCGAATCT